>LR991021.1:32301938-32989063 GCA_905163495.3 Cosmia trapezina | reverse complement strand
TGTCACTACAGAGTCAACGAGATCCAGCTACATGGAAAAATAATCTAGCGAAAAGGCGTAGAGCTGATGGCCTTCCATACGTAACTAAAACGAAATGTCGAGATCCAAAACTCCTCCTATAAACTGTTTTAAATGCAAATTTGAGTGCAACAATCACGTTACCGAAAACATTCGGACGGAATTGTGCAGGAAATATTGAAACCTAGACTACATATGGAAAAAGCAGTTTATATTGCGTCTTATTGATGTCAAACCGACGAAGAGAAAACGAGAAAACGATCTACACAGCGCAATATGCTAAACAATGTTTCTTTATCATCGAAGGAGAGAAAAAAAATGTTTGCCAAGATTTTTTTTGCGGAACTTTAAACATTTCACCGCATGTGATAGCAAATGCTGTAAAGCACCGCGACAGTTTTGGACAATATTCAAAAGAACAGGACCCGCGCGGACGCCATCCAAATGAAACGTCGCCTGAGGTGGTAGATGCTGTTAAAAAGCACATAGCATCATTTCCTAGCATGGAAAGCCACTATGCGCGAAAGAAGTTGAAACGAAAATAATTAAATTACGGGACATTAAGCAAAATGTATGAACATCTTTCTATACAGAAGAATGCAAAAACAAAAATTCCGATACAGCTGTATCAGAAATGACCGATTTCCAGCTGCAAGTCTCTCATTCAAGCTCAGAAGACAATGTTTAATCTTCTCTGTTTATTTTTAACTCAAATAAAGATTTTGTCAAATCATTTTGTTTTGATTAAATTAGGTAGTACCTAATAAGTAAAATAAAATCATCTATATATTCAGCCAAAAGCAACTAAAGATATCTATTTTATACCTGTACTAGCTATAGTTGTACTAAAGCGAATTTTGTCTTGATGATTATGACTAATAAAAATAAGTGATTAAATAAAAATTGCCAGTAGAGCTGTCAAAAGGGTAATTTTGAAAATTTTGTAGTTTTTGGTACATTCAGGAAAAACCAACTAAATTAGCTCCTTACCGGTTAATTTCTTATTTTTGTTGAAAATCTAGTAAGTTTTCTTCAACTATTAACCTACTAAATACTGCTTGAATAGTTTATTGTTTTTAAAAACTACAAGTGTTTAAAATTTACATTATTATAATTATTATTTTGTGTCTTCAAACTTTCAAGTAGGTACTTAAATCTCAAAATTATTTCAGTCAAATTTTGGTGCAGATAATCGGTTTTTGCAATAAGGGTACGATATACAGGTGTTAAAATACATTAGAAGAAACAATTATTGCCCTGTCGGGCACAGCAAAATTATAAAAATAGGTAGGAGAGAGGAAGAGCGCTTTTATCAACTTTCGATAACACTAAAACAATTAAAATAGGTAGACTTTTTTCGTCGTATTCGTATCTTTAATTTATATAGAAATTAATTATTATATTTTATTTATAATATATATTTTATTTATAATTTGTAATATTATTATATTCCAGTTATATTAATTTTATTTTTTTATTTAATGGGTGCATTTTTATTATTTAAACCGTTTAATTCCGTAAGACTAAAGTAAATTGGTAATTAGTAGATTATTTTATTATATTTATATCGTTGCTTTTTATTAAAATAAATTATTTATTATTATTATATTTTGTATAAGTATATCTCTCAATTATTTATTTTATGTATTTATAATTTGTAACATTATTGTATTTCAGTTTTATTGGGTGCATATTTATTATTTTAAAATGTCATATATTAACTAAATAATTTATTGTTTATTTAATATACTATATTAATGAAAAAACCTGGTAAAAAGGAGATATTCCTCCAGTCAAATTAGTCAAATTATTAGTCAAAAAATAGTTAAATTTTATCATTTAAAAATTCGTCTAATGAGTAGTAGCTTTTATTAATTAAAAATTGTTTTACTTTGCTTAAAAATATATTTGTTTTTTCTATTTGTTTTAAGTTCTCTGGTAATTTATTGTAAATTTTAATTGACATTGAATACGGACTAGAAGAGTGCATTTTAAGATGGGACCGAGGTAAATTTAATCTGTTCTTATGACGGAACGAATGGCTTGTTTGTGTATCTCCTCGAGTTTTGTATGTATCAGGACCATCCATTCCATGTCTACACCGATCACTATTGATATCGTGGCGATTGCTTTTGGAAAAAAAAGTCCCACTTTATTTATGCACTAGCTTTCAAATAATCTGACATTATTATTATTATTCCAATATCGCACGAGGTAGGTACTGTGAGGGCTCGAACCTCACAGCGGGAGGCTAACTACTTTATAATAAAAGACAGTAGTGTACTGAAGAAATGGGGCTGAAGCCCGCTATATTAAAATAGAAATAAAATTATTTATTTATTTATTTATTTATTTATTTAAAACTCTTACACTATCATTACAGGTTATAAACCTAATGCGACAGCTAAGACTACTTGTAATAATTATTATTTATTTAAAATAACCTTACATTACTAACAATTACACACTAGTACATTAATACAAAATTACTGATAACTAAAAGGATACCAGTAACCTTATACAAAATTAACTTAAATATGTTTAACAGTCAAAAATTAAAAAGTAAACAATAAAAGAAACATTAAACACAAAATGAACAATAAACCTAAAATTACACTAATTAATGCTTTCGTAACATATTATATTTAATGTTACCTTTGCAAGTTCACTAAAGCAACACGAAAAAATGTCCAACCTATTCTGAACTCCGTTAACAGTACGAATTGCTCGCGTGAGAGGTGCTTTAGCCAGCAGGTTAGTTCTGGCAGTTGGCACAGTATAGTTATAGTTCACTCCCTAGGTCCTACGCGGAGCCCTAGCTATCCGCTATCTGACAATGCTTATAAAAAGCGACCATCACTTTTTATAAGAATATTCGATGTTTGAATGATCGGAATGTCAGCCAGTTACCCATACTTTGGCTTGTACGTATTAAAACCTCTACATGAGCTACGCCCACCCTTGAATAAAAGGATTAACGTAGTCAACTTCCAAATAAAACTTTTATTCAGACCAAGACATTTGATCATACAGACAAAACCTACCTAAACCTAAAAATGGACACCCTACCTAACTCCGGGAAAACGGCGACAATTCGGGGTTTCATACTTATATGTACAGGCTAAGCTCTGGACAAACGAAACGCGAAAATCTAACACTATGTTAAGTGTCAGATAAGTTAACATTAAAGTGTGCCATTGTGCACCCAAAAATATCGCATTTATCCAGTCTGAGCCTCCTCAAACAAAACCCAGAGGGAAAAGAATGACGTACCCCCTAAAAAAACAATACGATGTGACAATTCACATCAGCCCAGAAGGGGTTGAAATCTAAAGAACTCAACATCGTGATTCATTAATCCATCGGACAGTATCGAGCCAGAGGGAGGAATGCGCCAGGAAGTCAAAATTCTAACGTAGAACCTAACTCATGTTCAATCTCCAGCAAATTCAAAGAAAAGTATCGCGTATTGTCAACACTGAACCCTTACGTATTACTACTGGTCCATATTGACCAAACTGTGGATACTCCGATATAAACTGCACCAATTGTGTCAACTCAACACACTTTGCAAGGACTATGTCCCGTCAGCAAAGCTGGTTACAACTCATACCAAAGTCACCCCCCTCCAGAAGGTATTCACAGTTTCTCAAAACTTCCACTACTCCTAATACGTCATACTAAAATACTGGAGGATGTTCATGCTAACTGGCCCTATCGACCCGTAACGAAGCGATGTTGTCGTAGGTTTTCACTCCCTCATGCTCTTCATTGTTTTAGCCAGCGTTGTGGGGTAACGTAACCTCACACGCTGTTGGTTGCGTCCGATGTCTCACCATATGTAAAATTGCACAAAAAAAACACAATATTAGAACATTTGAAAATATACACATTAATATTTCATGCCCTGCTGATGTCATAAATGTAATGCAGTGACATGATAAACTGTAAATAAAGACAGTGACAATTAAATAATCCTTAAAAGAAAAAGTTTCCATCTATTAAAACTACGAGGTCTAAAATGTTTACATGTAATAATATTGTTTACAAAAATATCACTCAACCTCCTTTTATTCACTTTAAAAAACTTATATTTAAAAATGGAAAACTTCTTTACAAAATAATTGTTGGTTTTCTTATCCTTTTTAAAATTAATTAATTTCGAAACCAATCTTTTATACTTAATCTTCTTTTTTACAGATAAACTCTTTTTCTTTTTCTGTACAACCCTTGGATTTTTCATGGCTCTTTGGCGTTGTAAAGGGGTAAAAGGGAACCTAAATAAACTTTTTTCAATATATTTATTTTCTACTTGCGCGATATCAACCGTTGTCTCGACTGCGCATGACTCCACATTCTGTTCACCTAACTTTAAATCGACTTCCAAAAGACAAAAATCACCAATGTCCTTTGTTTCTGACGACAGACCGGAATGGCCATTCTCCTTTGAAATCGAAGATTTTAAATTTAAATTATCTTGATCAAATTGTTCACAAGCGATGTTATTTATATTATTCTTCACATCGTGAACATGATCGTGTTGACACAGACATACTAGACATTATAACAGGATTGGACAGACCCGAATATTCCAGTGCTTCCTCGTCTTCTATCTGAAGCACCTCGTCTGTCTGCACATCGTTTTCGGTCACCATTGGGCTGCTCTCTGCGCAGCTGAGCTCAGCAATGACCTCAACTTCATCTTCATCTACTTTTGCATTTTTCTAACACATCAACTTCCTGCTCTCTTTCACTAGAAATTAATTGCATGTTATCATCTACACACAAAACATCTTCCTGTCTGTCTTCAACAGACCTTTCTTGTGCGTCCGCCTCTTGTGGCGCACAACTAATAATCTTTCCCTTATGGCATCTACATGGGAATTCTGCCCATAATGCGTCACACAGTGCCTCAAAGGACATACCGTCCGACCATGTATAGTTGTAGAAAGATCTTGCAGCACTTGCAAGAAACGCACCCAAAATTAGCGACCAATCGCTTTCTCGCCATCCATTAATGTTGGCTATTCGCAAAAAATCGGCAATAAACTTTTCAAGACATCGGGCGTCGATGCTCGTGAAATAATAATCCAACATCAGCACCATGTCGAACACTCTCTAATAATAATAATATTTAAAACCACTTAGTCTGTTTAAGGGGATCCACTGCTCCTCATATCGCTCGGCATGCGATAGTGATGCGTCTCTTCTTCTACGGCGGCGGCGCCTCCACCAAATGTGAGGGCTCGAACCTCACAGCGGGAGGCTAACTACTTTATAATAAAAGACAGTAGTGTACAGAAGAAATGGGGCTGAAGCCCGCTATATTAAAATAGAAATAAAATTATAGTTCACTCCCTAGGTCCTACGCGGAGCCCTAGCTATCCGCTATCTGACAATGCTTATAAAAAGCGACCATCACTTTTTATAAGAATATTCGATGTTTGAATGATCGGAATGTCAGCCAGTTACCCATACTTTGGCTTGAACATAATAAAACCTCTACAGTACTACTGTACTGCGCTGCTGCTGTGTTCAAGTCTTCATCCATGGAAATGTGCGTGTTCTGCTTGAGCCGCCCCCCGCTCCCGCTGCCCGCCCCGCACCACTGTAATCGCACACTAACCCTCTTACAAATAAAACACGGAATAAAGTTATATCAGGAATAACCATACATGTTCATAGGATTAAACTTGGAATAACTTTATTCTGTGTTTATTAGTAAGATGGTTAGAGTTCCATGGCCAAATGGCAAGAACGAAACCCATCTACTTTAAAAAGGTTGCAGGAATTCAATAGAAAATTGTTATGTAAAATACAGAACATATAAACTGAAACATCAATGAGGCGACAGCAAACATTTGCACGGACTAGAAATTAAGCATGAATTAAGAAACTGAAAGTGTAAACAGTGCCTTAGAAGAAATGAAGAAAACGATACAATATATTGACAATATGATCAAACGAACTTCCAAGTGAAGTTCGATCGTTATTATAATACCTAGTTGCTTCATTTGAAGATATGATTATTACAATGTAGTTTCCCTACTTGGTAACTTCGCACGTATTTTAAAGATTTTTAATAGTTATTTATGCAACTGACTAATTAATAAGGGGTATTAAAACACGAATGTGGGTTTATAGTAGTAATAGTATCACATGAGTGTTTTAATACCTAATTATGTAGGAGTTGCATACAAGACTTTATCTACATCCATGTTAAATCCTCTATAAAAGGTTCTGAAACAGTTTTTTGCAATACTAATACTCGTATCGAACATGGCGGCCGGCGTCATAGTATAGGTACGACGTGAATTCGAATAAGTTCTTTTTTTAAGTTAACTACGGCGCTTTTTTTTTTTTTTTGAGGGTGGGAAATCATCAAATAACTTCTCCCGCTCTGGGTGGAGCGGAAGGGCGTGTCAGACTTTTACTGACTAAAACCCACCCGTGTTCCTTCAGTTGCCTATGCCAGGGCCGCGGTATCTCCTTCAAACAACCCGCGACCCCAGCGGCGTCGGCCCTATTGGACCCCGTCACTTGCTGACATCTCTTTGAGGCGCGCGTGGAACACAAAAGTTACGGCGCTGTTGTAGTGAAACGCGCCTGCATTACAATGTTCTTTTTTGAAGAAGAAACAGGTTGTCCAAAATGTTTTACGATTTCTTGGAATGCTTCATCGAATAGTGACCATTCAGTATCCGGATTATTTATTTTAGATGCGGCGTCTGCCTGGTTTTCCTTGGTATTCACGTATGATGCATATACCCAAAGGTTGCGCTGTTCACACCATTTCCAAAGGGCCTGAGTCAGGGGTATTGAATACCCGCATACGATTCACATAGCTGATCGCAGTAGTGTTTCCATAAGAAGTAATATTGCACAGTTGGTTACATCGCTAGCAAATAACTTCAGACCCAAAAAGGCTGCCATCAGCTCTAAATAGTTAATATGGCATCCTTTTTCTTATGACTTCCATTTACTCTGTACTTGAGCGTTCTAACAGACAGAACCCCAACCTGAAATCGACGCATCAGTATAGATTTTGATATCAAAGTTTGGCTGTCGCATAAAATTGCGAGTTGTATCAATATTTGACAACCGCCAGTACAAATTCTCTAGTATAATTATTAGGGAGCTCAATTTTGACTTCATAGTCATAATTATGCTTAAGTAACGCTAGAAACTTCTGTCGCTCTAAGGCCTCAGTGTATATCCAGGCGTATTTAACGGCTGGGCAAGCGGCAACTAGTATGCCGATTAGACGAGCTAATTCGCGAATGGAACATGGCTGTAATTTTGTAAACTTAGTAACCAACTCGGCAATGTTACGTCGTTCATCAACTGGTTGATAGGTTATTTTTAGGTATTGTTAATTGACTTACAGGCATATGAAAAGGTATAGGGTAACCGGTTTTTAACCAATCAAGAAAAATATCGTTGTTGATAATTTTTAACCATCGGTCATAAAAGTGGGTAAGTGTACCCGCATGTACCTGTATTAACGAGGAGCCTGAGTTGAGCCCGAGGTTTGTCCTGCGACGCAGGGCGATGTGGCGGCTGCGCTGACGACGACATGTCGTTGGCCTTCTGTATGCACCCCCCCCTGTTTGCCGGGTACCGAAGAGGCGGGTTCCAGTTTCCCTGGTAGGACGGACGGGTACTAGGCTGTTGAGGCGGTTTTGAAACCTTCGCACCGGTACCGCCGCCGCGATTTCTGCATTCAATTTGGATTACAAGAGCTTACAATTGTCTGGTACAAGGTACTCTTTCAGTAGGCTGTCTTTATTATCATTAGGCATTCCTTTCCTTAGTAAAGGAAGCCACAATTGCGATAAATTGCAGTGAATGCTGTTGCCATGGTCAGGCGAGTCGGACGTGGATTCACCGAGTGCAGATAGTAGATCAGGGTCTAACTCAGGATCGACACTGCCAATGGTTTCCTCCTGAGGGCAGGGTTCCGCTTGATCAACGTGTTGGTCAGGGTTATCACCGGATTCCGGTTCCGCGTCATGCAATATATCTGGTGGCACGGATATTGGCTCCGTAAAGGTTTCAATATTATTGACTAGGGCCACCTCGAGATCTTCGTTACCGAAAATTACGATTTGCAATTAAGGTTGTGAAGATAACCATTTTGAGGGTAATGTCAAAATATAATTGAATAAAATTTTTGCGCGTTAACGTTACATCTGTTATACAAGGTGATTGGAAGATGGGTGCAAAGCTTTAAGGCGAAGATAGTACAGACAGTTTAGAACAATTTAAGCCATGGTTGTCTTACACGAAGTCTTACCATTTTTTTAAACCTAATTTTTAAGATTTTTTTCGAAAATTGCCAAAATTTTAACTAAACTGGTTATTTATAGCTAAATTGAATGATAAATGAATTCATTTTTATTTTATTTTATTAAAGTAATGTAAGCAATCTAGCAAAACATGTTTTAGGCCTCTGTGTCGTTAGACATTTTTTTACAGACATTTAAAGTTCATATAAATTTTAAAAAATCATAAATCATTTTTGAAAACCTTATTTAAAAAAAAAACCAAGGGTGCTTTTTTTGTTCAAATATTTTTGAAAACATGCGTGATAATCGCTCTTTCCTTTGAGGTATCATTTACGACGATATTTTACTAATTATAGAAATTAAGAACTACAAACCAATTTGAGCGACAAATTTTAAAATTTTAGGCGGAGTAATTAAAACAACATTTGAATCTAAATTATTTATTGTTCATGTTCAAAATGTCTGCCATGATTCCTAATACAAGCACGGCTACGTCTTCTCACTTCTGTTGTTGTTATTTTCAACATCTCCAGTTTCATCGTTTCAAACGCTGAATTAATACTCTCCATCAATTCTTCTCTCGTGTTTATTTCAACATTTGTATACACCAGTTCTTTGGCCCGGCCCCACACGAAAAAGTCCAGCGGGGTCAGATCTGGTGAGCGAGCGGGCCAAGGGACGGGTCCATCTCTGCCGATCCAGCTGTCAGGGAAGCAATTATTTAAGTGTTCCCTTACATTTAACGCGGCGGCCATTGTTTAGATAATCCCCTCAATTGGCATGTGCAAAAAATTCTTAAAATTGAAGTAATTATCATTTCGAACACATAAAGTAAGCTTAGCGTAAGTTTTTTAAGCAAAAATTTTGTTTTAATTAGTCTGCCTAAAATTTAAAATTTCTCGCTCAAAATGGTTTGTAGATCCTAATTTCAATAATTTGTAAAATATCCTCGTAAATGATACCTCAAAGGAAAGAGCGATTATCACGCATGTTTTCAAAAATATTTGAACAAAAAAAGCACCCTTCGTTTTTTTTTAAATAAGGTTTTCAAAAATGATTTATGATTTTTTTTAATTTATATGAACTTTAAATGTCTGTAAAAAAAATATCTAACGACACAGAGGCCTAAAACATGTTTTGCTAGATTGTGTTAGCATACGCAATAATCGACTATTTAAAACTAATATTATTTGTGGGTTGCAACATTGTTATTTTTTAATATTTTATGGTTTTTAGTTGTGGCAACCCATAGATGACTTTTTAAAAAAAAGTAGAAAAAGGCGCGAAGAAAATAAATGGTATTCTCGGTTAAAAACGAGGAAAGTGGTCTCGGGTTACAATTTAAGGTGTTAATATCATTAAAGTGATTCGTACAAGTACTCGAGTGTATAATTTTAACAAGTCAGAAGTGCCGTAAAGTTTATCTACGTGCCTGATGCTGCGGTTTCCTGGACCAAGGTCAGATCTGAACGTATTACTTCGTTTCACCGTGATTTTGCGACAAACTTGTGGTTGTTATAACACGTGCATAAGCATGCACGTTCATAATAAGCACGCATGTGCTTGAAGCAAGAAACGGCTCAAACATTTAGAGCAATATTATTAGTGATCGTTGGGAAGTAAATAGGATAAAGTGATACCAGTTTTGGGTGATTCATTTACATGTAATTAAAAACAATTTCATTTATTATTGAATAATGAACATGAAACAACGCATAAACTTATAGAGCAATAACATTACATCCTTAGAGTAATTAGACTCTATTAATTCTATGATTACATCGTTGGGAAGTAAATGCCTAGCGAAAATGATACCAATTTAGTTGTTGAGTTGTTCATTTACAATGTAATCAAAGACAATTTCGTTTACCTAGTGAAGTGAATGCTTATATTTTCAATGGATTTGAATAGTCCACAATGGCGATGGAGTTATTATTTAAGTGCCTACTTATTACGTATCGTTTGAAATATCGAATAACTGGTTGAAGCGGTTGTATTGTTATTTGAATTATTTGAGCTACGAACGAACTTCCGTTGAATTTATTATTGTCTTTTGTCGGTTGTTTATAACATAGTAAATATTCCTTAAGTATCTAATTTTGTTGTTGTTGTAGGTATTTGAATCATTTTGATTTTATTTTGAATCACTCAAAATCGTTTAATGCGACAATGGGCAACTCTAAGCGAAGGCGACGTGACTCAAGTACCGATAGTTCGTCTGTAAATATCTAGTAGTGATATTGGTGATAACCACCATAGGACGCGGCATAGTAAAATGCGACGTTCTGTTAAAAAGCCTTTTAGAAAGCATATCAGTAGCCATAGGCAACATAGTAAGAGAAGTAGGAAACAAAGGCGCTCACGTCGCGACCTAGGATCTTTTCGAAATAGTCCAGATCGTGAATCAACTAAAACTCCTTCGTTGACTTCCTTAACACCATTACGTACAGTTATTAATCAGACTCCTGATTTATTGAATACTAACAGTTTATCGGACAATATTCCATTAAATGAGAATAACCCCATCGGTAACTCTGTGTCACTACCAGTCTCCAATTTCTGGGCTCAAAACAACTTTCCTGTTGCTTTTAGTGTTGTACCCGAATTTGACCCAAGTGATAATAGCCAAACAATAGAAAATTGGATTAACAAGGTCAGTGAATGTGCGCAGATTTATTCTTGGAATGATCGTCAAATATGTCACTATGCCCTTCCCAAATTAAGCGGTTTAGCCAAGAAGTGGTACCAGGGCTTAACCTCGGTACTATTTAATTGGAATGAGTGGGTTCAAAAATTAAAACAGGCTTTTCCTTCCAACGAAAATTTTGGAGACATGTTGACATCAATGCTTAGGCTTAGATGTAAGTTTGGTCAGTCTTTAGAACATTATTATTATGACAAAATGGCACTTATAAATAAATGTGCGATAACTGGCAATAAAGCAGTTGGCTGTCTCATACACGGCATTGACGACAAATTTGTACGAATGGGAGCAGGAGCCTGCATGTTTAATGAACCGGAACAAATCTTAAATTACTTGCGTACAGTGTCCCAACACGACAATACACTTACTTCTAACTTCCGTAACCGGAATAATAATAATAATGCGCCCCCTAAGAATTCCAATGAGGTATCTAATGAGCAAACAAAGACCAGTACAAATGATAACATTTGATGTTTCAATTGCAACGAGCTAGGGCACATAAGTTTAAAATGTAATAAACCCATTAAACGATGTAACTTTTGCTTTAAATTGGGACATGATACTAAAGAATGTCGTAGAAGAAATACAAAGGATAATTCAAATTCTGAATGATTCAGAAACAAAAGATATTGTCGAGGTTCATTAGAACTATACTGTTAAAAATGGCCGTTTGTACAGAATAACTAATGATAAAAATGATGTTATCAATTTATAGTGGGTAGTTCCAAAATCACTAAGATGGCGAATAGTGCGTATGAATCACAACGATGTTGGTCACTTCGGTTTTGATAAGACTTATAATAGGATTAATCAGATTTACTGGTTTAAAAAAAAATGAGACGTTTTATTAAAAAATATTGTAATTCTTGCTTAAATTGCGGCCACAATAAGTTACCAGCTGGAGCAAAAGAAGGGGAGCTTCATCCAATCCCAAAAATTAATAAACCGTTTCATACATTTCATGCCGATCACTGTGGTCCTTTTTCCATTAGCAAGAAGAAAGATTGTCATATTTTAGTGATCATTGATGCCTTCACAAAATTTATTTATTTAGAGCCAACAAAAAAAAAAAAAAAAAAATGTTAAAAGTAGTACTAGTATTCAGGTATTTACGGAATATTTCTCGCTATTTGGAGTGCCACGTCGTCTGATATCTGATCGCAGCACTAGTTTTACGAGCAAAGAGTTTTCAGATTTTATTAATAAAAGGGGCGTTAAACATATTTTAAATGCAGTTGCCTCTCCCAGGGCCAATGGTCAAGTTTAGAGGTACATCCGGACCATAGTTGATGCAATAACGGCTGCTAATCACAATAAACAAGAAAATTAGTGGGATTTGTGTTTACAATCAGATACAGTAGTCTTTGAACAACACTATAAACAAATCCACTGGTTGTACACCTTCTGAAATTTTGTTTGGAGTTCAAACCACTGGCGTTTCAGATGGTTTCATGAATCCACTTGTTGCGGATTTCCCATACCCCGTTAGATCGCGATGAAATTAGATCGGATACAGACTCGCGAATTCAAATAAACCAACAAGTACAAAAGAACGTGTTGATAAGTCGCATAAAAAGCCAACCGAGTATAAAGTAGGTGATTTAGTTCGTATAGAAAAAGATATTCGTACAGTTCCTGGACACAGTCGTAAACTAATACCAAAATGTGTAGGACCTTATAGAATTTCTAAAATAATAGGCAACGATCGCTATGAAATAGAGGACACTCCTATTACTAGGAAAGAAGGTTTTAAACCATATACCTACTTCGGTTTATGCCGTCGATATGTTACACCCTTGCCTTGTTTATAATCATGATGCGATATCGAGTGATTCAGAGTGAGTCAGTAATAATTATTATTGTTGTGAATTAAAGTTCTGTCAGATTAACAGTGAATGAAAGAATTGTGATTTGGTATATTACATAATCATATTAGATTTATGTCTACTTAGAGAGTTGTACTCAGATGTAATATAATATAATAATATCTATTACAGCGATAACTAATGAGTTGTATTTATGAATAAAGAGAATAGTAAAGATTATTGAATGCAATACAGTTTAAAAGAATATTTGTTAATTCATATATAATAATCTTGATTTTGGAATGAATTAAAGTGAACTAACTTGTTGCAATATACATAAATAAAATATAAGTGAGACGTAGCGAGTAGATAGAGATGATGATGATGATGATGATAAATATTAGCGATGATTAGTGAAGCGTTACAGGTGTGCATGGCCATAAACGATAATTAGTAATAAGAGTGAGTCACTACAAGTAATAGTACTTTGTAGTCGATGTTTTAGTACAACAGTGAGTCACTACAAGTAAGAGTACTTGTAGTCGATGTTTTAGTATAAGAGTGAGTCACTACAAGTGAGAGTACTTGTAGTCGATGTTTTAGTATAACAGTGAGTCACTACAAGTAAGAGTACTTGTAGTCGATGTTTTAGTATAAGAGTGAGTCACTACAAGTGAGAGTACTTGTAGTCGATGTTTAGTTATAAGAGTGAGTCACTACAAGTGAGAGTACTTGTAGTCGATGTTTAGTTATAAGAGTGAGTCACTACAAGTGAGAGTACTTGTAGTCGATGCTTAGTTATAAGAGTGAGTCACTACAAGTGAGAGTACTTGTAGTCGATGTTTAGTTATAAGAGTGAGTCACTACAAGTGAGAGTACTTGTAGTCGATGTTTAGTTATAAGAGTGAGTCACTACAAGTGAGAGTACTTGTAGTCGATGTTTAGTTATAAGAGTGAGTCACTACAAGTGAGAGTACTTGTAGTCGATGTTTAGTTATAAGAGTGAGTCACTACAAGTGAGAGTACTTGTAGTCGATGTTTAGTTATAAGAGTGAGTCACTACAAGTGAGAGTACTTGTAGTCGATGTTTAGCGGTAAGAGTGAATTAATAGTAATTGTACTGAATGTTTGTTTTCCAATGATGTATTTTTTTTTCCTCTTTCTTTTTAATTTTTATCTTTTGTTAAACGCGAGGCCGCGTTTGACGTCAGGATTAGCCGAATGTTAGCATACGCAATAATCGACTATTTAAAACTAATATTATTTGTGGGTTGCAACATTGTTATTTTTTAATATTTTATGGTTTTTAGTTGTGGCAACCCATAGATGACTTTTAAAAAAAAAGTAGAAAAAGGCGCGAAGAAAATAAATGGTATTCTCGGTTAAAAACGAGGAAAGTGGTCTCGGGTTACAATTTAAGGTGTTAATATCATTAAAGTGATTCGTACAAGTACTCGAGTGTATAATTTTAACAATTGCTTACACATTACTTTAATTAAATAAAATAAAAATGAATTCAATTATCATTCAATTTAGTTATAAACAACCAGTTTAGTTAAAATTTTGGCAATTTTCGAAAAAATCTTAAAAATTAGGTTAAAAAAAATGGTAAGACTTCGTCTAAGACAACCATGGCTTAAATTGTTCTAAACTGTCTGTACTATCTTCGCCTTAAAGCTTTGCACCCATCTTCCAATCACCTTGTAGATTGTACGTATTTTATGTGCTGGTTTGTCATCGTTGAAGACTCGCAGTCAACCCCGATGCAATATTAAAGTTTAACTTTTATGATTTAGTTTTGAAAAATGTCAAAGTTATTGACTCGCAGTCAATCCCAGAGCATTACAAAACTGATAATTTCACTGTTCACTTTTAGATCACCAAATAATTAATGCATTTTTGCTTACCTTCATCTGCCGACGATGATAATTGTGACAGTTTTATTCTTCGTCTGTCTTTCTTTTTCTTCGATCTTCCGAATTTCCCTATTATAGTGATCAATTTTTAATTGCGCGCTTCTTTTTGGCATGTTGCTGAAAGATGAAAGAGCGCGTGCGATAGTTACCGCCACAGATTAAGTAGTATTCAGATGGTGAACTCCCATAGAACAAAACTCGCTATACGAATCTGCAAGCTAGAAAGTGAACTTTTAATTTTATCACACATTATTTTGAAACTCGTAGTGTTATGAAACAGAGTCTTTTTGCTAGGGTTGGTAATGGTTTGAATACTAGCCTTTTGAGCCGCTTATCCGACCCACCCACACGCCCACGAGTATTAGAATTGGAGATTGTAATGAATAAAATGCATTTGACTTCATAAATTTACTTTTATTTAATTGTGAAACAAGTAGTTGAAAAACAAGTAAGTAATACATAAATTGAGTAAGCTTTCACTGAATTTAAATTACTTCCACAATTTTACAAATTCACAATTTGTTCAATTAAAACAACAGGCCTTGTTCAGACTACTTCTTCTTCAGACTTCTGTTCTTGAGTTTATTAACTTCAGGAATAACTGCATCATCTGTAAAAGTGAAGACAATTACAGCAAATGTTATGAAAACGAGTCTTAGCAGATTGCAGAACCAGAAATATCTGCATAGTGCTACATGGAGTCGCTCACTGCGGATTCCGTACTCAGCACAATTATTACAGTTCTCACTATCTTTATTATTTGTTTAATTTTTAAAAAACAGCTAGCACTATATAGCCGGATCAATACAAATACTTTTTATTTCTTGAACATAGGTGGGTAGGAGGTACAGATGTTGTAATTATAAAAGAACGCTATGTCTAACCGTCCAATACCCTTGGATTTGTTTTATTGCCATGACTGAGGCAACAAGCATCGGTAGTGTAAAGAAATATCTGTATAAAGTGGAAACAATATCCATATTTGCTGCAACGCTACTGGTCAACGATAATTAAAATAAGCAAATCTTTTACCGTTAGTGATTTGGTTTTCTGAGGCTTCCTTTCCACAGCCCGAAGTGGTGGTATCACAAGGTTTGAGTTTTCAAAACAAGCAGCAGAATGAATTCCTGGAAATGAAAATTAGTTCATTAATTCAATTGTTATGACTGTGGTTTTATTATAAGTAATTAATTTTTAAAGTAGCTAAGGCACGGTTACACATCAAATCAAAATTTCTTTATTCGGACAACAAAAATCCATACTGTTAGTAGCTATATGTAATATCTAGTGTTAGTAAGTGTCGGTGATTAATAAACATGCAATAAATGATTGTTGAATAATGCACTTTAGTCAATGACAAAAATACTGATATTCAGCTGCATCTGGTTACACTGGAAGCAGACCCCAACATAGTTGGAAAAAGGCTAGGCAGATTGATTGATTGAGTCAAAGATAAAAATACTATCGTGTTAAATAAGTTCTTACCTGTGTTTTGGTCAGGGTGCATCTTTTATGCTACTGCTAATTTTGTCACATTAAAACAACGTGGGATAGACACCAACACACAGACCAGGCCTCACATGTCTTTAGGCGATATACTTCTTCACAAAATGTTCAAGACACCGTTAATGCTTGCATGTTTTTCACTTTTTTTTAAGGTTGAATAAGTCTTGGGAAAAGTAAATATTGACGTTGATTCGTCAACTACCACAGTTCACAACATAGCACTTGTGCGACATACTGCAAGTTGTTATTAAAATTACACTATTACTGGAGACAATTTGAGAGGATAGAGCAAGTAAATCAAATTGTAAAGTATCAGAAAAATCGGAATAAAATTGTAAACAACAATAATGGCGTTTAGACAACCACAGACTATGATAGACTTACAACAAACAAATATGGCGTCGATTGCTCAGGCGACAAAGAGGAAAGGGTCGAGGGGCGGTTGTCATTTTGAAGAAAGCAACCATAGACAAAATAAGTCTATTACGGCCAGGATATTTTGTTCTAAGTTCACCAGCCGTGGTTACCGCGCACGAAAAAGGAATGAGGTATATATAATATTAGTCTATGGGAATGAGCCAATACTACTTAATCAGTTCACTCGTATGCTTCGCGTCATACGGTCACTTATACCCCGCTCACCGGTCTCGCTCAGAAAGAAAACCAGTGTTTCCCAAAGTTTTCTCGATCGTCATCATGAGTAACAATTGCGGAGCCTGTGGAGAAGTGTTAACCGATGGTGCTACCTGCACTGAATGCAATCAAGAGCTACACTTTCACTGCGCGGGGATTACTGAAGCTAACTTTCGCAGACTGGGAGATCGCAAGCGTACGTGGCGTTGTAAGAATTGTAAGCAAGCCACTTCCAGCCAATTATTTTCTTCACCTAGGGTCGAGTCCGAAAATATTATATTAAAAGAAATCAAATCCCTCTCTGATAAACTTGCGCCCTTGGAGTCATTAAAGGATGAAATTATGGCATTGAGAACCGAATTTGCAGAAATGAAATCCTCACTGAGCGACACAAACAGAGAGCTAAGGGAATTTAACGCTAAATTTCACGACCTTGAACAGCGCTTGTCACAAGTAGAAAAGGCTCAAAATCAAATGGAAAAGGCTCAAGACCAAATTGCGTTACTTCAAGCACGAGTTGACAAATTGGAGCAACAATCAAATACTAGTGAGCAGTGGGCCAGAATGAACAATGTCGAAATTAAGGGCATACCACAAGTAAATAATGAGAATCTCTTCGAAATTTTGGCATCCATTGGGTCTAGTATACAATACCCGGTCATGAAGGCGCAGATTAATTTTATCACCCGAGTTCCAGCACGTGAGAAGGGAAACATCAAGCCGATTATAATCTGTTTTTGCAATCGCTATGTAAAGGAAGATTTTGTAGCAGCTGCTCGACAAGCATCTAAGCCGAACCCGCTCACATCGGGTCGACTCGGACTTCCAGGCAATCACAGGATTTATATCAATGATCACCTTACTACACAGAACAAGATTCTTCTGTCAAAAACGAAACAGGCAGCTGCAGAAACAAATTTCCGTTATGTTTGGGTAAAACATGCGAAAATACATACAAGGAAAACCGACACTTCTCATGTGATAATGGTCAAAACAGAAAACGACATAACAAAAATTATATAAAATTTAAATTCACAATTCTAACTCTAGTTATATCAAGTTTCAGTCGCGTTCCATTTATTAATTTATCTTCGCTACCTATTGGTTTGCAGTTTGAGAGCCATTGGTCATGGCGTGCTTGTCATGTTTTCCACCTATTATTGTGTCTAAGTTCGGTGTCACCCAACAAGTTGGCTAAATATTACTTACGTGTAGTCGTTCTGTGCCAGTTAAAAATCAATCTTAATTACGCCTATACAAAGCTCCGTTTTGCTTATTCAATGCCCTATCGTTGTCGAACGGCTCCTTGCGGGCTATCTATTGTTCCTATACATACGTCATTAGTAATGAATGCTCGAATGAGTCTCGCCGTTGGTCACTGTGTCTTGCTGTGTGTCGGTGTATTATTGCTGTCTACCTGCTACCGTTCAATTTATCAATTAAAAATGTATACCTTGATCTTACAATGCCTCATTATATCGTTGCATTGTTGTACTTTTGTTAATAATATAGTCACAATTATGCCTAAAAATGTTGGGTCTTAATATATATTATCAAAATGTGCGTGGATTGCGTACTAAAACGCATAGCTTCTTTAGGAACTTAAACATGAATTCGTATGATGTTATTGTTCTCACGGAAACATGGTTTGAACGATAGTGAATTATTTGATAGCAGATATTTAGTGTGGAGAAGGGACCGTGATTATAGTCGTACATCTCAGAAGCGAGGTGGTGGTGTGCTAATTGCGGTAAGGAATCATTTAACCGTTGTAGAAAAAAGTGATTGGCGTAGTTCAGCGGAGGATATCTGGGTGACTATTGTTTTGAAGAGGTCTAGACCGTCGGTAAGTTACAATATTCATATTTGTGCATTGTATCTCTGCAAGGAAAACTTAGGAAACTCATACTACACACAGTTACAGAATTTTTCGACTTCACTTAACAACTTAATGATGTCAAATACTCGTGATAAATTTATAGTCTTAGGTGATTTTAACTTTGGTTGTCAAGTAGATTGGATTAACAGCAACGATAGCTCTGGTCTATTGCCTACAAATATTTTGGGACAGCATATTACACACTTCTTTGATACAGTAGATACCTGCAGTCTGTCTCAATATAATAGTGTTCGTAACTCAAACGGTAGGTTATTAGACCTAGTATTCTCAAATGACTCTGTTAAAGTTAAAGAATGTACCGAACCTCTAGCTATTCCTATAGATATGCACCATAAGCCCATTGTTGTTTTAGCTGAATTCGTCGTAATACACGCATTTGAAGAAAAAAAATGCATGAAATACATTTTCCATAAAGGTAACTACGAATCTATTAAATCTGCACTTGATCAGGTCGATTGGGACAAGTCCCTTAATGCTGTGTCACTGGATCAAGCAGTTGCCTTTTTTTACAATAAACTTTATGAACTTATTGACGAGTTCATACCAAAAAAATCAATAACACAATCACTGCACCCACCCTGGTATAATAGCGCTTTAGTAAAAATTTTAAAGGAAAAATACAAATACCATCGCAAGTTTAAAATGTATGGTAACTTGTCTGATTACAATTCATTCTCTTTACTGCGCAGTAGGGCAATTACTGTAGAACAGGAATGTTTTGATAAATACATTAAACATATTGAGTCCTCAATTAAAACCAACCCAAAGGCGTTCTGGTCATTTGTAAAGAGTAAGAAAAACAGTAACACATTTCCTAACATAATGCACTATCAAGATCAGTCTGCAGACACTGGTGAGGCAATTAGCAACTTATTCTCTAGCTATTTTATTACTACCTTTCTAAGCCCTGGCACGTGCACGCCTGATCCAGAGCTCCCAGCTACTGGTGATGCTTACTCTAGCTCAAGTCATATTAGCTCCATAAGCGTTTCCCGGGACAAAGTTCTTAAATTACTAAAAACTTTAGACCTTTCTAAATCCGGTGGATCAGACAGGATTCCACCCTTGTTCATAGTAAACTGTGCTGAGAGCTTGCTAACGCCAATCTGCATTCTCTTTAATCGTTCATTATCCGAAGGTACTGTACCTCAAATCTGGAAATCCGCATTCATCACACCTGTACTTAAGAAAGGGGACAAGTCCAATGTTGAAAACTACCGCCCCATCTCTAAGCTATGCCTATTTTCTAAAATATTGGAACGCGTAGTTTATGACGAGGTATACTCAGCTGTACAAAACAGTTTAGGTGATGAACAGCATGGGTTCATACGTAAGCGATCCACCACTTCGAACTTGATCCTGTCTAACCATTTTATATCAAGAGGGATGGAGCAGGGCGCGCAGGTGGATGTAGTTTACACCGACTACAGCAAGTGTTTTGACCGTATAGATCACAGAGTGCTTTTGCAGAAGCTACAGAGTGTTGGTATACATGGTGATCTATACCGTTGGTTTTGTTCTTACATAGAGAATCGGGTGCAGGCCGTTGTTCTTCATGGCTATACGTCGGGGTGGGTCACGGTGCCATCTGGGGTACCTCAAGGTTCACTGCTGGGTCCTCTGCTGTTTGTTATATTTATATCTGACATCAAGTCTTGTTTTAAAAACTCATACATCTTGCTATATGCAGATGATATGAAAATCCTCAAAGAAATACGTACCTTAGAGGACTCGCAACAACTCCAGGATGACCTAAATAGATTTGTTGACTATTGCTCTCGCAATAAGCTCCAGTTGAACATATCAAAGTGTTGTTATATGAGTTGTACACGACAGAAAACCAATTTAGGTAATGGATATAAACTGGAAAACCAGTCAATTAGCCGAGTAGATTGCATTAGAGACCTAGGAGTGATCCAAGATAGCAAACTCTTATATGATAAACACATTGATTACATTGTTAAAAAGGCATCTAAAGCTATGGGGTTTATTATGAGAGCGTCGGCCTGCTTCCGGTCTCTAAAAACTGTCAAAATATTGTATTGCGCGTATGTGCGTAGCCATCTCGAGTACGCATCCCAAGTGTGGAACCCGCAGTACCAAGTTTACATATCTCGAATTGAAGGCATTCAACGCAAATTCTTAAAATATTTAGACTACAAGGCGCACCGGCACACTTCAGACTACATTGCCCGATGTAAACATTATCATTTTCTACCTCTTGAACAGAGGCGCAATATTAGTGACATCTGCTACTTGTCTAACATAGCGAATGGCGCTATTGACTGTCCGGAGCTCCTTGCGAAAGTATCGCTTCGCACCGGCCAAAGGAGTTTAAGGCAACGGCCACTATTAGATGTACCATTTGCCGCGACCAATTATAGACGGAACACATTTCATATCCGTAGTGCAAGGAGCTTTAATGATCTTGCATTGCGGCTAGACTTTGACCTTGACTTATTCTGCACCAGCTCGAGAGCGATAAGGAAGCGCGCAGGTGATGGGTACTTTGGGGATCGTGTGAACGTCCTTTAGGTAGCTTTTCACTTGTGCATACTCGATTACTGCTTGTGCTGTAATCTATAGGGTGTCGACATAAATGGAACATTGACTGAACTACATATAAATTTGAACTTAATCTCATTTTCTGTAGTGTTTGTAGTTGTTTAAACTGTAACTGTAATTCTTCTTTTTTTTTTCAATTTTTTATTACTCCCCTTGGTTTGTATACCAATAATATATATTGCACTAAGTTACCTATATGTGTGGACTTGTAATTAGCTAAATAGTTACCTATATTGTAATTATTTTAATTATTTGTCTGTAAGTCCTCCTAAAAGATAAAAATAAAATAAAATAAAATAAATAAAAATAATCTGTGGAATGAGCATACGTCAAAGAGCTAACACAGATACTGACAAACCGGAAAAACGTCACTTAATAGTTTTTAAAATCTTTAAAATACGTGCGAAGTTACCAAGTGTTAAAATTATACACTCGAGTACTTGTACGAATCACTTTAATGATATTAACACCTTAAATTGTAACAAGAGACCAGTTTCGTCGTTTTTAACCGAGAATACAATTTATTTTCTTCCCGCGCCTTTTTCTACTTTTTCAAAAGTCATCTATGGGTTGCCACAACTAAAAACCATAAAATATTAAAAAATAACAATGTTGCAACCCACAAATAATATTAGTTTTAAATAGTCGATTATTGCGTATGCTAACACAAGTATGTAGGGAAACTACATTGTAATAATCATATCTGAAAAATGAAGCAACGAATTATAATTCAAAATGTTCTCAGCTTGCGCCTTCGGGAACTTCGCGCGTTTACATTAGAATATTCACAGCTGAGACAGGACGTCTGTCGGGTCAGCTAGTAGTATGTCACGTAGGTGAATCAATAAAACGATGTCATAGATATGGTAATAATTTATTTAATATAATTCAGTGTAGAACAACTGTACCATGATTCAATTCAATCATTTTTCATTCCGTTTGTACAAAAACTTCGTGAACATCATACAATAAAAACCTTATACAGATACAGATCTATCTATCTATTTATATAAATATAAATCAATTTGCTGTGCATTAGTCTCACAAAAACTCGAAAATGGCTCGACCAATTTAAATTTTTAGGGTTCCGTACCTCAAAAGGAAAAAACGGCTGTCACAGCCAATTTGCTCCGAATCTAGGACCGATTAAGTTGAAATTTAGTAAACATATGGATCTCTGTGACCCAAACACGTATGGCTACAGTAAATAAATGAATTTTGAATATAGAGGTCACGGTCACATATACGAAAGAAAATAGACGAAAGTTTACCATTACCACACCCTTATCTCCGAAAGTACCGAGCTTAAAATTTTGAAAAAAAAAAAAAATACAGAAAATAGTTCTATACCTAAATATATCATTACATGAAAACCTATAAAAAGTTTATGGTCCTAAAATAACATGGCAAATCTCTCAATATTGCGAGTACAAACTTACATTTACTTTTAAGATGTATGGGAGAACATGTTCTTCAACTGTAATGTTAAGTTTGTTCTTAGGATAATTTCATACCAACTACGGAACCCTTCATTGTGCGTAGTCCGACACGCACTTGGCGGTTTTTTTTTTCGTTTTGTTCGCCTCAATACTGAGGTGGAAAAGAAAATTAGGAGAAACCCAAAGGTACAACCGAACAATCCAAATTAAAATGTTGAGTGGACGTCGACGGGTCCGCTGCAACATACCAGCACTCGCGGAGTTGAGCGCGCAGGCTACAGGAAGCAGATCATCTACTGCACTAAACAAAGTGGACGTCGACAGGTCCGCTGCAACATACCAGCGCTCGCGGAGTTGAGCGCGCAGGCTACAGGAAGCAGATCATCTACTGCACTAAACAAAGTGGACGTCGACAGGTCCGCTGCAACATACCAGCGCTCGCGGAGTTGAGCGCGCAGGCTACAGGAAGCAGATCATCTACTGCATTAAACAAAGTGGACGTCGACAGGTCCGCTGCAACATACCAGCGCTCGCGGAGTTGAGCGCGCAGGCTACAGGAAGCAGATCATCTACTGCACTAAACAAAGTGGACGTCGACAGGTCCGCTGCAACATACCAGCACTCGCGGAGTTGAGCGCGCAGGCTACAGGAAGCAGATCATCTACTGCACTAAACAAAGTGGACGTCGACAGGTCCGCTGCAACATACCAGCACTCGCGGAGTTGAGCGCGCAGGCTACAGGAAGCAGATCATCTACTGCACTAAACAAAGTGGACGTCGACAGGTCCGCTGCAACATACCAGCACTCGCGGAGTTGAGCGCGCAGGCTACAGGAAGCAGATCATCTACTGCACTAAACAAAGTGGACGTCGACAGGTCCGCTGCAACATACCAGCACTCGCGGAGTTGAGCGCGCAGGCTACAGGAAGCAGATCATCTACTGCACTAAACAAAGTGGACGTCGACAGGTCCGCTGCAACATACCAGCACTCGCGGAGTTGAGCGCGCAGGCTACAGGAAGCAGATCATCTACTGCACTAAACAAAGTGGACGTCGACAGGTCCGCTGCAACATACCAGCACTCGCGGAGTTGAGCGCGCAGGCTACAGGAAGCAGATCATCTACTGCACTAAACAAAGTGGACGTCGACAGGTCCGCTGCAACATACCAGCACTCGCGGAGTTGAGCGCGCAGGCTACAGGAAGCAGATCATCTACTGCACTAAACAAAGTGGACGTCGACAGGTCCGCTGCAACATACCAGCACTCGCGGAGTTGAGCGCGCAGGCTACAGGAAGCAGATCATCTACTGCACTAAACAAAGTGGACGTCGACAGGTCCGCTGCAACATACCAGCACTCGCGGAGTTGAGCGCGCAGGCTACAGGAAGCAGATCATCTACTGCACTAAACAAAGTGGACGTCGACAGGTCCGCTGCAACATACCAGCACTCGCGGAGTTGAGCGCGCAGGCTACAGGAAGCAGATCATCTACTGCACTAAACAAAGTGGACGTCGACAGGTCCGCTGCAACATACCAGCACTCGCGGAGTTGAGCGCGCAGGCTACAGGAAGCAGATCATCTACTGCACTAAACAAAGTGGACGTCGACAGGTCCGCTGCAACATACCAGCACTCGCGGAGTTGAGCGCGCAGGCTACAGGAAGCAGATCATCTACTGCACTAAACAAAGTGGACGTCGACAGGTCCGCTGCAACATACCAGCACTCGCGGAGTTGAGCGCGCAGGCTACAGGAAGCAGATCATCTACTGCACTAAACAAAGTGGACGTCGACAGGTCCGCTGCAACATACCAGCACTCGCGGAGTTGAGCGCGCAGGCTACAGGAAGCAGATCATCTACTGCACTAAACAAAGTGGACGTCGACAGGTCCGCTGCAACATACCAGCACTCGCGGAGTTGAGCGCGCAGGCTACAGGAAGCAGATCATCTACTGCACTAAACAAAGTGGACGTCGACAGGTCCGCTGCAACATACCAGCACTCGCGGAGTTGAGCGCGCAGGCTACAGGAAGCAGATCATCTACTGCACTAAACAAAGTGGACGTCGACAGGTCCGCTGCAACATACCAGCACTCGCGGAGTTGAGCGCGCAGGCTACAGGAAGCAGATCATCTACTGCACTAAACAAAGTGGACGTCGACAGGTCCGCTGCAACATACCAGCACTCGCGGAGTTGAGCGCGCAGGCTACAGGAAGCAGATCATCTACTGCACTAAACAAAGTGGACGTCGACAGGTCCGCTGCAACATACCAGCACTCGCGGAGTTGAGCGCGCAGGCTACAGGAAGCAGATCATCTACTGCACTAAACAAAGTGGACGTCGACAGGTCCGCTGCAACATACCAGCACTCGCGGAGTTGAGCGCGCAGGCTACAGGAAGCAGATCATCTACTGCACTAAACAAAGTGGACGTCGACAGGTCCGCTGCAACATACCAGCACTCGCGGAGTTGAGCGCGCAGGCTACAGGAAGCAGATCATCTACTGCACTAAACAAAGTGGACGTCGACAGGTCCGCTGCAACATACCAGCACTCGCGGAGTTGAGCGCGCAGGCTACAGGAAGCAGATCATCTACTGCACTAAACAAAGTCAACATCGTATGATATTCTTCAGGATATATGCTAGTAGACAGCGTGTTGAAAACAATACGACTAATTTGATACGATAGAAAAAAATCTCGAAATGACCTCTAGAAATTCTTTTAACGAATAAAAACCATACATAGGTACATGCAATCATTCTGATTTTTTGTCAGATTATTCTACAAGCAACATTAACGTAATAGTGTTTTAATTTTTTAGTCAAATCAACAGATATTTACTTCATATTTTGGTATAAATTAGCAGCTTTTCTATGCAATCCGTCAGTAACTGCGCTGTAGGTACGACAGTTAAGCTACTGACAGACGTGCTCATTACTAGCACGAAAGCATGCTTTTATTGAGCAAGTGCTCATTAGTAGCATGTGTGACTAGTAATGAGCATGCTTATTTCTAGTATGTTTTCGAGTAAGCGTGCTTATAGGCATGCTTTTTATGAGCACGTGTGTCAGTACTTTTAGTATAGAAGGGCACTTCGGCACTTCGTCGAAGCAAGTTCGCGAGTAGTGTAATTTTTCGATTGGTGTCTTTAACGATAGGTTTTTTTTTTAAGTTGCTAATTGTGGGAATTTAGAAGCCCACACAGAGTCGCAGAAGTATTAAGGTAGGTTTAATGAGATAAAAACAGGTAAACCCAGATGCACAGACATGTATTAACCACAATTGACAATAAGAAAAAACAATAGGGAATAGAAAAGTCAAAAACTATTTAAAATATCTTTCTAACAGGCCAGTGTTATGATTATTACAAAGTAGGTTTCAACACTAATAAGTAGGTATTTGTCTATTTTTAAATTAAATACCTATTAGTGAAACAGTCTGCTCATCAGTTTTTGTAAGACGAACTTGCGGCTTTAAGCAAATGAATTATAAATAAAATGAGTGTAGGTACCTACACGAAACAGTACGCGACGTATGCATAATCTCCTTTCGGTTTAGGTCGGTCGACATCTTTAGTTGACTACTTCTATATTGTTATGTATGACCGCTAGCCTACAGATAATAATTATGTACATTTGCATTAATTGTTTAATCTTTTGTTTTCAGTGATTCGTATCGAGATGCTGCGAGACGACGTGCGCCGCTAGCACGTGCGCCGCTAGCACGTGCGCCGCTAGCACGTGCGCCGCTAGCACGTGCGCCGCTAGCGCGTGCCTCGCACCGCGTCGCAGCGCAGCAGGTCGCTCCCCGCGACAGTCAACGGTCAGAACGTCGATAAAAAAATATCATTTCACATTTCGCTAAAATATTATATACACAATTCGAAAACTAAATAACAGTATGGTTCGGTTGGAGCGCACGATCACAGGTTGAGGGGGTTGGGGGTGGGCTGGCCGCCCGCCGCCGCCACCGCGCTGCCCAGCTCGGCCAGCCGCGCGAACTGGCGCAGCGAGCGCGGGTCGCGCGTGGCGGCCAGCAGCACCGGCATGCGCGTCACGGCCTCCTCGGCCCACGCCTCGGCCAGGCGCAACTCGTGCGCGGCCGACGGCAGGCGCAGGCGCGCGGCGCGGGACGCGCGCGAGATGACGGCGGCCGCCGTGTAGGCGTCGATGGCGGACGCGGCCAGGCGGTTGAGCACGAACTGCTCGTCCACCACGCGCCGCCCGTGGCGCACCAGCGCCGCCTCCACGCTGCGCCCGTGCTCCAGCACGCAGCGGCCCAGCTCCGCCGCCAGCGGCCGCAGCTCGGGCGCCACGTGCGGCGCCAGGTCGGGCCCGCGCGCCAGCCCCACGGCGCCCGCCGCGCGCCGCCCCGCCTCGCTGAAGATCAAGCTGAGGTGCGCCGTGGGGTTCTTGAAGGCGCGCTGCAGCTCCTGCAGGTGCGAGCCCGCGAACTGGATGCCTGCGGGGGGAGCGGGTCAGTAGCGCACGGGGTGGGGGGAGGGGGGGGGGGGGGGGCTCAGCGCGCCGGCAGACACTCACCTGTGAGCGCCACGAACAGCCGCAGGATGTCGTTGGTGCCCTCGAAGATGCGGAAGATGCGCAGGTCGCGCAGCACGCGCTCCAGCCCGGTGGCCTTCATGAAGCCCATGCCGCCCAGGATCTGGATGGCCTCGTCCACCACGGTCCAGGCCGAGTCGGACGCGAACACCTTGGAGATGGCGGCCTCCAGGTGGTAGTCCTGCGCGCCCGAGTCCATGTTGCCGCTCACCATGTAGGCCAGCGACTCGGTGGTGTACTGCAGCAGCGCCATGCGCGCCAGCTTCTCCTGGATGGCGCCGTAGTCGGCGATGCGCTTGCCGAACTGCACGCGCGTGGCGGCGTGCTCGGCGGCCTGGCGCAGGGCGGAGCGCTGCGTGCCGGCCAGCGCCGCCGCCATGCCGAAGCGCCCGTTGTTGAGGATGTTCATGGCCACCTTGAAGCCGTTGCCCACGCCGCCCAGCACGTTGGCCACGGGGATCTTCACGTCCTCGTAGTACACCTCGGTGGTGTTGGAGCACTTGATGCCCATCTTGTTCTCGGGCGGGCCGGACGACACGCCGCCGAACGCGCGCTCCACGATGAACGCCGTCACCTGCGCGCGACAGACTACTGAGCCCTGTGGCGGGTGCTCCAAGCTTGGCGGCAGAGAACATGCCCGACTATGAACGAAGTTAATATGATGCTGTGGAGCACCCGGGGGGGGGGGGACACGACTGCTATGTCATGAGATGACAGCAGCTGTAATAATGTCATCAACGGCATGTGTCACATTAGCACTTGTGTGTACGCACAAGTACTACTTATTGTTTACTAGCTGTTGCCAGCGGTGGGTGTCGGAAGTTCTCCCGCGGCAACCGCACATTGTTCCGGGATGACAATAGCCCGTGTGCTATTCCAGACTATAATCTATACCAGTGCCAAGTTTCATCCAGATCCGTTGAGCGGTTCTGGCTGGTTGAGTAACAAACTTCCATCCATCCATCCAAACTTTCATTTCATTTGCATTTATAATAGTACTAGCTGTTGCCCGCGGCTTCGCCCGCGTGGATGTCGGAAATTGTCTCACGGGAACGTACTACCGGAATAAAAAGTATCCTATGGCTAACCCAGGTCAATGGTCTATCTCTATCCTTTTCATGCCAATCCGTTCAGCCGTTAAGGCGTGATAAGATAACAGGCCGAGTTACTTTTGAATTTATAACTAATAGTTTCTGCCCGCGACTTCATCCGCGTGAATTTTCTTATTCCCCCGACCCACAACGCATCGCATTGCCTGCTTTTTGTTCGGCACCTAAGCGTCTTAGAGTGATGTTAAATATGCCTATTAATAGGCTTCCTTAAGTTGACTTGGGCTATTGAATGCAAAAAGATTTTTTTAAAAGTCCAACTGTAGTTCCAGCGATTAGCGCTTCCAAACAAACAAAAAAAAGTGTGTGTGTTAGCTCCGACGCACGACAGAAGTTTACTTACGCCTCCCATCCCTCTACCCCTCACAACTTCCCCTCCCTCATCCTCCTCACCCTCCCATCCACTCTCCATCCCCCTCCCCCTATCACCACCCTCACCGAATCACTTTTTCGCTAACCTCCCCCAATCCCCTCTCACACCCCCTTCACCGCGTCCCCCTCCTCTCCCCTCACCACATCGTCCACTCCCTCTCTCCTTCACCTCAACATCACCAACACCTCCCCCTCTCCCATCAGTCCCTCCTCACCAACGCCTCCCCTCACCCTCTCCCCCTCTACCTCCTCACCACTACTCCCCTCTTTCCCTCCTCATACTCATACTCAAAATTTTATTGCATTTCATAATGTGTACATAGTTGGTATGTTAAAACATCGAATCAATTATGGACCCTGTCGGGCACAGCACCCCTGTATCTGAAAAACTAATAATGACAGACAAACTTTATTACTTAGCAAGTATTTTTACTAAGTATCAAGTGAATTAACTAAATTATTAAGACTTTTCATATAAACTGTATTTCCTGTTTTCACGCCCACAGGGGTGGAATTTTAAAAATCGTTATCCAAAAAGCAACTTTAAAGTGTAAAGGCACTCGTCGCCCCCTCTCACCCTCCTCCTCTCCCTCTAAACTTCGTCTCACACCCCTCCTATCATCCCCTCATCGCCCCCTTTCACCATCCCCAACGCTTTCCCTCCCCTCTACCCTCACCAACTCATCCCCTTCCCTCTCCACACCCTCGCCCCTCACTACATCCTTCTATCCCTCTCCCCCCTCTCTCACTCCCTTCATAATCCTCCCCCTCTCCTTCTTCACTACCCCTTCCTACCCTCTCCCCATCATCATACCCTCCCCATGCCCCCATTCCCTCCTTACCACACCCTGCCCTTTTCCCTATCTTTCCCCCTTCTCTTCCCCTTCCCTCTCTACCCTTCCCTCTAGAGGAAAAAAATTATTACTTGCTTAGGCAAGTATTTGTGCCAAGTTTCAAGTTAGTTAACCAAATGAATAAGATTTTCCATATATAAACTATATTACCTGTTTTCACCCCCACAGGGGTGGAATCTTAAAAAATCGTTTGGGAGATATCCGTAACTTGACTGAAAGATTATTTACACCAATTTTCGAGTTAATCAAGCCCCGCAGTAAAACCTGCCCTGTGACATTGACTACCCCTTTTCACCCCTTTATAGGTAAATTTTCGAAAAACCCTGATACGTTATTCTTAATTTTTTGTCTCAAGTATAAATACTGAGTTTCGGGTTAATCGGACAGCGCGTTAAAATTCCTCCGTACAAACTTTGACACCCCCCAATCTCTCCTTAGCGGGTAGTTTAGGAAAACTAAAAATGACAAACTTTATAATTTACTTAGATAAATATTTGTGCCAAGTTTCAAGTCTATTAACTCAAGGAATAAGATTTTTCATACAAACTTTGGACCCGTTTCACCCCCTTAGAGGGTAAATTTTGAAAAATCCTTTCTTAGTGCATCTCTAGACCTCATACGGAACCTACAAGCCAAATTTGTAATCTCTAGACCCAGGGATTTGGGCTGTGCGTTGATATGTCAGTCAGTCAATCAGTCAGTCAGTTTCTTCTTTTATATATTTAGACTAAGATGATGTGCAAAGACGTTCACCCTTAGGGTGGTATAACAAATTTTTGTTGTGTACAATTACTATAGGCAAGTGGTTTCGTTTAACAAGTGGTTCCGGTAGAGACAGACATAGAGGTGGAATAGAACTAGATATCAGTCGGCACCTTGTCGTTTAACAAGTGGTTCCAGTAGAGACAGACATGGAGGTGGAATATAACTAGAGATCAGTCGGCACCTTGTCGTTTAACAAGTGGTTCCGGTAGAGACAGACATGGAGGTGGAATATAACTAGAGATCAGTCGGCACCTTGTCGTGTAACAAGTGGTTCCGGTAGAGACAGACATGGAGGTGGAATATAACTAGAGATCAGTCGGCACCTTGTCGTGTAACAAGTGGTTCCGGTAGAGACAGACATGGAGGTGGAATATAACTAGAGATCAGTCGGCACCTTGTCGTGTAACAAGTGGTTCCGGTAGAGACAGACATGGAGGTGGAATATAACTAGAGATCAGTCGGCACCTTGTCGTTTAACAAGTGGTTCCGGTAGAGACAGACATGGAGGTGGAATATAATTAGAGATCAGTCGGCACCTTGTCGTTTAACAAGTGGTTCCGGTAGAGACAGACATGGAGGTGGAATATAACTAGAGATCAGTCGGCACCTTGTCGTGTAACAAGTGGTTCCGGTAGAGACAGACATGGAGGTGGAATATAACTAGAGATCAGTCGGCACCTTGTCGTGTAACAAGTGGTTCCGGTAGAGACGGACATGGAGGTGGAATATAACTAGAGATCAGTCGGCACCTTGTCGTGTAACAAGTGGTTCCGGTAGAGACAGACATGGAGGTGGAATATAACTAGAGATCAGTCGGCACCTTGTCGTGTAACAAGTGGTTCCGGTAGAGACAGACATGGAGGTGGAATATAACTAGAGATCAGTCGGCACCTTGTCGTGTAACAAGTGGTTCCGGTAGAGACAGACATGGAGGTGGAATATAACTAGAGATCAGTCGGCACCTTGTCGTGTAACAAGTGGTTCCGGTAGAGACAGACATGGAGGTGGAATATAACTAGAGATCAGTCGGCACCTTGTCGTGTAACAAGTGGTTCCGGTAGAGACAGACATGGAGGTGGAATATAACTAGAGATCAGTCGGCACCTTGTCGTGTAACAAGTGGTTCCGGTAGAGACAGACATGGAGGTGGAATATAACTAGAGATCAGTCGGCACCTTGTCGTGTAACAAGTGGTTCCGGTAGAGACAGACATGGAGGTGGAATATAACTAGAGATCAGTCGGCACCTTGTCGTTTAACAAGTGGTTCCGGTAGAGACAGACATGGAGGTGGAATATAACTAGAGATCAGTCGGCACCTTGTCGTGTAACAAGTGGTTCCGGTAGAGACAGACATGGAGGTGGAATATAACTAGAGATCAGTCGGCACCTTGTCGTGTAACAAGTGGTTCCGGTAGAGACAGACATGGAGGTGGAATATAACTAGAGATCAGTCGGCACCTTGTCGTGTAACAAGTGGTTCCGGTAGAGACAGACATGGAGGTGGAATATAACTAGAGATCAGTCGGCACCTTGTCGTGTAACAAGTGGTTCCGGTAGAGACAGACATGGAGGTGGAATATAACTAGAGATCAGTCGGCACCTTGTCGTGTAACAAGTGGTTCCGGTAGAGACAGACATGGAGGTGGAATATAACTAGAGATCAGTCGGCACCTTGTCGTGTAACAAGTGGTTCCGGTAGAGACAGACATGGAGGTGGAATATAACTAGAGATCAGTCGGCACCTTGTCGTGTAACAAGTGGTTCCGGTAGAGACAGACATGGAGGTGGAATATAACTAGAGATCAGTCGGCACCTTGTCGTGTAACAAGTGGTTCCGGTAGAGACAGACATGGAGGTGGAATATAACTAGAGATCAGTCGGCACCTTGTCGTGTAACAAGTGGTTCCGGTAGAGACAGACATGGAGGTGGAATATAACTAGAGATCAGTCGGCACCTTGTCGTGTAACAAGTGGTTCCGGTAGAGACAGACATGGAGGTGGAATATAACTAGAGATCAGTCGGCACCTTGTCGTGTAACAAGTGGTTCCGGTAGAGACAGACATGGAGGTGGAATATAACTAGAGATCAGTCGGCACCTTGTCGTGTAACAAGTGGTTCCGGTAGAGACAGACATGGAGGTGGAATATAACTAGAGATCAGTCGGCACCTTGTCGTGTAACAAGTGGTTCCGGTAGAGACAGACATGGAGGTGGAATATAACTAGAGATCAGTCGGCACCTTGTCGTGTAACAAGTGGTTCCGGTAGAGACAGACATGGAGGTGGAATATAACTAGAGATCAGTCGGCACCTTGTCGTGTAACAAGTGGTTCCGGTAGAGACAGACATGGAGGTGGAATATAACTAGAGATCAGTCGGCACCTTGTCGTGTAACAAGTGGTTCCGGTAGAGACAGACATGGAGGTGGAATATAACTAGAGATCAGTCGGCACCTTGTCGTGTAACAAGTGGTTCCGGTAGAGACAGACATGGAGGTGGAATATAACTAGAGATCAGTCGGCACCTTGTCGTGTAACAAGTGGTTCCGGTAGAGACAGACATGGAGGTGGAATATAACTAGAGATCAGTCGGCACCTTGTCGTGTAACAAGTGGTTCCGGTAGAGACAGACATGGAGGTGGAATATAACTAGAGATCAGTCGGCACCTTGTCGTGTAACAAGTGGTTCCGGTAGAGACAGACATGGAGGTGGAATATAACTAGAGATCAGTCGGCACCTTGTCGTGTAACAAGTGGTTCCGGTAGAGACAGACATGGAGGTGGAATATAACTAGAGATCAGTCGGCACCTTGTCGTGTAACAAGTGGTTCCGGTAGAGACAGACATGGAGGTGGAATATAACTAGAGATCAGTCGGCACCTTGTCGTGTAACAAGTGGTTCCGGTAGAGACAGACATGGAGGTGGAATATAACTAGAGATCAGTCGGCACCTTGTCGTGTAACAAGTGGTTCCGGTAGAGACAGACATGGAGGTGGAATATAACTAGAGATCAGTCGGCACCTTGTCGTGTAACAAGTGGTTCCGGTAGAGACAGACATGGAGGTGGAATATAACTAGAGATCAGTCGGCACCTTGTCGTGTAACAAGTGGTTCCGGTAGAGACAGACATGGAGGTGGAATATAACTAGAGATCAGTCGGCACCTTGTCGTGTAACAAGTGGTTCCGGTAGAGACAGACATGGAGGTGGAATATAACTAGAGATCAGTCGGCACCTTGTCGTGTAACAAGTGGTTCCGGTAGAGACAGACATGGAGGTGGAATATAACTAGAGATCAGTCGGCACCTTGTCGTGTAACAAGTGGTTCCGGTAGAGACAGACATGGAGGTGGAATATAACTAGAGATCAGTCGGCACCTTGTCGTGTAACAAGTGGTTCCGGTAGAGACAGACATGGAGGTGGAATATAACTAGAGATCGGTCGGCACCTTGTCGACAGTCTTGCCGTCCTTCTCGACAGGCGTCTGCGCGAACACGGTCATGATCTCGGCGATGCCTCCGTTGCTGATCCAGATCTTGGAGCCGTTGAGGACGAAGTGCTTCCCGTCGGCCGACAGCACCGCGCGCGACCTGCAACGCACACTCGTCAGAGCCACGCTCGCTCAGGGGGGCACTGCATGCGTGCTGCGTGTACGCACTTGATGGAGCCGGCGTCGGAGCCGGAGGAGGGCTCGGTGAGGCAGAAGGCCGCGTACTCGCCGCCCGTGACGCGCGGCAGGTAGTGCGCCTTCTGCTCGGGCGTGCCGAACAGCAGGATGCCCTTGAAGCCGATGGACTGGTGCGCGCCCAGCGTGATGCCCACGCCCAGGTCGTGCGCGCCCACCACCTCCACGAGGCGCGCGTACTGCGTGTTGCACAGGCCCAGGCCGCCCAGGTCGGTGGGCACCTGCAAACCGAAGGCGCCCAGGTCCCACAGCCCCGACAAAGTGTTCTGCTCGATCTGCGAGTCCGCGTCATTCTTGGCGGGGTCGTTCACCTGCGCCACAAAAATAAGTTATGTTACTTACTCTGTCATTAAGCCTTCGAACAACAATAGCAACTAGATCAAGGGTCACGTACAAAATCAAAGCTAAATGCTGTCCGCGTGAATATGTACTTATACAGCTACATTTGTTTATTAACTAACGGAGAGAAAAGTTTTAAAACAGTTTTAAGTGCAACCTAATTACAACCATGGCACCTACAAGTCACAAATCTTCAATCTAATACTTACGATTATTCGTCACATAAAACGAGCAAAGCAATAAATTACTCCTGTCACATACAAATTAAAAGACATATTAAGGTAAACAACATTTAGTGTGAAATAAATATTAAACGGCAACAAATAAAGTACCTTTTCCCGTGATTGCCTCGAGAGCTACATCGTTTTGTGTTGTGTCGTTTATTTTTGCTTCCTCGACAGCTACACAAGTTTGTGCGTGTGTTGACGAGCCTTGGCCAAACATTTGTAGCGGTGGTTTAAAATTTATTTTGTTCAAAATTTGATATTATTGGCTAGTTTAAAGCTTAAGGCTAGGCGGGTCAGGCCTTTCGGCCTTTGAAACGCTTCTCCGCCTCCCCCAAATGCAGCGCGACGTGTTTATTTTACGATGCGCCGCCGATCATTTCACAGAAAATCCATGCCACAGTGTAAAATATTGTATTTGCAGTTAAACAATTGAATTAGTTTTTCTTAGGTCGATTTTTTTCTTCGGTTTACATTTTTTCCGTCTTATTACAAAACAAGGTTTATCTTCAAACCCAGGTTTAAACCATGGAAGTTCGAAATTCAAAAAAGGGTTTTTGAATTTCGAACTTTATTCCGACACATTAATGTGTCAGTTTTACAAAACTGATAACTTAGTACCGGAATAAGTTGTCAGTTTTGTATAAAGAACTGTATTTCTATCACAGCTAGGTTCTTATTATAAAAAACTGGCTCAATGGTTTAAACCATGACAGAAGAAAAACCTCGTTTTATAATAAGGCCGAAATGTGTCTACGATGTAGTGATCTAAGATTTATTACTTGAAATGTCGTAAATGAGTTTTCACATTATCAGATAACGATACCAACCTGATTCGATACCGATAGGTATAATTACTATCGTCCCCATGATATTGGTGAATATCACCAACCAACCACACTACTATATATAACTACATACTACTATATATAAACAACCACACTACTAAGTATCGACATCTCGAAATCGGCGGTGCCAAAAAGTTTGCTCAAGTGAAAGAATGCCCGCAACTCTCACCCTGCACTGTCTTCGCCAGTAGATATCGTGCCGATATCGGTGCCGGTGTGTGTGGAAATCGGTTATCATGATAAGGACGTGAGATGCGGAGGAATGAGGAAAATATCGTCAGGAAAGTTTTGAGTATGATTCTGTGTGAAAGATGATGTGGCTAAAAAGGAGGTGGAAGAACAGCCGAGATGACGACTAACAGAGAAGTATGGAAGAAAAAGACATGTTGCGTCGACCCCAAACAAATTGGGACAAGGGCAGGACCAAAGAAACGATGGATGGTCTGTGTGAAAGATGATATGGCTAGAAAGGGAGTGACTACCGAGATGAGGACTATTAGAGAAGTGTGAAAGAAAAGACATGTTGCGTCGACCCCAAAAAAATTGCGATATGGGCAGGACCAAAGAAACGATGGATGGTCTGTGTGAAAGATGATATGACTAGAAAGGGAGGGACTACCGAGATGAGGACTATTAGAGAAGTATGAAAGAAAAATACATGTTGCGTCGACCCCAAAAAATATAAGGGCAAGAGAATGATGATGATTGGTGGAAAAGGGACAAGGGACAAATGCCGGCATTTGTCCCTTTTCTAATTTTGTCTACAATTTAACATATACATACGAAAAATATAATTTAACTTTAGTTACATATTATTTACTTGGATAAAAAAATTATTTTAAAATATTAGTTTTTCTTTTTGGTAGTACCTGAGAAGGCAAATATCTTGTTCAAGAATACTATACAAAGGGGACATACTGAGAATAGTTATTAAAAACTCGAAAATAGTGGGCGAGGATTTATTAAAAAATACAGGATTCCGAATAGGGGGCAAACATTTACAATTTGTACGGATATGTTAGATTGTAGACAAAATCAGAAAAGGGGCAAATGCCGAACAGATCGATTGGTGTCGATCGCTGTCGGTCAACGATGAGCTGACAGTAACAACACAATGTAAAAACTAATTATTTCATTACTTCACTGGGCTGAATGGGAAACGAATATAGCAGATTAATAGTTACAGATTTGACCTTTAAAATGATTATTATCACGCTATATCTTTATGGAGTTAAGGCTTAGCGGATGGAAGAATGTCAATCATGATATTATACCTTACTAAGAACGGATATTTTGGTCAAATTTCATAAAAGTAAATAGCTTAGCGGTTCGACGACTGCTTTGCAAACCCGTGGTGTGTTACCTCGTTGTGATCGAAAATATCTGACATCACTTTGGCAGAATAAAAACTTAACAGTTACACACACACTGACAGCTGTTAGCTGTGCGTTATTATAGAATTTTATAATTCTTTTATATTTTATTTAAATACCTATACCTATAATAAATAAATATAAAAGAATTATAAAATTCTAACGACTCGTATTCTAAAAAAATCTCAACCATTTATGCAACGGTGGGTCAGCTAATGCTATAGGTGACTGTACTATTATTTGTTCTGCGGCTGTGCTAACTGTGCTGTAGTGTGTGTAACTTTGCTCTTGTGCAAAATTACATGCTTATAGACTCGGCGGTTTAGGCTGTGCATTGTCTGTCAGTGAATATAAGGATTTTATCTTGTAGAATTGCCGTGTGCCCTAGGTATTTTCCATCGACGTCAATGGTGAATTTCCAAATTCCAATACAAAATATTCCAAATAGAAACTTTCATCCCCTATTGCCACTTTATTGGCTGAATTTTCAAAAAATACTAATTTTTTTTTCTTTATTATATATGTATTAAGTAGTTTAAGCACAAAAGCTAAAAATGGTCTTAATGTTTTCCTTACACTGTAACCTTATTGTTTTGTTTTGATGTTTGCCAGCGCTCATGAAGTTCCGTAAATATTGACAGCTATTTAAAAAGGAACAATTGCCGTACTTTATGGCCAAGTGACGTACCTACTGCTAAAGCTTTATATTATCGAATGTATTATTTTAGGACATCAAAATTATTCTAGTATATTTTTTAACCGTCCCCGGACATGTTGGATTGCCGTCCTATTGGACTATTTACTAAAACAAAAGTGTCATACATGCAAGTATCAATAGATATGTTTAAAGTTACAAACCAATAAAGATACGATACGTCATCGACGAACTTGCTTTGCAACATGGGCACCGAGTGACACGGTTACCGCCTAACCAGGCTACGTTCACAGGGCGCTATTTTTCAAGTGTACAGAATACGATATTTTATCGTATAAAGTACAGTGGCTTTTTGTACTCAAAACTGACAGAGCCAAAACGATAAAATCACGGATTCGAGAAAATATTCTTGTGTTGCTATAGCTCCGCTATTCGAGAAATATTATCATGCATTAGGTCATGTTAGTATAGCACTTTTGGTTGAAACAGCTATTGCTAAGAAATTCTCTGGTAGAAAATCGTCACTTCACGAAAAAAGAATTTAAATGCCCCATCCATCATCCATGCGACTTTCTCTCTCTGTCTCTTTCTATTATATCTTGAAAGAGACAAAGAGAGAGAGGAAGTGACAATTTGGTTAAAATGAAAATGCAAGATGGCGGCTGCGAAAATTTTCGAATTTTATATCATGGGTGTCGTTTTCATGGTTTTCGAGAGAGCCAAAACCGGTAGTGAAGTCAAAATAAAAATTCAAGATGGTGGCTGTGAAAATTTTGGGTTTGTTTTAAATCATACATTAGAAGGAACTTCGTTTCTGACGGTGGTCCCCCGACCGCGCACGGTTTTATTTTTTGCTAATTTTCAATGTTGTTGCCGGAGTAAAAATTGATTATATTAGTATCTAATTAATCTACGATAATAGTATACTACAACAATATTATGAATTAAAATTACGAGACATTTTGTCTGAGTTGTCGAAATTTCATACCTAATGAGTTCTTCTTTTATTTGATTTTTTTTTGAACAGCTGCAGGGAGAGCGAATTTTTAAAAATTTTGACACAGGTCCAACCTCGATGACGTCCCGCAGGACTCTGAGCGCGAGCCAATTTAGCCCGATTTACTATTTTTTGTTTGTTTAAAAAAAATGTTTTACAAAAAAAAAAATTAACGGGTAGATTGACTCTGAAATACGATTAGGTACCTCATCATGCAATTTTCATATTATTTTGTGCTGTAAATAGGAAATAAAACGAAAAATGGTTTTGAAATCGACCCTGTTTCAGATTTTTTTTCTATCGAGCAAATTACAATTTATCGTGTTTTGAACGGGTAGATTGACTAAAGCAAGGATGTATCTATGACATATATTTTTTTCAGGACCTAAATACACTAATTTGACCGTTTAAAATTGATTCTAAAACAGGTAAAAATGGTAACATGCCCCCTTAAGCAAATAAAGTTCTGATTCTGATTCCTGTAATCTTCAGATAAAGAACAATTTTCTGTATTTTTTTCAGAATTTTAGGCTCAGCAGTTTCGGGGATAAGGGGGAATGCTAATTTCTTAAGTAGTCTATTTTCTTAAGTAACTTTAAAATTATTTATTTCAAAATTATAAATAAAATATATTTTGAGACCCTCATAGTTAGCAAAACTTTTTTTTTTTTAATTTTCTTATGTGCCCCCCATATTCAAAATTCATTTATTTGCTTTACCCGTCCGTGTTATGGTCTCAGAATTTCATATGTGTACCAAATTTCAACTTAATTGGTCCATTAGATTCGGAGCAAATTGGCTGTGGTAGACAAACAGAAAAACAAGTGATCCTATAAGGGTTCCGTTTTTTCCCTTTGTGGTACAGAACCCTACAAAAATATGAAGGATACAGGTTGCAGTCAAATTCATGAACATTAATGATAGTAGTGACATCTGAAGTCAGCATTTGGTCGTTTTTATCCCGAGTGGCGTAAAAAAAAAAGTAATCAAAAATAGATTGAATAGTTGGAAACTAGAACTCGGTTGAGATGGTACCTCTTGGAAGAACTTCTCGACCGGCGGTACGAGCTCCTGCAGCATCTGGCGCTGGTCTTCGGACAGCGGCTCGGGGAAGGGGAACACCTGCGCCGTCTCCAGGCGGCCGCGGAACAGGTTCAGCGTGAACGAGCCGCTCTCGCGCGGGCCGCCGCGCTTCTCGGCCGGCGCCTGGCGCGCCTCCGTGGCCAGCCATCTGCAGCTGCACGTGCACACATTAACGTCTCTCGACAAGCTACACACGTTTCACCTCTGACAACAGAAATCTAATAGCAACCTTATTGCAATGACAATAAAGATCACAGTGATGCAAAGCAGAGGTACAAGGGCTGTATGATGATGTTTGAAAGGTATATAACTATTATAGACTAAATGCCAAAATGATATCAAATGATGATGATCCCAGTGAGATATCTTCACTTTTGTATTTCCCTACTCAACTGGCTGTCAGCCACTGTCCTATGCATGTGTTTACAAAAGTTTAAAACTTGTTTTCACAATATTAAAGAGAGTACTGAAAATATAAACCAAACATTGTTTTATGCTTGTTTGTTAATGCAATGATACGTTTTCCATGTGATTTTGCGCTAGTTTAAATAGCCCCACAAAAACAAGAAACAAGGGGTAATTTCAACTAACATAAAGTCATAATTATCCTGCTTAATTTTTGTATGGTATTGTGAAATACTAGTGATGCCCCATTATATTGATACTGTATTCATAACAAAAATTGGTAAATTATAAAATGACCAAGTCTTTTATTTTGGTTGTGAAACGCGAAAACAAGGTGTTTTGTCTCGTCCGCTTTTCACTACTACACGGCAGAAAGCGCATTTGTGCCTTTGATTTTCAAATGCTCATATGCTCATGCGCATCAATATCATAGAATAAGCTGGTATGCCAATACCGTTACTGTTTCCTTACAACAGTCCCATTCTTGTTGTCAATTGAGCCTTTCAGCTTCGTCGCTCCAATTATTATTAAGTCACAGAATGCAGCATGCATCTAAAAGCTCACTGGGAAGAAAGAATAATCTCTTAAAAAGTGAATTTGCAAGGACTGAAGAAAATATGATAAGCTACAAGAGAGTTTACATTTGCAAATTTATTGTAAGTTAAACAACAGTTTGTTAGTTACGTAACAGACTTACATGAGGAAAACTTACAGGCGCAAACGCAGCCTTAGGTGATATGGCATAGATTGGTATGCACTATGTCATAAATATACTCTGGCTTTCAATTTCATAACAATAACAGCTTTAGTTGGATAAACATGTGCCATAGTTGAAGGAATAATGCTGTGGGGTAATTGTAACTATTTCTTCCCAATTTTAAAAACATTGTTCCTTTGAACATACAAGATGAGTACTCTGTAAGACCTACGTAAAAAGAACTCAAAGGTAAGGGTAAAGGTAAGCTACTGTAGTGAATTCAAAGACGTGTGCTTTTGATGTGTTTTTGTAGTAAAAAAGAATAGCCCCACCAGACCTTACACAATATTTTACTTGTTCTTTATTTAGACCATTTTATTCTAACTTTTTTTTTTGTAGGTATGCTTTAGCCAGTGCAGCCAAGCAAAAGAGTGTGAATCACAACAAAACAAAACAAATAGAAAAGGCAAACAAAATATTATGTCAATGATGGTACCTATGTTTGGAATAAAAAACCAAGAGTAGGATGTTCCAGATAATCTCATAATAATATATGGTATGCAACTGTTGGCCGTATTCCGTGATATTATTTTGACACGAGAATACATTTGCCTATAAATAATGAGGTTGAGGTACAAAGTCCAAGGCGAGTGTGGACTATGGAACAACAAGGCCATGGCAACGAGTCTTAGCTAACATACAATAGTCTGGGCAATGAGTGCTGGCTGGTTTGAATAGTTACCTGTGCAAGGGCAACGGCAGCTGAGTTGATTTCCCTGCTATGCAACGATTTGCACACGTTAACAACTTAGCACTCTTCATTTTTAAGTTTTATTTTAGTTATTATGTACTAAATACAACTGTAAAAAGTACAAAGGACTACCAGATCATTATCTATAAATAAACAAAATAGTAAAATAAAACGGACAACACAGAGATTAAGAAATAATAATAAAACTTAAAAAAAATCAACCTCAACAGTGAATGAGAATGAGAGCGCTCGCTATGTGACAGTGTGACTTGAGTGAGCAGTGTGACCACAGACCACAGATTAAGCCACAGACTAAGTAGTATTAGTGTGACCGTTTCTTATTTTATAAACCTACCAACGGAATCTTTGAAACCTACTAAAAAGAAAATTCAATCATACCAAAATACTACTAAAAATGAAACAATTAATTAAAGGAGTCTGTAACATTCCTCCCGGCCTTAGTCCATTTGCTCTATGAGGCGATGCGGCGGCCGTACTGTCTTCTTGCTACGTCTTAGCACCGGCGTCTGCTCGAGTGTTCGCGGCGGGTAGTAAACGGTTTCAATCGGAGGTTGAGTGATTGGAGTTGAACTGGCACGAGGTAGTACTTCATGTGGTGTGGATGTCGATAAGTCAGCCGGTGAGGAGGGTCCCATCGCAATGTCTCGCTCGTTGGTTGGTGACTGAGATACACTCGCCTTGGGGCGTATGTAGTCGGCATGTCTGGGCTTCAGGACTCCTTCTGGAGTTCTAACCACATAAGAATACCTGTGTTTCCTTTCCTCAATGATAGCCGGTGTCCACTTATTTTCCAGTTTGGTACGGATGTACACTGCTTCGCCATTCCCGAAATTTGGGGTCGTTTGTTCAGATTGAATAGTAGCTTTTATGTTTTTATAGCGCAACGTCCTTTTCATATTTGGCCTCACATTATCCAGTGAACAGTTTAGCTGTCTGCCGAACATCATTTGGGCTGGTGAATTCCCTGTGGTAGTATGCGGTGTGTTACGATAAGAAAAGAGAAAGTTTTGTAGCCTTCGTTTTGGGTTGACTGAGTCTGCTTCACTTGCAGCCATTCTTGTTTTAAAAGTTCATACAAGTCGTTCGGCCAATCCATTAGTTTTTGGATGGTAGGGTGATGATGTCATGTGCACTATACCCTTCGACTTGCAATACGTTCGAAAGTCTTTGGAAGTAAATTGTGGTCCATTATCGGAGACAATAATTTGAGGCAATCCAAATGTAGTAAAAATACCGTCTAGTTTCTCGCATAATGTTCGGGTGGTTATCTTTGCCAAAGATTTAATTTCTATCCATTTTGATAAGGCGTCTGCTAGAACTAGCCAATACTTGCCCTCAAAGGGCCCGGCAAAGTTGACGTGAACTCTTTCCCATACCTTTTCTGGAATCGACCAAGAGTATAAAGGAAGTTCTGGGTTGTTGGGTTTATTTTCCTGGCATTTTTGACATTTTTTTACAAAATTGTCAATGTCTTCTTCGAGTGTTGGCCACCATACATAGAAGCGCGCAAGAGCTCTCATTGCAGAAGTTCCAGGATGGCCCATGTGCAAGTAACGCAGTACTGTACTTCTTAATTTACTCGGTATAACAACCCTACCTTGCCACATGATGATCTTGTTCTGTATAGACAGTTCACTGCGTTTTCTGATAAATGGTTTCAGATCAATCTGTGAACAGTCAAACCTGTCGGTTTTGATTAATTGCAAGACTCGCTTCAATGTGGTATCGTTTTTCGTTTCTTCTCTGATATGCTCTTCACTTAAGGCCACGTCGTTAATTTTATTATGCTGTAATAATTCAGTGATTTTGCATATCGATACCTCTGGGTCATTCGGCTGTTCAATGCTATTTGGCATTCTGGATAGGTAATCAGCAATAATGTTATGTTCACCTTTTCTATAAATGATGTCATAATCATAATTTCCAATCCCGAGTGCCCACCTCACAAGTTTGTTATTGGCAATTTTTGGGAGATTTCGTTGCGGGCCCAATATGTGAATAAGTGGTTTGTGGTCAGTTACAAGTGTGAATTTTGTGCCTCTGAGATACTGGTCGAATTTTTGAAGGCCATAGAATGTTGCTAATGCCTCGCGGTCTATAACAGAATATTTGCTCTCAGCCGGTTTCAGTTTTCTTGAGCCAAATGCAATAGGTTGTTCCATTTCTTTATCCTTGTGGTATAAGACTGCGCCTACTCCTTTTTCTGAGGCGTCGCAGGAGAGGAAAAGGGGTCGATGTTCGTCAAACGCTACAAGTGATTTAGAACTTGCTATTAGTCTCTTAGCTTTAATAAATATTTCGTTCTCCAGTCCATTGCCATTTTCGCCGGTCACCTGTCAGTTCATGTAAATCGGCACATTCACTATGTAGGTGTGGAATAAATCGTTCGTAGAAATTAATGAGTCCTAAAAACGCCCTGAGTTCTTTGGTATTTGTTGGCGATGGCGCTTTCGAAATTGCTTCTTTTTTAGATTTAGTTGGTCGTACTCCATTTTTGTCAATAATATGTCCTAAATACTCGATTTCTGGATGTAAGAATGTGCATTTTTTAAGATTTACTTTCAATCCGGCTTGTTTCAATTTGTTGAAAATCATTGAGAGTGTCTGTATGTGTTCTTTGTCATTTTTCCCAGTAATGGCAATATCATCAAAAAATACAGCGACGTTTGGAATGCCATCAAGCAGTTTTTCAAGGAAGTGTTGGAAAATTGAAGGCGCTGTTGCAATGCCAAAGGGCATTCTGTTGTAAACAAAGTATCCTTTGTGGGTTGACATCGTTAGGTACTTTTTCGATTCATTAGATATTTCAAACTGTAGATAAGCATCCTTAAGGTCGATTTTCGAGTATTTATCCCCATGTGCCAGACGTTGTCTTAACTCATCAAAAAGAGGCACGGGATGGGTATGCTTGATAAGTGCCGGGTTTAACGTTGTTCGGTAGTCGCCGCATATCCGTACTTGGCCAGTTGGTTTCAAAACATTTACTGTGGGTGTTGCTCATTCTATAGGTGTCATGTTGGGGTCCACTTCTGTTATTATACCTTTGCGCAGAAGCCGTTCTAGTTCTATTTCTATGTTTTAGCGTATGCTAAACTTGATGAGATGTGCCGGTAGATATTTTGCTTCACTGCCAGGTTTGATGTGGATATTCACTTGATATTTCTTTACCTTCCCTAATTTATTATCAAATAGATCGGTGTAGGTAGCTAGTACGAGATCCAGTGATGTGTCTCTCGAGCGTTTGATAGAGTACACAGGCTTCGAAAAAGTCGTATCGTACATTTCACTCCATTGTAACCCGAAAAGCATAGGATCTGCCTTGTCCATGACTACAACAGGTAATATTTTTAGTATGTTGTCTACTTCAACTGTTGCGTCTGTTATTCCTTTCGGTTTAAGTTTAAAATTGCAATAGGCTTGAAGTTCAGTCCCTTCAACAATGCTGGAGCTCCAATCTTTTTCCACATTTTAGTAGAAATTATTGAGTAGATTGATCCAGGGTCCCAGTCCATCGTGCATTTTACACCATTGATGGTAACGTCAATTTTCTTGCATCGAGATGTTTTCTTGTTAATGCTGTAGACAGGGTTGGTCTCGCTATCACTTTCTTCCACGGAAGAGTCAGAGTGCGACGATGTCGTTTATGAGGCCTCCGATGTCTCTGTTCGATTGTTAAGCTTCTGTAGTTTATTGTGTTTGTCCGTCTTGTCTTTGCGTTGTGAGTGTCTAGGATGTGACAACAAATATGCTCTACCTGATTTAATACATACACTTTCGTAATGTCCTGTCATCCCACATGCTTTACATTGGTGGTTTTTAGCTGTGCAGTGCTCATAATCCTGTATGTCACGCTTTCCGCATCGTTTGCATTGAGATGGTCGCAACTTCCTGGATGTTTGGTTATTGATCGTAGTATCAGTGCGTTTGCCTGGTCTCTTCTGTTTTATTCTGTTAATATAGTAATTGTGTTTGTTACTTTCGGCGCTATTGTCGTTCTCTGCGATTTCACGTGACTGTGCAACTGCAAAAATTTCTGCGAATGTTATCTCTCTCGTTTTTCCACCTTCTGTGACTTCGCGTAGTTCAGGCCATCTTTGTTTTAAATCTACCTCCAGCTGTGTATGATTCAAACCGGTTGCAAACCGATCACGGAGCTGTCTCTCCAGCAAAATCCCTTCATAGCCGCAGTCTTTTGAAAGTTCCTTTAGTCTATTAGAATAATGTTCCATTGTTTCGCCGTTTTCTCTCGTAGAGTTCCAAAAATCAATTAAGGCTTTGTATCGCGTTTTCTTTGTTCTATATAAATCCAATAACTTCATTTTTATATCGTCGTATGTCACTGCGTCAAAGTCAGGAGTTAATGCTACCTTCAGCTCGTGGTATAATTCAGGTGTAATACAGTTAATGAGTAGATCTTTTTGAATACTAACAGTTTCTTCACCCCATATTCGGCATTTTGCTTCAAACAGATCCACAAAGTTTTCTGCGGTGGTTGTGTCAGGGTTAAACTTGTCGCACTTGAAATGTTTTACAATGTTTTGTTTCGATGTAGAAGGTGCTGCGTTATCATCGTTGTTTGTCATGCTGCTGTTTGGTGAGGGGCATCCCTGGTGTTGTTGTAGGAGGACTGTTAGCTGTTAGTACCTTCTGTTGTTCCTGTTGCGCGGTAAGAAAAGCCGCGAATTGTTCAGCGTTCATGTTTGCTTACTGAACAACACAATTTGCCTCGTCGTCGCCAATAAAATAAAGCTTGTTGTGGAAAACATTAAATAGTATTTTATTGTGAGAAAATCCAGAATTCAGAATCAATCAAAAAGACAAAAGATATGGCATATGTCAACAACCAAAAAAGTATATAAAAGAAGGTCGGCCAAATCGTACCTGACTACGAGGCGGTGGTGTACAGATATCCCATATATATGAAAAAATCTAGTATTTTTTAAGGTCTTAAAAAACATAAGAAATAGATATTTAAGTCGCCAGAAAAAAAAGCACAAACACATTTTTTTTTAATAGCATAATTTGCAAATTATTTAGAATAACATGTTCAGAACGCACCTTTGACGACTCATTTTGCTTAAGAAATGATTTAGTACTCAAAGATTATAATTATTCACGTTATTAGATGTAATTCAATTCTATATACTTGTGTATCAAACCAACTAGTGCTGTTTTTATTATGTATTGGATTCTTGTCATAAAAATAATTATGTGGGTTCATAGTAAGTATCAGCATTTTGTTCAATTGTGTACAACGGAACGTCATAATATGTCATCGACGCGCGCCATGGATTGACAGTGTCAATACTGTCAATTACAACGGGTGTCAATTTGACACTAATATACTGTAGTGTGTAGTCTTTGCACCCGGCGATCTCGCATTGTTGTGTTGTTGTTGTTACTGTGAATATTGTGATACGTACTGTACTGTTTTGGATTTCCTTCTGTTGTTTGACCTTGGCATTGTTTCACAGACTGATAACTAGGTACCGCTTGTGACGATTATTCTGTGCTTTTGATTTCCGGACACCGATAACCTCAAAAGTATTTTTTGCATTATTGAAATATCTTGGCTATTTAGATATTATTTTCGAAAGGGATGGTGTTTACTACATAAAACAATCAAATCTCACTATAATTTGCTTCTGTACACTGAAAATAAAACTCAGGTCCAGCTTCTATAGAAATTTGACCGACGTTCTTTATGAAACAATTAATTAAAGGAGTCTGTAACAGCAATGTTACGTCGTTCATCAACTGGCAATTCTATGGTAAGGTTTCTGAGGGGCAATTCTCGTATTTTTAACAACGTTCGCAATATCATCTCAAGACTCAATCTGTCAAAAATTGTATAGCGTTTACCTAAATTTTTGACATTTGATTGACGCTGGCATGAGATTGTGAACGTTTTTAGGTACGAGAATTGCACCTCAGAGGGGCAATTCTCGTAACTAAAAACGTTCACAATCTCATGCCAGCGTCAATCAAAATGTCAAAAATGAAGGTAAACGCTATACAATTTCTGTCAGATTGAGTCTTGAGATGATATTGCGAACGTTGTTAAAAATACGAGAATTGCCCCTCTGGTATCATAACAAAATCTTAGATAGGTACTTGAAGGATTGTCGTGGTTTTAACATACCTACTTTTATCGTAATAGACAACAAATCCTAGAAACTCGAGTAGTTTCATTTTCGTTATTATGACACTCCTTTTATGTATTCCCAATACATATAATATCGTTTAAATAACATACTTACTGAAAACCACGGTGTCTGAGGTAACTCATGACTTTCTTCATAAGCTTAGTGAATACGCGTGGGGCTACGGATAAACCAAACGGCATGCAATTAAAGCTCTAAGTAAAAGTTTTCAGCGAATTATTTTGAAATTTTAAATATTTACGGTCAGAAGGTCTAATGGCTAAGAGGAAATACTTCTTATATATTCGTGTACCGTCTGTGTTTCGTCGTAGACCTCATCTCCTTCATGTACCTATTGCAAAAACTATATATAGGCAAAATACATATATTTTAAGAGCATGTCGAATGTATAATATTGTGTGCCAGGATATTGAGCTTGATTTATTCTCAAATTGTGTTCAGAAATTTAAAAAAATATTAAGTAATTTTTTCTTTGAAATGTAACTTTGTTGTGTTCAATGTATTTTATTTTTATTTTTGTTCAGTCTCTTCAGTAAAGTTGTTTCTATGTTTATTTCTCACGCTGTTTGTACCGTTTTGTAAATTTTATACATAACTTTATAAAAGTGGAAACTTGTAATTGGCCTTCGTCTACCTCTACATATTTATTCTGATTACTTGAATGTTTTAGGTGTAAGTTTTCTTAAAATTAATAAAATAAAATAAAATACCTACCACATAAAGAATTTGCCTCCTTTTCTCAGGTCGCGCTTTAGTTTGCCAGACTCTATTTAAAAAAGTTCGTAGACCTACCGATTTTTCTAGAGGCAATCTGGGGATTTCTACGGACATTTTTCAAAGTACGTCGACTTGCGGACTTTTAAAAATCGGTTCTTGCAACACTGCACACCACTGACATTGTCATTATCACCACTTGTCACGACCTGTCTTGTCATGTCAGTGATTATTACTCCTTTTAATCTGTGGGCTGAACTTACTGTACCAAAACAGAGTTTACTTTGATATTCTTTTTTTATTATTTTGTTTTATTATTAGTTTATTTTATAGGCATTGTCTTACACAAATCATGTTAGGTATCTTTATGTACATTTGTGAAATAAAAAAGGAGTTGATAGTTGGTGTTTCTTTATCAATATTGTACATAACCTATTATCTAGTGGAAGTGGTCAAGGTAAAGATTATTAAATAATTATGTTGAACAATCTCAAGTTCTGCTGTGTTGTTCGGCTATTGAGGTTCCCTTCGCTGGTTTAGTTATCGCGGCACTACTGTTACTCTCGACCTGCAGGACAACTGAACGATGCGATTTGTTACAGAAGCCCATACTAATATGCAGTCAAGGTGAATTCCGTCGGTTCCTGGAGGAGAACGTGCCTCTGCTGAGCGAGCACTACTGGCCGACGCCGTGGTGCGTGGAGTCGCGGCTGCAGACGGTGCTCGGCTCGATATTGCGTTCTCGTTTATTGCCGCCCGTCAAATATCGCCGGTACAAACTTCACTTAATATTAATTAATCATACAAAATATGTCCTTCCTAATTTCTTAAGTATCCATTATGTGATGACACAGAGTCCCTAGTATTTTCAAGTAGATGAAAAATAATAATTCATATTAACACCAGAAGTCTTGATCAGGATCATAGGTGATTATCTATACTTTGAGTTAATACACATTACACACAGTTAACTTAGCCTGACATGACTCGTCTGATCTGTTTGACAGCTCACTGCTACTGAATGTTTCCAATGTAGGTACTTTATTGTAGTTGCATGGAACAGTTAACAATGGTCCCTGGCCCCTGTCATTAAAACAAATTGCTTTCATTTAAATTCTAGTTAATGTAAGGCTCGTAGCAGGTGCCTGCAACTGTGCCCATCCCCATGGGAAGAAGGTGTGAGTTTATTCGGCAAATATGAATAAAAACAATGACAGAGTGGGTGTGACGTGTCAGGCAGGTGCTGCGCCTGTCGGACGGCGGGCAGGTGGCGCTGGACTGGCTGGCCGAGCCGCCCGGCCTGGCGCCGCGCGCCGTGCTGCTGGTGCTGCCGGGCCTGACGGGCAGCGCCGACGCCGACTACGTGCGCTGCCTCGCCGCCGCTGCCGCGCTGCTGCGCGCGCGCTGCGTCGTGTTCAACAACCGCGGCCTGGGCGGGCTGCCGCTCACCACGCCGCGCCTGTACTGCGCCGTCAGCCACTCCGACCTGGCCGAGGTGGTGAGCGCCGTGCGCGCGGCCAGCGGCGCCGTGCCGCTGCTGGCGGCCGGCGTGTCGCTGGGCGGCCTGATCCTGGGCCACTACCTGGCCGAGCACGGCGCGCGCGCGGGCGTGCACGCGGCGCTCGTGGTGTCGTCGCCGCTGGACGTGGTGAAGGGCTCGGAGTGCATGGAGCGCGCGCCGCTCAACGCGCTGCTGTCCTACCACATGGCGCGCAACCTGCGCCGCACGCTGCGCGCGCACGCGCCGCTGCGCGAGGGCCCGTGGGACTGGCGCGTGGTGGAGCGCGCGCGCTCGGTGCGCGAGTTCGACGCCGCCTTCACCACCAAGCACTTCGGCTTCGGCTCGGTGGACGCGTACTACCGCGCCGCCACGCTGCGCGACAAGCTGGGCCGCGTGCGCGTGCCGCTGCTGTGCCTGTGCGCCGCCGACGACCCCTTCCAGCCGCTGGCCGCCATCCCCGTGGCCGAGGCGCAGGCGGCGGGGCGGCGCGGCGGCCGCGTGGCGCTGGCGGTCACGGCGCGCGGCGGCCACATCGGCTTCCTGGAGGGCTGGTGGCCGGCGCGGGGCGCGCACGAGCAGTACATCGCGCGGCTGGCGGCGCAGTACTTCGCGGCGCTGCTGGCGCGCGCGGAGCTGCTGCACGCGGCGCCGGACTGCTGACAGTGACGGCGGGCGCGCGCGGAGCTGCTGCCCGCGGCGCCGGACTGCTGACAGTGACGGCGGGCGCGCGCGGAGCTGCTGCCCGCGGCGCCGGACTGCTGACAGTGACGGCGGGCGCGCGCGGAGCTGCTGCCCGCGGCGCCGGACTGCTGACAGTGACGGCGGGCGCGCGCGGAGCTGCTGCCCGCGGCGCCGGACTGCTGACAGTGACGGCGGGCGCGCGCGGAGCTGCTGCCCGCGGCGCCGGACTGCTGACAGTGACGGCGGGCGCGCGCGGAGCTGCTGCCCGCGGCGCCGGACTGCTGCGGGTGACGTCGACGCGGACGACGAAGGGCGCGCGGCCCTTCGCGCTGCGCGTGCGTTGTGAGCTTTGCCTTACTATTTTTCTAACAAAGATTTACTTTGTTAAGACTCACGCTAGTATTTGTGTAAAAGCGAAGCTTTATACACTGACGGCTACATATCGTAAGTTATGTTTAGTACACTGTGATTTAACCATTTAATAGAGGTATTTTTAGTTTAATATAGTTGATTATTATATTATTAAGGTTGCATAATATAATTACTAACAACGAAACACGCACGCGTTGTAATTTTGTAATGTTATCTAATTTTTACACATGAATTAGGTTAATCCTGTTCGTGTATGTGGGCCTTAATAGTTGTTAGTACATCCGTCACGAGCGTTGCGCACGACAGATATATTAATAGTTGTTAGTACATCCGTCACAAGCGTTGCGCACGAGAGATATATTAATAGTTGTTAGTACATCCGTCACGAGCGTTGCGCACGACAGATATATTAATTGTTGTTAGTACATCCGTCACGAGCGTTGCGCACGACAGATATATTAATAGTTGTTAGTACATCCGTCACGAGCGTTGCGCACGACAGATATATTAATAGTTGTTAGTACATCCGTCACAAGCGTTGCGCACGAGAGATATATTAATAGTTGTTAGTACATCCGTCACAAGCGTTGCGCACGACAGATATATTAATAGTTGTTAGTACATCCGTCACAAGCGTTGCGCACGACAGATATATTAATAGTTGTTAGTACATCCGTCACAAGCGTTGCGCACGACAGATATATTAATAGTTGTTAGTACATCCGTCACAAGCGTTGCGCACGACAGATATATTAATAGTTGTTAGTACATCCGTCACAAGCGTTGCGCACGACAGATATATTAATAGTTGTTAGTACATCCGTCACGAGCGTTGCGCACGACAGATATATTAATAGTTGTTAGTACATCCGTCACAAGCGTTGCGCACGAAAGATATATTAATAGTTGTTAGTACATCCGTCACAAGCGTTGCGCACGACAGATATATTAATAGTTGTTAGTACATCCGTCACAAGCGTTGCGCACGACAGATATATTAATAGTTGTTAGTACATCCGTCACAAGCGTTGCGCACGACAGATATATTAATAGTTGTTAGTACATCCGTCACAAGCGTTGCGCACGACAGATATATTAATAGTTTTTAGTACATCCGTCACGAGCGTTGCGCACGACAGATATATTAATAGTTGTTAGTACATCCGTCACAAGCGTTGCGCACGGCAGATATATTAATAGTTGTTAGTACATCCGTCATAAGAGTTGCGCACGAGAGATATATTAATAGTTGTTAGTACATCCGTCATAAGCGTTGCGCACGAGAGATATATTAATAGTTGTTAGTACATCCGTCACAAGCGTTGCGCACGAGAGATATATTAATAGTTGTTAGTACATCCGTCACAAGCGTTGCGCACGAGAGATATATTAATAGTTGTTAGTACATCCGTCACGAGAGTTGCGCACGAGAGATATATTAATAGGTGTTAGTACATCCGTCATGACGCTGACGGTTGCGCTTTTGCGCACGAGAGATATATTAATAGTTGTTAGTACATCCGTCACGAGCGTTGCACACGCGAGATATATTATAGTATTATTATTATACACGTTACATTTGTTGCATTTCAGATAATTTATTATTAAATTTTATTTTATGCATTTGATGTATATCATTTAAAACCTTTTCCGTTCAAATTACATAATAACATAGACGGCCAAAATGACAGCATTTAAATTAACCCCTCAAGTGTTGAATGCACCCCATGTGTGCATAAGGAAAAACCGGTCAAGAGCGAGTCGGACTCGCACACCGAGGGTTCCATTCCGATTTCTGAAAAAGTGTGCTATTTAGAGACATCGTTTTATTTTTCCTGTAATCTTTACATAAACTTATATCATATAGAATAATTTCAGATTTTTCTCTTTGCAAACTTCGGAGATAAGGGGGGGGGAACGGTATTTTTTTTTACATTTTTCATCAAAAGTCGAAAACTATGGGTCTTAAAAAAAAGAAAAAAAAATGTTTCAGAATGTGCAAACAGCGCTCTTTCATATGATACCCCACATGCTCTAGTAGCTCCACTTTGAATTTTTAAGACCCCCCCTCAGTCCCTGTTGCAAAAAAAATATAAATATTTTTATTTCTTTCTTATTTTCAAAATAGTTGGGTAAACGTCATCTAAAACTGTTCTTTCAAGTTGATAGCATTAGTAGTTCTTGAGATATCCAGCTGTCTGACAGACTGAGTCTTGGTATATTTTGGTACGGAACCCTAAAAATACGGCCGATGCGAGTCGGACAACGTACAGCGAATGGGTTCGGGATGAATATTTACGCATGCACGTATTTACCGGCCGCAAAAATCGATACTAATATTATAAATTCGAAAATAACTGTCCGTCTGTTACCTTTTCACGCGAAAAAAAATCAGCTGTTCAGTACACAATTTTGATTTTATTGTTTATTATTTAATTTAATGTAATGATTTGTGTAATTCGATTTTAATTAAATTAATGTATATGGATTGTATTATCTGAAAATAAATGAATTAATAAAAATAAGTTCATTTTGACGAGTTTGATATAGATAAATGTACTGAACAGCTGTTTTTTTTTCGCGATTTCAGGTTTGGTCCCATAGTAAAAGTTGTTCATAATGATGACTACAATCTCCCATTTTGATTTGGAACATGTTTTAAATTTCGTCCTGTATTATTAATTATTATAGACCACATTTCGAAAAATGATACACAAGTCCGAAGAGTATGATCGCCCCTATGTCTTGCGTTTATAGATTATGAGAAATTTGACTCCATCGAGACCCTGGTCTGTTTTGGAGTCTGCAGCGATGCCAACATCCTGGGATGTCTTCATGAAAACGCGGTAATGACCGTATAAACTAAAGACCAGCGTACTAAACATATCACACTGCGTCGAGTAGTAGAAAACTTACAAGGTAACCTCGTGATGTGACATTCATGGTAATTCGGAAATAGGAAGATTGCCGAAGCGTATACCTTTTCTGGTTTAACTGTATTTAGCTAAACTAAGCTTATTAAGTACTACTAATGTAGCTTCATAATCTATGTAGGAGGTGGGTAATCAGTATTACTACAGTTGGATAAAATCCGTAAAGGTTTAGAGACGTAATAATAAAATGGTCTATCACAACTTGTCACTGGACCAACTAGAGTAACTAACAGGAAATCATGAGGATTTGACTTAGAATATAGGTGTAAGCCTCCAGGTAACTCTATTTTAACCAGGTGGCGATTGATAAACCATTACATTTTTCTGATCCTCGCGACCCGAACAACCGTTAGGTCGAAGTGTCCATCATAGACTATACACTAATATCTGGCGTGTCCATAAACATTTAAATTTATATTTATTTAAAAAAGCGAGTGCGCGTGTGTGCGTTTTTCCTCATGTACGGCACACAGTTGCGAAGCTACGACGACTAAACGATCTTGATCTGTAGCTATGGCGTACCTATATTTTTTTGAAGTAAAAGCTAGAGGTTTACGGAGAAAATAAAAAGACTGTCCACAATACATTATTAGTGTATTTTAATTAAATTTATACAAATATGGATGAAGAAAATAATATTATGTAGGTACTTATAAAAACTAAACTCATTTTACTTATTTGCTTAAGTATTTGTATACTTATAAGTAATTGAAGTTTTATAAAAGTATTTGTCTAAGGGGTTCGATCAACTTTTCCTTGGATCTATAATTTCTGGGAGAACACAATCAGAATAAAATTTTGTTAACAGCGGAGCCATCTTTTGTCCAAAATCATCGTTTGTTGTGTAAAGCAGTTGAATTTAAGCCGTATTTTAATGTAGATAAAGACGCCACGCGCTAGCTATAATTATTTATTTTTCTTGTGGTATAGGTTTACCAACCGCATCAAGTGCATGAAACAGTTGAATTTGAACCAACACTAATACATTTATTTTATTAAACATAACATTTTTTTTTTTTTACATAAATACATAAAGCCGCCTCATGCGCAAATGTTTGGTTTACTCTTTTCAAATTTCAAATAGGTAGGTCACCCCGGTGCCACAGAATAACTAATAGTACTGCTGCGTTCGTGTGGGGTTGGTTTTATAATGTTTATTAGCCTAGGCAGGTATTGTACGTGTCCAGTCGACCTAATGACTATACAGTCGACCACACGTCGCACGTCAGTGGTAAGTGATAAGGATTTGTATAGGTATCGTTTTCATAGTTTTCGATTTCGACTATAGCCAATAGTGAAGTCAAAATTAAAATCCAAGATGGCGGCTGCGAAAATTTTAAATTTTTTCGTCATGGGTGTCGTTTTCATAGTTCTTGAGTGTGCTAAAGCCGATGTTGGCGTTAAAATGTAAATCCGAGATGGTGGCTGCGAACATTTTCAAATTTTTTGTCATGGGTGTCGTTTTCATAGTTCTCGAGGATGAAGCCGATAGTGAAGTCAATCATCCCTTTTAATGCGGCCCAAGAGAGCAAAACAATGGTGGCCCAATGGTAACGATCCCGACTTACGAGTTGGTCATGGTTTCGAACTCAGGCAGGCACTTTGTGTAAATAATTTCATCACCACTACTCTCAAAACAGTGAAGGAAAATATCGTGAGGAAACCGCCTAGAACCAAAAATTCGAAGACATGTGACATCTACCAACCCGCACTGGGTCCTCGTGGTGTATTACGGCCCACTCCCTCTCACCGAGAGGAGCCCTGTGTCCCAGCAGTGGGAACATTATAGGCTGATTATGATTGAGACCCATTATGTTGTGAGCGAGCACGTTTCAGTGCCAGAGGTCATCACTGATGTGAGACGAGAAGATATATTACGCTCAACACCGCCGCGCGCGGCCCTTGTCCGATCAGAGCGTGGCTAGCCGCGCGTGGCAGCCGCGCTCAAATGCCGCTCTATATTTGGACACACCTTTATACAGGGTGTAAGGGACAGCCCTCCGAGCGAGCGAGGGTGCATTCAGCTCCTCATTTTGAATCATATTCCACCGGAAATTTTCTCAGGAAAATTTTCATTTTTTCAATTTTTTTTCAGTTACATTTTCATTATTTCAATGTAAAATTGCATTGTGTGTTCGTAGCACTCCATTTATGTAAAAAAAACTGCAAAAAAAAAACAGCAAAAAAAAAACCAGCAATGGATGTTGAAATACTCTAACCAATGACGCGTGAAATCAGCTGTTCACTTTCTGTCTAGCTACAGAGTTCATCGAACTCACCGCATACCTATTACCTACCACTCCCAACCAGTAATAGACGCTCCAATTTGTGCACAAAAACACAAACAAATCAGGTTTATTGGATTCCCTTAACGTTCCTGAAAAAATTTCATGTACCAGTCATCTTAGTAAGACATACTGAATTCACGCTATCAGTTTGCGGAGGGCTGTCCCTTACACCCTGTATAGTGCCTTTATCTATGCCTCACTCGTTTCGTATCGTTTAGTGCGGTCGCGATTTGAGTGTATTTCCCATAGTTTTATTGATGTTTTCCTCGACCCCTGTTTTCTTTCTGCGGACTTCTGATCTTGCTTCTTGTACGAACCTTGCTACCACACCGGACACGGTACGGAGAACCCCGCATAAACGTTGGACTTGAACTTGGTATTTTGTATATTACGACCAGCCTACCGATTTCATATTGGCACCATGGATCGTTGTGTAAATTGTGGCAAAGTGACTAGAGGCTGTAGTTTACGTGGTCGTCGAGCTGAAGAACTTCAAAAATCAGCTGTTAAGTACCTATATGTAGATCGTTATGTAACCTCACTATTATTACATCTCTTTTAACTCGGAACTCAGACCGCGAAAATCCGCAAAATGTTCAGTGATGGTTTGATAATATAGTAGCTATAATAATATCATTCGCCGCCAGGCCCCTGCCGTGAGCGCACGCTTGTTCGTCTAAAGAGAAATTCCAGTGTTACGTACTCAATCTTTTTGCATCATGTTCACCTGCGCTAGTTGTGGTTCTAAGCATACTGACGGCCCTGTCTGTAGTGGCTGCAAACAACACTATGACTATCAGTGTGCCGGAGTCACTGAGGCCGGATACCGAAAACTCGGCGACAGTAGGAAGAGTCTTTGGCGCTGCCCGAATTGTAAGTCAGGCTCATCTCCTTCTCCTCTGGCAGTATCACCCCAGCCCAGCCAGCTAGACAAAATGCAGGAGCAGCTCAACAAGATTGTCTTCGACCTGGCTCCGTTGGCTACGTTGGTCGCTGACGTGAAATCTATCAAATCGGAGCTGTCTGGACTCAAGGACTCCATCGAAATGGCACACGACATCATAAACGGCTTCTCCGTAAAGGTAAGCACTATCGAGACTAAAGTGACTGAGCTGGAGAGGATGGCGGGTCAAATACCAATTCTTCAGGATCATATTGACAGAATAAACCGGGAGGCGCGAGACAGAGACCAATGGGCTAGAGCTAACAATGCCGAGATCAAAGGTATACCGCAGAAGAACAATGAGAATCTGTACGATGTTGCACAGAAAATCGGTAACCTATGCAACTTTACGGTAAGAAAGGAAGACATTAACTATATTGCGCGTATACCTACTCGTATCCCTAATGCAGATAAGCCGATTGTGGTTGCTTTCAACAGTCGCTATACCAAGGAGGAGTTTGTAGCCTCGTCGCGTAAAAGTAAACAGCTCAACTTATCCAACTTGGGTTTTTCTACGTCTGCAAACTTCTACGTTAACGACCACTTGACTCCGAGTAACAAGTCACTTTTAAGCAAGGCAAGAGCCCTTGCGAAAGAAAATAATTTTAAATACATTTGGGTGAAACACTGCAAAATCATGGCAAAAAGATCGGACACCGAACCTTAATTTTTTATAAAATGCGACAAAGATCTTTTGAAAATCGCAAATCGTCAGCAATAATCATCTCATATCTATTAATAAAATATGTACACAGTTTAAGAACCATATTCAAGTTTAGATTACCTCCTAATATTCACTTATGCTTTACGTATCATATGATTCACTGCGGTTTAGTTGAACAACAAGTTGAGCGTTATTATTTACAGCAGCGTGCGCTATTACAATACAACTCGCTTGCGCGTACTTATACCGCGACGTACGGGTCACTCTCGCTTGTACCCGCGTCGGCGCAGATTCGAGCCGCTTATTTATTGAACGCATTTTGACATCTACCTTTCTTTTTAAATATCATTGTGTAGTTCGTTCCAAAGTTTACTCAATTCTATTTATTTTGCTCGTATCATTTTTTGTGCTCGCTCTGATTTGTGGTAGTGGTGTTGCACTTAATTACTGTTGCTTGGGATATTTGTCTAAATTGTTTATTTATTTTTTCCATCATGGGGCGAATACTATTATTGTATTTATCGCGTCTAGCTTACTAAGCCTTATATTAGAATTTTATAGTTTTTATTTTCCCATTTATATAAATGGCGCTATTTAACATTTATTATCAGAATACGCGGGGTTTACGAACGAAAACGCATACTTTCAAACGTAATGTACTTCTGAACTCTTATGATGTTGTTGCAGTAGTAGAAACTTGGTTGCTAGATAGTATTAGCGACAGTGAACTTTTTGGCTATGAGTACTTAGTTTGGCGTAGGGATAGGGATTATAGTAAAACGAAACAAACCATGGGTGGCGGTGTGATGTTGGCCGTGCGACGTGATCTATCAGCGGAAGTTCGTTCGGACTGGTCATCATCAGCTGAAGATCTTTGGGTTACGATTAGTTACAAAAAAAAGGACCGCACTATACACAAGTTTCACATTTGCGTTCTTTACCTTTGTAAGGAAAATTTGGGGAACTCGTACGAGACGCAGTTGCGTAATTTTACTAACAGTCTTTCACTTGTTGTAAACACTAACCCCGATGACACTTTTGTAGTGCTAGGAGATTTCAACATGCCCAATATTGAGTGGCCAAGTGTCGGCACCTGCTTGCAACCCTCTGGTGTATCAGGCGAATCACAAACATATTTTTTTGATATTCTTTCTGAGTGTAACTTAATTCAGTATAATAATTGTTGCAACAAATCTAAGGGAAGAATATTGGACTTAGTGTTATCTAATATTGATTTATGTATTAGCGCCTGTGCACACCCTCTTGTTCCCGAGGACGATCATCATAAATCTCTCGATATCGTATTGAATTACCATCTGGAGGTACCGTTAAAACCTTGTCCCAGGTTGAAGTGGTATTATGAGTCCGGAGACTACGATAATATTAATAAATGTTTGAACGAATATGTATGGGAAGACCACCTGCTTGGCAATTCATTAGACGACGCGGTTGATATTTTTTATAACTACCTTGAGAAGTTAATTAATGACTACATACCTCACAAAATCATTTATCCTTCAAACTGCCCACCTTGGTATAATTCAAGTTTAAAAAAAATTCTTAAGGAAAAATACAAATACCTGCGTAAATATCGTATTTACGGCAATACATCGGATTACGACACTTTTGTACTACTTCGCGCTAGAGCCAAAGCTGTTGAGGAGGAATGTTACAAATCTTACATTGCCAAAACTGAAGATTCTATTTTAAAAAACCCAAAAATGTTCTGGTCCTTTATAAAATCGAACAAAAAGGGCACTAACACTCTCCCCTCCACTATGTCTTTTGAGGGTCGCTGCTACAATACAAGTGAAGAAATTAGTGATGCTTTCGCAGCGTACTTCCAATCGAACTTCCTCTCTACTTCAGATCGAAACTCGAGTACCCCAAGTCCAACAAACGCCCCCCCTACTGACTCTGCACTAAACATAGGTGAGATTGGGATCAGTCCAAACCACCTGCTTAGGCTCCTAGAATCCTTAGATCTCAATAAAGGTGCGGGTCCTGATAACATACCGCCATTATTTATTGTCAAGTGTGCCAAAGGACTCGTTCAGCCCCTAACGATTATTTTTACGCGTTCTGTTAAGGAGGGAATTGTTCCTAGTATTTGGAAGTACGCGTACATAACACCGGTACACAAAAGTGGGAATAAGGGTGATATTAATAGTTACAGACCCATATCTAAATTATGCCTGTTTGGTAAAATACTTGAACGTATCATCTACACGCAAGTATACAGCACTTTTTCTTCGGCCTTCATTCCCGAACAGCACGGCTTTCTTAAAAACCGATCGACCACTACTAACCTACTGTCTTTTGTCGACTTTACTACATCCTGTATGGACGGTGGCGGTCAAGTAGACTGTATTTTTACAGACTACAGTAAATGTTTCGACCGTATTGACCATAATATACTTTTACAAAAGATTTTTTATGCAGGTATTCATGGTAACTTATACCGGTGGATAACTTCTTACATAAAGAATCGTTCCCAGGCTGTCGTAGTCTACGGTGCTGTGTCGAAACGGCATGTAGTCCCTTCCGGAGTTCCCCAGGGATCGCTTCTTGGGCCCTTATTATTTAATATTTTTATAAATGACATTCACACATGCTTCCAAAATTCATTATTTTTACTCTATGCAGACGACATGAAAATCTTCAAACATATAAATAATATCGATGATTGTGTCTCGTTGCAACAAGATCTCGAAAGACTAGAAGACTATTGTCAGCTGAATAATCTTGAACTCAATGTATCTAAATGTTACACAATCACGTTCACTCGTAGGGCCGATAGCATATCCCACACATACACTTTAAATAATGACCATCTAAAACGAGTAGATTTCATACGAGATTTAGGTGTGATACACGACTCCAAACTTACCTACGAGAAGCACGTAGACCACATAGTTAACAAAGCTAATAAAGCCATGGGGTTCTTAAAAAGATCTTGCTCCCAGTTCACGGATGTCAAAATAATTAAAATTTTGTACTGTTCGTTCGTCCGTAGCTCACTTGAATATTGTTCGCAAGTTTGGAATCCCATGTATGCTGTTTATATCTCAAGATTGGAATCTGTCCAGCGAAACTTTACAAGATACCTGCAGTTTAAGTGTAACACCCGCGATCACAATTACGAGTTGAGGTGCAAAAGGTACCATCTACTTCCACTTAGGGAGAGACGGAGCATATCAGATATCTCCTTCCTCGTTAAATTAGCGCAATCTCTCATCGACGCCCCGCAACTTCTCTCTAAGGTTAATTTACGCGCTCCTACCAGATCTGCTAGAATACCCTTTCTTTTTCTTAACGTCCCCCGCTGCTGCACAAATTACAGACAGAATTCGTTCTTTATAAGATGCGCTAAGTCCTACAATAAATTAGTTGACTTTTCTGAATTAGACTTGTTCACCACTAAGCCGCATGTATTTATTCGATTACTTACTAAACATTGGTTCGAATTGGTTCAATAACTGTTTTATTTCACTTCATGACGAGGTATTATTATGATTGTGTGTCATTGTTTAAAGCACATAATATGTTTGTTTTTCTTTGTAACAAGTTTGCTCTTCATAGTAATTTATATGCGAAAACATGTAATTGGTTACTAGTTAATTAATTTGATGTTTTTGTTAGTTGTTAATACTGTTTGTTTTCCGATTTAAATAAAATAAATAAAATAAATAAAATAAATTGACACCAATTTCATCTTTTTACAACCCAGGCCCAGGCCCAAGTTTATATGACATGGTTTCCGTCTCCTTTGTCACGATCCACAATAGAGATTGTGGCAGTAGAGATTTCAAATAAAAATCAGGTATAAATTTTTTCGCCATATTCATCCTCCAAAATTCTTGTAGCCATCTTAGATTTACATTTTGACTACACTATCGACGTTAGCACCCACAAGAACCATGAAAACGATACCCATGATGAAAAATTAGAAAATGTTCGCAGCCGCCATCTTGGATTTACATTTTAACGTCACTATCGGCTTTAGCATCCTCGAGAAAAATTGGAACGACCCCCATGACGAAAAATTTAAAAATTTTCACAGCCACCATCTTGGATTTACATTTTGACCAAATTATATTGTATTATTGATATTGTAATTACAATATCAATATTACAAGTAATACAACATAATTCAAGAATTGTAACATAATTCTCCTAAAGTAAGTGTGCCTACCACTTCAGCTTCTTAAAATATTACTTAAATGAAAGGATTAAAAATATTTAGTCGCACTACAATTTACTATATATCACGCGAGGCGCATGCGCGGCGGCGGGAGGTCAACCGACATAGATCCTGTGTCGACGAGCGCCAGAGCGCGACTGACTTAGGCACTTGTGGATATCGCTACGCCCCGCAAGGGGCGTGGCGTGCGGCTCCAGGGCTAAGCCCCCCGACCGCGGAAGCTATACGGTGGTCCGTAAATACGGACCCCTCATTGTGGTCGCCACTGGCGATAGCTGGTTGGACGTGCTGCATTAACACGTCCATGGAGATGGTGTCTGTCTTTGTGTCCGTGGGCTCGCTACGGCATATGCATACTACCGCTTTCTTCACCGTGTTTCGGCGGTCAACTACTAACGGGTGGAGCCCGCACCTACATGCGTGAAGCCCAGCAGATAGCGACCAGCGACAGAAACACGGACTCTGCGTTCCCACGGATGGGGTGAGTGGCCCCCGTCCGACCCATTTTCAGAGCTAGCCGAGCCTGGGCCGGGGGAGGGGGACCGTGTCATGGGTGTGAGGGTGGTGTTGTACTGTGTGTCGCCACCCGGTGTCTATGCAAATACGCGCACGCCCGCGCTGCGTATTCGCGTGTGTACTTTGTGCCTGTATAGAGGTGCATGTCTGGGGTTTGCCACGTGATACGCCTAAATTATCCTAGCACGCACCACGTGACAGCGTATGTATTTGTGGTGAAAGTGTTACTGTCACAAGTGAGCCGCGTGTAGCCGGGAGCGGCTCACTCGGAAGGTCAGTCCGGTACGGTGATGGGGTCATCGTCCGCAAGCAGGTCGCGGGGCAGGGGCCTAGCGTCCGGGGGGCGCGTATGCCAGGGCGCGATCTGCTTGACATGTGGCCAGGCAGACGCGTCGGCACGCGCGAACATCCCCTTCGCCAGGCGGCCCACAAACTTGTCCAGGCTCTCAATCCCGAGGTCGCGGTGAAGAACGTCGTTCCTCACGAAGCGGGGCGCGCCGACTATTGTCCGCAGCGCCAGGTTCTGCTGCGCGCGGAGCAACTTTCGGCTAGGCTCGCTCGTGAGGGCAAACCATGATGGGGCGGCATAGGTCAAGATTGGGCGCACGTACAACTTGTACACGCCCAACTTGACACGATGCGGGAGGCGGGACGAGAGTCTGAGTAGGTTGCGGGCGACCCTACCCTGCGCGGCGACATTGCGGACGTGTGGCCCCATGGTGAGCCGACGATCGATGGTGACACCCAGGTATTTGACCCGGGGCGACCAATCGATGTCGACTCCTTGCAGCCTAAGGGGTGGTGGTAGACGCGCAGCTCCTGTAATTATCGCCTGCGTCTTACCCACGTTCACCGACAGCCGCCACTTGGCCAGCCAGTCGGGAAGGAGGTCGAGGGCGCGCTGCATTTTGACCGCCGCGTAGTTCGCATTCAGCGAAGTGGTGATATACGCGGCGTCGTCAGCATACAGCGCGAGCGTCGCTTCTGCTGTAGTGGGGATGTCGTCCGTGTATCGTGAGTAACACGCCGGCGACACGCAGCTACCCTGGGGTACGCCCGCCAACACCGGGCGGGCGCTAGAAAGCGCGCCGTCGACCACCACCCTGAAAGTCCTGTTCGAGAGAAAGTCAGAAACCACCCTAACAACGCGACGGGGCGCGTCTGAGGTGGCCAGCTTGTACACAAGGCCGTCATGCCATACGCGGTCGAAGGCCTTCTCCATGTCGAGGAGTACTGCGACCGAGTATTCTTTCTTGTTTCTAGCAGCTGCGAGTAGGTGCAGTACCCTCGACAGCTGGAGCGTCGTGCTATGCTCCGCCCGAAACCCGAATTGCTCCGGACGCGGCGCGATGTGTGGTTGGAGATGTCGCAGCAGGAGTGCTTCGAACACCTTGGAGATCGTGGACAGCAGAGTTATCGGCCGATAGCTCTCCGGCTTCAGGATGTTTTTGCCCGCCTTGGGCAGCATAATGACGCGCCCCTCCTTCCACGCAGCGGGAAAGACCCCCGTGCGCAGCATCGCCGTGAACAGGCGCGCCAGCGCCGCTACCATGCGGTACGGCAGGTGGCGCAGCACTGTGTTGGTGATACCGTCAGCACCAGGGGCCTTACGGGGCTTCGTCTTCAGGATGGCGCGTCTGACTGCGCCAGGCGAGAAAAAGATGGCGTCTTCTTCGGGAGCTATCGGCGGTGCGAAGTAGGCCTCCAGGTGTTTCTCGACTGCTGCGACATGTTCGTTGTCGCTGGTCGGGTTCGGTTGGAACTGACGCTCCAGGTGCTCGGCGAAGACCTCCGCCCGGTCCTCCGCTACGTACTTGAGCGCCCCGTCACTGTTGAGTAGAGGGCGCACCGGAGCTGGGGTATTCGAGAGTGCTCTGCATAGTCTGTAAACAGAAGGCCAGCTATCTGTAGCGGCCTCTATTCGTTCCTCCCAGCCCGCGGCGGTCGAGGCCTTAAGCTCGGCCTTAACCTTCTCCGCGAGACGGTTGAGCTGTCTCTTCATGGTTGGGCATCTAGTTTGTTGCCACTGCTTGCGTAGGCGCCTCTTCACGGCGATCATGGCTCTAAGGTGGGTCGGCAGGGGTGGCAGTAGCCCTCTCCCCTGCGGCTGCGTCGTTGTCGCCGCTTCCAAGGCGCTTTGAATGCAAGCAGTGACGTCGTTCGCCGTCTGCTCTACGTCCGCGGAGGAAACAATAGGCCGAGTCGGCGTGGTGGTCTCTAACTTCTCTCGAAACGCTGTCCAATCCGTTATTCGACGTGGCGCTATGGGCTTCAGTCGGGTCGGCATACCCGATAAGACGACGAGTACTGGCTGATGGTCTGACTGTAACTCGTCGTCTATCACTTGTTGCGTGATCTGGCCTTGTAGCCCTCGGTGGACTACGATGTCCAGCACGTCCGGCATGTAGATGTGGGCGTCCGGATAGTGTGTGGGCGTCTCTGGGCCGGACACCGTATAGCCGAAGGCTTCCGCGTCCGCGAAGAGCCGTCTCCCCTCGGTATTCGTAGTGTGTGAGTTCCACGCTGGGTGCTTACTGTTCAAGTCACCGGCGAGGATGGTCGCCTTTTGCGAGGCGCTGATGAGGGCCCGCAACTCTGACAGGTCAAACCGAGTTGCGGGCGGTTTATAGCAGGCATATATGTTTATGTCCTCGCCGGCTATATTTAGCTGCACACCCAGCGCGTAAAAAGTGCTGAGTGACGGCAAGGGGAGTTCCTGATGGACGACTCTTCGCCTCACAATCACCGCCAGACCACGATAGCGGATGTTCTGTGCCGACCTTTCGTCCTTCCTGTAAACGAGGTAACCTGGGAACCTAACCCTATCTTCAGGCCCCAGGAGCGTCTCGCTTATGAGCGCCACGTCTATGTCTTGTTCCCGAAGGAGGTGGCGGAGGGGGGCGACCTTGTCCCGTAGGCCGCGGGCATTCCAGTGAATCACCCTTAATGACCTAGCCATGATAGAGCGTCAGTAGGGTGGCCAGGCCATCAAGGATGACCGTTTCCACGTCTTGACCCTGCCTTATTGCCTTAATAAGGTTCATCAACAATTTGATGGCGCAGGTTGTGAATTCACGTTTTGTTGTTTTGTCTTTAGCGCCGGCAGCGCCACTCGTCTCTCCGGTGAACTTTTTTAGTTCCGACTTTTGTCGCTGCGCTATGCCGGCGCTAGCTGTCGGTTCAGTAATGTTCACAGCCTGCGCCCTGTTTGTGGCAGGGTCGGCCTCCGGGACATCTTCCTGTGTCGCAGGGGGTGGGGGGAGGGTCGACTTCTTGCCTTTTCCCTTCCCCTTACCCCCGCGTCTCTTATTCTTCCTCCGCCCTGAGGAGGAGGCTTGCTGCCTATCTGTGGGCCCGTTGGCCGCCGCCATCAGCGACGTACCCTGTTGGGCCTCTTCTGTTGCTTCTTGCGGCCTCTCGGTGGCCACTTGTGGCCGGCGCGAATTGGTCGTGATGGCGGCGGTCCCCGCACGCTTGTTTCGAATTTCATTCTGAAACACGGGGCACTTGAGATTGCTCGCGGGATGCGGGCCCCCGCAGTTGACGCAGGTGGCCGGCTCCTCCCGCGGGCGCGGGCAGTCTCTTGCTGCGTGCCCCTCCCCGCATCGCACACAAGCGAGCGGGCGGTGGCAGTGGTGCGAGCTGTGCCGAAATTGTTGGCACCGGTGGCACTGTGCGGGCCCACGTTTGCCCCTCCAGGCCTCAATTTTGACACCACGCATGTACATGAATACCGTGGTGTCATATATGGCCCGGACATCTGGCGTCCGCTTTATGATGGCGTGGAACACGCAGCCGGGTCTTCCTTGCGCCCCCTTTATGTGGCGCACGTACTCCGGCTGGTATCCCATCACCCGGAGCTCCTCCTCGATCTCCTTCGGGTCCGTATCTGCCGGTATTCCCCGTATGGCGATCTTTAGGCTCTTCTCCGCTGGCAGCGAGTAGGCGAACCATGAAATGCCTATTTCCTTTTCCAGGTTGGTCAGGTAACGCTGGACCAGCCTGTACTCCTCCTCCGTCTCGGGACTAAACTTCACACCCGCCCCATATGGACGGGCATTTGGAGGCCGGCCCAGCTTGGCTGCGATGGCCCGAAAGTGGGTGGCCCAGTTTGGCAGTTTCTCGACTACCAGCGGAGGGTACTTGGGGACCTTCTGCGGCTGCTTCTTCGTCGCCATCGGGGCGCCGGAGGCGCCGAGGACGGCAGCAGGGGCTGCGGTGGAGGTAGAGGGGGCAGGTGATAAATTAAAAACACTTACCCCAGCGGTCATGGTGATTGGCGTCGGTGATGGAGGTGGTGTGCGGCGCACCGCGTCCGCAAACGTAGGCGACGGCGACGGTGACGCAGGCGGCGTGGCCCGACTCCGCGGCACACTTTCGCGTGGTGCCTGCGGCGTGTCGCGGCAGGACCGCTTTGCTACCTCCACACTGGTGTCCGACGAACTCCTCCGGCGTGACATCTTTTGTCTTTGGGGTTGGGGCTCGAAACGTATTGGCGTCTCCATGCCTTCAGCTCCTCCGGCTCCTCCCACGTTGGGCCGCAGACCGGATCGCGGTGTCGTATCCGGAGACACGTCGTCGCGACCGGACCCGGCCGAACATGCCGATGCTAGATCCCGCGCGTGACGAGCATGCCGACAGCACGGCAGGCGAGTCGTAGGCGGAGGTACGGGGGGGGCGCCGGCGAATCGGGCACCCGCGGAAGCACTGCACTTTCACTCACTTTTTTGTCCACTGCACTTTTTCCCGCACTCACCGGTCCCGCCAGCGAGAGGCGGGGACCGGACGTCGCGGTGCGCGGAGCTGGCGCAGCTTTGGTCGCAGCCCCCGAGGGCGCGGGCGGCGAGGTGAAGCGCGGCGGTGGCGCAGAGCTGTGCGCGGGGGGTGCGCGGAGGCGCACGGATGACGCGGGCGGCGCGGGGTACGCGGGCGGCGCGGCGGCGCGCGCAGCGGGCGCAGGCGTGCGCACCGATGCGGGTACTCGCGCGGGTTGTGGTGCCGCGGCGCGGGCTTGTTGCGCGCGGCTAGGGTTCGCGGCGGCCGGCCCCGGGGCCTGTGTTGGCACGGGGCGGAACGCGGCGGGACGGATAGGGACCGGCTGCTGTCGGCTCGACGACGGCGTCGGCGCAACGCGCGCAGGCGCCGATGACGTCAGCGGGCCGGCAGCTGCAGCGGTGCCCGTTTCCTCTCCTCCTCTTCCTTCTTCCTTCTTCTTCTTCTTGGAGTTGCCGGCCGGCGGCAAACCGGATGACGTACCGCCGATGTCCGGCAGCGACGTCGCCCGGTCTAACGTCGGGCGGGGTTCCGGGGACCCGGCATCGCGGCCAAGCGAGCCGCGGCTGCCGGGTTTCGGCATGTTGTTGGGCGTGGCCTCCGCGACCGCAACGGTGGGCAAAACCACCGGGCAGCACGGTGCCTTCCCCCTGTGTCCACACAAGTGCCGGCTGGGTTACTTGTGCGAACACAGAGAGAAAAGTTAAAAAATGACGGTCCGCGCAGAAAATAAAAAGTTACACTCGTGGGTAGGACGTGTGTAGCTCGGGCCACGGGCGAATCCCTGACTTAGGCCGTTCGATACACCCGATTTTATACTCACTTTAAAAAATTATTTTCGTAAATGATTGAAGACAGATATGTTTTATTTTTTACACATATATAGTACAATCTTTCTTCTTACGTATAAAATGATTTGTGTTGCCAAATGACTTTTAGATTCTGAGAAATGACGTGTTTTTTGTAGTCGATTTCTCGATTTTTGATTATCTTAGACGTGATTAAAATACAAGTTAATGAATTAAAAATCAAACTTTTCTCAATGCATTTTAAATTTCAGGATATGCCTCTTCGAATGAATACCACTTTACCTTCTTAATTATTAGTAATAATTGGTGTAAGATTACTTCAAAGTTGAGCCTTCGCGCGTCATCTGGAAATCGCGCCTTCGAAATCGACTGTTTTCGTAGTCAATAATTCAATTTGAACAAGTTTTTTTTAATAGACTTTAAATAAAAATATATGATAATTACGATGATTGAAGTCAAAAGAAGCTAAAAAAATAAATTATGTGACCAAAATCACTTCAAAATCTCCCAAGTTCTCGATTTACGTATGAAAAATGCAACAACGCTCTTAATATACTATATAAACGGGACTGAGCTCTTCAAAAATTGTATCATACAAAAATTAACCTTAAGGATTGCACTTTAGGTTTACTTTTGATAGGATATCTTAGCTGAGGCAAAACGAGCCGAGAGAGAGAACCCGAGTTGAGTAATTTGTCCCTTTTGCTCAATTGCCAACAGATAAAAATGATAAAGATGGTAGAAAAATTTCACCAACTACAAGTAGGTAAAATAAGTTACGTATATTTTTTTTAGCATTTAGATTAGTTTTAAATAATTTTATTTATGGGTTTACAATCTGTGCATCATAGTCAATAATTTTATAAGTAAGCTCCATGAGTAAAATAATCAAAATAATATAATTTTGATTAATGTTTGGGAGCTATCATATAATTACTCTGGTAACACTGAAATCTGACATCAATGGTTTCATGGCGGGTTTTTTTCAATTTAGATAGCGAAAATGGTGAGAAAGTGTTGCATCAAGAAATGTAAAAGTGAATGTTTTGCTGGTTGTGGCATTTAATTTCACAGGCAAGGAACTTGTAAGGAATAACAAAGATTTAAATAAATCTCGATAAAAGACTTAAAATTGTAACTAAATAATAACAATTTTGAGTTTAAGTAGTGTAACCATGCTCTAGACGTTCTGCAGACTGAAGACAGCGTCTTCTGTCTACAAAAGCTTTAAGTAGTGTATTTCTGATTAAAACTATTTGTTGACGCCAATTTAACTACCTATGTAAAGAGACGCATGAACCTACATTGAACTAGTTGCCAATAAACCTCGTAAAGAACAGACGTATTTCATTTTAAAATCCAATGACACAGTGCAATCAAAAGTGAACCTTATCGCCCAGTACATTTGGTCGAAAACGAGCCGGATCCAACCGCATCAAGCATTGACGGAGCGCTGCCTCGAGAACAATAGACCCGCATTCCATTGAGAGATAAGGGAACACCTGGTGTTGTTTTGAACGGATTTCTTAGAATTGGTCAATTAGTGTGTGTGCAAAGTGTATCGGTGTATCATTCGAACATTTATAACTTGTAAACAAACAGACTACATTTGAAGATTCTTGTGATTTAAACAAAAACAATGTCAACTCAAGCAGACCAAGCGCTATGTGTACTAGAAGATATAATGTCAACACTCAAAAAGACTCAAATAAACCTTAAAAAGTGCCCAAAAGAACGGTTATCAAAACCTGCCTATTTACAAACTCGTATTGAAACGATTGAAGAATACTGGGTAGCTTTTAAGAAAGCACACCATGATTTATTGATAAGTACAACTCGGGAAGAACGCGAGGACATTCCGTACTACGTAAATGATGAATTCCTCCTTCATGAAGACTTATACATAAGTATGTTAGGAGATCTTAGAGAAATGTTGGCTTCATGTACGAGTACTTTGAAGACGACTGACCAACCTTCATGCAGCAATACGTCGTGTGATGGAAAATTACGTACTAAAGTGATGCTACCTAACATACAACTCCCTCCGTTTTCCGGTAACTACGAAGAATGGCCTACATTTAAGGACTTGTATGTGTCATTAATTCATGAATGCACCACACTAAGTGAAGTTGAAAAATTACATTATTTAAAGACCAGTATCACGGGCGAAGCAGCATCATTATTGAAGCACGTTCAGGTGACGGGTGCTAATTATATTCAAGCTTGGGAAACGCTGAATCACAGGTACGATAATAGGCGCATAATAGTAAATGCATTAATGAAGCGATTATTTTATCAGAAAAAATGTACCAATCAAACTGCGGCACAGCTGAAAGCTCTCCTGGATTGTACCACTGAGGTTATTAACAGCCTCAAAAACGTAAAAGTGCCTACCGATTCCTGGGATCCTGTAATTATATTTCTGGTTGTGCAAAAGCTGGACCCGGAGTCACACAAAGAATGGGAACAGACTGCCTACTCAGTGAACGCTCAAGAGCTGCCTACATGGAAGGAATTGCGCGAGTTTTTAGAAGCCAAATTCCGGACGCTTGAAATGATTTCCCCTACGACTACCACTAAACCTACCAAAGAGCGTGTTCTTCATGTTATAGCAACAGAAAATGATAAACAAAAACCATGTGCTTTGTGTAAAGAAACGCACACACTGTGTCATTGCAGCTTATTCAATAAAATGACCATTAATGAAAGAAGCGAACATGTCAAAGCGAACAAACTATGTTTCAACTGCCTTGGGGCGGGACATTCGGTGTTCAAGTGCCGTATGCCAATGTCTTGCCGCACCTGTAAGAGACGACATCACACACTTTTACATCAACCAAAGAAGATTGATGAAGCGGCTCCAAATGTAGAAACCAAGCAACCGACTTCATCCAGCCAAGCAGATGTAGAAGAGAAGAAAGTTCACACAATGATTGCGTCTCATTATACCGCGGGGCAGAAGATATCTCTATTGGCTACCGCAGTAGTAATTTTGAAGAGTGAACAAGGACACACTACTGTTCTAAGAGCGCTGATAGACTCAGGATCTCAAGCATGTTTTGTAAGTGAGACGGCAACTCAGATCCTGAACCTAGAAAAATCATCAGTAAATCTAATCGTCTCCGGAATGGAATCCATGAAAGTCAGAGTCAAGCATGAGGTCAAGTTTCAAGTATTGTCACGATGGGAAGAACAATTCAATTTACCTATCAGAGCCTACGTGATGTCCAAGCCCTTGACCTCAAACATACCTATAAACACCACGATGGGGACTAATTGGCCGCATATAGCAAACCTCCAACTAGCAGATACAAATTATTATGCATCAGGACCTATTGATCTGTTGTTGGGTGTAAACGAATATGCAGCAATTCTCAAGCAAGGACTTATTAAAGGTCCACCAGACACATCATGCGCCCAAAATACCTACTTGGGATGGATTTTAATGGGTGGAATAACAATTAAACTGAACGCACGAGAAAAATCATTGACGGCCATGAAGCAAGAAATTAACATAGAAGATTTACTGACCACAATATGGGAAGTTGATACGGATACAAAAAGAAAACTTACCCTAACTGAACAACTCTGTGAAAACATATACGAGAAGACACACAAGCGAGATAAAGACGGAAAATATATAGTCAAGCTACCGTTTAAAACAGAACAACCAAAATCAGTAGAAGGCAACACAAGAGAAATAGCAAAAAGAAGACTCCTTCAACTAGAAAAAAGATTAAATCAAAATACAGAACTGAAGCAAGAATACACAAAGGTGATCAACGAATATAAAGAATTAAAACATATAGAAGAAATACCTAAGGATGAAATAAATAATAAATCAGTATACCTACCTCACCACGCGGTGATCCGTAGTGACAAGGAAACAACGAAGACTCGTGTTGTATTCGACGCTTCGTGCAAGGGCTCCAACGGCATTTCACTAAATGATGAACTTTTGTTGGGTCCTATATTACAAGATGATTTGAGAACTATAATCATTAGATGGAGAATTCATGCTGTTTGTTATGTTTCTGACATTCACAAGATGTACAGAATGATCTGGACAAACAAAGAAGACATCGATTATCAAAGAATTCTATGGAGAGATAATATATCAGAAGACATTAAAGACTACAGACTTTTAACCGTGACATTCGGAACGGCTTCCGCACCCTATCTCGCCGTAAAAACACTCATGCAATTGGCTGATGACGAAGGTGACAAATATCCCGAAGCTGCAAAGATATTGCGTGAAGATCTTTACGTTGATGACGTCATGTCCGGAAACGATGATCTGGAACAAGCTATAAGAATCAGTCAAGATCTCAAAAAGCTACTGCGTCTAGGTGGCTTCGAACTGAAAAAATGGTCATCTAACAACCGGGATTTCATGGAGACTATTGAACCAAGTGAAAGATCATCCAATGCACATCTAGAACTAAAGATTGATGGAACAATTAAAGCCCTGGGCATACAATGGAATTTGGGTAGAGACCAATTCGAATATAATCTGAACTTACCAGTTATCGGCAAAGCAATCACGAAGCGAAGCATTCTATCCGACATTCAAAAGTTATTCGACCCGCTCGGATGGATTGCACCTTGCCTTGTTATGGCGAAGATTTTAATTCAACAACTCTGGCAAGAAAAGATTGATTGGGACGAAGTCTTGAATACGACACTGGCTGAAAAATGGGCTACAATAAGATCTGATCTCGAACATGTAAATGGAATCTACATTAATAGATGGATGGGAACGTCAAGCTCGAGACAAGATTCTATAGAAATCCACGGTTTCTGCGATGCCTCTATACAAGCATATGGGGCGGGGTCGCGGGTTGTCTGAAGGGGTTACCGCGGCCCTGGCATAGGCAAATGAAGGAACACGGGTGGGTTTTAGTCAGTAAAAGTCTGACACGCCCTCCCGCTCCACCCAGAGCGGGAGAAGTTATTTGATGATTTCCCACCCTCAAAAAAAAAAAAAAAAAAAAAAATACTGCCGAGTCACAAACTCAGATGGCACAGTAAAAAGTACAATCATTGCTGCAAGAACAAGAGTAGCTCCTTTGAAAACTATTTCATTGCCTCGACTAGAACTGTGTGGAGCTTTGCTTCTATCCAAACTACTTAATCAAATAAGGCATGCAATGAGAATACCTACAACACAAATCTATGCTTGGACAGACTCATCTATTGTAATCTCCTGGTTACATGGCGATCCGAACAAATGGAAGGCGTTTGTGGCAAACCGCGTTGTCGAGATCACAACCAATGTAAGTTGCAATCAGTGGCACCATGTCCAATCTCACGATAATCCAGCTGACATTGCGTCAAGGGGTATGTCAGTAGCCAACTTGAAAGGTTGCGACCTATGGTGGAACGGACCACAGTGGTTATTACACCAGAAGATACAGTTCACTAAACTAAACATAACGCCAACAGACCTAGAAAGAAAGAAAAACACGATACAAGCTCTGAAAATAACAAAAAACGAAGAGAGTAATAAAATATCTGCACAACTCGACGACTTTGATACTCTGACTGAATTGCTGAGAACAATCACCTACTGCCGAAGATTCCTGAAACAAAAGAAATTAAAGGAAAATATAGATAGTACAATCACAACTGAAGAACTCCAACTCTCCCTGCAAACCTGTATAAAAATAGAACAAGAGGAAGATTTTAAAGAGGAGATAGAAAGCTTAAAAATAAAGAAAAGAGTAAAAAAATCAAGCAAATTAAAATCATTAAATCCTTACCTTGACGAGTATTGAGTCCACAAGGTGGGCGGCCGGCTCAGGAACGCAGAGTTGACTGATGAATGCAAGCATCCAATCATTCTGACCCGAAACAGTAAACTTACCTATCTTATAATAGCAGAAGCCCACTCGAAGACGTTGCATGGAGGTATACAATTGATGCTTACTTACCTCAGATCCAAATATTGGATACTGCGAGCAAAAACGCTGGTCAAACAATACATCCATCGTTGCTTGGTGTGTGCTAAACTAAACGCAAAAGTGAGAACACAAGTAATGGGTGACTTACCAAGCGTACGGGTGAAACCAGCACGAGCATTCCTCAACTCAGGGGTCGACTTCGCGGGACCATTCCAAGTATTGTTGAGCAAGGGCAGAGGAGCCAGAACTAGCAAGGCCTTTATAGCCATATTTATTTGCATGTCCACAAAGGCACTTCATTTGGAATTGGTTGGTGACCTAAGTACAGCAGCATTCATAGGCGCCTTCAAAAGGTTTTGCGCCCGCAGAGGAAAATGCATAAATCTGTGGAGCGACCAAGGGCGAAATTTTGTTGGCGCTAACAAACAGCTATATGAAGCCTGGAAAGAAGCTGGTCTGCAATTTGAGGGAAAAATAGCTGAATTACTTGCTAACGACGGAACTCAGTGGCATTTTATACCGGCGTATTCACCTAACTTCGGAGGACTATGGGAGGCCGGAGTAAAATCCGTAAAATATCACTTGAAGAGAGTTCTCACTACAAACTTGACATTCGAAGAGATGACGACGGTTCTCTGCGAAATCGAAGCATGCCTGAACTCGCGTCCGTTATGTCCAATGGACGACGACACCATGCAAGCACTGACACCTGGTCATTTTTTAATAACGGAAGCACCAGTCACCGTCCCAAACCCAAACATAAAGGACGCTAAAATAAGTAATTTGACACGCTGGCAATATACCCAAAAATTGTTGAGCGACTTCTGGTCGCGATGGCAGAAAGAGTACCTAACGAGACTCCAACAGAGACCAAAATGGTTAAAACGCGAAGAAGAGTTTAAGAAGGGAGACATAGTGCTGATCAAGCAAGACAATCTCCCTCCGGGAAAATGGTCCATGGGACGCATCACCGACAAGCACCCCGGCCCCGACGGTTTAACCAGAGTGTACAGCGTAAAGAGCGGTGACAGCATAACCAAGCGATGTGTGACAAAGTTATGTGCTTTACCAATCGATACATTACCTGATGAGATGATTGTTTAACGTACCTATCTAGCTTTATTTTGTATGTATCATAACTTAGTAAATTATTGTTTTGAAAGGACTATCATAGTCCTTTGGTGGGCGGCTTATGTTGACGCCAATTTAACTACCTATGTAAAGAGACGCATGAACCTACATTGAACTAGTTGCCAATAAACCTCGTAAAGAACAGACGTATTTCATTTTAAAATCCAATGACACAGTGCAATCAAAAGTGAACCTTATCGCCCAGTACACTATTAATATTAGGCGGATAATAAATACAATTTGTACTTATGTATCGCATGATTGAAATAGCATTATTTTTATGTTGGACAGCTTACCATCCAAAGAACAAATTCAACAAATATGGTTGGATGTAGTTCCAGAATAATTTTATTTCCCTTTGCTTCAATTACATACTTACCCAAACCAGCTCTGTAGAGTAAACGAAAAAAGAGCAAGAAATTACCATGGTCCCAGAACGAGATTCTACATGCCTACTTCATCATAAGCCACGTATACCTGTGGTCACATTTGATGATTCGCCACAAGACGAATCTCACCAATATTGTCGTCCTTCCTTCTTGCCTCAAAAACATGGGTAGGTACACGATTCAACACCGACATAGAACACAATAATGTTCAGTTTCATAAAGGAGCTTTCGAAAAATGTCTATTTCTTTAGGTATAGTTTTTTTATTTATAGTTTCATCATTTCACTATTATTTGATTTGGTACAATATGTTTGTAATACAAACAATAATTTGAAATCACTTAGGGTCAACCGGACGCAAATTATCTCTGTATAAACGAATTTTCCTGTTTGTCATAAAAATGTTTGGTCACCCTATTAGAAGGAGATAAACTGCATCAATATGACATATCTCTCTCTGTTCGTGTTTTTGGTATGAGAGCTCAGTCCAGTTTGTATATTAGGTCCATCCGTCCATGCGATTCACGGGACATCGTTATCGGTTATCGCGCTCACCTTCGCTAGCTCGGAACGCGTTTAAGCGCGCTCAAATCGATTACAATGCAACTCGGAACGCACCCTTAGACATTTGACAATGACATTCAACTGTCAAGTTAATGTCAGTACACAGTCTATCATATCACAGCAGTATTTTGTTTTTGTTGTTGATGAAAGTGAACTTTCAGTGAGTTGTTGTACTTGTATTTCATTTGTTTTATGTGAAACAGTGGTAATTAAAACATTAAATATGGTGTTAATTCCTGTAGCTCAAAGCTAAGCTTTCGTTCCAATCCAGACTCAGTGCACAGCAGAGATAATGAAACTTAATTTGATATAGGTTATAGCAAGTTTTATCGTAGACAAAGATGAAGCTCGTAAGTATTTGCTGGCAATCAAGTCAGTTTGAAGGTTTGTGATGTGTTTGTGATTGCTTAGTGCCCTAAAGCAATGGTTTCCGCCGTCGACAGTACTGCTTGAGCAGCGATGCGGCCAAGCCGTGCTTCGTGCTGTCCTTCAAGGAGCTGCTGATCATGCTGGACTGCGGGCTGTCGGCGCACTCCGTGCTCAACTTCCTGCCGCTGCCGCCCGTGCCCAGCACGCGCCTCGCCTCGCTGCCCAACTACACCCCGCCGCATCTCAACGATCCACTACTTGAGGGGGTTTGTTTATCATCGTTATGGACTTGTTGCAGTGTGCATGTGTGTGTGTGTGTTCTCCCTAAAGCCGAACTGGTCATGTACGTTTTCTTCCATTCTTTTTAGCAGTAGCCTTCTCAAACAGTTTGCCTCTTATAGACAAAATACTTATTGGTCTATACTGATCCCAAAATGTCTAAACAATTAAACAGCCGAACTCCGCCCTTAATCTAAACATATAAAAGAAGAAACTGACTGACTGACTGGTTGACTGACTGACTGACTGACATATCAACGCACAGCCCAAACCGCTGGGTCTACAGATTCCAAATTTGGCACATAGGCACCTTAATGAGCCAAAGTTTGCATGAAAAATCTTATTCCTTGAGTTAATAGGCTTGGAACTTGGCTGAATATATTCACCTAAGTAAATTATAAAGTTTGCCATTTTTAGTTTTCCTAAACTACCCCTAAGGAGAGATTTGGGGGTGTCAATGTATTAAAAATTTTCTTATTTGCCCCCAAAAGTAACCCCCATATTCAAAATTAATTTATTTACATATTACCCTTCCGTGTTCAGGTCACAGAAGTTCATATGTGTACCAAAAGTCAACTTATTCAGTCCATTCGATTCTGAGCAAATTGGCTGTGACAGACGGACAGACAGACACACAAGTGAGCCTATAAGGGTTCCTTTTTTCCTTTTGAGGTACGGAACCCTAAAAATTATGAATATCCACAATCAAATGAGGGTACATTAAATTTTCTTTCCGTGTTTTTAATTAGCTAAGTGATGATAAATAGGTATGTATTAATAAAAAATAATAATTATCAAGAAACAGGTACCTATGAAAAAAAGTACATGTTGCGCCGACCGCAAATAGATTGGGATAAGGGCAGCAGAATGATGATGAATTCTCAACAGTCACTAGTTTTACTTATTCAAAAAAATCCTGCTGTGTGGTCACCTCTATCTTAGGATTTCTTCCCAGGACTTTGATTATTATTTGCAATAAAACGGTGAATATTTTGATGCTGTTTAATAAACATTTCTATTGAGGGACCACCTTAAATTGAATGGCTTCTTTTACAAACTACAGGTTGAATTAACAATCGTTCAAGTACTTTTACTAACGCTAGACCCATGTAAATTTCAAATTCCATTGTGTTCTCCACTCAAAGTGAACCTTATGGTGATCGATTGAGGGACCAACTTCCGCATGCTAGTTCTTTTTATTCTGTGAAAAGGAAGGGTTGATATTCAATAAATTAGTTTTACAAATCTTTTACCTACTAAGAGTAGTCATTTATAGCAGTTGTAAATTTTAACTAGGTTTTGAGATATGGATGCCTCTCAGTCGCGACTGAGGGACCACCTTTAACCGTTTGTAACTTTTGAGTGGCTACTTTTACAAACTAAAGGCTGAATTTACAATTGGTTGAGAACTTTTACTAAAAGCTGACGCATTCATAAGCTCAAAATTCAAATGTGGTCCCTCAATGGGAACGCCAATATGTTTCTAGAACATTTTAAACCCTTCCAGAATTTTCTAGATGGTTAAGTGTCGTTTTGCAGCAGTCTAGATCATTTCCGTAAGTACTAGAATGTTCTCGAATTATGTCCTCGAACTTTCAAGAAGCTTACACTAGTATATAAATAGAGGGTTGCCAGCTGTGTATGGCAGATCACCCAGGCAGCACACAAGTCATATAACTGGCCAACAATGTAACCTTATGCAAGGTTAAGCTTTATTACATATGTATAGAAGCTGTGTGTATTACAAAGTTCTGTATTAATTATTTTTTTTGCTATAATACTGCTATTAGCTGAGTAAGTTTTGTAATTTGCCGATTTTAATTCTTAAAACTGAATAATCATCATAAAAAGACCAGTAACTCAAGAGTTCGTGTAACCTTTTGTATAACATTGGTATAAAATTCCATTAGCAAGCATGATACTGGATAATTTATATTCCGTTTTCTTTTAGTTCTATTAAACACCACATTTTCATAGTTATTCAGCTGCTGTATAAAATAGGCGCTGTTTCTGTTATGAAGCATATAGTAACTTAAAAGAAATTAAGATAGCTGTTATAACTGCTTTATGCCACTTTAAGTACGAAATTACCGTCATGTGCAGCTAAGTGTGGTAACAACAATAGTAACAGATTTCTATGCAGAAGTTTGCTGGGTAATCACGAAAAGTAGACATTCTTCCATCAAGTTTACTAAGATATGTATGTGTGTATATGTTATGTACTAAAGTATGTAAGGTGTATAGGGTAGGTAATTAAACTAATCCTATGCTTCAGTAGGTACAATTTACTTATATCTATGACTACTTTTATTGTTATTTATTTAGGTATTTCAAACAAACTTAAGTATACGTTTACAATCAGTTGATATTAAAAAAAAAAAAAAAAAAAAAAAAAAAAAAAGTTTATTGCACATTAAATATCATACATGGTTATGAACTCTTGACTTCCAAACTAAGTAAAACTTGTATTATGGAAATCAAGGCGCTCTCTCATTCTATATGCATCAGTCAATCAGTTGATATTGATTATTAAATAATTATCTGAATTTGATAAGAGCAAAAAAGAACAAATAGGTAATATACCTATAGTGTGGGTTTTCATTACTATAAGACTGAATCCTAATTGTTTGATTTACAGTACGAATGTGTGTGATTATAGAAACGTTATAGAAAATATGTTGAGTGCAGACCTCTTTTAACCAGAAAACAACTGAATATGTGGACACGTAAGGTCTGTTAAGCAGACATAAGATGATAAGCCGCTGTGTAATCAGATTTTATTCAGAATGAGCGTCGCCATATCGAATAACATAACCTATTACAATTTTATGGAATTTTATACTCAAATACTCAATTTTAATAACGAAATCGGTATAATATTCTTATAAAAGTATTACAAGGTTATTTTTGAACCCATAAACTGCATAAAACATAAAAAATATTTCACACGTAAAAACAAACTATTAGACGAAATGTTGTTTATTTCTCCAAAACCCGGCTTATCAGGTAGCGCGTGAAAATTTTATACGAAATGTATATATAAATACACAGTAAAGTTGCATGCGCACCAACAAATTCCTTCTCTAAGCATAAATAAGGGTAAAATTTACTGACGATAGGCAATATAATTTGGCCATATTATATTTCAATGTCGCAGTTCACCAACAAACGCATACCGCGGGTGTTGGGATTTGTCAATTTCAATTTAATTTGATTAACTTCTTGATAATATATACTGAAATAAGCTAAACGCTGTGTATCTTCTGAATATCTGAGGTTTGAGGGACTTAACCATAGTTCACTCACCATTCATTCATCATCTGGGTAACAGAGTTGTAATACTTGTACAAAAGTACAAAATGCTTTTATGCAGAAGATACTCAGCTTGTCGTACAATTATTCAAAACTTATTCATCTGTTACGTTGCTATTACACAGCTATTAGCAACATAATTTGTGCCCAAATTGCTTGAATAACGTCTGAGTAAGCGCCAAATCAGCTAATTACAGTAGTCTTATTCAGCAATTAGTTTCTATGACTGCTGTTAAACAAAACTTACTCAGAAGGTTTGTGCTGGCTGGGCAGCTAGAAATGCGAAACAGTGAACAACAACATTGAACTAACAGTGAGCTACAAGTGATTTGGCTAAAATGTCTGATTGCTATATTTGTGATAATTTAATAGTAGCCGAGTGTGATAAATGATAATAGTATCACATGAGTGTTTTAATACCTAATTATGTACTCACAATATGTAATTATGTGCATACAAGACTTTATCTAAACCCATCATGAATACTCTATAAAAGGTTCTGAAACCACAGGGTACAGGGCACAGGGTAGGTATTGTACAATGCTGTAAGAACTCTATGTATGTTCATGGAAAGTTTCATTGTTGAATGTCTAATACTAACAAAGTATGTACCTATAGGTAATAATAGAATTTTATTTAAACGCACAACTATCATTCTTAATTCGTTGCGCACAACCCTTTAATAAGGGGTCATTGTACTCATCATTATGAACAACTGTTACTATGTGACCAAACCTGAAATCGCGAAGAACACTCACTCACCACCACACTCACTTCACTCACTCACTACACTCACTTCACTCACTCACCACACTCACTTCACTCACTCACCACACTCACTCACCACACTCACCACACTCACTTCACTCACTCACCACACTCACTCACACTCACTGCACTCAACTCACACACTCACCACTCACTCACTTCACAACCACTCACTCACTCACTTCACAACCACTCACTCACTCACTTCACAACCACTCACTCACTCACTTCACCCACTCACCACTCACTCACTCACTCAGTCACTTACCCCACTCACCACTCACTCACTTCACTACCACTCACTCACCACAATCACTCATATCACTACCACTCACTCACCACTTCACTCACACACACAAAATGTTGATTTAATTGATTTAATTATTTGCAAAAATCAATCTTTAGTCGATTCTGTAATAATCGATACACTGTAGGTACCTCCTTATTATATAAATACTACCCAACATTATTATTACTTCACTTCTCGTTAGCGCCTTAAGAAAGACGGACGTATAAACTTCCTAGTGACTTTTAATTGGCTAATAATAATCTTTATATTTTAAAAAGCCCATAACTCGTTTTATTGAAGTGTTAGAACCTAGATTTCCTACAGGTTATGGGCCCAGGTTACGTTTTTACTGCAATATAAGTGATTAAAATTTGAATAAAAAAATATGGGCATTGTCAAGTGAAATGGACGTGATAAAAGTTGCAAAAAGTGTTCATCATCGAATTGATAGCCGGCACCAAAGACTACAGTATATTATAGGGTACCGACGCCACGCCGCGCCGCCGCCAAACCACGCCACGCGAGGTAGCTCATTTGTTGTTCAACCTACCCCCATCTTATGATGGCGTGATAACTGCGATCGAAACTTTATCGGAGGATAAGTTAATGCTAGCATTCGTTAAGCCAAGGCTTTTGGATCATGAAGTCAAGTTTAAAAATGAGTCCAGTGATACCAGTGTCAAAAGTTTTGCAATTTGAGGGATAAATGGACAGGAATTTCGAAAAACAAAATTCGATAATTCTCAAAATAATAAAGGGAATAATAGCTTCAACTAGGAAGTTAACAAGCAGAAGAATAAGTCTCAGTTCATGAAGATACCAGTGTCAAAAGTTTTGCAATTTGAGGGAAAAATGGACAGGAATTTCTAAAAACAAAATTCGATAATTCTCAAAATAATAGCTTCAACTAGGAAGTTAACAAGCAGAAGAATAAGTCTCAGTTCATGAAGTGTTATCACTGTGGCCGCAAGAAGCATATGAAAAACAACTGCTTCTACTTCAAAAGAGCTCAAACATTACAGCAGCAGCAGAAAATACGGAGAGGACAAGGACGGTCCAGGCAGTTGGAATCAGTGAACCATCCACGTCGAGCTATTTTTCTGGCTTTGCTTTTATGATGGCAGACTATCAAGCGGATCATGATGGAAGATACTTTCCTGTTGGTTTCTGGAACATCGGACCATATTATAAACAGGGAAGATCTTTTCATTAGTCACACCGTCTTGCAAACGCCATTAAAATTTGTATTGCTTAAAATGGTGAATTTATTTCAGGGAACGATGTATGTGACCAGCAACATGGGCGTTCAAGAAGTTTTGGAAAACGTGTTCTTCTATGCTGCGGTACCACCGGTGCGGTGCTTAACGAAAATGCAACGTGCTGGGTTGACAGTCATTTTCGACCAGCAAGGAGCACAATACGTAAGGTTAATAAAACTATCATGCAAGGTATGTTGAAAAATAATTTAATTGCTGTAGACTTAATGGCATCTGTAAATAAGTGTCAGTCTGTTTCTCAAGTATGCAGTAATAAAAATATGTACAAATTATGGCTTTGGTCATAATAAGTGAAAATTAATTCATCGAAATTAAAAAAATATTAAAATGGTTGATGACACCAGCCAAATCGAAACTGCTATGCGATCCTGGATGATAAATTGTGTGAGGCCCACGGAAGTGAGACCTGTATAAATAGGAAACAAAGTCGATTTCCGTTCATATCAGGTCAAAAATAAAAGTCAAACAGCTATTATTTATTGTGCACTCAGATATTTGTGGACTATTGTTACTGTTTATAACCCCAACTAACGACAAATAAAAAACTACTCTGTACTTTTTGTTGATGAGTAGCATTACTTTGTTTAGTACCTGTTTAACCTGTAAATCAGACGTGTTTGCTGTTTTTAAAGATTTCGTGGCTAAAAGCGAGGCTAAGTTTAATTTAAAATTAGTCAACTTATGCTGCGATAATGATGGCGAATATCTATCGATTGAAATGAAAGGTTATTGTGTAGAGAGAGGGATATCATAACATTTAAAAATTCCGAGAATACCACAGTTGAATGGCGTTTCTGAACGTATGGTCGGAACCATTACTTACTGGAAAAGTTCGTTTCATAATAAACGCTGCTAAATTAGACAAAGTGTTTTGAGGCAATACGCAGTATGAACTGTTGTTTATTTGATTAATTTGACCCCAATTAAAACTTTGAAAGTTTTCAAAAACACCATTCGAAATGTGGCATGATACAAAACCTCGAATAAAAAAATATTTGAAGGTAGTTGGTTCAACTGTTTACGTTCATAATAAAAGCAGTAAGGCCAAGTTTAATGGAAAATCATGGAAAGGGATACTTGTGGGTTATGAACCAAACGCTATAAAGTTTGGAACCCAGAGTGCGAAAAATTACATAGTAGTCAGGGATGTTATTATTAATGAGACTGGATTTCTTCAATCCAGGCCAGACCTCAAGTCTGAAGGGAATATTAAAAAAATTCTCACGGCAAAGCTGATGATGTAATATCCAAGTCAGTGCCGGTCAAGTCTCATAACTCTGACAGTTCTAAATCAGATACGTCTATGGTCTAAATCTGATGAGCACGAGTGTCCTAGTAAAGTTCGCAAATTAAACCATGATAATATAAAATTGAATCGGAGGAAATAAATGATAAACTTTTTGATAACCCATCTTCACCAAAAGAAAACACAAATAAAATCCTGACGTTAGATGATGCAATAGGTTCAAAAGTCGTCCACCTATGTCGTATAATGAAGACGATGATCGCCATTTTGTGTGCTCAGTCTATTCTATGTAAAATACCAAATTCATTAGAAGACATCAAAACTCGAGACAACAGATCTCAGTGTGAAAGTGCAATTAGGGACAAACTAAATTCTCTAAAACTAAATAATACGGACTTTAGTACCAACACCTGAAAATAAAAAACATTGTCAATTTATTGTAAATGGATGTTTCCTATAAAACATGATGAATTTGGAAAACCTTTACGATAAAAAAAAAAGGCACAACTTGTTGCAAGGTGTTTTAGTCAAGAATACCTCACGGACTATACCTAATGAAACTTTCGCACCAGTATAAGCATGAATAGCTAGTTTCAGATGTATCTTACTTTTGCGAATCAATTTAATTTGCTAGTTCGTCTTAGGGATGTCGAAACTACCTTCCTAAATGACAAATTAAAGGAAGATATTTTTAAGAAAGTCCCTGAGGGTATCTCTTGTTTAGATAATTATGTGTGTGAATTAAATAAAGTACTTTACGGGCTGAATTATGCAGGCAGCTAGATGTTGATTTGAAATTTTCAAACAATCTCGTAAAGAAGAAGGTTTTCAAAATTCTTCAGTCAAATAGGTGTCAATATAAGCTAGACAATGAAGATGTACATAAAAATTTGTCGTTTTAATATATAGGTGATTTAGATAAAGTATGCTTTGATATTGAAATAATTATAAAAAAAAAAGGTATTTAATGAGTAAATTTAAAATGACGATGAATGAAATGAATGATGATGATGATGAAATAATTTTAATTTTATGAAATAGCATTAAACCAAAGTGCATATAAACGGTATTAAATAAATTTAATATGCACGATTGTAAACCTGTCAATACACCAATGGAAAATAAACTTAATTATGACGCATTAAACTCTGAAGAAAAATATAATGATCCATGTTGAAACGTTATAGAATGTTTAATGTATGTCATGTTATGCACTCGTCCAGATTTAATTACTTACAAGCGTTAATATACTGAGTAGGTATACTAACAAAATTGTAAAGAACTCTGGCAGTGTCTAAAGAGAGTGCTTCGGTACTTGAAAGGTACTGTTGATTTAAAATTAAGTTATAGGTAAAAGATGTGCCTACACTAACATTATATGTAGCTACGTAGATTCAGATTGGGGTGGCAGTGATTCAAATGACAGGAAAAGTACAACTGGGTATTTCAAGCTGCAAGCAAACCTGGAGTACAAAGTAACAAATGTCAGTTGCTGCCTCTTCAACTGAGGCAGATTGTATGGCATTGTATGAAACTGTCATGGGAGGCTTTAGGGCTTAAATCACTAGCAGATAGTACTAAAATAGATATCATTAAATCTATCATATTCTATGAGGATAACTATGGCTGCATTGCAAATAATCCAACCAATCACAAACGTACAAAACACATAGATATAAAGTATCATTTTTCTAAGGAACAGATTGAGAAAAATGTAATAAAATAAAATTACATTCTAATAGTTCAGCAGTTGGCAGATGTTCTGACCAAGGCATTACCCGCTATCACTTTTCAAGAGATGAGAAGTAAAATGGGCTTAGAATAAGATACTGATTGAATGTTCAGTGATTCTACATAATAATATGATTTATGATTAATTTTATTATTAAGAATAATTTAATGAAATGGTTTGATTAAGGTTTTCTGGGTTTTCCTTAATCCTTGGCAGCAAATGTTGGACCATGTGGATTTCCCAGGAAACACTAGGAAGTGAATATGTTCCGGTCAATTAGGTATCACTTTGATTTATTTTGTTTGTATAATTGGTAGATTAATTTTTGAGGGGGCGTGTTGATTTAATTGATTTAATTATTTGCAAAAATCAATATTTAGTCGATTCTGTAATAATCGATACACTGTAGGTACCTCCTTATTATATAAATACTACCCAACATTATTATTACTTCACTTCTCGTTAGCGCCTTAAGAAAGACGGACGTATAAACTTCCTAGTGACTTTTAATTGGCTAATAATAATCTTTATATTTTAAAAAGCCCATAACTCGTTTTATTGAAGTGTTAGAACCTAGATTTCCTACACAAAACAAAAAAATATCGGCTGTTCCCTAAATTTTGACGAGATAGAAATTCATAAAAATACCACGTGAGTAAGTAAGGTATCGAAAAAGCAAAGGAGTTGCATAGTGAAATTTAGTACAACATTATAACACCCGATTGGATGATATTATGTGTTCGATTCAACCGCGCGGCCATGACGTTCAAAAAAAAAATAAGCCTACATTTTGTAACAATTTGTAAAAGTGGACTCCCAAAACCACAAATTTGTAAAAGCTATACTAATTATGAAACAATTAAAGAAGACAGTTACAGATTTAATCTTTAAATTATTATCATCGCGCTAAATCTTTATGGAGTTAAGGCTTAGCGGAAGGATGTAAATCATGACATAATAATAACATAAGAACGGCTGCTTTAGTCAACTTTCATCAAAGTAAATAGCTTAGCGGTTCGACGGCTGCTTTGCAAACCCGTGGTTAAAAGTTCGATTACTTATCAACTGTTGATATTTTTTGCGATTCCTTTTTTTACATTTTGTTTTCTGTTATTTGATAGTTCGTAGAACGTACACAGAAAAACATGAAGTTAGGCCTCTTCTGTCGTCTATGGTTCTAATAAAAATAAATATCTATGGTTAGCTGACAGTTAAAGGCCAGGATCCTCAGAATCGACCTGTTTTTGATTCAACATTAAACAATCAATTATTCTTTGTTTTGATTTGGTAAAAATATGTCGCATTCATAGACTTATAAAAAAAGATGGACTCCGCGCCACGCATATCGAAAGTGAAGCACAGTAAGTATGCCGGACCGTTTGTACAAGCACGCCTCGCGCACACATTTACATCATAGTATGCCGACCGGCCGCCATTACGTGACACGAGCGACGCCGTCTTTGCAGGTACTCAAATCATGCACACATAGATCGGTACGGTGCTTCACTTTCGATATTCGTGGCGCGGAGTCCATCTTTTTTTATAAGTCTATGGTCGCATTATGTTGTTTCCGGTAACGATATTATTAGTTACAAAACTTATTGTTAGATGGCGCTGTCTGTTGCACCAGAGCGCCATCAATCCACGACAAATATATGTTGTTACTTTAAGAAACATTCTTGATTATTCTCCGGTTCAAAACACAATATTTACATTTTCACTCCATCATAAAAAATCGCGAAAACAGGGATATTTGTGATCGTTTTTCAAGTCGTACTTGAAGTAGACCAAACTTGTACTAAAAAAAAAAACATGTCAAAAAGAGAACATTCTGCGGTAACTTTTTCTCAAAACAGTTTTTTACTGGTCAACAAATTATTATATAACAAAGCGGCCTGCGCGCTTCGCTTCAGTCAGTACTTCAGTATAGGTAGCCCGCCAGGCGTCTCCGAGCAGTGCTGGGCGTTAATCAATTAATATTTTAATCATTGTAGTAATTGATTGAAAAATTTATTGCAATTAATTTAATTGCACTTAATCTGTTAGGTGCATATTGCAATTAATTAATTTAAATTGACTCATGTTAATTGTAAGATACAATTAAAATAATGAAATTAATATTTTTAATTGTTGGCAGAAACAATTAAAACTAACAATTAATAATCATGTTTCTCTGACTGCACCTATCTGTCTCTCCTACGAGGGACGAAAATAAAGGACTAGGACCTTAGGTCCTTTGTTTTCGCCTTTTCGTCTTTGTTTTCGAAAACCGCCCGACCTGTCCTACGAGGGACGAAAACGAAGGACTAGGATCTTAGGTCCTTTGTTTTTGTCTTTTCGAAAACCACCCGTCCTGTCCGACGAGGGAGAAAACAAAGGACCAGGACCTTAGGTCCTTTGTTTTCGTCTTTTCGTCTTTCTTTTCGAAAACCACCCGACCTGTCCGACGAGGCACGGAAACAAAGGACCAGGACATTAGGTCCTGTTTTCGTCTTTCTTTTCGAAAACCGCCCGACCTGCCCGACGAGGGACGAAAACAAAGGACCAGTTCCTTATGTCCTCTGTTTTCGTCTTTCTTTTTGAAAACTGCCCGTTATTTCAATAGAAAGTCGTCTGACTAAAACAAAGGACGACAACAAAGGTATTTTGTTTTCGTTCCTCTTCGTCATAGCTGTCGGATAGGATGGGCGGTTTTCGAAAAGAAAGATGAAAAAACGAAAACAAAGGACCAAGGTCCTGGTCCTTTGTTTTCGTACCTCGTCGTCGCTGTCGTCTTTTTCGTCGTCGTCGTCGTCGTCGTCGTCGTCGTCGTCGTCGTCGTCGTCGTCGTCGTCGTCGTCGTCGTCGTCGTCGTCGTCGTCGTTAGACAGGACGGGCGGTTTTCGAAAAGGAGGAAATAAAGGACCTAAGGTCCTGGTGCTTTGTTTTCGTCCCTCGTCGAACAGGACGGGCGGTTTTCGAAAAGAAAGACGAAAACAGAGGACCTAAGGTCCTGGCCCACGAAGAACGATTTAGCGCGGCCTGGATCATCAGTCAACCTTGTGATAGGTAGTCCTACCCTGTGCCACTCCTCCATCTTATATTATTTCTATTTACATTGTTTTAATTGAACTAAAGTTTAATTGCACGAACAATTAACAATTAATTAATTGTTAATTGAAAAACTAACAGTTAACAATTAATTAATTGTTAATTGATATTTCACAATTAACAAATAATCATTTGTTAATTGATATTTCACAATTAACAATTAATCAAACTCAAACTCAAAGCATTTATTTCAAATAAACCAATTACAGGCACTTTTGAATTGTCAAAGGGTCGGTCTTGGGTCGGTCAGTCAGAAAAATGAAGCTAGATTGCCCATTCCAAAGCGTAGATCCTATGGAGAAGAACGGGCAAGAAACTCCACGGACACTCTTTAAAATCAAATATTTACAAAATATTGGTTACATCGTTCATATTGAAAATATACATGTGAGAACAATGTAGAAAGACGTGCACGTTAAAAGCGTCCGTAGTAAAAATAAAAAAAAAAGATAAAAACTAAAAACAACTACTTAAATTTAAAAAAAAAAAAAAATTAAAATAAGCCGTGGCAGCTAAGAGACGACCAGTCCCAACTGACGGCGCCCGTTCACGAACATGACGCATGGATCAGCACCAATTAGCTCAACCATTTTGAAGGGAACTTAATGATCCAACACACACGCCACCACCAGCGAGACATTTGAGTGAGCATGACATACTCTCAACCGCCAGGGCACATTCAAGTCAGTGAAAGCCGAACCCAGTAAAAGGTAGCTTTATATTAGCTACATAGTGCTTACACATGTGCTATGCATTTATACAATACTAAGAGATTGAATTTAAACAATGCAAAGAAAAATTTGTTTCTTCTTAATCTTCAGCAGCTCCAACAATATTTTTGAATGCTAATCAATTAGTTTAAGCGTCCTTGTGGAGCAGGACCAGCATTTAGCCAAGCATTTTTGTCAGCGATGTAATCTCCTAACTTAATCAATTGTTAATTGTACCTTGCAATTAAATTCTGCCCCCCCAACACTGTCTCCGAGGCAGAACCTGTGTCGCTTTTGCTGGCTCGCTGCGTTCTTCCGCTTATCGATTGAAATATTAGTCATATTATTGTTATTTTCCGTGTTGGTTTATTAGTTTTAAAAATCAGTCTGTAAATATTAAACTGTAGATCTTAGTTTAAGTTGTATTATGTATAGTGGTAATTAATTTAATTAAAATCCTGAATTTTTATTCATTAGGCTTAAAATGGTGGGGCGCCCCTATAAGATGGTGCGGGAGAAACTCCGCCCATGGGCGCCCCCGCTGACGCAGAGTCTCCGGCCCGAGCTCGTGGAGGACGTGGTGAGCGCTCTGTTCCCTTCGCGAGGGGAACATACTCCCCCGCCTATGGCTCCGCCTCATGCGGTGCCCGCTGCGGACCAAGAGACCGACGACGACGATGTTGCTCCGGAAGTGACCGAGGTAGAGTTGAGAGCGGCGGTACGTAGGCTCAGTGCCAAAAATACCGCCCCAGGACCCGACGGCTTACCTGGAAGAGCCTGGGTTCTGGCCTTTGGGGCTCTCGGGCCTCGACTAGGGGGGCTCCTAAGCGCATGCTTGGAGAGGGGCCAGTTTCCACTTCGCTGGAAGACGGGGAAACTGGTCCTCATTAAGAAGCCGGGGCGCCCTGCGGACTCTCCGTCCGCTTACCGGCCCATCGTGCTGCTCGACGAGGTGGGCAAGCTTTTTGAAAGAGTTATTGCAGACCGCCTCGTCGGGTGGCTGGTGCAGGAGGGGCCGGATTTGGCGGAGAGCCAGTTTGGCTTCCGCAAGGGGCGCTCTACGGTGGACGCCATCATGCGCGTGCGAGCCCTCACGACGGGGGATGCAGTGGCCCGGGGTGGGGTCGTCTTGGCGGTGTCCCTAGACATCGCCAACGCCTTTAATACCCTGCCCTGGAGTTGCATCAGGGAGGCATTCCGGTATCACCGGATGCCGACCTACCTCTGTCGAGTGGTCGAGGCCTATCTGACGGACAGGGCCGTCATATACCCCGGTCATCAGGGAGAGTGGAACCGGCGAGAGATGTCGTGCGGTGTCCCACAGGGATCGGTCCTGGGGCCGCATTTGTGGGACATCGGTTACGACTGGGTGCTGCGCGCCGACCTCCCTGGCGGCGTCAGCGTAGTATGTTACGCTGACGACACGCTGGTCCTGGCGCAAGGGAGGTCGCACCAGGCGGCGGCGGACTTAGCGACACGCGGGGTTGCGATAGTCGTGGAGAGGATCCGGCAGTTGGGACTCGAGGTGGCCCTGCACAAGTCCGAGGCCATGTGTTTTCATGGTCCTCGGAATGCGCCACCGTCGGGTTCCGAAATAACGGTGGGAGGGGTTCACATCGGAGTCGGGTCGACGATGAAGTACCTGGGACTCGTCCTCGACAGCCGGTGGAACTTCGTGGAGCACTTCCGACGTTTGGCTCCCAGACTGGCACGGGCTGGGGCTGCCTTGAGGCGGCTCCTGCCCAATCTGGGGGGTCCAAACGCCTCCTGCCGGAGGCTCTACGCGGGGGTCGTGCGGTCCATGGCCCTTTACGGAGCACCGGTGTGGGCGCGTTCCCTAAGGCTGGGGCCAGCCGGCAGGTTGAACGCGTCCCAGAGGGTCATGGCCATCCGGCTTGTCCGGGGATACCGCACGGTCTCCCGGGAGGCGGCGAGCCTCCTTGCCGGATTGCCGCCGTGGGATCTGGAGGCAAAGGTCCTCGCGCACGTGTGGGAGTGGCGCGAGGAGGCGAAGCGCCGGGGCGTAACTCCGCTGCCGCGAGAAATCACGGTACAGCGGACAGAGCTCCGGCGGGATCTCATGGCGGCATGGAGAGCGCGACTGTCGCAACCCAGCGCTGGGCACGCCACAATTGCGGCGATAAGTCCCCTCTTTGAGGAGTGGTTAGAGAGGCGCCACGGCGTCCTCACCTTCCGCCTGACGCAGGTCCTCACCGGACACGGTTGTTTCGGGAGGTTCCTGTTTCGCATAAGGCGGGAGGAAACGCCCGGGTGTTTCCATTGTGTGGATCGCCCGGAGGACACGGTGGAGCATACAGTGGAGGTCTGCCCGGCTTGGGCAGAGCACCGCCGTGTTCTCACGGAGGCGATCGGCGGCGGCGATCTCTCGCGTCCGGGCCTGGTCCAGGCCATGGTGCGGAGCGAGAGTGCATGGGAGGCCGTCACCTCCTTCTGCGAAGCAGTGATGCTCGCGAAGGAGGAGGCGGAACGCGTGAGGGAGAGGCAGCCTCACGCCCTCAGTCGCCGCAGGAGACGTCCCGGGCGGCGGGAATCGCGGGGCGATTTCCGGCCACCGTAGGCGCGGGCCTGCGGACGGTGAGCAGCGGGTAGCTCGCCGTCCGGTAAGGACCAGGCCCGAGTCGACGGCGCGTTGTGTTCCACGCGCGCCTCAAAGAGATGTCAGCAAGTGACGGGGCCCAATAGGGCCGACGCCGCTGGGGTCGCGGGTTGTCCGAAGGGGTTACCGCGGCCCTGGCATAGGCAACTGAAGGAACACGGGTGGATTTTAGTCAGTAAAAGTCTGACACGCCCTCCCGCTCCACCCAGAGCGGGAGAAGTTATTTGATGATTTCCCACCCTCAAAAAAAAAAAAAAAAAAAAAAAAAGGCTTAAAATGGTCTTACTGTTTTCCTTACACTGTAACCATATTCTTTTTAGGGTTCCGTACCTCAAAAGGACGGAAAAGGGAACCCTTATAGGATCACTTCGTTGTCCGTCTGTCTGTCAGTCTGTCAAGACCCTTTTTCTCAGGAACGCGTGGAGGTATCAAGTTGAAACTAATATCGAATACGTAAGTCCACGGAATAGTTAAATAACTATTCCGTGCGTAAGTCTATGGTCCCTTGGAGCTCTCAAAAAATCAAGTTTCTAAGTCACAGCAATAAAAAAATACTGCCATGTATGCGCCATATTTTGATACTCGCAAGTAAACCAAAACCTATAGGGTACTTCCCGTTGTCGTAGAATCATTTAGTATATTAATTTGTAGTTTTATAACATATTTTTTTTTCTGTAACAATGTTAAATTTGTTTTTGGGATAAATTCTTTTCAACTACGGAACCCTTCATTGTGCGTGGTCGGACACGCACTTGGCCGGTTTTGATGTTTGTCACTGCTCATGAAGATCCGTAAATATTGACAGCTACATATACAGGAACAATTGCCGTACTTTATTGCCAAGTGACGTACCTACTGCTACAGCTACAAATTATCGAATTTATTATTTTAAGACATCAAAATTAATTTATTATATTTTTTAACCGTCCCCGAAAACTGAAAGTCTGTTCACACAGAGCCAAAACGATACGAGAAAATATACTTGTGTTAAAATATCATTACGATTTTTGTCGTGTTCCATGCATAGTCGTGTTAGGTAGGTATAGCACTTTTGTTTGAAACAGCTATTGGAACGAAATTATCTGGTAGAAAATCGTCACGTAATGAAAAAGCGTTAAAATGCAACCTCCATGCGAATTTTTGACTATTTCTGTCTCTTTCTAAGAAACAAAAATAATAATAATATCTAAATATAATAATAATATCTTGAAAGAGACAAAGAGAAAGAGGACGAAAACGACGACAGAAGAGGACGGAGCGGTGACAATTTTCGAATTTTTCATCATGGGTGTCGTTTTCATGGTTTTCGAGGGAACCAAAGCCGGTACCTAGTGAAGTCAAAATGAAAATTCAAGGTGGCGGTTGTGAAAATTTTGTTTTTGTGTTTTAAATCATAGGTACGTTAGAAGGTACTTCATTCCTGACGGTGGTCCCCGACTGCACATTTTTATTTTTTTCTAATTTTTATTGTTGTTGCCAGAGTGTAAGTTGATTATATTAGTATCGAACCGACATATGGTAGTAGCGAAGACAGTTCGATGGAGAGTGAATATATTAATATGGATGAACCTGATGAAAAAATCATTGAAAAAGGTTTTTTAAAACTTCTTCATAAACGACCACGATAAAAATTATAAACTACTCGCACTTAACTATAATTTTATCGATAATAAGCAATGTGTCTTAGCACTATCGTAAGATGACAACTATCTAAACGTCATCATACCACATAGAAATAATAATAATAACCCCACCGCCGTATCTCTACGTTGACGTCGTGGTGGGGCTTGCGCGCTCCGAACTCTAGGTCTGTGCCGGTAGAGTTCACTTTGCCGAAACAGGTCTAGGGTGAGGAGCCAGACCAAGAGAGATACAGAAACCCGCAGGGCAGCATGTGGCGAGCTGTTGGGCAGTAGCGACCCACGGACCCTATCTCCTGGGAGTAGTCTCGTTCCTCAAATCTGGCTTGCCTTTATTGGGCGGCTGGAGTGAACACTGACGGGAACAGAGCTCCCACCTCATTCTTGCCTTTATTGGCTGGCTTGAGTGGAGATTCGCAAGAGCAAACGTGCTCGGAGGAAGGAAGTATTCCAGTAAGTGTTTGTAGGGATCTTGACCATCTTCCGGGCTCTGGGATTGTTCTGAGAACCGTGGAATACCTCTCCACTCCTCACAAGCACCTCAGGACATGTTGCCCCCTTGCCGCTACGACACTATGTGCTAGCGACCGTTTTCGGGGGCCCATTATTGAGTGTGCAAGTCACCCCCTGCAATTGTATCTGTGTATTGTATACAAAACATTAGTCAGGCAGGGGCCATAGTGTTTCCATAGTTCTAGATAACCAGTCCACAACCACCCAAATACATAGCCCAATAAGTTTTGTTTCCATGTTCTGCAATAGTCCTGCACCAACCGGGGGTTGTCCTTTGGTGTACTTGCATAGTGCATACAGGGATAATTGTCGGTTGGTGCCTCCTCATAATTTAAAATTGTCTAAGGTGCCTCTGCGAGTTGGCTTCGGCCCCTGGTATGCCTTCCAAAGGTCCGGGACCCCAGGGTCCCGAGATATGTGAACATAATAGACAATAATAATAATATAGTGAAAGCTGAGAAAGAGAAACAAATAAAATATCTCGACTTAGCTCACGAGGTTGTTGACATGTGGAATGTGAGCTCGGCTGTCATTGTGCCGATTGTAGTAACGGCCAACGGCCTGATAGCCGATAGCCTCGACCAACATCTTTCGAGGCTCTCGTTAGGCGGTTGGATCAAGGGCCAGATTCAGAAGGCAGTACTCCTCGATACGGCTCGTATTGTGAGGAGGTTCCTATCTCTGCAGCCCTAACCACCGGTACCTTGGTCCCTGCTCCGGACACCGGCGGACCACTATTTTTTATATTTTTAAATGTTTTTTATTTATTTTTTAAGAAATATTTAAAAATGTATTTTAGGAAAAAATATAAATAAACGAAATAATAATATAAAACGTTTATTTTCTCTACACAAGTTATGTACAGGGTGTCTGGCGGCAGATTTACATTTTAAAAATCGAATATTTCAAAAAGTTATAAACGGTGCGGGGGGGAGGGTGGTGTCATTAGAACCACTGATCGTGCGGATTTCTCAGTCACGATGTCGCAGTGGTCGGGTGAGTATCGCGCATTCGCTATCGAAGCGTTTTTCAAGAGCCACGATTCTTACGTACTCGCTCGCCGGCAGTTTTGAATCACAGTGCAGGGCAGTGTTGTTTCACATTTGAATATTCGACGGATAAGCGATGGACCGAGTGTGAATTTAATTCGTTCGTGGGTGGAGAGGTTCCGCGCAACTGCTTCGGCTATGAACACACCACGGCCAGGGCCTAGTCGATCGTCAAGGACCCCGGAAAACATCGCACTGGTGGAACGGAGTTTACGTGAAAATGCACGACTTTCAATACGGAAAAGGGCAGCTTCACTGGGACTTCCAAGAGCGATTGTTCATGAAATTTTGAAAAGGGACATGAAGTTCCATCCTTTTAAAATTCAAATCATTCAAGAATTAAAAGAAAATGACTTTGTGTCACGCAAATTTTTTTGTGAAACCATGTTGGAGCGTTTTCGCACTGCGAATTCAATTTTTTGGAGTGACGAGGCTCATTTCCATCTAAACGGACACGTTAACAAGCAAAACTATCGTTACTGGGCTCCAAGAACTCGCAATCCTCGATTGAAACACCAAAAACCCAAGGGTAACTGTTTGGTGCGCTTTATCCGCGAGTGGGATAACTGGGCCATTTTTTTTTGAAAATGCACGGGGCCACGCGACTAATGTCAGTGGTGAGAATTATCGACACATGATTTCGAATTTCTTTTTGCCGAGCCTGCGAGCTCATCCATCGTTCTCATCACGCACGTGGTTTCAACAGGATGGTGCGACTGCACACACGGCCAGAGCTTCAATGGATTTGTTGCGCGAAAATTTCCCTGAAAAACTGATTAGTCGCTTTGGGGACATCCCGTGGCCGCCAAGGTCCCCCGACCTAACCCCAATGGATTTTTTTTTTGTGGGGCTACCTCAAAACGCGAGTCTACACCAACAATCCGCGAACTGTTGTGGACTTAAAAGAAAATATTCGGCGAGAAATCGGCGCAATTGAACCGAGTTTACTGCAGCGTGTGGCGCGGAATACGAGGCTCCGTTTTGAACAGTGTGTGCAACAAGATGGAAGACATCATAATTTAAAAAATAAAACTCAATATTAATATAATACTCTGTATTTTAACACCTTTATTAAAACTATACGTATAAAGGTATTTATTTTATTTTATTTTGAAAACCTAAATCTGCCACCAGACACCCTGTACTTAATGCTAAAATTTTACAATAGTGGAAATAATAAAAAATAAAAATAATCACATTTTATTTGAATTTTTTTGAACAACTGCAGGGAGAGCGAATTTTTAAAAATTTTGACACAGGTGCAACCTCGATGACGTCCCGCAAGACTCTGAAAAAAATGTATTACACTAAAAAATCCAACCGTAGAATTCCCTCTGAAATACTATTACCTCATGGTACACACGGCTACACATCAAGCTATACATTTCCAGTTTACACTGACCTCTCATTGTAAGGAAATACTATACAATGCGAGATCAGCTTATACAATTTTCATATTATTTTGTGCTGTAACTAGGAAATAAAACTAAAAATGGTTTTGAAATCCCCGTTTCGGATTTTTTTTCTATCGAGCAAATTACAATTTATCGTATTTTGAACCGTCGATTTTCCTAAGGCAATGACGTATCTATGACATATATTTTTTTCAGGACCTAAATACCTTAGATTATGAAGACATTTCATAATCTTAGCTAAATACACTAATTTGACTATTTAAAATTGATTCTAAAAACAGGAAAATTCAAATAGTGTGCCCTTAAGACGTAGAATAAAATTCTACAGTATGTAGCAATAAATGAAATATACTATCAGGTTTCTAATGATGTTTTATTGTTTTTTTTTAGGAATTAAAAGAATGCTGTGGGCGTGTCTTCGTGGACAGCATCCCAGAATTCTGTCCACCACTAGACAAGGTCGTGGACTTCTCGCAGCTGGACGTGATCCTCATCTCTAACTACACCTGCATGATGGCGCTGCCGTTCATCACCGAGGGCACGGGCTTCAAGGGGCAGGTGTACGCCACCGAGCCCACGCTGCAGATCGGCCGCTTCTACCTGGAGGAGCTGGGCGAGTGGGTGTCGGGCGCGGGCGCCGGCGCGGCGCGGCGCTGGAAGGAGCTGCTGCACGTGCTGCCCGCGCCGCTGGCGCACGCCGCGCGCCCGCGCGCCTGGCGCCGCCTGCTGGCGCCTGCCAGCGTTGCGCGCGCGCTGGCACGCGTGCGCGTGGTGGGCTACGACGAGCGCGTGGACATCTACGGCGCGCTGGACGCCACGCCCGTCAGCTCCGGCTTCTGCCTGGGCTCCGCCAACTGGGTGCTGCGCTCGGCGCACGAGAAGGTGGCGTACGTGAGCGGCTCGTCCACGCTCACCACGCACCCGCGCCCCATCAACCAGGCGGCGCTGCGCGGCGCCGACCTGCTGGTGCTGGCGGCGCTCACGCAGACGCCGGCGCACAACCCCGACCACATGCTGGGCGACCTGTGCGTGCACGCCACGGTGACGCTGCGCGCCGGCGGCTCCGTGCTGTGCCCCGTGTACCCGTCGGGCGTGCTGTACGACCTGCTGGAGTGCCTGTCGGCGCACCTGGACACGGCCGGCCTGGCCACGGTGCCCATGTACGTGGTGTCGCCGGTGGCCGACTCGTCGCTGGCCTACAGCAACATCCTGGCCGAGTGGGTCTCCGTGGGCAAGCAGGTGCGTGCCGCTCGCTTGTATTGGCTAGGGATAGTGTTGTACTCGTCATTATGGGACCAGCCCAGATACACGAAAAAAAATTTAGCTAATCCCTACATTTTGACGAGATAAGCGAACATAAATGTAGGGAACGGCAAAATGCTAAAATACAGATCCAGACGTACGTACGAGCGCGCTCGATAGTGTCACGCTGACGCCCGCGACCACATGTAGGTACTAAAGACGCACTAAGTTTCCACATTTGATTTTGCACGAGCTTTTACGATTTTCTTAGGAATTCAGCTATAACATGAATCATCAAATTGGTGGGACCAATTTTATAATCACATAACTTTAATTTGGCACTTACAATTGTATTGAAAATTGAGTATATACCTGTACATCTGTAGTACTAAGTCTTCGGGTGTGAATTACCTGCCTCTGAGTAGCGTTTCCAGAAGGTCCCGCTACTTTGACGTCAATGTGGCGGGACCAGGGACGTCTTGACATACTTCCTTTACCTTTAGAGGTACAAATGTCTTGTTTCGGGTACAATTAGTACGTATGTAGTACACACACTTCCATGTCATATATTTTAAATTGGGACTTGATCCCGTCATCTTTACGCTCACGAAAATCCAGAGCGTGAAAAAAAATCTCCGCGATATATTTACGTCCGTGCGACACGGATCACACCTGAATCACAATAATTGAAAACGTCTTTTTGTTAATTATTACTTTTAACCATTTTGTTGTTCAATTAAATTAATTTTGAGCTAAACTATTAATTTTCTTTTAACTAATTGCGAATGAAAGCCCCCAAGACCACGTGGACTGGTAAAAAGCAGGTCTATCAACAATGGTTATACCTGACCACCCTCGCGCCGAAACATAATTATATCTGTTTATATTACGCGGTGATAAGCGGTGTGAGATGTGTGTGTATGTATGCAGGCGCGCGTGTACCTGCCGGAGGAGCCGTTCCCGCACGCCGCGCTCGTGCGCGCCGGCCGCCTCAAGCACGCGCGCTCGCTGCACGACGACGCTTTCAGCGCAGACTTCCGCCAGGTGAGCACGTCCGAGCCTAACTTCCAAGAGTTGAGTAGTGTTGGTGGGTCACTTCGAATGTGTAGGCGTTGTCGGCTTCTTCGGTACCGTCACACGCAATGTCTCTGTTTGGTTCACTGAGTCTAGAGATCTGTACAGGCAGTCAGCGCAGTCACAGTCTAGCTCTAGAGTCTTAGAGTCAGTAGCCTGACTTCTGTCAGCTGCGCTAACGCGTGCTCTCTGTGCAGCCTTGCGTCGTGTTCTGCGGCCACCCCAGCCTGCGCTTCGGCGCCGCCGTGCACCTGGTGGAGCTGTGGGCCTCCAACCCGGCGCACGCTATTATATTCACGGGTGAGTTGCGGCACTTTCATTTTTAATCGCATTCCAAAATATCCAATCTAACCGACACTCACGATTCTGCAGAGCCCGACTTCCCGTACCTCGACGCGCTGGCGCCCTTCCAGCCGCTCGCCATGAAAGCGTTCCACTGCCCCATCGACACGTCGCTCAACTACTCGCAGGCCAACAAGCTGGTGCGCGAGCTGCGGCCGCGGGAGCTGGCGCTGCCCGAGCAGTACGCGGCCGCGCCCGGCGGCGCCGCGCCGCGCCCGCACGTCGCCGCCGACGTGCCCACCGTGCTGCTGCGCCGCGGCGCGGCGCGCGCGGCCGGCGTGCGGCGCGGCCTGGCGCGTGCCACGCTCAGCGGCGCGCTGGCCGCGCGCGTGGCGCCGCGCGACGTACGCGCCGGCCTGCGCGCCGCGCCGCTGGCGGCCGCGCTGCGCGTGCGCGACTCGCGCGTGTCGCTGGACGTGGCGCCGCCGGGCGCGCCGGGGGCAGCGCGCGGCGCCGCACCGCGCCTGGACTGGGCGGCGCCGGACGTGGAGGCGCTGGTGCGCGCGCTGGCGCGGGAGGGCGTGGCGGACGCGCGCGTGGAGCGCGGCGCGGACGGCTGCATCGTGCACCTGCCGCGCCACGACACGCTGGTGCACGTGGAGCGCCACGCCACGCACGTGTTCTGCGAGGGCGACGCCGACGTGCGCCAGGCGCTGCGCCGCGCCATCGCCGCCTGCCTGCCGCACGTGTGACGTCACACCACACTTGTCCCGTCTCACCGCACACGTGCGCGCGCCCCCTTACTTAATTATAAATACTTATTATATTAAAGCATTTATATGACTACTGGTTTTATTATTTATTTCACCTTTTTAGGGTTCCGTACCAAAATGGTAAAAAAGGAACACTTATGGTCCGTCTGTCACAGCTGGATATCTCAAGAACTACTAATGCTATCAACTTGAAATTTGGAACAGTTTTAGACGACGTTTACCCAAGTATTTTGCAAATAAGAAAGAAGTAAAAATATTTATATTTTTTTTTTAACAGGGACTGAAAGGGGTCTTAAAAATTAAAAGTGAGGCTTCTAGGGCATGTGGGGTATCATATGAAAGAGCGCTGCTTGCACATTCTCAAACATTTTTTTATTTTTTTTTATACCGCATAGTTTTCGACTTTTGATGAAAAATGTAAAAAAAAATATCCCCCCCCCCCTTATCTCCGAAGTTTGCAAAGATAAAATCTCAAATTATTCTATGTGATAGAAGTTTATGTAAAGATTACAGGAAAAATAAAACGATGTCTCTAAATAGCACTGTATGGTTATGGACCTTACACCTTCAGTTGATGTTGATTGATACACTGATCACTGATTGCTTAATATTTATTGATAAAAGTATAATTGAATGATAAATGAGTGCACGCGGTATGAATGATATTCGTGTACTAAATTAGTCGGCCCGGCGCAGGTAAAATGCTGACATATTGGCATGAAAACTGTGCTGTGCTTGCACTGTACATGCTCCAGGCCCGGAGAAGATAAGGGTGCACATAGTTGATAATTTTCAGAACTGATGTTTAAATGTTGGACTAGCTTTTCGGCTTCACCCTTTAGCTTGGTCTTCAAAAATTGCATCTTCTGAGCACTAGACATTGACTGTTGTTGTGAATCGTTTCTATAAATAGATCCTTGAATGATGTCCACTTGAGGTAGCTCCCGCTGAATATAGGAATGTCGATTTTGGGGGTACAATTTTCCCGATGAGAAATTGAGCCCATCTTGATATTGATTGACTTTTTCATATCATTGTATAATTGCTCATATCTGCTGTATGTTTGCTCATAATCCTCATCTTCCTCGTACAACTCACTGTCAATTTCCCAGTGCAACGAGTCTATGGTTGACCACCTTTTTTGTACATTACGCAGCAGATCTTCGAGTTCCCATTTTTCAGAAATGTTCTCTAATTCCACGCTCTTGATTGTACGCGTCAACGCCTTGAAGTTGCTTTTTTGCTTCCGCAGCATTTCTTCCAGTTTGCTCGCATTTCCTTGAGAAACGGTTTTCCACAGTGACGTAGACTTACTGTTAGAAGGATTGCTGTTTGCTTGATCAAGGTCAACTGATGAAGTATGTGAAGTTTCTTGATCGTAATTAGCGTTGCCGGAGAGTAATATTCCGAAGTATTCCCTTCGGAAGTATTCGCAAGTTTTGAGTAGTTTTCGCAAGTATTCCCCGAGCTAAGTACATGTGCGGTCACGCAAGTTTATCTATTAAAGTTTGACTATTGACCGCTAGATGGCGTTAATTAACGCCATCTAGCGGTCAATAGTCAAACTAACATTACGTCGTGTGTGCTGTTGTCGTATGAGTATGTTGCGTTCATTCATGACTCCGAGTAATATTCGATTTGAAAACTTCGCAATACTTCCGAATATTTCTTTACATCTACTTAGATAAGTACTTACGTAATAAGTTTTTGTATGCGGTTTAGGTGTGAAAGTGGTAGAGAGGTAAATACATAGGTAGATTACTGAGTTTATAAAATAGTTTAAAGTAAGTATCAAGAAAGAAGTCAAGGTTTGACTTCAAGTGCAAAAACACACCGTTTTCGAGATATAAAATACAGTACATTTTTTTTTCTTTTGCTTATATCTCGAAAACGGTGTGTCCTATCGCAAAAATAATGAAAATTTGGCCCCCCTTTATAAAACCCATAAACCCCTAAACCTCTACATGTAGGTACCAAAAAAAAACCATAAAGAACACGTTGAAGCTGCCCCCTCCTAGCGCCCCTCCATGTACAAGAGAATCGACACTAATATCGGCACAAAATAGACATTTTAAACTCAACCATACAAAAATAAAACAATAATTACCGAGTCACTGGTAGATAACTACTTACAGGGAATTATTCCCGCTAGTAGATAACTACTTACGCGGAAATATTCGCGCTAGTACGTAGGCATCGAATAATACTCGTTGATTTTATGAATGAACGGGCTCGAGCTTCATAAATCACGTGTGTAAGTGAACGCCGGCTCGCTGCTGGCACCGCGCGCCGACCAACTTCGGGTACTTATTGGATTATCTTTTAAATGCGACTATTGACCGCTAGATGGGGGCGCAGTTCTCATTGCAAATTACATATATTATGTCCCGCATTGGTGATAGTGCATTCATTAATATCCACGAATCAATCTTCCACCATTCATAAGCTAATCAGCAAACCTTGGTCACTGCAGTAGCAGAAAGCGTCGCATTAACACGACTAATCACGCTAGTTAATGCTACGCTTCTGTGGCACCATCTTGCGGATTCTTGCGATAACAATAGAATAGTAGGCGCACTGCATTTTTGCCCTTGAACCCCCACTTGTCCGGCACTGGATTCGCCATAAAAACGTGTACAGGAGCGCTAATACTTCGTTGACTCATGAATGAATGGCTGCGAAGCTCGGTGGTGTGCCACTTTACTATCAAGCCAATGCCAGGCGAGCGCTGGCGTCGCCGAGCGACTAACGAGAGCAGGTGTTCATTTACAATTCTACCATTGCCCGCTAGATGGCGTTAATTCAAGTAACGGTACGGCGTAATATATTCGGCGAGTCGAGTCTCATCAAGCAACCTACGCAAGTACGCATACATTCGTAACTAGGTACCTACTGGCAATAATTTCATTCTTAATAGGTAATAAAAAGTAGGTTACCTACTACATTCTTACTAGTAGTATTCCTTCAAATCGAAGTATTCCTTTGAATATTTCGCAATTATTCCGAATACTTGCGAAGTTTTGCAACGCTAATCGTAATCACCAGATACTTGCATTGATGGATTGCCCGGAGATTGATCCCTCTTAATTTCACTAGAAGTTGTCGATTCGTATCGTCTCATAGTTTCCTGTGCTTCAGTGTAGAGGAGTTTGGTTTTATGATAGCAATTATCGGTAAAATATGGGGCACTGCGAATGTCGTACTCACATAATCTCAAATGGTTAGACTGGAACTCAGACCAATAACTGTCTAGAGTTTGCAGTCGTTTCTTGATATTGGATGGAGTCTCACGTTCTGCCGAATCTTTCTTGAAGTTCCTTAGTAGCTGCTCCATAGCTTGCATGATTTGATCTTGATTTGCTAAGATGTTTTCCATTGTGGAACTCATGATGGATAGGTTTCCTGATTGATATTCCTGACTGACAGAAAACAAGAAGTGCTATTGTGAACTTTCCGTGATATTAGCGCCTTCTCAATCCAACCGGTTAGACCCGCTTGTTGTAAGCCGGCTAAACCGATTCGCAACCACGAAAAGAAGAAGAGCACCCTCTGTGATGATGGGACCGGCAGGCGATGGCTTGATGATGTTGGTAGACCGTTGATCGTCGTCCAACTGCTCGAAGGACCATTAAGATGTATGGTTATGGACCTTACACCTTGAGTTGATGTTGATTGATACACTGATCACTGATTGCTTAATATTTATTGATAAAAGTATGATTGAATGATAAATGAGTGCACGCGGTATGAATGATATTCGTGTACTAAATTAGTTGGCCCGGCGCAGGTAAAATGCTGACATATTGGCATGAAAACTGTGCTGTGCTTGCACTGTACAAGCACACTTTTTCAGGAATCGGAATTAGCCCTAACGATTTTGATATGAATTCACCATATAAAATGGTCATCAAATTGGCGGGACCAATGTTTTAATCACATAACTTTAATTTGGCACTTACAATTGTATTGAAAACTGAAATATACCTGTACATATTATGTAGTACGAAGTCTTCGGGTGTGAATTACCTGCCTCTGAGTAGCGCTTCTAGAAGGTCTCGCTACTCTTTGACGTCAATGTGGCGGGACCAGGGACGTCTTGACATACTTCCTTTGCCTTTAGATGTACAAATGTCTTATTTAGGGTAAGTACAGTACATAAGTAGTCAATCTGCCTAGCCTTTTCCCAACTTTGTTGGGGTTGGCTTCCAGTCTAACCGGATGCAGCTGAATACCAGTATTTTACATGGAGCGACTGCCTCTCTGACCTCCACAACCCAGTTACCTACTGGGTAATACGATACCCCTTGGTAAGACTGGTTGTCAGACTTTCGGGCTTCTGACGACCCGTAACGACTGTCAAAGTTCCACGAATGACAGCCGGGACCAACGGCTTAACGTGCTTTTCCGAGGCATGGAAGAATCTCGGTATGTAAAGATGGGTCACCCATACACTGACCAACCCCGGCAAGCGTTGCTTAACTTGACGGATCGACCCGACCCGACAGTACATAAGTAGTACAAACACTTTAATGTGATATCTACATTTTAAATTGGGGACTTCATACCGTCATTTTGATGCTCACGATTCACCTTGTCAATCATCTAGTATAAGGAGCAATTGGCATCACCTTGTTACATCTTCTCATGGTCATCTCACAGTCATCTTCCCGCTCGGGAGCATGTACGGTGCAACCGCACATTCGCCAGTTTACGCCACACATTTAATAATTAGTTCAGAGGCCTTAGTGCGAGTTTATAAACTTACTCGATCCCGTCAATTTGTACTGAAATTGAATAAGCGCCGTCTAGTGCCTTTAATGGGAAACACAATTATTCCATACAATTTGACGTACGTCAACGTTAACGTAAACGCGATCGAGTACAGTGGCGGATTTACACATTTGACGCCAGTAGGCTATTCAAATTTTGCCGCTCCTACTGAGATCTACAATTCGATGCCCTAATTCACAATATTTTTTATTACGTACGTTTTTAGGGTTCCGTACCAAAATGGTAAAAAAGGAACCCTTATGGTGTGACTCAGTCTGTCTGTCTGTCACAGCTGGATATCTGAAGAACTACTAATGCTATCAACTTGAAATTTGGAACAGTTTTAGATGACGTTTACCCAACTATTTTGCAAATAAGAAAAAAGTAAAAATATTTATATTTTTTTTTTGTAACAGGGACTGAAAGGGGTCTTAAAAATTCAAAGTGGAGCTACTAGGGCATGCGGGGTATCATATGAAAGAGCGCTGCTTGCACATTCTCAAACATTTTTTTATTTTTTTTTATACCGCATAGTTTTCGACTTTTGATGAAAAATGTAAAAAAAAAAAAATACCGCCCCCCCCCCCTTTATCTCCGAAGTTTGCAAAGATAAAAATCTGAAATTATTCTATGTGATAGAAGTTTATGTAAAGATTACAGGAAAAATAAAACGATGTCTCTAAATAGCACACTTTTTCAGGAATCGGAATTCCCAGCAATTTATTGTTGCTATTTGACATTAAACTTCAATAAAGCAATCCATAATTTGTGGACCATTTTACGAATCTCCATACAAAACTGTCAAACAGATGAATTGCGTGCTATGAAACAAATAATGAATTGTCAGTTTGTGACCGTTTTACGATTTAAAATATGTGTTTAGAGCGATAAGGTTGTGTTTGGTTTAAAAGGAGTTTTAGAAAAAATAGACGTGTGTTTGTCGCGAAGCTTTATTTCCGACTGCCTTGACATAATATTTAAGTGGACTGCATTGATATAAAAAGTAATATATAAGTCAATGGTGGACTGTATGTGTGATCAACTGATCATCTACATATCGATAGCTAGCTTTAGATACTAACGTTACATTCATTCGTTTGTATGTAGGTACTTGCTTAAACAATATGATTCATAATATCCATTATCGTATTATGATTCTGCCAAAGCGGCCGTTTTAGCCTCCCTGAGCCAAGAAAAGCTCAATCATGTAAGTAGGTACTTACTACTTATAAGGTGGGATAAAGTATGCCTTCTACACAATAAATTACCACAGCTTACACAAAATAATGAACCTACAATCGGTAAACGTTAAATATATTTTTTCAATTCACTTCCTCAAAAATGGTTCATATCGCACTACGATTAGGTTCACAACGCAATGTATTTCACACGCGTCCGATTTTTCATTTTCCAACACGTGTGCGGGAATAAAAATTGCCACAGTTAACAGCTTTTACCTATACTTACCTATACTTAGTCCAAATTGCTTGCTTGCTTTTACCTATACTTAGTCCAAATTTGTTCAATGCCTCTATTCACAACCGTCTCGCGCCAGTTTCATTTTGGCACTTGCCGGTGCCGAGTGCCAAAATGAAACTGGCGCGAGATGGTGCTCTCTATTCGGAGGTGAATGTTTTTTTCGTGAATGTTTGAAAGAGCGCGTCTTTACGGCGTTAATATTTTTTGAATATTTAAATAATGTTTAATAGAATATCATCAAAAACCATGATTATTACAATAAAAAAACGTTTATGAACAAATTAACATTTACTTGTGTTCTAAACTCAAAAATATTTGAATTTTCTATTTCTCATAAGGCTGTTTGTCGGCTTTATACCTTTGCTTCTCCTTCAACCTGACGAAAACAAAGCGCGGAAAAAAAGAAAATTTAAATCATAGTTTCCTAATAATTCATGACAACAATATTTTTCGTTATTTTATTTTATTTCTTCAAAAGTGTATTGAAAAATGTCGTTTGATATACGTGGACATTTTTTATTACATTCGGGGCGGAATTAACACCTGAGAGCCGTAGGCGAGGTTGTTTTTGAGCCGAGAACTTCTCCACTTGTATCAAAATGTACTATTATTGGATATAATTTTCCAGGAGTCTAACAACTTAAAGGGCGACTGACTATTTGCTACTAAAAAATAACTTGGCAGCGACAGCAGCGGTTAAATATTTTAGCAATAATTCTATTAGATGAGCTTCAAAAGCCTCTAGTAGTTTAGACCGTGAATTCGGATGCAAGAGCAAGCGAAGCGAGCTCGGTACTTGTGGCATCCCGACTCGGACAGGTTATTTAGGTTAGAAAGGGATGGCGGGGTCGAGAGAGCGAGCGAATCGAGCGAACAGACTCCACCCTTCGTGGTTATTTAAACCCTTGAGCACCGCCAAGCGGGTTTCCCTCGACTGGGGCTCCGTCGACTGCGACCTTTAAATTAAAACACAGCTAACAACAAGCTGCTACTTTCTACTTAAAATTATCCTTCGCTGTAGCTGCCAACCTACTATTAACACTGTCATCAATTTCCATAGATGACAGAGACATCTGGAGTTTGGTGTGATAACAAAACTTGGCAGCCATCTTGTCTGGCTTGTCATAAAAACATTTCAGATTTTCTAGCTATCTAATCTGTGGGATTTTCGGCAATTGTCAACTCGTTCCCGACGTTGTTGATGCGCTTCTCGAGTTTATCTCAGTTAATTCTGTTAAAATTGTTTCATGTTACTGTTTGAGTTTTGTTTTTATTCCTATTATTGTTATACTTTGTTTTTCGTTAGCAATGTTCATTAGTCTTATTAGTTGTTTTGAACGAACTCCCAAGAATGAGTGAACCCCCAAGAAGATATTGTATTTTTGGCTGTGATGCTTTATGTAAGTGTTTACTACCGTACCGTACCTTTAATAAAAGTAAGAAAAAGTTTTATTCTGCTATTCATTAATTTCATTCCAATTTCAGTGGCATACGGTGTACCTACTTCTTCACCGGTTCCCAAACCCTGACAACCACTACGAGGCCCGATTTGTTCGCTGCTTGGATAGCGGCTGTTGGCGGCGAGGTTAGAGAAAGTGATTGTATGAAGATTTTAAGAACAAAAGCAGTGATCACCATTTTGATCCCACATTCAAGACTGATTGATTGGTAATAATAAACTGACATTTTCCTGAACTGCATACGTGTTTTTTAAAATTATATTATATCCCCGATTGCCCATAATTTACAAACTCGTACGAGTTATATAGATAGGTACCTACCTATAGCTGGTATGCATACCTACTCAGTATGCATAGGTAGGTGTATACATTAGACCCTTAGTTCACCCACCAAACATAAGGTGGCAGCACTTTCCATACATGCAAATTTTACCACAGAGTTGCCACTCTTTCTCTCTATACTTACTTTACTCTTTGCTACCGGCTTTAATTATTTTTTAATCCCAAATTCAGATTAATTTGACGCCGCTTTAAATACATGCCTTTTTTTATTGCACTTACAGTTTAAAAACAATACGAACAATTTACCTATTAAATTTTGTGTTCCGGTTCCGGTTATCCGGTTGATGATAATGCTGGAGTGCTTGCGCATTTCGTCACGCTCCCCCGTCTACTCAAGACAATGTTTATGTTATGTTCTTTCTCCAGAATCAGCTTACATAATGACAGGTTATCTGAGTTAAGTACTAAAATTGTTTATTTTATTTGACAAAAATATAATTTAATGTATTGTGTTGCGTAAATTATTTTGCACTAGCTTTTGCCCGCGGCTTCGCCCGCGTGGATGTCGGAAAATATCCCATGGGAACGTTCATGTGGAAAACATAGGGCATATCCCTAACTTAAGAAATGCTGGGTTTCCCATACAAACTTTCATCCCTTTTATCACCCCTTGTAGGATAATGTTTTAAGACAAAAAGTAGCCCATGTCCTTTCCCAGGATGCTATCTATAGCCTTGCCAAATTTTATCGAAATCCGTGCAGTTTTGTAAATTTTAAAATCAATCCCTATTTTACCCACTTAGGGGATGATTTTTAAAAAACGCTGACCCGCATATTTCTTAACTTCTTACCAATAGCATAAATTTGTTATCCCTAACTTAAGAAATACTGGGTTTCCCTTACAAACTTTCAACCCCTATGTCACCCCCCCGTAGTATTATTTTTGAAAAAAATAGTATCCTATGTCCTTTCCCAGGATGCTATATAAAGCCAAGCCAAATTTTGTCGAAATCCTTGCAGTTTTGTAAGTTTTAAAATCAACCCCTATTTTAACCCCTTAGGGGATGATTTTTCAAAAACGCTGAACCGCATATTTCTTTATTTCCTATCAAAAGCATACATTTTAATTTTCACATCCCTAACTTAAGAAATACTGAGTTTCCCATACAAACTTTCATCCCCTATATCACCACCTGTAAGATTATTTTTTAAGACCAAAAGTAGCCTGTATCCTTCCCCAGGATGTTATATAAAGCCTTGCCAAATTTTATCGAAATCCGTGCAGTTTTGTAAATTTTAAAATCAACCCCTATTTTACCCCTTAGGGGATGATTTTTCAAAAATGCTGAATCGCATATTTCTTAATTTCCTACCAATAGCATAAATTTTTTATCCCTAACTTAGGAATACTGGGTTTCCTTACAAACTTTCATCCCTTATATCACACCCTGTAGTATTGTTTTTGAAAGTATTCTATGTCCTTTCCCAGGATGCTATATAAAGCCTTGCCAAATTTTGTCGAAATCCGTGCAGTTTTGTAAATTTTAAAATCAACCCCAATTTTACCCCCTTAGGGGATGATTTTTCAAAAACGCTGAACCGCATATTTCTTTATTTCCTATCAAAAGCATACATTTTAATTTTCACATCCCTAACTTAAGAAATACTGAGTTTCCCATACAAACTTTCATCCCCTATATCACCCCCTGTAGGATTATTTTTGAAAAAAAAAGTAGCCTATGTCCGTTCCCAGGATACCATCTATAGCCTTGCCAAATTTTATCGAAATCCGTTCAGTGGTTTAGGCGTGAAAAGGTAACAGACAGACAGACAGACAGACAGACAGACAGATAGACAGACAGACAGAGTTACTTTCGAATTTATAATATTAGTATGGATAGGTACTATTGTATAGAATCAAGTTCTTCTAACTGAACAGACAGCTGTGCTGCTGGGGAGTTTGTTCCGCTACTTCTTCTTCCCAGCTAAAGCACTAGGAAGTGGTGAAGGGCGGGCGTTTTGTGGGGACTGTCTTACTGTAATTTCGACGTTCAAAAAGTGCTGATTCTCAGCCTAATTTGAATAAATGAGTTTTGATTTTGATTGATTTGATTGCTAGGTGTTGGCCCGCATGAATTCATGCGGATACCGTCACGAGGGTGACCGCTAAGGAGCGGTCACCTACGGCTGCAATTCATCTAGCTAGAGAGAAGCACGCGTGGAATGCGGCGCGCCGCCCCGTCTCGGACCTTTCACTGTTCAGGCAACAAACTGCCCAAGTCGGATGTCTGCATCGACATCGATCGCACGCGTGCGGCATACATTGCATTGTGAACCTAATCGTAGTGCGATATGAACCAGTTTTCGAGGAAGTATATTGAAAAATATATTATGTGTAAAAGTCACTAAAATAGTCCTATTCCCAACTATGTTGGGGTCGGCTTATGTAGTATAGAGTATTGAAACCTGTGTATCTTCTATAATAAATTAAAGTAAATGTTTGAAAAATAATAATAAACATAATATACATGTTCGTACATTATAGCTGTAGAACTAATACTAACTAGTATTAGTAGTATTGAAAAGGCTGTATTTTCTCTTCAAATAAAATGTTTTGAAAAATAAAAATAAATGTTCCTACTTGTTTGTTTTCTTTTTTAGGGTTCCGTACCAAAATGGTAAAAAAGGAACCCTTATGGTGTGACTCAGTCTGTCTGTCTGTCACAGCTGGATATCTCAAGAACTACTAATGCTATCAACTTGAAATTTGGAACAGTTTTATATGACGTTTACCCAACTATTTTTCAAATAAGAAAGAAATAAAAATACCTAGTTATATTTTTTTTTGCAACAGGGACTGAAAGGGGCTCTTAAAAATTCAAAGTGGGGCTACTAGGGCATGTGGGGTATCATATGAAAGAGCGCTGTTTGCACATTCTCAAACATTTTTTTTCTTTTTTTTAGCCCGCAAAGTTTTCGACTTTTGATGAAAAATGTAAAAAAATACCGTTCCCCCCCTTATCTCCGACGTTTGCAAAGCGAAAATTCTGAAATTATTCTATGTGATAGAAGTTTATGTAAAGATTACAGGAAAAATAAAACGATGTCTCTAAATAGCACAGTTTTTCAGAAATCATCAACAAAAATTACATATGAATGATGGTACGGAACCCTCGGTGCGCGAGTCCGACTCGCTCTTGACCGGTTTTTTAGTACCGAAGTTCATTTCCAATGCTACTTGAAGGTCATGTGGTGCATGAAATCTGTGAATTTTTTTAAATCGGATCAGTAGTTTAACATACTAATTATTCTTAATTAAACTTTCTATAAATCGTAAGTATTCTATTAAATTTATTTAAACACTTGATTTCAAACATAATAATAATTATCGACTCTAGCAGTTGACTGTATTTTGTTTGAAAATAAAACGGAATGTCGATAAATAAGGCACCGACAGTGGTACATCCCTAGTGGAGGACGAATAGTAATGACCTCGTTACGAAAATATCAATCTTATTACTAACGGTGTACAGCTTTAAATTGAATGCATTTATTAAAGGGACATCTAGCGGCGAGTAGCGTAACTTGCTCATTAAACTATTTCATGTGCGCTAACGGAAAGGTAATACATACTTTAACCTTTTGACCGCTTGGCTACATATCAATTGCCGTGCCTCTCGCGCGCGGGCTACAAATCGATAAAATAATACCCACAATATATTACAGTTAATAGGGCGAAAATAGAACCAAGTCATGCATGTTCTCTGTCGCACAAATACGACACGAGCGGCAGGGTCATGGAAATATGTCAAAAGCGGTCAAAAGGTTAAAAGAGTAGATAATAAACAACTCTATGGTCATGTCACTACGGTTTATTTTCAAATAAGCGACAACTGACATATTTTCTACTTTCATTCAATATTTAATTACCAATCACACCAAGGATTTTGTAGTGTTATGAAATACAATGAACCTGTATATATTATGATATATGTGTGAGTTTGGGTGCGCTGGTTCCGAGACTAATGAAGCGCATGCGACTTGCGCTGTTTTTCTGTTCTGTGATCAGAACAAAGCTGTTATCGCTGAAATTTTACACGAAACATCGGCACGAGCTGATGCGAGTCGCAGGCGAGAGAACTACGCGTTGAGGTCCATGTCGGCGAAGATGTCGCCGCGCGTGGCCACGCACAGCGCGTAGTGCGTGTTGAGCTGCAGCAGCAGCTCGCGCTCGTCCAGCATCTCCAGCGCCTCCACGCGCGCGCGGTCCTCCTCGGCGAAGGAGCGCCACACGGCCTCCATGTCCCAGGCGCGCGCGGCGTCGAAGCCCAGCGCGCGCAGCCGCTCCGCCTGCGCGGCCGGCGAGCGCGCCAGGCGCGCGCCCGTCAGCACGCAGCCGCGCGCGCTCAGGTTGCGCACCATGACCTCGCCGAAGCGGTCGCCCAGGTTGCACTGCTCGTACACCAGCAGCGCGGCGCGCGGGAAGCTGTCGGCCAGGTGGCGCAGCAGCGCCTCGGCGGCGTCGGGCCGCAGGTACACCAGCACGCACTCGGCCAGCAGCAGCGCCGGCGCCGCCGCGCGCGCGCCCGCCGCCGCCAGCTTGCGCCGCACCTCGGCCAGGCAGCGCAGGTCGCAGCCCAGCAGGTGGTAGCCGTCCGCGTGCAGCTCGCCCTCGCGGACCATCACCTCGCCGTCTGCAACACAACCGACCACGGTCACTATATCGGCTGCTATTTTATTATAACATTTTACACAGTACCCCATAAAACAAGTGTGTACTTTAGACAATCTGAAACGTGCTTGATCTAACTTGTTCCTACTTTCTCTGCGATACGACTGAGGTATACGAAAGAGCCAAAGTACCTACTCAGCATCTGTAAGATCTTCATTTACGAATGCTTGCGAAGATACCACCGATACGCCATCCCGAGTCTGCCAATCTCAACCAAGAGGGTTGGCAGGTGCCCAGTCGTAGGTACCAAAAGCCTCTTCGCGAGCAAACGCTTTGCTACTTTGCCCCACGTCTCTACAACAACATCAGCCAAGAAAAGGGGATCAAACAACAAACAACAGCTAAATACAAAAAAAAAAAAACAATTATTCACTGGCTAGACAATTAGGATTATAACAGAGAATCTTTTCGGCAGCATAACATGATACCCAGTCACATTCACCATACACACCTTACACGCACACACACACACTTCACTCACACTCACCCACACTTTTTACAGAACACATTGTTATTTTAAACTGTTTTATCATTATTTCTCAATGCATGCCATACCTTGTCTATCTCGCTTCGACATCATATTCCCTGTAAATCGAGAGGTCTGGCTCTTGTGATACAGGAACTCCTAGTACAAGAGTCAGGGCTACACAGATGTTTGTGACTTCGAAATGTAAATAAAGAATTTATTATACTTACATGAAAGTAACTAAAATAGACTTAAAATCTCGCTGCAGACTCGGTCATAAATCATTCGAGTGTTTCGCTCTCTTTCCCATTCACGGGCCTTATGGGCAGGCCACGCCCACACGTAGTCCTGTGCATTACTGCAGTCGATGAGTGATATCGATAGTTTTATATATTTATAAATGGGTGATAGAAATAAATACACATTTTTAGGGTTCCGTACCAAAATGGTAAAAAAGGAACCCTTATGGTGTGACTCAGTCTGTTTGTCTGTCTGTCTGTCTGTCGTCTGTCTGTCTGTCTGTCTCTGTCTGTCACAGCTGAATATCTCAAGAACTACTAATGCTATCAACTTGAAATTTGGAATAATTTTAGATGATGTTTATCCAACAATTTTGCAAGTAAGAAAGAAGTAAAAATATTTATATATTTTTTGTAACAGGGACTGAAAGGGGGTCTTCAAAATTCAAAGTGGGGCTACTAGGGCATGTGGGGTATTATATGAAAGGGCGCTGTTTGCAAATTCTCAAACATTTTTTTTTAGGCCTCATGGTTTTCGACTTCTGATGAAAAATGTAAAAAAAAAATACCCCCCCCCCCCCCTCCCCTTATCTCCGAAGTTTGCAAAGAGAAAAATCTGAAATTATTCTATGTGATAGAAGTTTATGTAAAGATTACAGGAAAAATAAAACGATGTCTCTAAATAGCACACTTTTTCAGTAGCAAACTTTTTCAGAAATCGGAACGGAACCCTCGGTGCGCGAGTCCGACTCGCTCTTGACCGGTTTTTTTTATTTTATTACCAAATTTACTACAAAGCATATTAAATATATAAACAAAAGAACGTATATATAAAACTAAAAATAGGAAATTAAAATTCTTCATCTCAGTCATCGTCATCATCTGTTATCGATAATGGCCTTGAGCGCGCGCAACTAGCGCACATCCCTACTCCGATTATGATTTATGACCAAGTCTGCAGCGAGATTTTAACTACACTATAGTCTCGCGGCATCCACGTCAGTTAATTGGCGAATTTTCCAAACAGCGTAAGCGATCAACTGCAGCTTTGATTCAAGCGCGATTCCCAGGAAATCAGTTTTTGACGAATTCAAGTAGGAGATACTTGAATTCGTCAAAAAACTGTTTTCCTAACGTGACATTCACTACTTCTATTATTTGGTAACGTGAATCTTATGCATTTAATACCAAATTATTTCAATCAATCGACTCAGGGTATCGCAGTCCACTGCTGGACATAGGCCTCTCCCAGTCTGCGCCACAACACCCTGTCCTCCGCCTTCCGCATCCAGTCTGTCCCAGACACTTTCTTCAGGTCGTCGGTCCATCTAGCTGGGGGGCGTCCCACACTACGCTTACCGATACGCGGTCTCCACTCCAAGACCCGTCTGCTCCACCGGCCACTCCGTCGGTTACTCCGGTTCTTTTCCAGATAACTTCATTCCTGATTTTATCCTTCAAAGAAACTCCGAGCATAGCCCGCTCCATAGCGCGCTGAGCGACCTTGAATTTGTGGACCAGCCCGACCGTTAGTGTCCACGTTTCAGCACCGTATGTCATAACGGGCAGGACGCACTGGTTGAAAACCTTGGTTTTCAAACATTGCGGGATGGGTGACGAAAAGACTTGACGAAGTTTTCCAAATGCTGCCCAACCCAATTGGATCCTTCTGTCGGATTGTACATGACTTTCGTCTTGTCTAAATTCATACCGAGGCCAACTCGCCGAGAGGCTCCATTTAGGCTGTGCAGCATCTGGTCTAACTGTTCCAGCATCTCTGCTAATATGACGATGTCATCGGCAAAGCGAAGGTGTGAGATGTACTCGCCATTCACGTCGATACCCTGTCCAGTCCCGTCCAGCGTCTTGAAGACGTCCTCCAACGCATTGGTGAACAGTTTCGGGGATATCACATCCCCCTGTCTCACCCCTCTGAGCAGTCGGATGGGGCTGGTTTTCTGATCTTGAATCTGGACAGTCATCGTGGCAGCGTCATACAGACACCTCAACACTTCAATGTAGCGCCAGTCAATTCGACATCGTTGCAGAGAGGCCAGAACTGCCCATATTTCGATGGAGTCGAAAGCTTTCTCGTAGTCTACGAATGCCATACACAGCGGCTGATTGTACTCCTCGGTCTTCTGTACAATTTGCCGAACAGTATGGATGTGGTCTACGGTACTGAACCCTTTTCGAAAACCGGCTTGGTCTGGTGGCTGGAACTCGTCAAGTCTTCTGGCGAGACGGTTCGTGACGACCCTCGAGAACAGCTTGTAGACGTGACTCAGAAGTGAGATGGGTCTATAGTTCTTCAGCAAGGTTTTGTCACCTTTTTGAAGAACAGAACCACCGCACCTCTGCTCCACGCCTCAGGCGTTGTACCTTCTTGGATGACGGAGTTGAAGAGACTGGCTAGCTCTCTCAGGACTGGAGCCCCGCCTGCCTTAAGGAGCTCTGTCGTTATTCCGTCATCACCAGCTTTGTTGTTCTTCAGCTGATCGAGAGCCGCCCTAATCTCGCACAGGTCAACATCCGGGATGTCCTCCGTGTAGTGGCGCGTTAATTCGGCTCGGTGGTCATCTGCACTATGTTCCGCTGGTTTCGCCGTCCGCGTTGAGTATACGTGTCCATAGAAATCCTCGACTTCCTCGAGTATCTCGGACTTTGAAGTCACGATTCTGCCATCCGCAGTTCTTAGTTTCGTCAGATGGGACCTCCCTAATTGTTGAGCGAACACTTTTGACCCTCGATTTTGCTCAATCGCGACCTTAATGTCCCAGTATATGCACCGAAGGTCGTGTCGCATCAGCTTTCTAATTTTTAGGTTTAAGGCCCTCTTATCTGACGAAGACAGCTGCGTAAATGGCAACTCTCGTCTTTCCCTCATAAGTCCGAGAATCTCCGAAGAAAGTTTGGACACCTTACTTTTTCGCTGCGACGGGAAAAGTTTGCGAGACACGTCGCGTAGTGCATTGACCACCTCGTCGGCTTTCTCTTCAACAGTACCTGTGGTTTCCAGCAGGTCGAATCGATTTTGAAGTTCCAGTTGGAACTTTTCAGATCCCAGAGCGGCCTGGAGCTGCGTAGGTCGGAGAGTGGGCCTCATCATACGGATTCTTTCAGCTCGAAAATTGATATTTAGAGTGCCGAGGACAAGCCTGTGATCGCTTAACGGTTACGGTTGTCGGTTCGGGGTGTGTTAAACCTGCTGATCACAGAGACATCTCTAAATATTTGCCTCTTATCCGTCATGATGAAGTCTATCTCGTTCCTAGTCATGTTATCGGGGCTCTGCCAGGTCCACTTCCTTTGGGGTTTCTTTTCAAAGAACGAATTCATCAAGAAGAGCCCCTGCGACTCTAAAAAGTTGACCAGCATTTGCCCCCTGTGATTTCTGCGCCCCAAGCCGAACGGTCCGAGTTTCGATTCGCCGCGTTCTTGTACACCCACTTTGGCATTGAAGTCCCTCATAACAACGCTGTAGTGGGCCTTTGTCGTACTGTGCATTGCCTTGGCAATATACACACACATGGCCACAGCTATCTCGTCACAGCATGTCGAAGTCGGTGCATATACCTGTATCACTTTCATGGAGTAACTGTCAGTGAGTTTTAGTACAAGGTACGCTACCCGTGTCGACACACTACTGATTTCTGCAACTCTGTTAGTGAGTTCCTTGTTCACCAGGAAGCCGACACCGCCTTGGGAGAGCTGATCACCTTCGCGGAAGTAGAATAGGTGGCCTGACTCCAGGGTTATCGTGTCCTCCCCCTGTCTTCGGACTTCAGATAACCCCAGTATATGCCAGTTAATGTTACCTAACTCTACCTCAAGTTCGGCAAGGTGATGGTCCAGCCTCATCGAACGTCCATTGTACGTAGCCAGATTGTAGTCGTTGTTGGTAGCCTGCCGTTACCCGGGGATTCTGTGTGGTAGTACATCCAGTGGAAGAGCTTCTAGTACTTTTAAAAAGTCTCCATAACTTTGATGTTATTACGTCACCGTATAATTATGAACTTTGTTAGTTTATAATTACAATAAATGGGAAAAAAAAAATCCACTCTTATACAAGTCAATATTTTTTTTAACTAAAAGTCCCTGACCGCTCCCGGCCCAAAAGTGCCCATCACACTCGCCGCGTTTCCACGCTGGATTGCGATGGCCAGCCTCTGCACCAGAAACGATCCGGAACGCGAGTCACCAGTCGCCAGTGTTTATAATTTAACTCGATTCCAGAAGCGCTCTACAGCATTTGGCTCGGTATGTCTCGGGTATCCGAGGTATTCCGATAGCCTATGAAGCCTTGGGTCTAGTGCACAGATTGCAGCAAGAAAATATTTGTGTCGAGTTTCAGTGGATACCCTCCCATGTTGGATTGCTAGAGAATGAGATTGTGGATCAGTTGGCTGGGAATGCAGTGGATGATGGTGTGGATGTACTGAATCAGCCCTACGGTTGGGAGATTATCCGAGAGGCTAAAAGAGTGTGTAGAGAGAAATGGAAGAAGTCGTTTAGAGGGTGCTCACAAACAAAGGGTGCTTGGTACTATACCATACAGGACACACCAGGGTCAGTGCCTTGGTTCGATTGTGCCAGCCTCTCCAGGGAGACATTAGTTGCGGCTCTCAGGTTGCGGGGTGGTCATGTTCCACTAAACAAATTTTATAATGTAATGGGGGTTAAATAATCGCCACTGTGCGATACGTGTCAGGTGCCCGAAGATATAATTCATGTGATGGTGGAATGTGACCAGTATCGCAAACTGAGGAGGAACCTGTTGCCAAATATTGATCTCACAGTAGTGGAATCAATTTGATTCTGAACCAGCCAATGACTGAAGAAGCCCAGAGTATTTACAAGTTCTTAAAACGGTGTATGAAAGAGAGAAAGGATAGAGAGGGGCAGAGAATATAGGTCAGGAACTATATTTGAAGATGTGAGTGAGGGATAGAGTAGGGTAATGGGTGGCTTGCAGTCTGCTATCGCAGCATGCAAGATGCCCATTATGCTACTATAGGAATGATCCCATGAGGCTGGCATAGTCACCTAGAGTGCACTAAAGCCTCTAAATATTAGATTAAAAACAAAAAAAAAAAAACTCCTGAGGTTGTATTGTAAACTGTCAATAAATTGTGACTGTACCATACTGCTTAAAGCTTAATTTAATGGTTTGACATGGATAGATTTATAAACTATTGATAACTAATATGTTATATTGTAAGCAGTATACCTGGCCATACACGCACACCAGCACATACTATGCACCTGACTTTTTCTGAATAACAACAACAATTTTAGAAAAAGTGTTTTGCCTTTCAAACTCAAATCATAATTTGAATGAAATTGAAAAAACAGTTTTTAACTAAAATAGGTTCATTAAGTGTTTGAGTTTTTTTATGAACAAAGGGGAAACTGTCCAGCACAGGTGCACACAACCCATAAGTGACACATGTGACTCTTTAGTGTTTATTTCATACCTTCATTTGATATTTCATACCTTCATTTGATATTTCATACCTTCATTTGATATTTCATACCGTCATTTGATATTTCATACCTTCATTTGATATTTCATACCTTCATTTGATATTTCATACCTTCATTTGATATTTTCTGAAGAAGTTGCTTATTCCGCTTAATGATGTGACATTTTTTAGAAGTAACTGCTGGGAAATCCAGTTCTATGAAGTTTCCCACTGCCTGTGTTGTGTCCTTGAGGCGCCAGTATAATGTGTCAAAACCACAGCCCAAGTTTATTATCTGGCATTGGGTGCCGCAACGCTGGAAACAGTACACATTGTTAACCCTACACAAATAAATAAAGTGCCCTACATCTATACTAATATTATAAAGAGGTAAAATTTGTATGTAAGTTTGTAAGTTTGTATGTAGGGGGTAATCTCCGGAACGAATGATCCAATTCTAAAAATTTTTTCACTGGTAGAAAGCTACATTATTCCTGAGTGCTATAGGCTATAAATTATATTTATATCATGCATATTACCCGAGCTATCACAATTTTTGTCTAACAAGTCGGAAAAAAAGAATTCTTTAAACAGACTTTTGTGCATGCGCTGCCTAAACGGTTGTTTAAAATTGAGAACAATGTATGGCAGTCTGATCCGTCTTAAATAATTCTACAAAACTACTACTACTACTTCTTCGTCGGAGATGGCGCACAAGATTCCTCCGATGTTTGTCTTCGAAGTATGCACTACCGTGCCGTTTTGTGGAAATAAACTACTATAAATAAATAAATAAAAAAGTCCGCGACACCATATTTCTATCTTTTATATTTTATCTTTTATACATCTTTTATTGCTTTAAAAAAGTATTTTTTAGACATACTTACGTTTGGATGATTATTTAAACAACAAAACATTAATCCTTATCAAAATAAGTTATTTTATGATCACAAGGACATCATGGAGATAAAATTTGGCTTTTACAGTATGGCAATTGGTCATACAGTTTCAGAGATAATATAAAATTACTAAAACGCAAAATAACTTTAATTCATACCGGTCGCTCTTGAGCTTGAGATGTTTAGTGCGGACGTTTTATCAATTTACCCATAGATGGCGTTGTGCAAATAAGTAATTTTTCTGAATTGCGAGATTTATTATTTCAATAATGTCGGTGGAATACAGCGGAATAGTTTGTTTTTTTGTTAGTTTGTTTGAACGCGCAGCTCTGGAACTACCCCCGTCGGATTAAAAAATCTTTTTGCATTTTATATTCCAGTTCTTGAGGAGGGCTATAGGCTATTTAACATCACGCTAGGGCCCTTAGGAGCCGAATGCGAAGTAATAGCGCGGGCAGGCGATGCGGATGGGTATGGGCTATTTAACATCACGCTAGGGCCCTTAGGAGCCGAGCGCGAAGTAATAGCGCGGGCAGGCGATGCGGAAGGATATAGGCTATTTAACATCACGCTAGGGCCCTGAGGAGCCGATCGCGAAGTAATAGCGCGGGCAGGCGATGCGGAAGGATATAGGCTATTTAACATCACGCTAGGGCCCTTAGGAGCCGAGCGCGAAGTAATAGCGCGGGCAGGCGATGCGGAAGGATAATATAGGCTATTTAACATCACGCTAGGGGCCTTAGGAGCCGAGCGCAAAGTAATAGCGCGGGCAGGCGATGCGGAAGGATATAGGCTATTTAACATCACGCTAGGGCCCTTAGAAGCCCATCGCGAAATAATAGCGCGGGCAGGCGATGCGGAAGGATATAGTCTATTTAACATCACGCTAGGGCCCTTAGGAGCCGATCGCGAAGTAATAGCGCGGGCAAGCGATGCGGAAGGATATAGTCTATTTAACATCACGTTAGGGCCCTTAGGAGCCGATCGCGAAGTAATAGCGCGGGCAGGCGATGCGGAAGGATATAGTCTATTTAACATCACGCTAGGGCCCTTAGGAACCGATCGCGAAGTAATAGCGCGGGCAGGCGATGCGGAAGTATATAGGCTATTTAACATCACGCTAGGGACCTTAGGAGCCGAGCAAAAAGAAAAAATGTCAGCAAGGATGCTATTAAGCGCAAACGAAGTAATAGCGCGGGCAGGCGTTGCGATGCGATGCGTCGGGGTTGGTGGGTGGGGGGGACAAGAAATTTCACACGGACGAAGTCGCGGGCAGAAGCTAGTCAGTAAATACATTCATAAACTACAATACCATCTCTTTTTTAATGTTTAATAGCATCCATGGCAAGCAAGCAGGCAGCCACCTGCTGGCAAGCACAGACAAAGAGAAACAGAGCTGTCATGTGTCATGATTAGGTATATTTAACAGTTTTGTAGTGTGTGTACTTATTGTAATATATTAGTAGGTACATGTTGTAAGTCCTACTAAAAATAAATAAGTATAACAGGCAAAATATGGACTGTGCTTAAACCACCAATTTTTACATCTGGTAAAACCTGCAGTTTCTGTAAATAAATTATTCTTATTCATGTGCCAGTAGCAGTACATTATAATCACTTCCCCAGACTTGCTCCTCTTACCGCATTTACCGTAGTGTATGAGTATAATAAAGAGATTTAAGTAATATTTAATGTCTTTGGAGTATACAAATAAAATTGAAGTAGTGGCACAGATAATGGGCCACGTCATTTCAGTGGACAAGCTGTACTACTGACTGCCATGAAATCAAACAAAAAGTAATGAGTACATAATGTTATTCCGCATTTACACATTCGTGCTCAGGATTCACCTCGCCGTTCGGCGAGTTTCTTGTAGCTTTATGCTACACGAGTGACCGTTTACACATTCGCGAACCACTGTTTACATGTTTTTGTTTACACTAAACCCGAAAAGGGGTCATTGTACTCATCATTTTGAACAACTTTTTCTATGGGACCAACCTTGAAATCGCGAATAAAATCAGCTGTTCAGTACATTTTGACGAGTTTGATGTAGATAAATGTACTGAACAGCTGACTTTTTTTCGCGATTTCAGGTTTGGTCCCATAGTAAAAGTTGTTCAAAATGATGAGTACAATGACCCCTTTTGCCCTTTTTGGGTTTAGTGTAAACAAAAACTAATGTTGTATATTAATATTATATGTGTGTTTACTGCAAATAAACGTATTTCTTTCTTTCTTTCTTTAATATACTGTGAATTTATTAGTGTAATATAAATATATTATAGCTACGTCTGAGGTCGCTCGAAGTTTACTATGGAAAATATATCGTAATATGTCTTGCTATATTATAGATTATAGCTACGTCTGTGACGGGCTTAAGACGACCCACTGACCGCTTCTGCATGTTTGAATACTAGCAGTACTAGCTACAGTATAATATGCTGATGCCTCTAACCTCTAAGAACTGATGAATAAATATCTCCATAGCCCTGACTCGTGCGTAATAGCCGCGGTTAATTTCGGGCGCCTTGCGGTCGGCGTGCCGTGCAAAGTAAGAGATGTAGTCATCCTTCCAGTAACCGAGCTCAACGGCGCATCGCTTACATTCCGTAGCGTCTGTGTTCGTCGCAATGATTGCCTCGTCCTCCGCCGTCCATGATTTTATGTTATCCATTTTGTAAACACTAAGAATGATGCCACAAAATTATGTAATGTTTACGCAAAACATTACAGGCTGCCAAGAATAATTGCGGAATTCACTATATATAAGCAACAAGTGCGCCTAAAATAGAACAAATGTTTTTTTATCTATTCTATCTATCACCACTCAGAATGATAATGCCTGCCTCTAAGTAATAATAAACAAGTATTGTACTTTACTCTATGGCACAGTCTGACTTTTGACATTTGACTTCACAAGTCACATTCACAACCACAGAACATAACATATATATATATACCATAGTTCACAAAACTGACTTCATGGAAGTATGTACTATTAGTACTTCTTCCATGACTGACTTCTTGCCACAGATGTTAATCTGTGACACATACCAAGTAGCGTAATTAAAATTAGGGCAGAAGTTGAACGTTTCCAGTGAGAGTGAGTGACGGAGCTATAGGTCGTATATAGCTCCGTGTCTCTCTCTCACTGGAAATGTTCAACTTCTGCCCTGCTATAAGAGCTCATAGTAAGCTCCCAGACCCTGAGTGACCAGGGGGGTTACTATGAACTCTTATAGCAGGGCAGAAGTTGAAACGTTCAACTTCTGCCCGGCTATAAGAGTTCATAGTAAGCCCCCTGTCACCACTGACCTCTATTGTACGCTTGCAAGCGTATATACATAGAGGTCAGTGCCAGTCACACAGGTTCGTATTACAGAAGGAAACTCAAGCACTGACCTTTGTTTAAATATAGTTTCAACCAATAAAATGGCTTGAATTTAGTTTTAAATAATGCTTGAGCTTAGAGCATAGGTTAAATGCTCTAAGGTATTGAGTGACGTTCTGTAATACGGATCACAGAATACTAATTCGTCTGTGAGTCAAGCAGAGTCGAGTCACAGACTGTGTTGACATTGACATTGACATTTCAACACTTAACTTGACAGTTCACTCACTCTGTTGCTCCGACTCCGACTCCGTGTGTTCATGTTAGCTAGCTACTAATATAGTAATCTGTGGTTCATGTATTGTGTTGCTCTGCATTTCTTGGGGGTTCTGTCTGGGGAGTAATATTGTTCTGTCTATATATACAGCTGGGCTGAGTGTGCTGTGCCCTGTGGCCCTGTTTTCAACTGTGCTGGACTGCTAGCTCAGCTGGCTATGCCCCCTGTTGTGGTTAATTCCGTGCGTTGTCGGTGTTACGTAGCAAACCAAATTACTTTTTGTTATACCTTTTGATTTGTTTTGTTGTGATTGATTTTTCGATTTTCAAAGTAACTTCTTAATTTTTACAACAAAATTGTCTTATATATTGTAATTTATTGATTTCACAATTTACCATGTCAACATTTCATACTTTACCTGTCATCTTGGTCAGCGCAATCAATGAGACCGCTGCTACAGCTCTTATTTCTGGTTTGTAAGCTTTTACTTGTTTGGCAACTAATTGTGCGCTACTTGATATACATTCAAAGTTACTTAGTGCATCATATTTTAATAATTCCTTTATTTTAGAACTAATAGACAATGATGTGACGGATGATTATCTGAAAGAGACACAATCTATCGACCGTGTTTGGAGACTGGTTAATAAATATTATACAGTGAATGTCAGAGTTCATGCGTTGTTGGACCACGGACGTCTCCAGGTGGACCCGGAAATTATAGAGGCGCATGTCATACACATCACAGAGGAAGAGGTAACTTTAATATTACATATTTTATAGAAACTGTTTGTACTAATGTGAAGCTGTAATACTATCATTAGCGTGATTTACTTACGGTCTATCCAATGTACCAGTGCTTCCCAAACATTGTTCTGCCATGGCCCAGTAATTTTCACACTGCCCCTTCGTGACCCACTTAAAACTTTTAAACCCAAGCTGGTTCCATTAGGTAAAATAATACTTACACATTTATTAATAGTAAAGATGTTTTATAAATACTAAATTTTGGTATTGCCTATTTAGTCACTAAATTTTAGTGCACAGTATGGAGTTGCTGCTTATTTTAATCCAAAGAATCCGGGAAAATTCGTTGAAAATGACGAAAGTTTTATCCTAAGGTCTGGTTCCACTTAAAGTCGGTTTCTATATTTATTTTTAAGGTAAACTAGTGTTGAAAACCCAGCTCCACATTTACGAGTATAAGGGAATATTGCAACCCGGTATTTTATTTTGATGGCCCTGTACAGGGTCGCGACCCGGCTCATGGGAAACGCTGCAATATACCAATCTATTGAGTGATCAATATGTTTAAGTCGAATCTAGCACCCGCCGCTTTTAGATAGTTGCTATTTTTTTTTTTGGTAGATTAGACGCTTTTTAGTGTATTTTTGAAAACCCCAAAGTGTGCTAAATAATAAGAGGCCGAGAAAAAAAAAAGTCGCTTTTTTACAGTATCTATTTTTTTCTCGTAGAATAGACCCTTCATAACTCTGAGGTCAAGAACATTTTGAAAGTCAATGACCCTAATGTCAAAATCAGCGATTTTTCTAAGGTCACTGACCTTCAAATACGGTCATTGTTAGCGGTACTCCTAAGGTCACTGACCTTGACATTAGGGTCATTGACCTTGACCTCGAGGTCAATGACCCTGAGATCAAGCTTTCATCGTCTAATACGTATACGAGACATTCACCGTCTCATCTAACCCAAATGATTCACCAACAATTGAGGGGGTTTGGCGCTCGGCGGCTGCTGCCGCGGCACGCTCATAGAGACATGAGGAACAGGGGGTAAAGTTCACTCATCCTCCATAGAAAAGGGAGGATCCTCCAACCAGACGGGTGTTGTGTCTGGTGGGCTACTGCCCGACGGTTGATGTCGGGTCGTTGTATATATGCTAGTCGCGTGGTAAACTCTAATTGCGCGATGCAGGATTTCGTGACGTCATGTCATTGTGATGCGTAGTTCGTATATGGCGATGTAGATGCCGCCACATCACTCCCCTCCGGAGACCGGAGGTCGATAGTGGGCTGAGTCGTGTATCTTGCGATGCTTGCCAGTGCACGTTGTGGTTCCAGTGAGTCGGAAACGGGTGCCGCATAGTTCACGGTGAGTCGGAACTGTCTGCGGTGACACCCCAGTGAGTCGGGGTGGTGCTGCGTTATGCTCCAGTGAGTCGGAGTGTACAGCGCTGGGTTGAGGTTGAGGCTGAAGGTGATGACCAGGTATGCGCGTCCGCTGCATGCTGGTGGTCAGGATACCCGTTGAAGCCGTGGATGCTGGCTAGCTGTGTGACTCGCCGCTCGAAAGCTTGAGGAAGTGATGCTTGATGACGTCACGCTGAAGGAGTTGCACGAAGGCTGCGCTGACGTTCATGCTCGGGGTCACCAGTATAGAGGCATGAGGAACAGTGTGTAATGTTCACTCATCCTCCATAGAAAAGGGAGGCTCCTTCGACCAGACGGGTGTCGTGTCTGGTGGGCAACTGCCCAACGGTTGATGTCGGGACGTTGTATATATGCTAGTCGCGTGGTAAACTCTAATTGCGCGATGCAGGATTTCGTGACGTCATGTCATTGTGGTGCGTAGTTCGTATGTGGCGATGTAGATGCCGCCACCACGCCACACGCTCACCTTTGCGCGTTAATGGTAACCTAACCTAACCCAAATGATTCACCAACAATAGTGGTAATGGTCACTGTTCTAACATAACCCAAATGATTCATCAACAATAAAGAGGATCTGGCGCAACCGTGGCACGCTCGCTTCGCTCGCTCGCCTTCGCGCGTTAATGCTAACCTAACCTAACCTAACCCAAATGATTCACCAACAATAGTGGTAATGCTCACTGTTCTAACCTAACCCAAATGATTCATCAACAACAAAGAGGACCTGGCGCAACCGCGGCACGCTCGCTTCGCTCGCTCGCCTTCGCGCGTTAATGGCCACTGTTCTAACCTAACCTAACACAAATGATTCACCAACAATAGAGAGGTCAAAGACCCTGAGGTCGAGGTCAGTGACCTTAGGAGAATCGTGGATCTTGACTTTCGGAATTTTGACCTTGACCCGAAGGTCAATGACCCCGAGGTCATGGCGTTAGGAGAATCACAGATCTTGACTTTTGGAATTTTAACCTTGACCTCAAGGTCACTAACCTGTTACTGCTCCTGAGAATCGGGGATCTTGACTTTTGGAATTTTGACTTTGACGTCAAGGTCAATGACCCTGAGGTCAAGGTCAATGTCCTTGAGGTGTCTCACGGTGTTCCCCACCTATTACTCCCACATCACACCGGGTCCCGTAGGCTTGATTAGGCGATGGTTTTTTTACGTGATTTTTTTTTTCTCGATTACCGTATTTCAGGGATTCCTAAATTACACTAAACAGGATAAATAAAAAAAAAACTACTACTATCATAAATCGACGGGTTATAAAGTACAGTGGAGCCACATAAACACTACAGAACTAATTCTCTGAACTTACAAGGAAACACAGAGCAGGCCACGTCTCGTCGATCACTGTCTCTTATGGTCCATATTGACACCGTATGTGGTTCTATGCAGCTGGGCCCCGCGAGCTAGGCTCATAAAACTGGTAGCAATGCTTCGTTTGTTCAATGTAGGTACATGAATTTATCAACAATATACAATGTACCCAATCATTTTGATAGAAATCACGATAAATCGCCTCATCTATCCCGCGGCTATACTGCACTAGTAATACGAGGAGGTACATTGGACCTTGTTGATAAATTCAAGAGGTACATTGAACAAACGAAGCGTTGCTACTAGTTGTATGAGCCTAGCTCGCGGGGCCCGCTGGACAGAAACACATGACACCGTGCAGCTCGACTCTTGCACAACGCCAAACAAAGGCGTTGGTGTCACGTTCTTAAGTGTACATGAAAGATCCGATATATAAAATTCTTCTATGTCACTGAACTCCTCATAGACGGCTGGGCCGGTTTAGAGATAAAAAAAAAATTGTGTTTGAGTAGGTGCCGGATGGTTTAGATGGTGGCGCGTTTTCGGGCAGGACAACGTCTGTCAGGTCCGCTAGTGCTGTAGTATATGATGTATGTATGTGTATTATAAGTTTATAACCTATTAGCTGCTACCCGCGACTTCGTCCGCGTGCAAGTTGCTGCTGCCCCTCGGCATTCTCTTTGTAACTATTTGCTGATTTGTGACAATAAACAATTTTTTATTTTTATTTATTTATTTAAGTATGGCAATGAATCAATGATACTGTGAATGGGTTTGCAGCTGCTAGACGCGGCGCTCGCGCAGGCGCGGGCTGCGGCGCGCGCGGCGGGCGCGGGCGGCGCGTGGCGGCGCGCCGGCGTGCGCCTGCTGCTGGCCGAGGCCGCGCACGAGCCGGCCGCGCTGGGCGCGTGGGCGGCCACCCAGCGCGCCGACGCGGTGGCGCTGCGCGGCGCGGGCGACGCCGGCGAGCCCTTCGCGGAGCAGAGCGGGCTGCAGAGCGCGCGCGCGGCGCTGCACGCGCACGTGTGGCGCGGCCTGGTGCGCACCGACCGCGCCGCGCGCACGCCTGCTCGCGGTAAGTGCTGCAACTTCCACATCAACTAGATAGCCTAGTCATATTGTACCTGTGTGCCAAATTTCCTTGAAATCCGTGCAGCCAGGAAAAAAACCCGATCAAGAGAGATTCGGTCTCGCGTACCGAGGGTTCCGTTCCGATTTCTGAAAAGTGTGCTATTTAGAGCCATAGTTTTATTTTTCCTGTAATCTTTACTGAAACTTCTATCCCATAGAATAATTTCATATTTTTCTCTTTGCAAACTTCGGAGATAAGGCCTTATCTCCGAAGTTTGCAAAGAGAAAAATATGAAATTATTGACGGTGGAGGGTATTTTTTTTTCACATTTTTCATCAAAAGTCAAAAACTATGCGGCCTAAAAAAAAAATAAAAAAATGTTTGAGAACGTGCAAAAAGCGCTCTTTCATAATTATGATAACCCCACATGCCCTAGTAGCCACACTTTGAATTTTTATGACCCCTTTTAGTCCCCGTTGCAAAAACAAAAAAAAAAAAAATTCTTTCTTATTTGCAAAATAGTTGGGTAAACGTCATCTAAAACTGTTCCTTTCAAGTTTATAGCATTAGTAGTTCGTGACGGACTGAGTCGCTCCTTAGGGGTTCCTTTTTACCATTTTGGTACGGACCCTAAAAAGGAAAGCAGGCATATGTGAAAATCCTATCGAATTTCCCTCTCGGCCGCGATGGCAACTGAATTTCGCAACTAGTTGTCAGCAAAGAAATAACTTTCGTTATATGCAACCGGTTGCCAAAGAAGACCTTTATGTCTTGTTTGGCAAGCAGTAAGCAGTAGCCAATAGCGCAGATGTTTCACAACCAGTTAGGTACCAAAATAGATCGAATTTTCCTGATAAAATGAAATGATGAAAAAAAAAGTAGCTCAAACTTTTCATGTGTAAACACCATTAAAAACCTTTTTGGAAGGATTTAAAGATTTTTAAACTATTTAGTAGTTCTTGTCAGTTGTTGCCAGAGTTAACATCTATAAAATTGATTTGCTCAACGGAACTCAACGGATCTGCTCGAGTGAAATTATAAAAAATATATACAGGATGAAATTTATAACATGCACCAAATCGAAATGGGAGATTGTACTCATCATTATGAACTTTTACTATGGGATCAAACCTGAAATCGCGAAAAAAATCAGCTGTTCAGTACATTTATCTACATCTAGCTCGTCAAAATGTAGGGAGCAGCTGATTTTTTTTTTCTCGATTTCAGGTTTGGTCCCATTGTAAAAGTTGTTCATAATGATGAGTACAATCTCCCATTTCGATTTGGTGCACGTTATAAATTTCATCCTGTATAAGTGAATAAAATATTTAATGTAAGTACTTACAAAATATATTGTTTTAAATGTAATATAAACGTAACCTAAAAACACACGAGTGATCCTATAAGGGTTCCGTTTTTTCCTTTTGAGGTACGGAACCCTAATAACAAAATTATATCCTAACATAACTAAAACTATTCACAAACTAAACATGGCGTCGAGACATTGATCCGCATCGCTGTCGACTGCTGATGTACCCAAGAGGGCGGCAACGCTTAGCCTCTGGCCAAGATATAAAATATATAAAAAATAAATATATAAAATTAAATAAATATTTTTTTAAAAGCTTTTATTTGTCTTGCAATGTTTGCTACTCAATTTTGAAGCAGATACGAGTATCTTCAACCGATTGAGTTCAATTTTTTTTTTATGAAATGATTCATTTACTTACCTACATACACATTATCAAAATATTTAAAATATAAAACATTTTAATATATCTATTTTTTTATAATTAATTAATTATTAAAATTAAGTATAAAAAATAATAATAAAGCAATAAAGGTAAAAAAAAAATACAATTAACAACAAGGTCTTCTTTGGCAACCGGTTGCATACATATAAAGAAAGTTATTTCTTTGTTGACAACTAGTTGCGAAATTCAGTTGCCAGCGCGGCCGAGAGGGATTTATGTTACTAACATGTTGTTGTTGTTGTTGCAAATGTTTTCTTTTGTATTTTAGAGGCATCGGCAGGCTCGTCGTGCGCCAGCTCCGACGACTCGGCGTGCTCAGACGAGTCGGACTCGGAGGCGGAGGAGCGGCGCGCCGTGGAGCAGGCAGAGGCGTTCGCTGCGGCGCTGGGCGCGCTGGGGCCCGCGCTGGCGGCCCGGCCGGCAGCCGCCGGGCCGCCGGCTGGGCCCCCGGACCTGCGGCGCGACCAGGCCGAGGCGCTCGTGCTCGCCTTCTGCCGCGCGTTGGGCCTGGACCCCGCCGCGTGCTGACTGCGCCTGCAGCGCCAGCGCCGCTCACGTTAGCTATTGTTGCGTGAGTGAATGGCGGAATGATTCATGTGACAGTTACATAATGTTTAAACGGAACACATTCAACTAAACTACATAGATAAGAGATCTTTAGTTTATCAAATTAATTGATACCTACAAGTTGCGCATGTTGCATATATTTTCGATTCAAACCTCAGTTACATAGGCACGATACGAAACGTGAGCATAGCTCGTGCTAGAGCTGCGCAGGGCTGACCGCCAGCGCTGCAGCACGTCAGCACTACTGCTGCCCGACGGTCGCTGGAGGACTGCCGCTGACCGCGCATCGCTGTACATATTTTCTCTAATATTATACATAAATTATTATGCATCGGTGAGCGTAAATATAAAAAATAGTAAAATTATAATTTATTTAATTTTATATCTATCTTCTATCTATTCCTGCTTTAACAAATCGTTGAGGTCACAAAGTTTGTATGTTGAATTTAGACACGGTCGTGTGTCCAGCCAAGTTCGACGAAGACACACCCAGCCAACATAAGTTACGTTTCTGCCATTCAAAAAAAAAAAAAAAAAACTTGCGCAGTTTGACGAATTCCAGCCTCCCGAACAAGGCACATACATACACTGCGACACTTGGCAGGGTGTAGAAGCACAGGCCCAGTCGACGTGGCGACGCTTGTTCTAAAAGGCTTCAGCACCGTAGGCACATACATACACTGCGACACTCCGCAGGGTGTAGAAGCACAGGCCCAGTCGACGTGGCGACGCTTGTTCTAAAAGGCTTCAGCACCGTAGGCACATACATACACTGCGACACTTGGCAGGGTGTAGAAGCACAGGCCCAGTCGACGTGGCGACGCTTGTTCTAAAAGGCTTCAGCACCGTAGGCACATACATACACTGCGACACTTGGCAGGGTGTAGAAGCACAGGCCCAGTCGACGTGGCGACGCTTGTTCTAAAAGGCTTCAGCACCGTAGGCACATACATACACTGCGACACTTGGCAGGGTGTAGAAGCACAGGCCCAGTCGACGTGGCGACGCTTGTTCTAAAAGGCTTCAGCACCGTAGGCACATACATACACTGCGACACTTGGCAGGGTGTAGAAGCACAGGCCCAGTCGACGTGGCGACGCTTGTTCTAAAAGGCTTCAGCACCGTAGGCACATACATACACTGCGACACTTGGCAGGGTGTAGAAGCACAGGCCCAGTCGACGTGGCGACGCTTGTTCTAAAAGGCTTCAGCACCGTAGGCACATACATACACTGCGACACTTGGCAGGGTGTAGAAGCACAGGCCCAGTCGACGTGGCGACGCTTGTTCTAAAAGGCTTCAGCACCGTAGGCACATACATACACTGCGACACTCCGCAGGGTGTAGAAGCACAGGCCCAGTCGACGTGGCGACGCTTGTTCTAAAAGGCTTCAGCACCGTAGGCACATACATACACTGCGACACTTGGCAGGGTGTAGAAGCACAGGCCCAGTCGACGTGGCGACGCTTGTTCTAAAAGGCTTCAGCACCGTAGGCACATACATACACTGCGACACTTGGCAGGGTGTAGAAGCACAGGCCCAGTCGACGTGGCGACGCTTGTTCTAAAAGGCTTCAGCACCGTAGGCACATACATACACTGCGACACTTGGCAGGGTGTAGAAGCACAGGCCCAGTCGACGTGGCGACGCTTGTTCTAAAAGGCTTCAGCACCGTAGGCACATACATACACTGCGACACTTGGCAGGGTGTAGAAGCACAGGCCCAGTCGACGTGGCGACGCTTGTTCTAAAAGGCTTCAGCACCGTAGGCACATACATACACTGCGACACTTGGCAGGGTGTAGAAGCACAGGCCCAGTCGACGTGGCGACGCTTGTTCTAAAAGGCTTCAGCACCGTAGGCACATACATACACTGCGACACTCCGCAGGGTGTAGAAGCACAGGCCCAGTCGACGTGGCGACGCTTGTTCTAAAAGGCTTCAGCACCGTAGGCACATACATACACTGCGGCACTTGGCAGGGTGTAGAAGCACAGGCCCAGTCGACGTGGCGACGCTTGTTCTAAAAGGCTTCAGCACCGTAGGCACATACATACACTGCGACACTTGGCAGGGTGTAGAAGCACAGGCCCAGTCGACGTGGCGACGCTTGTTCTAAAAGGCTTCAGCACCGTAGGCACATACATACACTGCGACACTTGGCAGGGTGTAGAAGCACAGGCCCAGTCGACGTGGCGACGCTTGTTCTAAAAGGCTTCAGCACCGTAGGCACATACATACACTGCGACACTTGGCAGGGTGTAGAAGCACAGGCCCAGTCGACGTGGCGACGCTTGTTCTAAAAGGCTTCAGCACCGTAGGCACATACATACACTGCGACACTTGGCAGGGTGTAGAAGCACAGGCCCAGTCGACGTGGCGACGCTTGTTCTAAAAGGCTTCAGCACCGTAGGCACATACATACACTGCGACACTTGGCAGGGTGTAGAAGCACAGGCCCAGTCGACGTGGCGACGCTTGTTCTAAAAGGCTTCAGCACCGTAGGCACATACATACACTGCGACACTCCGCAGGGTGTAGAAGCACAGGCCCAGTCGACGTGGCGACGCTTGTTCTAAAAGGCTTCAGCACCGTAGGCACATACATACACTGCGACACTTGGCAGGGTGTAGAAGCACAGGCCCAGTCGACGTGGCGACGCTTGTTCTAAAAGGCTTCAGCACCGTAGGCACATACATACACTGCGACACTTGGCAGGGTGTAGAAGCACAGGCCCAGTCGACGTGGCGACGCTTGTTCTAAAAGGCTTCAGCACCGTAGGCACATACATACACTGCGACACTTGGCAGGGTGTAGAAGCACAGGCCCAGTCGACGTGGCGACGCTTGTTCTAAAAGGCTTCAGCACCGTAGGCACATACATACACTGCGACACTTGGCAGGGTGTAGAAGCACAGGCCCAGTCGACGTGGCGACGCTTGTTCTAAAAGGCTTCAGCACCGTAGGCACATACATACACTGCGACACTTGGCAGGGTGTAGAAGCACAGGCCCAGTCGACGTGGCGACGCTTGTTCTAAAAGGCTTCAGCACCGTAGGCACATACATACACTGCGACACTCCGCAGGGTGTAGAAGCACAGGCCCAGTCGACGTGGCGACGCTTGTTCTAAAAGGCTTCAGCACCGTAGGCACATACATACACTGCGGCACTTGGCAGGGTGTAGAAGCACAGGCCCAGTCGACGTGGCGACGCTTGTTCTAAAAGGCTTCAGCACCGTAGGCACATACATACACTGCGACACTTGGCAGGGTGTAGAAGCACAGGCCCAGTCGACGTGGCGACGCTTGTTCTAAAAGGCTTCAGCACCGTAGGCACATACATACACTGCGACACTTGGCAGGGTGTAGAAGCACAGGCCCAGTCGACGTGGCGACGCTTGTTCTAAAAGGCTTCAGCACCGTAGGCACATACATACACTGCGACACTTGGCAGGGTGTAGAAGCACAGGCCCAGTCGACGTGGCGACGCTTGTTCTAAAAGGCTTCAGCACCGTAGGCACATACATACACTGCGACACTTGGCAGGGTGTAGAAGCACAGGCCCAGTCGACGTGGCGACGCTTGTTCTAAAAGGCTTCAGCACCGTAGGCACATACATACACTGCGACACTCCGCAGGGTGTAGAAGCACAGGCCCAGTCGACGTGGCGACGCGACGCTTTTTCTATGTCCAGCAGTGGATATCATTCGCTGAAATGGTGATTTTATATTCCTGATAAAACGTTTGTAGGCTTAAATATATGATTTTATATGAAAAATCTGATGTGCACTACTTCGTAACCAACTTATTTCTTAGTTACTGTCCAGCAGTGGACATAAACACTCCGTAATAGTTACTTATTTATTTATAAACTAGCTGCGCCCGCAAAGATATTTAATGTGTTTGTGTGCCCGCGACTTCGTTCGCGTGCATGTCGGAAAACAATAATGTGTCGCTTAGATAAGGTGTAGGTATCTTGGCTGCGACCCTGGCAGCGATCTTGCCTGGTGGGGAGTAGTGCTTCTCAAGAAGATTCTTCATTCCTGGGGTTCTCTACCACATCCCTTTCGAATGTCGAATGTAGTCACTGCGGTTTATCTGTACCAATATTATAAAGAGGAAAGATTTGTTTGTACCGAATAGGCTCTGTTACGTACCGTTCTCTTTTCAGTTGGTATTACGTACCTACTGAATTAATTCTTAGAGATTTTAGAATAGTGTTTTCTTCACCCCACAACTGGTAATCAGGCTTTTTTGTGTAATTGTCGAGGGTGTTGATTTGAATAAGCTTCCGGTGTTTGCTCGTCGCCCATTCGTGGAGCCTTCTGATTGGTTGCGGATGAGCACACTAGCGCCGCGCTCCTGCGTGTTTTTTCACTGTACTACGTACCATACGTCTGTCGGCGTATACACGCCACGCGCGATTTATACTTTTCTACAAAAATAAGGTCCTTCGGTTGAAAACGTGCTACAATCCCCGCAAGATACCAGATATACCCTGAACCAGCGCCTGTGGAAAAATATGTGAGGTGGAGTTGAAGCAAGATTCAGAACTATCGAGCGCGCCTTCTTAGCCCATCGGTGTGCGAAGCGGCGGGACGGCAGCAACCGGTAAGTCTTATTCGAATCTTCCCTTTCTACAACACATAATTGTTTGATCTCTTCGAGCCTGGATTTATATCTAGGTACTTGTTGTGGGGTTATTTTCCTAGTTTCCTAGTGTTCTTAGTTCAAAGTCCATTTGCGGCGTTACGCGTCCAAAATGGCGGAACTTATTCAACAAGACTGAAGAGAATGGCTCTTGATGTTTTATCTGGCGAGGTGATTTAAGTTATGTCAAGCTAATCTTAGCAACACAGAATTATTGTAGTACTTAGCAACTATTATTTTGTCTTTTTTTTTTTTTTTTCTCTTTCATCACTTTCAACCTTTAGTTAAAATGTGGACAATGGTGTGGGTTACATGTTTGTTAAATCTTAGTTTAAGTATTTTCTTGTATTTTGCAGCATGTAACTGTTTTTTGTCCCTAATAAATAAAATAAAATAAATAAATAAATAAATAAGACATTTTTGAACGTGAGATCATTATCGATGATCTCAACCGTATTTTAGAGTTCATAGATTCAGACGAACAACAGTTTAGGTCACGCTCAAAAGAATTAACTTTGCAACAAAGAAAGTTCTTCAAACTTCAGGCAAAAATAGAAAAATTCTTAATAAAATCCAATACTTTCGACAAAGATGAACAACTGAAGATTCGTAACAATTTTAATGATTGTTATTTCGCAATTAGTGTTCACTTAGATAAACTTAAGGAAGAGGATAATGAGCGTAAACGAAGAATGTCCTCTAGTACGTCATTTAATAATAACTCAGTGGTACATGTTCCATCTACTCATACGAGTAATAGTTGTGCAAGTAGATTACCTATTCTTCCAATGCCTACCTTCTCAGGGGAAACCACGGATTGGCCCCCATTTCACGATTTGTTTAGTTCATTAGTACATGGCAAAAATACCTACACGGAGACAGAGAAGTTTCGTTACCTGTTACTGTCATTAAAAGATGAACCCTATAATCTTATTAAATCGATACCAATTACAGACGAAAACTATAGTGTTGCGTGGGATATTTTAGTTTCTCGGTATGATAATAAACGGGCTATCGCCACGAAACATCTCGAAAAAATATTAGACATTGAACCTAGTACCGAGAAAATGACTCAAAGTCTAAGAAACTTACTCAATGTTTATCAAGAAAACCTCAAGGCATTGCAGGCTATGCAATTTCCGATAGATCAGTGGAGTTTCATAATAGTGACGATTTTATTACGTAAGATTCCGTCTAGTGTTCGAAAACGTTTCGAATTGAAATGAAATGAAATGAAATGAAATGAAATGAAATGAAATGAAATGAAATGAAATGAAATGAAATGAAATGAAATGAAATGAAATTGTTTATTCTGTAAATAGGATATCGAAATCACTTTTACACGTCATATTTTTTTTAATAAGCTAGATGAAGTCGACATTTCCTATCTGACTACCCTGAGAAGAAATGGCGAAACAAACTCAGGGGTTTCAATTATCACTATCGAGGCCATCGGATATACCTGACATAAGTACATTGATAACTTTCTTAGAACGCGAGTTAGCTGCAAGCGAATTCTCTTCTCACCCACAAAATAAAAATAATCTTGAAAAGGTAGGTACATTCCGCACATCGCGCGGTAACGAAGGCTCGCGACGCGCGCTCGCAGCCAATGTCGCTTCGTCGAGTTCGAATACAACAGACTTACAGTCTACCAAACAAAATAATTTAAAAAATAATTGTTTATGTTGTGATGCTCAACATACGTTGACAAAATGTTCGAAATTCCTTAATTTATCTCCCCGTGATAGGTATTCTTTTATTCAAAACAAGAACGTTTGTTTCAATTGTTTACATGTCGGTCATGATTTAAAACAATGCAAATCTAACTTTGTTTGTCGCTCATGCCATAAACGACATCATTCATTAATTCATTTCGAAAAGTCTAACAGTTTATCAGCTATTAGTGGTAGTAGTGATAATGCGGTCTCACTTTCTGTGAACGAAACGACAGAGACAGCGGTTCCCAGTACCTCGCACGCTGCGATGACTGCGACGGTGAACGATCGCAAGAACGATTCGCGTTCTATTGCTCCGTCGGTTAGCGCGAGTACGGTGCTCCTATGTACGGCACTCATCAATGTGCATGTTGGCCCACAAAAACACACAGTTCGATGTATTATTGATACAGGCAGTCAGGCGACTTTTATTACCGAGTCTTGTGTTCAGCGGTTAGGGTTACATCGCAGCCAAGCGAACGTTCCGGTTTTCGGTGTTGGAGGGACCGAGGTTGGAGCTGTTTACCCAAAGGGTGTAGTATCTTGTCATATCACTCCTACACACGGGGATCAACCTTCAATTTCAGTTAACGCATTAATTTTATCTAATCTTATTTCACGTATGCCATGTGTGACATTGCCTTTTAAGGGATGGCCACACATACAAAACTTAACTTTAGCTGATCCTAAGTTTTATCTTCCACAATCAGTGGAAATGCTTTTAGGTGCGGATATACTATCCCAAGTTTTATTAGGTCACGTGATCACGGGTCCACCCGGTTCACCGATGGCTATGAACAGTATCTTTGGTTATTTATTGATGGGTGATGTTTCATACAACCAAAATACATCTACTTCACTTCAAGTTTGTCTCAGTAGTTTAAGCTCATCCTACGATGACGACATCAACCTGAGACGGTTCTGGGAATTGGAATCTCTTCCGGAAAAAAGAATTCTAAGTCCCGACGAAGCGTTGTGTGAATCTATATTCGTAAATTCACATACTCGTGATGAAACTGGGCGATATGTTGTTCCACTCCCGTTCAAACCTGATGCACCCACCCTCGGCGCATCACGAGATACGGCGGTCTCCAGGTTTAAGAAATTAGAGTATAGGTTGGAACACAATCCTCAACTTAAGGTAGACTATCATGCGTGCCTCCAGGAGTACTTGGAACTCGGTCACATGGAGCCCGTTGATTTACCTGTTTCGTTAGCTAACAGCTATTACATTCCGCACCACTGCGTGGTCAAAGAGTCCAGTGAGACTACTCGTACTCGTGTCGTCTTTGACGCGGGTTGTAAAACTTCGAATGGAATATCACTTAATGATGTTCTACTGACTGGTCCGAAGCTGCACCAGGATATAGTAGACGTTTTATTGGGTTTTCGTATCCATGCTATTGCTGTCACTGCCGACATAAAGCAGATGTACAGAAACATAAAATTACAACAATCCGATTGGGATTTTCAACGCATTGTGTGGCGTAAATCACCCACTGAACCGTTGCGTGATTATCGATTGCGCACCGTCACCTTTGGTGTCAGCTCATCACCATACTTAGCCCTTCGTACTATTCAACAGTTGGCTCATGATGAAGCTGCTAACTTCTCGTTAGGTTCTAAGGTTCTCCAGAACCAGGTTTTTGTTGATGACATCGTCACCGGAGCAGGCGACGTAAAGCAGGCCCTGGTTTTACAACGTGAGTTAGTAGGTATTTGTTCGTCAGCTGGTTTCGAGCTACGTAAGTGGCAGAGCAATTCGCCAGCGTTACTCGCTGCTATACAAACGTCAGTCGTTCAGGGCGAGCGGCCTGATAACGTTTCTTTCGCTTTGATGGAGAATGACAAACAAATAAAGGTTTTAGGACTTCAGTGGAATCCTGAATCTGATACTTTCACTTTTAGCGTTCAGTCAACTAATGATAAAATTACAAAGCGATCCATACTATCACAAATAGCGAAAATTTATGACCCTATGGGATGGTTATCTCCTGTAACTATTTATGCGAAACATCTCATTCAGTTGTTATGGATTTCAGCGGTCGACTGGGATGAGTCACCTCCTTTAGATATTATAAACGCTTGGTCTAGTTTTCTTAACGAGTTACCATTATTATCAAATTTTCAAATTCCACGTTTCGTTTTTGCAAACGTGAATGCAATTCAAATTCACGGGTTTTCCGACGCTTCCGAGCGGGCTTATGCCGCGTGTGTTTACGCCCGTATATCCGAAAATAATGATAACGTTAAAACATTTCTTCTTCTCGCTAAAACGCGTGTAGCACCTATAAAACCGGTTCTTACTATTCCGCGCCTAGAGTTGTGCGCTGCTGTTTTGTTATCAAAGTTGATTGATAAAGTGAGAAGTGTGTATGATAACCACTTAAACTGTGAACATGTTTGTGCGTGGACTGATTCATCCATCGTGTTAGCGTGGCTTCGTTCTCCACCACACGAATGGAAAACATTCGTTTCTAATCGCACTAGTGAAATCTTATCCAGGCTTCCGGCCAAAACTTGGAGACATGTCCCGTCAGCTGACAATCCAGCTGACGCACCTTCTCGAGGAATGCTTCCTACAAGTTTTGTCCAAAATGAGATGTGGCTCCATGGGCCCTGGTGGCTCGCGCGTGATTCTAGTTCTTGGCCAAGTCCCAAGAAAATACTAGAAGTCACTGAAGACAAACGCAATCTACCTATGTCTATGGTGTCAAACTCTTCCACCTCAGTACTACCTGATGTGGTCGAGTATATTACTAGATTTTCTACTCTAGGTAAACTTGTTAGGATAACAGCACTGTTATTTCGATTCTATAATAAATGTAAGAAAGTTCAAAATTCCTATCCAAAATACATAACTGTATCCGAGTTTAATTTTTGTTTAAATCGACTTATCCATTTAGTTCAACATTCTTGTTTTTCCGAAGACATTAATAATATTTCACATGGAAAGTATCCATCAATTAAATTACGTCGACTCAACCCGTTCATGGATAACAAAAATAATCTTCGGGTAGGTGGGCGAATTCATAAATCACTTTTACCGTTTGTTTCCAAACATCAATTGATTTTGCCTAAAAAACATCATCTTACAGATTTAATCATTGACCATACACATATCACGCATCTACATGCTGGTCCGCAATCCGTGCAATACAGTTTATTCCAAAAATATTGGATAATGTCTAGTCGTGACGCTATACGTACACGCATACATCGCTGTGTTCGTTGTTTCCGTGCGCGCCCCGTGAATCCGCAGCCATGCATGGGTCCGTTACCGGCCGTCAGAGTGCGCCCCGAGCGGCCATTTCTTAAAACATCTGTTGATTTCGCGGGTCCGTTTTACGTTCGAGCAAATAAAGTTCGAAATGCGAAAATTATTAAATGTTATGTATCTGTTTTTGTGTGTATGTCTGTCAAGGCCATACACCTAGAACTCGTATCCGAGTTGTCAACTGATGCATTTTTGGCAACATTGCGACGCTTCACGTCCCGTAGAGGTTTATGCACCGACATTTACTCTGATTGTGGAAGGAACTTTGTTGGTTGTAATAATTATCTACAAGATTTGTATAATTTTTTACGTAATGATTCTGTTCAAGCCACTCTTAATAGTAAAATTTTAGAACAAGGCATTACTTGGCATTTTCAGCCTCCTTACGCCTCTCATTTTGGTGGCCTTTTTGAATCCGGTGTTAAAAGTTTTAAACATCATTTACATCGAGTCCTCGGTACGCAAACTCAAACTTATGATGAGATGCATACCCTTCTTTGTCAAATTGAAGCGGTACTTAATTCACGTCCACTTTGTGTATTAAGTGCTGACCCATTAGATCCGTTACCTTTGACACCAGCTCATTTTTTAATAGGAGGTCCGTTGACGTCCTTACCAGACATTTCATTAACCGATAATATTTCAAATCGACTCACTAGATGGCGTAGAATACAACAATGTGTGCAACACTTTTGGAAACGTTGGAGTCGTGAATATTTACACGAAATTCAACAACGTAACAAGTGGTTTCGAGATCGCGGCTCACAACTCCGTGAAGGTATTATTGTCATTGTACGAGATGATAATTTGCCACCATTACAATGGAGACTGGCTCGTGTCCATACTCTCCACCCAGGTTCCGATAATATTACTCGTGTCGTAACTTTACAGATGGGCAAAACTTTCGTGAAACGCTCAGTAGTCAAAATATGTCCTTTGCCCTTAGAATAATCATTCTGTAAGTTTAGTTAATATTGTTGCGAATCTTAGTTAAGTAATCTTAAGTTAGAATAACTTTAGTTTAAAAAATTTAAGGCTTCATGCTTTCGTAGCATTCTTCATTCTTTTTTTTTTTTTTCCGAATGTTACATTCTTTTTTTGGTCTTTTAATTTAAAGTTAAAAGAAGTTCATTCTTTTAAGGCGAGCGGCATGTTACGTACCGTTCTCTTTTCAGTTGGTATTACGTACCTACTGAATTAATTCTTAGAGATTTTAGAATAGTGTTTTCTTCACCCCACAACTGGTAATCAGGCTTTTTTGTGTAATTGTCGAGGGTGTTGATTTGAATAAGCTTCCGGTGTTTGCTCGTCGCCCATTCGTGGAGCCTTCTGATTGGTTGCGGATGAGCACACTAGCGCCGCGCTCCTGCGTGTTTTTTCACTGTACTACGTACCATACGTCTGTCGGCGTATACACGCCACGCGCGATTTATACTTTTCTACAAAAATAAGGTCCTTCGGTTGAAAACGTGCTACAATCCCCGCAAGATACCAGATATACCCTGAACCAGCGCCTGTGGAAAAATATGTGAGGTGGAGTTGAAGCAAGATTCAGAACTATCGAGCGCGCCTTCTTAGCCCATCGGTGTGCGAAGCGGCGGGACGGCAGCAACCGGTAAGTCTTATTCGAATCTTCCCTTTCTACAACACAGGCTCCGAAACTACTGGACCGATTTTAACCATTTTTTCACAAATAGAAAGCTAAATTATCAGAAAGTAACATAGGCTATAATTTATTTTCAAAAAATTTAGAGATCCTTAAGAAAATTGCAATAATGTAACCCCAAGTAGCAAAATTTTGCCTATAAAATTCATTATTTGGCGTGCGCTGAGAAAACTACTGATGATACATAAAAAGTATGTACTACATGATTAAAGTACTCATTATTACCTTCAAAAAAGTCTCCGAGGCAATATTATCTAACTATCATAGTTAAGTCACAATAGCAGCTTTTGTGTTCTAAAATTTAACCGTTAGAAACAAAAGTTGGTTATAATCGTATCGTAGTAGTTATTAATTCTTATTCAAATAATAGTTATTTATGCAACTGACTTATAATAGGGGGTATTAAAAGACGAACGTGGGTTTATCACACGAGGCGAAGCCGAGTGTGATAATAGTATCACATGAGTGTTTTAATACCTAATTATGTACAGTTGCATACAAGACTTTATCTACATCCATGTTATCAATCCTCTATAAAAGGTTCTGAAACAGTTTTTTGCAATACTAATACTCGTATCAAACATGGCGGCCGGCGTCATAGTGTACGGCGTGAATTCGAATAAGTTCTTTTTTTAAATTACGACGCTGTTGTAGTGAAACGCGCGTGCATTACAATGTTCTTTTTTTGAAAACGAGTTGCATTATGAAATTCAGTACAACATTAAAGCATCCGTTTGGATGCTATTATGGTTACCATGGTTACTATGACACTGGCTGTTTTAATGTTGGCAATAAGCTAACTGTTTCAGAAACTTTTATAGAGAATTTATAGCATGGGTGTAGATAAATAGTTTTATCATCAAGAGTATTTATGTAGCACTAATATACTTTTTAATTCATTCGAATCGGACATATTAATTTCGAAATTATCACGAGTATAAAAATGCTATACGCGTTCCGTTCGAAATGCGCGAAGTTTTTATATTTGAGAGCAAAAATGAAGAATAACGTGGGTTTTTCGAAAATCTACCCATAAGGAGGTGAAAAGAGGTAGTAAATTTTTCAGGGGAGGATTTTACTGCGGGGCTTGATTAACTTGAAAGAGTGGGAGAGGGAGGGGGGCTGGTGATGAGTGAAAGGGGAGGGGGTTAGGGGCAGGTGTTGGTGAGGAGAGGAAGGGGTGGTGAGTACTGTTGAGGGGTAAGGGGGAGGGGAAGGGTTGGTGAGGGGAGGAGAGGGAGGGACGGGGTGGTGAGGGAGAGAGGGGGAAGTGGAAGTGGTGAAGGGGGTGTGAGAGTGGGTGATAGGGGCAGGGAGAGGTTAGCGGGAAGGGGATACGTTGAACGAACGTGCTAATCTCTGCAACTAACAGACTTTGAATATTTTTTTTGCATTTATAGCCCAAATCTTAGGACCTAAAAGGAAAAAAACCCGGTCAAGAGCGAGTCGGACTCGCGCACCTAGGGTTCCGTTCCGATTTCTGAAAAGTGTGATATTTAGAGACATCGTTTTATTTTTCCTGTAATCTTTACATAAACTTCTATCATATAGATTCATCATATAGATATAGATATTTCAGATTTTTCGCTTTGCAAACTTCGGAGATAAGGGAGGGGGAACGGTATTTTTTTTTACATTTTTCATCAAAAGTCAAAAACTATGCGGCCTAAAAAAAAGAAAAAAATGTTTGAGAATGTGCAAATAGCGCTCTTTCATATGATACCCCACATACCCTAGTAGCCCCACTTTGAATTTTTAAGACCCCCTTTCAGTCAATGTTGCAAAAAAATATAAATATTTCTATTCCTTTCTTATTTGCAAAATAGTTGGGTAAACGTCATCTAAAACTGTTCCAAATTTCAAGTTGATAGCATTAGTAGTTCTTGAGATATCCAGCTGTGACAGACAGACAGACAGACTGAGTCACACCATAAGGGTTCCTTTTTTACCATTTTGGTATGGAACCCTAAAAAAGGCAGAAATAACGGTAAGTGAAAACGAAATAATAGCGCGGGCAGGCAATGCGATGCGACGGGGTGGGTCGGGGTAGTAAGAAATGTCACGCGGACGAAGTCGCGGGCAGCAGCTAGTACTTAAGTATAATCAGTTCAGTTAGTATGCAAAAGTTGCATGATCTAATTTTTTTGTTTTTAATAAGTAATGTCAAAGCGACGAAGTGTCACTTTGATTTTTGAAAATAAATACAATATTAAGGCATCTGCTCATTAAACCACCTGCCGTACTCAATAAATCTACTGCCCGTCTGGCGGAGTGTGCTGAAGTATTATTATGGTGAAGAAAGATCACGCTTTAAGAGCGCTGTTGAAAATTTCCCAAGAAAACACTGATATATTATCAGTATAATAATTATTGTAATTTCTATTGTATTTGTGTAACCTTTGTTGGAGATACAAATAAATAAATAAACTTAAAAACTTGTTTTAATTAAGGAAATGCTTCTCTGTAAACGATTATGAAGACGAATGGAATGCTGCGAAAACACATCGCCCAGTCGCACAAAGTGACCAGCACGTATCAACAAGTCTGACGCAGTAGTACTTTCTCGCTCGTGCCTGCACTTCTTATGGCATCATCATGGTCGGGGGCAAGGGATACACAAGACAACCTGTCTGAGACAGCAATAGATGTTCCGTTCTCAGGCTCATTTTGAGAACTGGTATGGCGTTTATTACCTTCCGCCGGATAACCGGTGTATTCCCGTTCGTCACCCTGACTTCGTCCACCTAAGGGGACAAACGAGATTTTGGGGGCCGAATGGGAATATGTTCTTAGATGGATCTGGGTCACTTGCGCGAAAAGACATTTCCGCGAATGTACTTTTGCGCGAACGGACTTATGCGCGAAGGGACATTTCCGCGAAAGACACTTTCAGGAACCCACTTGCGCGAAAAGACATTTCCGCAAATGGACTTTTGCGCGAAGGGACACTTGCGCGAAAGACACTTGCGGGACAAGAAATTGCCGCGACTGATCTTTTGCGCGCATGGACGTTTGTGCGCAGTACACTTGCGCGAAAGACTTGTGCGAATCCGCTTGCGCGAATACACTTGCGCGACGGGACGGTTGCGCGAAAAAGTTGCGGAAATGAGATTTCTTTATAACATCACGCCATTATTCTTTCAAAGGGCTACAGTACATTTTTAATTTACCTGCTTATTTTCTTAAGTTTTTTTTCTTCTAATTATCTCGTAATTTTTTTTTAAATTTTAGTTTATTTTATTTCGACATTGGTGTCATTTTCAGCGACCTCAAATGAAAATCAAGATGGCGGCTGCGAAAATTTTAAATTTTTCGTCATGCGTGTCATTTTCATGGTTCTTGAGATCGCTGAAAACGATAAAATTTTAAAATTTTTCGTCATTGGTGTCATTTTCATGGTTCTTGAGGTCGCTGATAACGATAATGAGGTCAAAATGAAAATCCAAGATGGTGGCTGCGAAAATTTTATAATTTTTCGTCATGGGTGTCATTTTCATGGTATTTGAAGTTGCTGAAAATGATAGTGGGGTCAAAATGAAAATTAAAGATGGCGGCTACGAAAATTTTCAAATTTTTCGTCATGGGTTTCGTTTTCACGGTATTTGCGGTCGCTGAAACCGATAGTGGGGTCAAAATATTTTATTTTAATTTTATTTTATTTTATTTGAATGATGCAATACTAACATAGTTTTTAGGACCTTTTGTAACTAACATAACATATGGACATTAACTTAGTCTGAAGTAAATGAATAAATAAAAAAAAATGAAAATCCAAGATGGCGGCTGCGAAAATTTTCACCCATGACGAAAAATTTGAAAATTTTCGCAGCCGCCATCTTGGATTTTAATTTTTACCCCACTATCGTTTAGGTACACCCTAGACCCAGCGGTTTGGCCTGTGCGTTGATATGTCAGTCAGTCAGTTTCTTCTTTCATATATTTAGATAACTGAACCAATACTACAACAATCATTTTGCCTCGGTAGGGAAAAACACTGGTCGATAAAATATTCTCCAAAATATCAGAGAGTCAAGACTCAGTAGTATCTAACTAAATGCAAACCTCGTAGCTCGGTGGAGCACACGCTTATCCCTATGCAGTAAGCACTAATCACTGAGATCAAAGAGGACTGTTCACCAGGCAGCTTACTGCCCATCATCTTGTTAAGAGAACTCTTCATTCCACAGCTGTACCTACGTCTGTGGTACCTACCGCTAACGTACGTTTTTATCCTGAGCAAGTAGGTACTAACGTGGAAAAATAAGTAGAAAATGTTAAAAAGACATCGAATTGTAGTACGTTGAATAAATTTGCATACGGAAGTTAGAGAGACACTCACATGGATGGCGAGCAATAACGATAATAGGCGAGGCGCAGGTCAGTCGGTAGCGGCGTGCGTGCGGCGAGGCTCCTGCGCCGCCGCGTCACGCCGCGCGCGCGGGTGGCGCCGCCTCGCACCCCGGACGCGCGCCAGTCCCCAGCCAGCCGCCGCCAGAGCTACCCGCGCGACATGGCCGCCGCTAAGTTCACGCGCAGAGAGGTCGAGGCGCGCAACCACCGCCAGGATGCCGCCATCATCATCGACAACGTGGTGTACGACGTGACGCAGTTCCTCGACGACCACCCGGGCGGCGCGGAGGTGCTGCTGGACAACGCCGGCAAGGACGCGTCGCAGTGCTTCCACGACGTGGGGCACAGCGACATAGCGCTGGAGTGGCGCGAGAAGTTCGTGGCGGGCGAGGTGGTGGACGAGGACCGCTGGGAGGTGCGCGCGCGCGACGCGGGGCCGGCGCACGCGGCCGAGCCGCTGACGCTGGCGGCGCTGCTGAGCGTGTGGGGCCCGCCGCTGGCACTCGCCGGGCTCGCGGCGCTGCTCTACGTGTATCTGTTCCCGTAGCACGCGCGTCAGCACTGCAGGGCAGTGGCTACGCTTACCGATCCTCCTATCGAAGGAATGTGTCGCTTTGTGACATTAGGCGCAGTGGAGACATGGGTTAAGGTGGGGTTTGTGGTTTATTTGGGACCCAATAAGTGTTTTTCCAGTTAATAAAACAAATGAAAGTCGAGTATGAACACTTCGACTTCGGCCGACAGCCGCCTGTGCTAGCTGTGCCAACTGGCGAGTGGCGAGTCAGCGGCGCTCGACGCGGCTGCTGAGAGCTGTGACGTGCTTGTTCCTTAGACTATGTAAAGAATGTTAAGGCGAAAGCTCCAGGGTAGCCCGCGAAATTCAAAATTTCTTACGTTTTTTGCAATTTGTAGGTCAGTGTGAGCTTGTATGTTGATTAAAATATGATTCGCGGCCGTAGCTAATATGGCTTTACAGAAATATTATCATTAGAATCAGCAATACAACTCCATAAGTTAGCATTTATCTCAAACCTCATTATTTCATGAAATCGCTAGATTTGAGGTAAATGCTAACTTATGGAGTTGTATTGCTGATTCTAATGATTATAATTCTGTAAAGCCATAATAGCTACGGCCGCGAATCATATTTTAATCAACATACAGGCTCACACTGACCTACAAATTGCAAAAAACTTAAGAAATTTTGAATTTCGCGGGCTACCCTGGCGCATCAACCTTAAGAACGGTGCTGAGTCTTTGTTTAATAGTACACATAGCGAACACCGTTGTAAATGATAATTATCTTAATAGTTTTATGGAATAAAGGTTGTGTTTTATATTGTTAATACGCTCGCGGTGTTATTTCTATAATTCAAGTTATACATCAAAACTATACTTAGTTAAATATTATGCGCCAAAGACTTCGAATTTTTAAGACCCCCTGGTCTTAAAAATTCGAAGTCGGGTTACAGAGCATGTGAAAAATATGAAAGAGCGCTGGTTGGACATTCTCAAACATTTTTTTCTTTTTTTTAGGTTCACAGTTTTCGACTTTTGATGAAAAATGTTAAAAAAAATACCGTTCCTCCCCTTATCTCCGATGTTTGCATAAAGAAAAATCTGAAATTATTCTATGTGATAGAAGCTTAAGTACCTATAGATTACAGGAAAAATAAAACGATGTCTCTAAATAGCACAGTTTTTCAGAAATGCGCCCTCGGTGCGCGAGTCCGACTCGCTCTTGACCGATTTTTTATTACTTTAAATTATTCTAGATCGTATGTATTAGCTTTCTAAAAGTAAAAATGCCACGTTTATAAGTCAGTCATAGCAGCATTTCCTATCAACTGTTAAAAAAGGCTGCACACTGCTACCTAATACTTCAGCAAGTAGACACTTTAATTTTTTTTTAAACATTTTTTTCATCGATAAAATTAAGCATTGTTTCCCTAAATTCGATATTTTATTTTAATTTTATTTTGTTTGGGTGGCTCACAGCTATCAATAATCACGAGCCATTTGCAAGCCTCCACAGTTATGCCTAGGCCGCACACATCGCGATAACCCGAAGATTCGCGTAATCGCGATGTATGTAGCCAAGTATTCGCGTATACTTCGGAGCTTCGTGCGTAGTCGCAACGACTTCGCTCCGCTGTCGGTAAACTCTCGCAGATCAAAGCGTTTTATCGCGATGAACTTCGCTTGCGCGGCCACACTTCAGTCGGCCCCCACCCTTCGTGCGTAGTGGACGTGTTAAGTTAAACTACAGTGCATAATATAGCTAGTATAGTTCTTGATTTGTGAATAGTTATCATCCACTTCCTCCTTTTTCTTGCTTTTAATTTGTTTTTTACATGAGATAATTGTAAAAAATAATTATTTGCTGCCATAAAATACAGAGCAACCGCGGCGTCCATTTTGTTTTATTCGTTTGTACATCGCTCGTACTCATCGCGATAAACTTGACAACACGCACTATGTGGCCGCGCAGCTTCGCTGTAGACCGAAGACGAAGTTTATCGCCCGAATGTCATCGCGATGTGTGCGGCCCAGACATTAGCAATGGAGTCATGTTGTGCAATGTTTTGATCGATGAACTATTCACTATTAACTATTCACGAAGCATAATAACAACTAGTTAAGTAAAGCACTAAATTAGCAATTGCATTAAGTACTTGCATAGGCAAGAATACATGCGCAAGCACTATTAGGATGCATTAGAGATATTACAGGTTTTTATAGGTATGTGCTTGCAAACAAATCGATTGAGGGGTGTTCATTCCTTACAATTCTGTTATAAATATGACTGAATTGGAGTGAACTGAGCGAATCATAAAGGAATTAAGTAGGTACAACGGTAAATTGTGCGAGCGTAAGGAGCATGGAGGATATCTCTCAAACGGGAATGCCGACGTGGAACATTCAGAGACAGCTTAGAAAGAAGTTGAGGAAATTCAATCTTTGATTGAGCTATTTTCACAAGGAATGTCATGTCAGATAGAATTATTTCTCCGAGTTACAAGTGAATGTAAATGGAATCGAGCACATCGTTCATTATATTATAAGTAAGTATTATAACTTTATAACTCATCTTGATACTTCTACGCGTTCCTGAGACTTGACAAGTCTGTCAGTCGACAAACAGATAGACAGACAGACAGACGGACAACGAAGTGATCCTGTAAGGGTTCCGTTTTTTCCTTTTGAGTTACGGAACCCTAAAAATACTACAAACTTAAAAATAACTTTAATTTTGGAAGTACATAGGTGGCATCTGTGATCTTCATCATCAGTTTATTTATTTATTTAATCTTTTCGCACAAAACACAGTACAAAGGCGGACTTAATGCCTTAGGCATTCTCTACCAGTCAACCAAGGGTGGTGAAGAGATTGATGGCAGGTGCTCGAGGAATAATTATAGGAAAAATAAAATAAAACTATATCTTAATTAATTACAAATAGACTACTTATACAAGTACATAAATAGGTAATAAACTAATAATACACAAACATATTATCTAGGTACTTACTAGTATCAGTACCACTTCACCTAATGGTGCTTTCCGAGAGCAAATGCACGAGTTACCTACTATTTATATACCCAAATCGCTATAGACACCTATTAAAATTATACTTAAATATTTCCGTCGATTTCTTCAGGATTCCATCATCAGATCCTGACCATCGGGTCAACAACAACAAAGACAACAACATGACAATGGGACCAACTAGAAAGTATAGGTACCCTTTCAAACAAAAAAATAATTTTCCAAATCGGTCCAGCTGTCTTCGAGTAACCGGCGAACATACATACGAATACAAAAAAAAAAACCGGCCGAGTGCGAGTCGGACTCGCGCACCGAGGGTTCCGTTCCGGTTTCTGTGTTCTATTTAGAGACATCGTTTTATTTTTCCTGTAATCTTTAAGTACATAAACTTCTATCACTTAAATTAATTTTAGATTTTTCTTTATGCAAATTTTGGACATAAGGGCGGGGATGGTATTTTTTTTTTTACATTTTTCATCAAAAGTCGGAAACTATGCGGCCTAAAATAAAATTAAAAAATGTTTGAGAATGTGCAAGCAACGTTCTTTAATATGATACACCACATGCCCTAGTGGCTCTACTTTGAATTTTTAAGACCTCTTTCAGTCCATATTGCAAAAAAAAAAAATCTTTCTTATTTGCAAAATAGTTGGGTAAACCTCATCTAAAATTGTTCCGAATTTCAAGTTACTAGCATTAGTACTCTTGAGATATCCAGCTGTGACAGACAGACTGAATGGGTTCCTTTTTACCATTTTGGTACTTAACCCTAAAAACTGTTTCCGATGAACTGAGAAACTCCTCCTTTTTGTTATCACGAACCAAAATGCATAATAAATAAGATGTGCAGTGGGCAGTGTGTGCATCAGTGTTTCAAAATAATTAGGTAGTGTTGTGGCGGGGCGGGGCGGGGCGGGGTGGGGCGGTTGTGGTCGACTGGTCGCCGGCGCCGGTCGGTGCCGCTGCGCTCAAGGTGAGCCGGTCCTCTCGCTCTCGCGTGCACTAGTTGGACAATAAGTAGTACACACTTTACACACGTCTACATATCAAACAACACATTTCTGATCTCGCATTGCATACGATTTCCGTACAATACAGTATGTGGCAGTGTGTACCTAGGTAGGTAGGTAGGAGGTAACAGATTTTCTACATCATCACTTGAAAACATCATATTTTAATTGAAATTATGTTTGAAACAACGTTTTTAAAAAAAAAGTAATTAATAAAACTAAAAAACCCGACTGCAGTAAAAAATTTAAGTTAAAAAAAAAATAAAATTTTTAACTGTTTTTTTATTTCCAGTTTTTTAGTTTACAAATGTGAAAGATTGCGTAGACAATTTAGTTCTTGCAAGGAGTTGATGACTGACTGGTTATGAAGGTTAAAGTTTTACCTATGGATTTTGTCACTTCGAATTATTTTTAACCATATATGTCACTGACCTCTAGAGGTCAGTGACATATATGGTTAAAAATATTATATATATACATATATTGTCTAAATGTTTGTAATCACCTTTTAAAACCAGTCCAGTGTAAAATGTAGCCAGTGACACTTGCGCTACCAAGAAAAATCTAAAGACGTATTATTTATCCAAATCCGTTCATTCGTTTAGGAGTTACAAGGGAACAAAGAAACGGACATACACACATACATACATATATCCCAAGTAACAAAGGAGAAACCCGAACTCCATAGAAACTCGGGCCTGGTGTTACAGGGCTGAAATTTGGCCATAAATTAGAGCATTTTGGAAGGTTTCACGAGCCCAATTTTCACGACTCCCAGCAATGGCCAAATTGGTAAAATTAGACTTTTTAGGATATATTTATTATTTGATGATTAAGTTGATGGTAACAAATTCTTCTCAGAACAGAACGGCCACAGTGAATACACACTCGTCGGTGCCCTGTAGGTGTCTGTTCACTCTCTTCTGGTCTATTTCCCTCAAGAGATACAGTATTTGCATGATTCCAGCAAGCTTGGCAGATAAAATCATTTTCATTTACCTGAAGCAAGCATTTATCATTTGACTATTAAGTCTAGCACTAGCATTTAGCAATAAACATCTGAGTGGCATATTAGCGTAAACATAAGCGGCCTTATTACAGTCCCACAGCAGGGGAACAGGCCTCCTTGCTGAGAGAGGGAATAGGCCGTAATAAACCATGCAGGTTCAGTTCGGATTGGTGATGTCACATGTCTTTGAATATGAATTTGTTGCACATTCTGGTAAGTATAATTTTATATAATACCTACAACTATCAACAGACAACTGAAAATAAGCGATAACACTATTTAGTTTGATTACATTAAATAATTACTTAGTACAAAAATGTTACGATATGAAAATATCGAATACTAACGGTTTGAGGCGCGACCCATTCCTGTACAATTGAAAAAATCATTTCATCTTCCAATCTTTCCCTTCCTATTGTATTGCAGCGGTCCGTTGCTATTCCGCAATTAATGCATAGGCTCATGATGTCGTTAATTACAACCAGTCCTCAAAAGAACGAGATACAGATCCGATTTTCTAGCAAAGGTCAGCAGGAGTGGCAGGGTACGATGTGCAATGTTTAAGCGCGAGGGTCACTCAGGTCAGAAGGCAAACAATTTCGGAGTCCAGTAGTCGAGCAGAGGTCTTATGAAATAATAAATCTCGAGAAATACGGAAAAACACATTCACTTGCGCAAAAATACGAAAAGCGAATGACATTAATGACATGACATTACAACCATGACAATAGACAAACGTTGAGGTTGACATTTGCCGTTTACTAGTGCAATCCGTGGTGCAATCGATTTTATCAATTATTTAATTCTTTTAATGTTTTTATAATGGTGCTTCCGTTAAAAATCAATTGAGATTTCAGATTTTTTTGTATTACATTGATTTTAATACAAAAAAAAATATTATACTAACTAATGGAGTATTATTTAATCATTTGTAACAGTATCGATTTCCACTAAATCGATCATATTCTTAGGTTACGCTCTATTGATATAATGCCAGCGTTCGTGAGGTTTGTGACGTACAATGGAATAAGTTTTGTAACGGTTTACAAGGGTTGATTAAAAATAAAAAATAGAAATCTACTTATTTTCTACACTTGGCCATTGTAATTGAGGCTAACATTTTAATAGGTTAAGCAAGTAAAATAGACGATTTTTTTGGTATATATTTGATTCGTGTAACGGTTAGGCCCAAAAACGGGTTTCTCCTTTGGTACTCTAACAGTCCTGAGAACGTTTTAGAACGTGCTAATTAGTGTTGATGATTAGTACTATAATGGTGTTGTAGGTAAACGTTTACAGAACCCCGAAAAGGCCCTAGTTTTATCACTGATTTATTTAAACATTACATAAAGGCTCTCACGGTGATAAATCAGCTATAGTTGAAATGTAAAAGCGTCGAGAAACGCTTTTTAGTACTAAAATAGTGCTGTCTGCAACGTTTATGTCACAAATTTGCACAATAGAAGTAACCAAAACATGTTTATACCTAGTGCTATTTTGCACCGTAAACGATTCCAGTGATCTTTTTTATCACACTTGTTTGCTATTTTATTCGTGTCAAGAAAACAAAATAATATGCTGTATGTCATTTGTCATTGTTGCTTAACGTAACATGTACCTAATAAAAAAGACATCCTACAAAACATTCATGAACCGTAACTCTGCCTAACTTGCACTTGCGAAAATTATTGTATCGATAAAGTCATTACGCTGATTTCAATTTTGACAATGCACCCTCACAATTTTCGGGTTTTTATTAAATTTAAATGAATAAAATATGGACTTGTCCTGAGTATGGCTGCTATAGTACACATTGGCTCCAGCCGTGCTGCTAATGTGCTATCATGGCAGAAAAGAGCAGCCATATTTTCACCAAAAACGAATTATTTATTTATTTATTTATTTATTAAAACTTTATGCACAAGTAAAAAAATACTGTACAAAGGCGGACTTAATGCCTGAGGCATTTTCTACCAGTCAACCTTAGGGTGATGCAGAGACAAAACATGGTAGGTGCAATATAAGGGACAGATAACTCGAAAAAGAATAAATACTAATAAATACATACATAAATACATACATATAAACAAAATAAACTTTGTCAAGAGAAATAACGAAAGGTAGAGGAGAAAAAGAATCCAGCAAATCAGCGCCGCGATGATTTTGCCAACTTTTCACGAATATGTTCACGTGCCTTCACTTTGCAAAATAACGGACTGGTTGCCATCCTGATGTTCAGAGGGAGCGCATTCCAAAGAAATACCGCCTGGAGAAAGAAAGAAGAATGAATAAAACCAGAGCGGTGAGAAGGACATCGTAGCAGAAGATTGTTGGTTGAACGAAGATTTCTACTATGGGCAGAGCATAAGTATTGAACATGGGAAGTCAGATAAGAAGGAGAAGTGGTCTTGTTTAATATGGAATATAACATAGACAGAGCCCTGAGCTCTCTCTCTGAATTAGGGTTCGTTTTCCAAATATAAAATAGTGTAGTCAAAATAAATTTATTTGTATGGAGTTGTTTAAATGCACAATGGGGCATAATTTGGTATATAGTAAATATATACCTAGAAAACGTAAGTACTTAGGCATCATTTTTAAATCTTAAAATAAAAAAAATATTTATAAGTACCTACCTATCTCTTTTTTGATATTGGAGGTAACAGATTTTCTACGATTACCTTTGCCTCTAGTTTTACTGATTCCGGCGTCAAATCCAAATCATCTTCACTTCAACACATCATATTTTAATTGAAATTTTGTTTGCAACAAACTTTTAACAAGAAAATCTGCTTGGCGCCAATTTTTTTTCTTTCATTTTTTTTCGTCCGGCCGTCTTGCTGGCCAGTGCGGTTTTAAAATAACACCAACTCATAAGTTTACTTATACCAAGTTATTAGAGTAGTGTACTCACCAATTTGATCAAAAACATATTTTTTCATAGATATTGCTAGTAGCATTGACTTATATTATTACTAGTTTTTATATCAATAGCTAGTAGGAATAAAATACAGACCAACAACACAAAAAGTGATTAGACAAAACAGGTATTTTTAATTGTCATTCCATATAAATAGACGAATTTTTTTTTTAAATTTTGTTAAACATATATTTTTGTTTGTTTTTTATAATTTCCTCGCATTAGTGAAGAAAAGTAGAGTGATCAACTCTGGTCTAAGTGAGCAATTACACCCTCGAACTCGAAATATCTTTGGTGTAATTGATTACTTACATCCCATGTTTAACAATCTACTATTGATGCGTTTTCCCATCATTAGAGAATTATTAATTCCGGATGACATTCATAAGAAACTTACGTGTTGTAATTGTAATAAAGAAATGTCGGCTTTGTCAAGTCGTGTAACCTGTGCGAAGCAAGGCCCCGGCGGGCGCGGGGCGCTCGGCATAATTACATATACAAAGACTTGTTACAGTAGGTACCTATGCCTACCTGTGTCGAAACAATTGTAAGCAATGAGGTTTTGTAAGTAGGTAAGTATTGTTTTTATCGAATTTATGTAGGTACGTGATGAGTAATTTTTAGGGTTCCGTACCAAAATGGTAAAAAAGGAACCCCTATGGTGTCACTCAGTCTGTCTGTCTGTCTGTCTGTCACAGGTGGATATCTCAAGAACTACTAATGCTATCAACTTGAAATTTAGAATAGTTTTAGATGACGTTTAGCCAACTATTTTGCAAAAGAAATTAAAATATTTATGTTTTTTTTTGCAACAGGGACTGAAAGGGGGTCTTAAAAAATCAAAGTGGAGCTACTAGGGCATGTGGGGTATCATATGAAAGAGCGCTGTTTGCACATTCTCAAACATTTTTTTTTAGGCCGCATAGTTTTCGACTTCTGATGAAAAATGTAAAAAAAATACCGTCCCCCTCCTTTTCTCCCAAGTTTGCAAAGAGAAAAATCTGAAATTATTCTATGTAATAGAAGTTTATGTAAGGATTACTGGAACAATAAAACGATGTCTCTAAATAGCACACTTTTTCAAAAATCGGAACGGAACCCTCGGTGCGCGAGTCCGACTAGCTCTTGACCGGTTTTTTTTAAATAGAAGTGAAGGTTAAATGGGGCAAGTTAGTGCGTCGGCAAATCGATGTCACCATCACCCAGAGCCCAAAAGCCAATTTGGCAAGCAGTGCCTATTGAACATTTACTAACTTTTTTCATATAGGTAGGTCAAAGACATTACTATAACTTGTAGTCTTTTACTGTTAGTTTATGTTGGTCAATTAAATAAATAAATAAATTTAAAAAATGAAGGGTGGGTTGCACCAAGGGTTATAGTTTCCATCAAAGTTAAAATGACCACAGAATGTCACCTACTGTTGCTCCGTCATGTCATGTCAAATGTACCCCATAGTCATATCATTCTCTCGTCTGACAGAATTGACAGATATTTAACAATAACTTTAACCGACGAAGCTTGGGTGGTTCCCCTCAAGTGTCGAATGCACCCCATGTGTGCATAAGGAAAACCCTTTACATAATAGGTATATAAGCTTACATCACATATACAGGACGAATTTTTTATCACTTGCCAAATTTTCACAGGGTGTTCACCCATGAATACGAACAACTTTTACTATGGGACCAAACCTGAAATCGCGAAAAAAAAATCAACTGCTCCCTACATTTTGACGAGTTTGGTGTAGATAAATGTACTGAACAGCTGATTTTTTTTCGCGATTTATGGTTTGGTCCCATAGTAAAAGTTGTTCGTATTCATGGGTAGAACACCCTGTGAATCCCTGTGAAAATTTGGCAAGTGATAAAAAAATCGTCCTGTATAAAAACGTAAAAAAACATCATCCGATGGAAAACCAATCATCATCATCATTAGTTGTGATTGTGAACCTATGGAGTGCGCAGCTAACCCCCCCCCGCGTGTCAAGTGCGCCCCGAGTGTGCAATAGGAAGCTTAGACCACATATACCTACAGGGCTACTTGTAAGTCGACGTATTCCTTGCAGGACGTCATAGTATAGTAGGGTTCCAATGCAACAAATTGAGCCACCAAATGTTCTACCGAAATACAATAGTTTTTGAGTTAGTTAGATTTTTAGTTTTTAGGGTTCCGTACCAAAATGGTAAAAAAGGAACCCTTATGGTGTCACTCCGTCTGTCTGTCTGCCTGTCACAGCTGGATATCTCAAGAACTACTAATGCTATCAACTTGAAATTTGAAACAGTTTTATATATATATGACGTTTACCCAACTATTTTGCAAATAAGAAAGAAATAAAAATATTTATATTTTTTTTGTAACAGGTACTGAAAGGGGGTCTTCAAAATTCAAAGTGGGGCTACTAGGGCATGTGGGGTATCATATGAGAGAGCGCTATTTGCACATTTTTAAACATTTGTTTTATTTTTTTTAGGCCGCATAGTTTTCGACTTTTGATGAAAAACGTAAAAAAAATACCGTTCCCCCCCCCCTTATCTCCGAAGTTTGCAAAGGGAAAAATATGAAATTATTCTATGTGTTAGAAGTTTATGTAAAGATTACAGGAAAAATAAATAGCACACTTTTTCAGAAATCGGAACGGAACCCTCGGTGCGCGAGTCCGACTCGCTCTTGACCGGTTTTTTTTTATGAAAAATACAATTCAATAAAGCCGGTCAAGAGCGAGTCGGACTCGAGCACCGAGGGTTCCGTTCCGATTCCTGAAAAAGTGTGCTATTTAGAGAAATCGTTTTATTTTTCCTGTAATCTTTACATAAACTTCTTCATAATATGATACCCCACATGCCCTAGTAACCCACTTTGAATTTTTAAGACCCCCTTTCAGTCCCTGTTAAATATAAATATTTTTACTTCTTTCTTATTTGCAAAATAGTTGGGTAAACGTCATCTAAAAATTTTCCAAATTTCAAGTTGATAGCATTAGTAGTTCTTGAGATATCCAGCTGTGACAGACAGACAGACAGACGGACGGAGTCACACCAAAAGGGTTCCTTTTTTACCATTGTGGTACCTACGGAACCCTAAAAATGATTTACGGAGCGGCTTTACTGGAATTTAAATTAATTTAGGAGCTGATGCCATAGCAGATCTTTCTTAAAAATTAAAAGTTGAAAAAGCCTAAGCAATACATCTCCATAAGTTAGCATTTACCTCAAATCTAGCGATTTCATGAAATCATGAGGTCTGAGGTAAATGCTAACTTATGGAGTTGTATTGCTGATTCTAATGATTATAATTCTGTAAAGCCATATTTAGCTACGGCCGCGAATCATATTTTAATCAACATACAAGCTCACACTGACCTACAAATTGCAAAAAACTTTGAATTTCGCGGGCTACCCTGGCGCATCAACCTTAAAAACGTCGTGTGATACACGGGTGTGTAGTGTGTAGCTCACACCCGTGTATCACACGACGTTTTTCAATACAGTTGTGGGAAATACTTAGTACCTAAAAAACAAATCAAAGAATTTATTTTGATAGTAGTTTTAACATGGAATAAATTGACCACAATGCATGTAGATGGTTTATATTTGCCACTCAATTCATGTTAATAAGCTAACAAAACATATTCTGAAAATCAATGATGTAGGTAATAAAAAGGTAATACTTACATCATTGCTGAAAATGATTTAGTTAGTCTGATTTAGTTTTCTTTTGTTTTTTCCATAAAATAAAATGATCGTATGTCGCCATATTCTCGAGATTTTGGGGAAAAATTTCATCTTGTGCAGTTTTCGTCTCAGATAAAATATCGGGTGGAGTTAATTGCATTTCATCACTCGTACTTGAACTCATTATCAATTTATCACACAAAAAATTTAAATTTTCAGAAAATGGCGCGTTTTTGCAACGGGAATTTTTTTTTTACAACGGAAACGTACCCAATTGATGCAGCCCACTAATATATTTTAATAAAACCACTGTCGTTACTGCCTTAATATTTTGTTTTATTATTTACTTTTCTAAGCAGAACACCTTAGCTTTAAACGGGAAAACGGAAATCGTTCTCTTCTGACAGCTAGCTGTTGAAACATACATTTTTTATTGGGACTCAATGTTGCCATGAATATGTAACATTCGTCCCCTTTTTTAAATTTAGTCTTAAGCTAAGTCTTACATTATATCCTATAAATCTAACCGGTCAGGAGCTTTTCTTATTCTAACTGATCTACGTACTACAGGCGAAGAAGACCCAAGATTTGAATTTCCAGGAGTATCGCTGTCCCTATCCAAACAACTACCATGAAACCCTTCCTCTTCCCTACTATTTCCTAAATCCGCTCCACTAGTATTTGAGCCATTGGCGTTATCATGGTCTAAAGTTCTGTCAACCCTTTCACTAGTTAAATACTGAGGTGGAGATTCTTGACCTAGAGCCTCCTGCACCTGTTCAGGCACAACATCCAACTCATCATCTTTACTATCTACACTACCTGCACATGATCTAAGAGAAGATGCATGATAATATTTATGAACTCCATCAACTTTTACTAAACATCTAACTACACTTAGTCTCTTTAAAATTTCTCCCTTGACCCATCCTTTCCCTTTACTCAGTTCTTTACACCAAACCTTATCCCCTTCTGCAAATACCATGCTTTTTTTCATATCCTTTACAAGTTTTTTTTGAAATAACATTATATGGTTTCATTAAATCAAATCTGGTCCGGGGTTTTTGTTTGAACAAAATCTCATTTGGAGACATTCCTGTTACATTTGGAGTATTTCTGTAATTAAATAGAAAATTTTGTAAAAGTACTTCTGGACTTAATTTTGAATTTTCACTTCCCAGTCTACTTAAACATTTTTTTATAGTTTGCACTGTTCTCTCAGCCATTCCATTAGACTGTGGGTGGTAGGGTGGAGTTTTCACTGCTTCACATCCATTTACTTTCAAAAATTTCACAAATTCAGCAGAATTAAATGGGGGTCCATTATCACTTGCTAATGTAGCAGGTATACCAATAATAGCAAAAGTTTTACACAATTTTTCCACTACCTGAGAAGAAGTTGTACTCTGCATAATGTGCACATCTAACCATTTTGATCGTGAATCAACAATCAAAAAATATGTAATAGAATTTATATAACAAAAATCAACATGTACTCTCTCAAAATTTCTTTCAGTTTTGATCCAAGGAGTCAGTGGGCATGCATTTGTAAAACATCTAGTTGCCTGACAAATCTCACAAGCCTGTAAAAGTTTTTCAATGTCCTGTCCCAAATTTGGCCACCAGCAATATTCTCTCATTAGCATTTTTGATTGAACAACACCTTGATGAGATTCATGAAACATTTTGAGAACTTTTGATCTTAATTTAAGTGGTACAATAACTCTATTTCCCCATAATAAACACTTCTGTTCAACACACAATTCAGCTCGCTTTAAAAAGTAGGGTTTTAAGCTGTCATCACATACACTAATTGGCCAACCCGATATGACATACTCATAAACTTTACATAATGTTGGATCTGTTCGAGTATAAAAAGCAATATCTTTAAAATCAACAGGAGGATTTTCAGAGAAACTCAAAAAAATTACAGTATCACATACTTCTGCAACTTCTGGCAAAGGCAGACGTGATAAGGCATCTGCATTACCCAATAAAGTTCCTTTCCTATAACTAATCTCATAATTATATCCAGACAGAAGTAGAGCCCATCTTTGTAGTCTAGCATTTGCAGTCACTGGAATTCTTTTAAGAGGATCAAAAACAAATTTTAATGGTTGATGATCAGTGATCAAAATAAATTTTCGACCATACAAAAACTTATGAAACTTTTTTATTGCAAAAATTATTGCTAAAGCTTCCTTTTCCACTTGTGAGTAATTTCTTTGTGCACTATTTAAAGTTGCCGATGCAAAACTTATGGGCTCTCCATCTATTTTGTGACTAAGTACTGCCCCAACTCCATACTCACTAGCATCTGTTGTTAAATACAATTCTTTATTCACATCATAATGTACTAACAGCTGATTTTCAATCAATAATCGCTTACTATGTTTAAATGCCTTTTCACAGTCCTCAGACCACTTAAAACAAGTATTGTTTTTTAATAATTTATGCAGGGGTGTTAATGCTTCTGACAACCTTGGTAAAAATTTACAATAATAATTCAAAAGTCCAAGATAAGCTTGTAGTTGAGTTACTGTCTTAGGAGCTGGAGCTCTTATGATGGCTTCTACTTTATCTGACAAGGGTTTAATTCCTGTTTTATCAATGTTATGCCCTAAAAACTTAATTTCATTACAGAAAAATTGTCATTTTTCCAAATTGACTTTTACATTATATGATTCTAAACCTTCTAAAACCTGAGTTAAATGGTTATAACAATCCAACATACTATTTCCCTTTATAACAACATCGTCTATAAAACATTTCACATTGTCCAACCCTTGTAAAATTTGGTCCATAGCGCATTGAAATACCGATGGGCCACTTGATACCCCAAATTGCAACCGAGTTGGTCTAAACAATCCTAAGTGTGTATTAATTGTCATGTATTCACGGGAACACTCTTCTAATAATAATTGTTGATAGGCTCCTGTTAAATCTAAAACACAGAAAACACTACCCCCACTTAGAGCTGCAAAAATGTCCTCTGGTATTGGCAAAGGATAGTGCTCAGTGTCCAATACTCGATTTAGTGTGACTTTGTAATCTACACAAATACGCAGCTTCTTGTCACCTCTCTGAGCCAATACTATTGGACTGGCCCAACTACTATGTCTTACTCTTTCAATAATTCCTGCTTTTTCCAGACTTAATAATTCCTTTTCAACTTCCTCCTTCTTAGAATAAGGAATAGTATAAGCTCTGTGAAAAGTAGGCTCAGCTCCTTGCTTAAGTTTTAAGCTGGCTTTGAAGTTTAATATGTGAGATGATCTATCTTTCTCAAAAACTTTTTTATATCTTGTTTTAATTTTTTCAACTAATTTATCTTTGCCACTGTCTACAGATTTTACCTGTCTTATCTCAAAATACTTTTGCCATCTAGGAAATATAACTCTTAACCAATTTCTTCCCACTAAAGGGACAAAATACTTTTCACAATCAATAACAACTAAATACAAATCCTGTTTTAAATTACTTAATGTAATTTTAAACGATCCTAGAATATTCAAAAGCTCACCTGACACTGACTTTAACCTATAGTTACACTTATTTAATACACTCTTTGCAAAATATTCATCAAAATCTCTTTTATGTATTACTGATTTACAGGCTCCTGTGTCCACTTGCATTCTTAAAATTTGTCCACTTTTCAGTCATAATGGCATCCATGCAATGTCTTCCCCATTAGACAGTTGCTGAATACTGCCAAGTATGACTTCTCCCTCCTCGGTATCCTGTTTTTCAGTATGCTGCTCATCCATTTGCTTCAACATATTTCTTCCTCCAGATTAACGGAAATGACACTTTGTAGCAATGTGACCTGGTCTGTTACAGTGAAAACACACCCAATTCTTCTTAAAACACTTGTCTGACATATGCTTGCCACCACAACGAGTGCACTCTCCATGATTTCGGTCATTAGATACATTGCCTCATACACCATCCCCATTACTCATTTGGCTACGTCCCTGCATTTGAAATGGAGCGCGTTTCTGTACAGAAACCTGCTTTTGGAGGGTCTGTACACTCGCATCTGGCTGAATGTTCCTTGTCTCGTTTTCTGCCGTTTCATATGCAGTTGCTATCTTCACTGCTTCTTCAAAAGAGAGACTGTCACCAACTGTCAAGAGCTTCTTGATGAGTTGCTCTCTAGATAACCCACACACCAAACGATCTCTTAAAGCTTCATTGAGAAAAGTGCCAAAATTACACGGAGCAGCTTTTCTTTTTATTTCCACCACATAATCGTTTACGCTTTGCTGTTCTTTTTGGTTACACTTGTAAAACTCATACCGGCCGGCTACTGCGGATTTCTTTACCACATAGTGTCGAGTCAGAGTCTCGATCAATTCCGCATAGGTTTTGGTCGCTGGTGTGTCTAGAGATACTAGATTTTTCAATACGTTGTATGTTTCTGGTCCAATAAGTGTAATTAACATGGGCACCTTCATGGCTTCCTTCACCTGGTTTACTATGAAAAACTGTTCCATCCGCTCACTATAATCTTTGAAATCTTGTTTCTCTGCATTAAAATGTTCAATGCTACCGATTAACGCCATGTTACTCCTCGTCGCCAATAATATATTTTAATAAAACCACTGTCGTTACTGCCTTAATATTTTGTTTTATTATTTACTTTTCTAAGCAGAACACCTTAGCTTTAAACGGGAAAACGGAAATCGTTCTCTTTTGACAGCTAGCTGTTGAAACATACATTTTTTATTGGGACTCAATGTTGCCATGAATATGTAACACCCACCTTAGAGTAATTAGACTGTACACACAGCAATCAATGAGTAGAGCAGGCATTGTAGGGACATAGACACGCCGCCGCCGCTGCGCAAGCGCACCGTGACATGAACTCAGCAATCCCCTTTAGCTGAGATGCAGCAGGTAAGTACTTAACTAGAATTTAGTTTTATTACAAACCTTATAAAACAATATCGAGAACGGGTCCTTTTTACGAGGTAAACAGGTACCTACTTCGTTGTTCAAGAATGGCTGTGTCAGCATGAGAGATGAGTCTTGTTGTGATGATAGTTGTTATCAGCAGAAGGGGCGAGGGGCGGCGCGCGGGGCGAGGAGGCGGCGCGCGCCGCCCGCCGCCCGCAGTGCTCAGTCCGTCGCCGCACTCCGAGCAGACCGCGCGCGCAGCCATGCCCGTCAGGCAGTTCACTCGGGAGGAGGTCTCCAAGTACAGCAGTAAAACTGAAACCGTATTCATCATCGACAATGTAGTGTATGACGTCACCAAGTTCCTGGACGAGCATCCCGGCGGGCACGAGGTGCTGGTGAATGCGGTCGGCAAGGACACGTCCGAGGACTTCGACGACGTGGGGCACTCGCTGGACGCCAAGGAGCTCATGCAGAAGTACGCGGTGGGCGAGCTGGTGGAGGCGGAGCGCGTCAACGTGCAGAAGCGCCAGATGTCCTGGGAGGACAGCAAGCAGGACAGCGAACCCAGCTTCACGAGCTCGTGGAAGTTCCCCGTGCTGCTGGGCGTCGTGGTCACGGTGCTGTACACCTACCTGTTCGGGTAGGACTAGTGATGTGCCGCGGTGTCACTGGAAGTGTGTGAGCGCGAGTCGTGTCCGGCCGCTGCTGACAACGGTGTTATATTATATAACGTCCTTATTGACTACAGACTGCTGTTGGATAGTTGGTTTTGTGCATAATTTATATACATATTGTGATAATTTAATTAAAGTAATTTTATAACGTTGACGCTTGTTTCATCACTCCGCTGTGCAGACCCGAAACGTGAGAGTGGCCGCGTCGGACCTCCCGGCCGGCTGCCGGCTCGGCCCGGTGAACCGGTCGCACGCGCCTGTGTGCCGTGTCGCCTGTGTGGAGCGACTGAGCGAGTGTTCATTCACCACGAGTCCACTCACCAACCAACACGACACGCTCCCCGCGCCGCGCCGTGTGCCCAAAACACGGATACGAATGAGTTGCTTCACCAATACAACCATTTACTTACTATAGGTACATATTATGTAATATTGTTGTCTCCGGTCGGGTTGCCGTGCACTAAGTATCGAGCGTGCATTTCAGTAGTACTGCCAACTAGCACCACCATTGGAAAAAATTATAAGTCAGGAGATATGGAACAGTTTGAAATTTCCTGTGCTCACATTTATCAGATGAGGTAGAATTTTTTTGACCTCACCTGACCTACCTCATCTGACTAAAAATGTGAGCACAGGAAATTTCAAACTGTTCCATATCTCCAGACTTATGATTGTTTTCAATGGTGGTGCTAGTTGGCCGCACTACTCGCCTTAAGCGTAAGTATTAAGGAGGCACTAGTCTGCGGCTTGAATTCGTTGGTGGCGTGGCTATTAAGCATGCTATTTAGTTACTTTATTTATTTAATTTTATTTATTTAGTAAGTATTTAATTAGCACTAGCGGACTCGACAGATGTTGTCCTGTCTGAACGATCCTAGAACCTGACTTTAGCGCCACCTACCGGGTCCAATTGTGTTTTCAAACCATCCAGGAACCCATTGAAAAATACACACAAAATTTCATCTAAATTAGTCCAGCCGTTTAGGAGGAATTAGGTGACAAACACACGTACAGAAGAATTATATATATTAAGAAGATAAGCATCACACACGCAAAACGATCCAAACGCAGCGGAGAACACTCTCGCCCCATTGCCACCCTGTCTGCCCTGTCGAAACTCTTTGGAAGGTTAGTCCACACCGAAATGTTTCCTGTACTCCATAACATTATAATTCAACAACAACTCGGTTTCGTAAAACGGCGGTCGACAAATACTAACATTATTTTCTAGCTTTTTGTTTGATTGTGTTGATAATCGTGTACAAGTGGAGGCAGTGTATATGGACTTTTGTAAGGCTTTCGACAAGGTAGACCATGAAATACTACTAAATAAAATAGCGTTCAACGGAATTCCTTAACCGTAGAGGACTTGTAAATATCAGGAGACAAAAATATGCAAAGATAAATAAATTATAAAATATGAAAATCACAAGATTTCAGATACACCACTTTCAACGACCGAATTCAGCAAATAATGCCCTATTTAGTACATTATTGTTCAAAGTTGACCAAAAAAAAGATTTAATTTTTTAAGCTTTTTTAAGTTGAATCAGGAAAAATATCGAAAAAAAAATTATAACTCGAAAACTACAAAAAATCGTAGCACATACATGGGGGTAAAATCGAGAGGTACTGTACTCTGCTATCAGCTCGCACTGTCTTAAAAGAAACACCCTGTATACCGACGACCTCAAGGTATATTGCCTTCTGCTGCAGCAAGATTTGGACCGACTATCCTGTTATTGCCAGAAAAATAAGTTACAAGTAAGCTCACCCAAATGTAACTTCTTAAATTTTACAAAAAATAAAACTAAAATAAACTATACATACACGTTGTGCAGCCCCTCTACTTACAGTGGACGTTATTCGTGATCTCGGTGTTATCATTGACTCTGTTTGGATCTACATAAATAGGAAAGATTAAACAGTATAAACTTTATGGATTTGTATTACGATAAACAGTTGATTTTAAAAAGCCTTCTTCCTATATTTACTTAATTGTTGGGAATGGAACTTTCCAGCTCAGTAGGTTTGCAAAGCGGAAAGCGGTCGTCGAGCCGCTCTAAGCTGCTTTGTTGAAACTTGATTAAAATAACCATCATCATCGTTCTCTTGCTCTTATCCCAATCTATTTGGCGCAACATGTCTCTTTTTTCCATGCTTCTCTATTAGTCGTCATCTCGGTAGTCACTCCCAGCCATCATCTGTCAAACAATCCATCCATCGTTTCTTTGGTCTTCCCCTACTCTTATAGCCATCGACATTCGATATTCATACTCAAAACTTCCCTCACGACATGTTCCCCATTCCTCCGCATCACAAACCTACCCATGTCATCGTGATAGAGCGTTTTAGTTTTATGAATAAGTCGACGTTCGCACGGACGATATCGCGGCGATTTTTTTTAGCTCACTGGATTTTCAACGCTCTGCTTAGCGCCGAGAGTTGCAAATCCGACAGTGTGTTTTTTTGACGTGCTAGAACGCACTCCGTGGTTATTAGGTTGGATTCTCAACGCTCGGCTCAACAACTAGAGTTGAAAATCCAGTGGGCGATAAAAAAGCGTACATGGAATACCTATGCATACTACAAACTCTAGGTGCTAGGTGCAAAATTCTTTCTTTTTTTAATTACTTTTTTTTCAATCAATAGTTTTTTTACTGTGGGTTCCATTATTGCAATTTTCTTAAAGATCTCTAATTTTATTGAAAATAAATTATAGTTAGCTTAAGTTACTTCCTGATAATTTAACTTTCTATTGGTGAAAAAATGGTCAAAATCGGTAAAGTAGTTTCGGTGCTTATTCGGTACAAACTAACAAAAAATCTTTCCACTTTATACTATTAGTACAGATTATTATTATATTATTATTATACATAATAAAGTAATGTAGATTTGATATGTAGGTAGGTACCTACCCACTGTAGGTAATGTAAGAGATAATAAAATGATATCGTCTAGGTCATTGTTAAGTCCGTGCACCATCGCATCGCAGCTAATTAACACCTAATCAAATTATTAATAGTAGGTAATCTTGTGTTGCGTAAAGCGCGATCGACAACAGAGAGTAACGTGCGCGCGGTGCGGGCCGCGGCGCGGGCGTGGCGCGTGGCGGCGGCGGGGCGAGTGGGCCTTTACTTAAATTCCAAGTTACATTTTGAAAAGTTTCAATCTTTTTCTTTTATAATACTATATATAAGACAACAACAACATCTCGCAGAATAATAAAATTAACATAAATGACGTACTTCAGCTTTTAGATAACAAATAGGATGTTAACCTTTGCTCCGCGCTCCATGCTGCTGACAGGTCGTTCATGGCCAGCGCCGCGTGACGTCAGCACTAACAATATCTGCGAAGCGCACTGAAGGTTTGTGTAGGTAAGTAGGTACTAAAAGCGAGGACCGAGAAGCAATCCCAAAACGTTCATAACTGTGTGATAGTGGTAAGTTGATAACTAATAAATAAGTGATAGAAAACTGATAGCGTTGTTATTGTCGGAGCAGTGGCGCGTGTCATCGTGTGACGACATGCGCCGGCGCACGGAGCTCGCTGCTGACGCGCCGTCGCACATAGGAGTATTTCCATATAAAATCCGGACAAAATTATTTAATGGCTTATTCAATAATAAAAACACGGTATTATGAGTTAAATATAATCTTTAATGATAATAACTTGAGTTTATTAAATGTCCTCTTCCTCATGTCATCTTCATCTATAATTTTGCAGCTGATGTTGTCTTCTGTTGACGTTGATGGTAAAGATGGCGGCGCAATGGCGACCATAAGATCAAGCGCCTCTTTTGAAAAACTTTTTCTCTTTAATTGCGGTTTCAGCCGAATTGAGTTTAAATAAGGATCGGAACTTAATAACAATCTGTTAATAATGTCCCTGTTGCAGTCTTCTCTAGAAAATTTTCTAGAGAAGTCCAGCCTGTACTGCCTAAAGTTTTTATTTCGGGCCTCAGCCAGCCGCCTCCTCCGACAATTGACCAATAGGAACGATAGCTTAGCTTATGACAGCTCCATGTATCTTTATTTTTCGGAAAATACATATTTTATTTATAAAAACCATATGTCCATTAAAAGCTTGAGAATTTACCTCTACATCAACACCACTGTCATAAAAAAATATTCAATACTTTTTTATTTAAGCAATTTAAACGGGTGTATAGGAAAATTCACTCTCTACGGTACACACGCCTTGTGCTACCATCCACCCTTATAAAAACCCTCACAACCCATTTACCTTATCAGTCGCTTATCAGAAGTTGACCTGTATACATCTCCGAAAATTGCACTCATTGTTTTGAAGAAACTATGGACACTACGCCTGAAGAAGCTGCTCAAGTTGTTGCTATGTTGCAACGAGGACTCAGTCAGCGAACCGTCGCTGCCCAGCTTCACTTGAGTCAGTCTGCTATATCAAGGGTATACAGAAGATTTCAAGAGACTGGTGCCTTTAATCGGAGACCAAGAGCCAGCCGCCACCGGTTCACTTCAGAGAGAGACGACCGTTTCATCGTTACAACAGCGCTGCGGAATCGGCACCTGACGGGTGTTGATGTGATGCAGGAATTGAGGCGTGTTCGAGGGGTGGCTGTCAGCTAGTGGACAGTAAGAAGACGCTTGAGGAAAGCCAATCTCACTCCAAAACGGCCTGCCACGGGCCCAAAATTAACTGCAGGCCACTGACAAGTGCGCCTTCAATTTGCTCGAGAGCACCTCAATTGGAGCGTCGAGCAATGGCAGTCGGTCTTGTTCACTGACGAGTGCAGAATGTGTCTGCACGGCAGTGACAGAAGAGGCCGGGTCTACAGGCGTCCGGGCGAGCGATTTGCGCAGTGCTGTTTCGCTGAAACGGTTGCATACGGTCGGCCGAGCTCGTTATCAATTGAGGAGGCCCGAAGACGAGCGACCGAATTATATTGTTGTTGATGTGTCAACCTGCCAGCGACTGCATCCACATAATGGTTGAGCTTGAGCTGAATCAGCTGAATGGTGCTGATCCATCTTTTTACTATCTGTGTGCTGACCACGCGTCATGCTCGTGCGGCGCCGCGCCGTCTGTTGGGATTGGGGTGGGAGGTCATCTCTTAGCTGCCACGGCTGCTTTTAATTATTTTATTTTTGAATTGTTTTTAGGGTTCCGTACCTCAAAAGGATAAAACGGAACCCTAATAGGATCACTTCGCTGATGTCCGTCTGTCTGTCTGTCAAGACCATTTCTCTCAGGAACGCGTGGAGCTATCAAGTTGAAAATAATATCAAATACGTAAGTCGGCGTTTCCACGAGCGTCATAAAATCGCGGCGGGATTTTATCGCGCACTAGATTTTCAACTCCCTGCTTAGCGCCGGGAGTTGAAAATCCAAGAGTGTGTTTTTCGTCGCGCTGGGATGGACTCTGTTTTTGTTAGGTTGGATTCTCAACTCTCGGTTCAACAACGACAGTTGAAAATCCAGTGCGCGATAAAATCCCGCCGCGATTTTTTTACGTCCGTTTGAACGTCGGATCAGTCTGTGGCCCCTTGGAGTACTAAAAAAATCAAGCTTCTAAGTCAACGCAATAAAAAAATACGGCCATTTATGCGACATATTTTGATACTCGCAAGTAAATCAAAACCTATGGGCACTTCCCGTTGACCTAGAATCATGTTTGGCCGCCGCCGCCGCCGCCGCCGCCGAGCGCTACTTCTAAACTAGTCTAGTTTGCTGCGACATAACCTTAGTGTTCATCATAGACTTATTCATATTATTATTAATGAGGTAAACAGTCTCTGCGCCTGTATTTGCACAATATCACGTACTGCGCAATTTTTGTGCCCGTTTAGGGTTATCAATATCATTAAAGATTGCGCAATGATTGAACAAAAGTATGAGCGAGTTTATGATAAGTAGGTAGCTATTGCGCAGTCCTGCGCACGCGAACACAGCGGAGCTCCCGCCGGCCGCCGTCAATGTTACGAACACAGCGGAGCTCCCGCCGCCGTCAATGTTACGAACACAGCGGAGCTCCCGCCGCCGTCAATGTTACGAACACAGCGGAGCTCCCGCCGCCGTCAATGTTACGAACCATTTTCCATCGCCATTTTCAATTGCCATTTTTTCGTTGCCATTTTTGTTCAATAAATCTATATTTTTTTTTTATTTTTTTTTTACTGCTTGAAAATAAAGGCTGTCGCAGAAAACTCGACAACAATTTCCATGAAGTCATGCGCACGCTCATGATGACGGCTACACTTTTTACTAAAAAACACAAACAAGGTTAGAGCCGCAATTATAGGTATTTATTGTGGTTACAGGTACGTTTGTATACACGGAAGTTTGCATGTAGTTGTGGGTGCGTTGATCAATCTGCCTAATAAACTATTCCCAACTGTTGGGGTCGGCTGCCAGTCTGACCGGAGGCAGCATTTTAAACGAAGCAACTGCCTACTGACCTCCACAACCCAGTTACTGGGCAACACGATAAAACTTGGTAAGACTTTTGGGTTTCTGACTCCCCCATTACCTGTCCGAGATCGACAAATGACAGCCGGGACCAACGGCTACGGTTGATAAGATTCTTATTTAAAGTTTGTCAAGGACCTCGACATTCCTCAAATTAGAATATTCGAATCTGTGTCCCTGATGAGTTGAGTCAGTTGGGTCATCGGGTGGCGCGGCGCGCGGCGCACGCTGCGACGAGTCTCATGGACCCAACATTTTGTAGTGTCTATTGTTATGTGTGTGTGTTTTTTACTTGGATATATGATGTTAATGTACCTAACTAAACGTTACATTTATTCGTGATGCCTCCGCAGGCTTTCTAAAATGTGGACAGACAGTGGCGGATTTACACATTTGCCGCCAGTAGGCTATTCAAATTTTGCCGCCCATACTGACCTCTACAATTCGATGCCATAGTTCACAATAATTTTTAATATTTTTTTTTGTCAGTGAAATTGCAGCTATTGATTGATTTGTGCACTATCGTCCTCATTACATCAGCTTTAACCGTTATTAGTATGATTGTGTTGTGAACTAGGGGACCTAATAATATTTAGGTATTTCATTTTTTTTTATTTTCGTAAGATAAAAAAAAAATTGTGCCAAATTTGCCGCCCCCTAAAATCTACCGCGCTAGGCTCCAGCCTACTCAGCCTACTGATAAATCCGCCACTGTGGACAGGAGCAACTTGTAGACCTGGACCCGATGTGAGCAGCGCTCGCTGTGCCACGCACGAGTCGAGTGCGGGCGTGCGGCCGCGCCGGACTCCGAGTAATCTGTGTCCGAAGTCCGCAGTGACGGTTGACGGTCGAGGTTCAATCATCAAGCGCGCCACGCGCTGGCGTCCGAAGTCCGCATATTTATAGGCCTTGCCCTTGCCGACTGTGGTAGTAATTTAAAAAATGGTATTTCTGGTTTCGATATTGATGAATTCAAACATCCATACACTGAACAATACAGTCATACTTCGTGCCATATTTCGCGTAAATAAATGTCGCAACTTCCGTGTCCGTGAGTAACTGCCGCGCACTCGAGACTGTTGCGTATTGGATACACTGAGATTTCGAAGCGCGTCGTTTATGAAAGAAAGAAATAAAACAGACTATTCTGATAATAATAATAATAACCGTATCTCTACGTTGACGTCGTGGTGGGACTTGCGCGCCCCGAACTCTAGGTCTGTGCCGGTAGAGTTTACTTTGCTGGAACAGGTCTAGGGAGAGGAGCCAGACCAAGAGAGATACAGAAACCCGCAGGGCAGCATGTGGCGAGCTGTTGGGCAGTAGCGACCCCACGGACCCTATCTCCCGAAAGAAGTCTCGTTCCTCACCTCTGGCTTGCCTTTATTGACCGGCTGGAGTGAACACTGATAAGGAACAGAGCTCCCACCTCATTCTTGCCTTAATTGGCCGGCTTGAGTGGAGATTCGCAAGAGCAAACATGCTCGGAGGAAGGAAGTATTCCAGTAAGTGTTTGTAGGGATCTTGACCATCTTCCGGGCTCTGGGATTGTTCTGAGAACCGTGGAATACCTCTCCACTCGTCAAGCGCCTCAGGACATGTTGCCCCCTTGTTGCTACGTCACTATGTGCTAGCGACTGTTTCCGGGGGCCCATTATTGAGTGTGTAAGTCACCCCCTGCCATTTTATCTGTGTATAATAAATAACATTGGTCAGGCAGGGGACATAGTTCTACCATAGTTCAAGATACCCAATCCACTATAGCCAACCAAACCCAATATGTTTTGTTTCCATGTTCTGCAATTACAAACCGGGGGTAATCTCCGGCTGGTGCCTTCTCGACATTTAAAAGTTGTCTAAGGGGTCTCTGCGAGTTGGCTTCGGCCCCTCGTATGCCTTCCAAAGATCCGGGACCCGAGGGTCCCGAAATATGTCAAAGAGAAAATATTAATAATATCCCTGGACATTTCACGCAACGCCATCTAGTCCCAAGCTAAGCAACTTAATGATAATGATGATTCATGAATTCATGATAGACCATTCAATACTACTTAATCTGTGGACCATTCTGACACTATTGTCATAGCAGACTTGAGGCCCTGTTTGTTTGTGTGGCCATCGGGTCTACGTCGCGTCAGCAGGCTTCTTGTTAGATTACTGGATGTAATTCCACTTCGCGGTTCACAACTCATAATATGTACTTTTACCTACTTAAAGTTGGACCTACATTTTACGACAGATTGCGGCACGTAAGTTGAACCAAAATGGTGGTCGTCGCGACACGACAGTTGTACTATGACAGGTTGTACAGAAAATTGTATTTGTATGTGTAATTAAAAGTGTACTACAGATCGCCGACGACCGCCATTTTGGTTCAACTTACGTGTCGCGATCTGTACAAAACAATTTGTAGGTAACCTCTTTTTTAGTTGGTACCTCCTCAGGTAGGTACAGTATTATTTACTGCCATTTTTAGTTATTTTTTTACAATCATTCATCACTATCAGTGATTCATCTTTAAAAAAAAATATTAACTTGAATATTATGTAGGTACCTACTAACAGACCGGAAGTGAACTAAGGATATAATTATGTGATCTTTTAGGTAAACATCGGTGCGGAGTCTTTAGTAGGCTTTGACTATAGTCCGAGATCCCAGAGCCGCCGGACCTTACTTATTTTATGACTAAAAAAATGTATGAGATATATACTTTGAAGAACGTACAGGTCTCCCAAAGTGATAATGCACATAGAAATCTTCGTCACTGTTCGGCAACGGTCGTATTCCCCGAGCGTCGGAAGACGACATGTATATAGAGTGGTTAAGTGCATTTTTTTCATGCATAATTTAGTAGAATTATGTGGTTTGTGCTAAAAGAGATAAATATTGATTTATCAGTAACGAAATTTGATTCGATAATTCCATTTAAGTAAATAGCGAGGAAAATCACACGATTGCGAATATGCTACAATTTTTGTTGGATTGAATTACTTCGAAAATTTTATAGTACTTTTCAAGTATCTTACTGAAGCTCGTGTAATGATGGAAGAAAAGAAGGCTTAAATAACACAAGGTTTATATTAGAAGAAGAAAAATGGTTTTCAAACACAGGTTTACATTAAAATTTAGAAATCTAATCATTACAATCTCAGTTCACTAGTATTTACAGCACTGATCATTCCAGAATAATATTACAATTACAAAAAAAATAATCAGAATCAGGGAGGATCTCTATTCCTGACATCTTAGATTCATCAGAACTTTCATTATGCTCTTGCTCATTTACATGTTAGTGTATTTACCAAATAAACTATTTAAATTTGAGTAAGATAATTAAAGTTGAAATTAAATTCACTTTTGAAAACAAAACTTTTTACAAAAAAAAAAACAGCCGACTCCCAAAAAAACACTACAAAGTGAAAAATAACTTTAATTTCGGAAGTCGGTGTCTTTGGTTTTTTATTTACTTTCGTTTTGTTTGCCACCGACTTCCGAAATTAAAGTTATTTTTCACTTTGTAGTGTTTTTTTGGGAGTCGGTTGTTTTTTTTTTTGTAAAAAGTTTTTATTTTACACTTTTTAGTGGTGCCTACCCCACACAAATCTGAATACCACTCTGCAAAATAAATTAGAGCATCGTCCACATAGACTAAATGGAAAAAATACGTTAAGTCGTGTCAGAAGTTTGGTAGGCGTAGTTTTAGTTGACGGACATAACGAGGCTACGAAATCTGCCTTCTGACAATCAAGGCCACACATAACATACAACTCAAGTAGCGCAATTTGAAGCGGCATATAATTACCATTAAAGCATTTATAGCCAGAGTGCACCTCATGACAATTCCAATAAGCCCAAACACGGCTAGGATACATTGTTTTATTACTGAGTTCCGATGCCTACCTTTCGGCTTCTTCATCAGATCGGTTCGATGGTACCATTTTCATCAGAACCATTTATTTAAAGCTTCGTCATAGTCGCTTAACTATTTTAATCTTATTGCTATCCGTGAAATACTTTTCATCGTTGAGGAGTTTCCGTGGCCATCTGTGGTCTTCTTCATCAGTTCCACTTCACCAGATGATACTTTCTGAATGCAAACGCTTGATTTGTTGATGAAAATACCATAATCGCTATATGTATGCCTATAATATTTGAGGAGTTCCCTCGATTCCTCATGGATCCCATCATCAGAACTGGATTTTGATAAAAATGGGACTAATCTGGAATTATACCCTTTCAAATAAAAAAAGAATTTTCCGAATCGGTTCATAAATGACGGAGTATTGAGGTAACAAACATACAAAAAAAAAAAACATACAACCGAATTGAGAACCTCCTCCTTTTTTGGAAGTCGGTTAAAAACCAAGAAGGGTGTGTAATAGCAGCTCTATATAATTCCACACAGAGAGAACACGTGCAGTCACCACCAATGTATAAAGACGACTGACGGACCTTTGACTGACCGGCGACCGCCGCCGCCCGCCACAATTGTTTTCGATTGTGTACACATGATATTGACTCCTATTTCTTTCGAACAAGGTGCAAAATGCAAGTGCATTGTTTAGGGCTCTTACGATTCAATGATTCGGGTGTTTCCGAGAATACGACAATTAGCGAAGATCTGCATGTGCATTATTAATTTGGGAATACTGTACGCATACCCGCTAGCTCGGGCCGACGCGCGACGGCGACGGTCAGGTATCAGGGGCCCTACTCCCTAAGTCCGTCCGTCCATCCGTCCGTCCGTTCATCCGTCCGTCTGACATAAAGATCCATCAAAACAAGTGTAAAAGTTAAATTATTCGGACGGGCAAAAACACATTGGAATTAGGGACAACTGTGAAATTGTGTTGTCATTCATACTTCGTTTGGACGCCGAACCAATCATCTATCCGTAAGTGATACGGAGTAGGAAACGCCTGTGACGAAGGCCGAAACTACGGACTTCGTGCTTAGGGAGTAGACCCCCAGGTACCTACTAAAGTTACGTAAAAATATTACTCACTTTTCATATCGTTACTTAGTAATAATTTGCAGTCGGCTGCTAATTTTTATTATGTATGTTTTACAGAATATTGTTAATAATTATTAATCAATACTGTCAGACACTTCTCGTCGGCGGTTTTTCCCGCCAGACGCTTTAAGCTCGCAAAAAATGACGTCAATTAGAAAATTGAGTAATGTGTTTACGTAACTTTAGTACCTACTTATCTGATACCTGAAAATTGGCCGTCCGTCGGCCCAAGCTAGCACGTATGCGTACGTTCAAAGTACCTACTTACATATTAATAACACTATTAAAATAAGACTAGAAAATAAGTAAGGTCTGGCGGCCCTGGGGTATTACTCTATTAGAATCAATACAATAAAAAATTGGTACCCAGGTACCTACTTTCCTACTGGGTTTATGTAGTCATAAACCACACATTAACATATATTACGTAGGTACCCAGGTATTTTAATTGCGGTAGGTAAATAACAGTTGACCGCGACGAGGCCGACCGGCCGGTCGGACGCGCAGAACACGCAATCGATGTAACAGGATGTAACTACTAATGACATTAATTGTCAATCAGGTTTCCTCATGTTTGTCCTACATTCTGAGCGAGTAGGTACCGCGATGTATGGTAGCATAATGACGGGTACTTCGCACGTTATCTCGCGCTATCGTGCTGCCCGCCACTGAAGATTGCTTGTCCGCACGTATCGGTATCATCGCTGCCTTCTAGAAATTACTTCCAACAGGGGAGTCATCGAACTGACTCAAACTTACCTGACGACACGGTTGGCGCAGTGGTTGAGCGATTGACTGCTGCGCAGCATGTCGCGGGTTCGATTCCCGCACGAGACAAATATTTGTTCGACCTACAAGTATTTGTTCCGAGTCTGGGTGTTTTTCTATCTATAATATGTACCTAACTAACTACCTATGTATTTACAAAAACAAAAATATATATAAGTAGTTTATCAGCCATCTCGTTACCATAACACAAGCATTAGGTTGCTTAGCTTGGGACTAGATGGCGTTGTGTGAAATGTCCAAGGATATTATTAGTATGTATTATATTTATTTATTATTTATTTATTTAGCTACACGACACGGCCGGAAAATGTCATGAAACTCATAAAACTATGGTTTATGCTCTATACTAATACTAATATACAGGCTGGAATTTTGTAATGCCACCTTATAGTATCTATTTATTACACTACATCACTTACTACATTTACTTACACTTTGCATCCATTTTTATTTATCTTTTATAAAGATTTACATTCATATATTGCGAATTGGTCTAAAACAATTCGTTTTCTATAAATTTTCTTTGTTATGACACTTACGTCAGGCTGTCAAGCTGTCTTTACTTTTTCTTCTATCTAACTATCTCTCATAGAGTTTCATAATGGCATAGAATCTATGAACTTTCCTTTTGATTTATATAATTTAAATTCTTTTTATCAATATGTTAGGTCAAATATTGTATTTTATAGATAATTTTGATTTATTATTGAATAGCTGTATCTTAAATTACTTTTATAAAATTAATCCACACACACTCGGAATTCATCGAAGAGGTTAGAGGTTTTTAGAATTTTGAAAAAGAGAAAGGGCTAGCTTTGATTTTATATTGGGCGCCAGACTGTAACAAATCTACTAGCCTAAAGAAATAAAAGGAGCTAAGGTAAGATTTGCACTATATTGAAAACTAAAAGATAAAAAATATAGACCAGATACAAAAAACACACTATTACACTGAGGTTGAGAGAGGTTTCTTCAATTATTATTGAGAGAGGCGTAGATTTGGTTAGGAAGATGAAGTAGAATTTTTCGAGTAATTAACAAAGTTAACAAACATGATAAATTAAATGAAAGGAAAACCAGGAAATCTGAAGTTACAAATTCAATGAGTCAAGTTAAAGCTCTTTAACTAACATCCATCTTTTGTAATGTAGACTCCTTTGCGACATACTCGTAGTCGTAGCTGCGTGTATGAGGTAATTTAAATATGGAATGTTAGATTAAAATTTGAAAATTAGATTGTCATAGTTGTATAATAATTAAATTCATTTAAGATTTCCTGGTTTTCCTTTCATTTAATTTATCATGTTTTTAGAGAGATTTCATCCTTAAATTGACCCTAACGATCGATGCAATAAAAGTACAGGGTATAATTTTTTCAGATTTTAGCCGGTTCGATTCCCGGGTGTGGGAGAAGAGAATTTTCGAAAATCTTTGAATGCAGTTTGCTTTCTATTCAAAAATAAAGGAATGTTTCCTTTGAGTAAAATTTTCTATCTTATTCCCTCCAGGTGGCTGTACGGTCTCATCGCCGCACATTTTTCTGCTTACTCTGTAACCTACTTTAGGCCAACGATGCGCGTCATAATTTAGCATTATAAAATAACATGACTAACGAATTTACATGTAGTGAACTTATAACTGAGTAGCTATCAACAACTGAGAGAAATAATCGCCTTCCACTCTAAAACTGTTACTTACTCCTAACTTAAATAAACTTAACTATTAGTGCATCTTGGTGGAACGTGTTTCTCTATACAACTAAACTTCAAATCTTCACGACAAATCGGTGTACGGAGTTAACTACTACAACCCGTACATTTATGGTCCTTCGAGCCTACGTGTATCTTAGTGTGTTTGTGTCTCTTGTTACGGTAGCGAATCGGTTCAGCTGGTCTCCCGGAAGAGGGTCGCCCCAGTTGAATTGAGAAGGCGCACATACCTAGCCAGAGTACAGGCACATTGGGTACCGAACTAACTTCAATAACTGGAAGAGTCCTCGACTACTGGAAGACCCTTCACCTACAGAAACTAACTACAACTACTAGAAGACCCTTCGACCACTAGAAGAGCCTTCAACTACAGAAACTAACTACAACTACTAGAAGACACTTCGACCACTAGAAGAGCCTTCAACTACAGAAACTAACTACAACTACTAGAAGACACTTCGACCACTAGAAGAGCCTTCAACTACAGAAACTAACTACAACTACTAGAAGACACTTCGACCACTAGAAGAGCCTTCAACTACAGAAACTAACTACAACTACTAGAAGACACTTCGACCACTAGAAGAGCCTTCAACTACAGAAACTAACTACAACTACTAGAAGACACTTCGACCACTAGAAGAGCCTTCAACTACAGAAACTAACTAAAACTACTAGAAGACACTTCGACCACTAGAAGAGCCTTCAACTACAGAAACTAACTACAACTACTAGAAGACACTTCGACCACTAGAAGAGCCTTCAACTACAGAAACTAACTACAACTACTAGAAGACACTTCGACCACTAGAAGAGCCTTCAACTACAGAAACTAACTACAACTACTAGAAGACACTTCGACCACTAGAAGAGCCTTCAACTACAGAAACTAACTACAACTACTAGAAGACACTTCGACCACTAGAAGAGCCTTCAACTACAGAAACTAACTACAACTACTAGAAGACACTTCGACCACTAGAAGAGCCTTCAACTACAGAAACTAACTACAACTACTAGAAGACACTTCGACCACTAGAAGAGCCTTCAACTACAGAAACTAACTACAACTACTAGAAGACCCTTCGACCACTAAAAGAGCCTTCAACTACAGAAACCTAACTACAACTACTACAAGAGCCTTCGACGACTAGAAGAGCCAACGAAAATAACTAGAACAGTCTTCAACTGCAAGGAGAATCTTCAGGACCTTTTCGAAAAGGTATTTTGTCAACTACAAGGAAGCTATCATCTATAATCAAGATGAGTAAGCTATCGCTACAAGCAACATGTTTTGAAAACATCAAAACATTATGCGCTAACTATAACAAGGATAGCAAAAGCAGAAAAACAACGGAATACTTGAACAAGCGGCTGTCCTCGTTAGAAGCTCAATGGATGGATTTCAATGCACGGCATACAGTACTGCTGCAAGAAATTGAAGACAAAAACATAAACTATTTTGTGGAAGATGTCTACAGTAAGACAAAAACCATGTATGAAACAACTAAAGCAGACATATTAAAAATGTTGCAAACTACTGAAGAAAATGCCAAATTCGACCTGTCAGACTTGTCGACAGGAGAACCTGATGAGAAGACAAAGACTTTGCTGACTAAACAGGAATGCAACTTCAAGGTTCATTCGATCGGACTATGGGAAAAATTGATTTTGAAGCCTTAGCCGAAAAGTGGGAACTCGACGATTACTTGTCAATCTTGAAGTCGAAGTGGGAAGCTATTGACAATACTCATTGGGAACTGGAAGCCTTACTGAAAGGTTCGAAACATACGTACTATGACAAGTTCAACAACATGGAAGCCAGATATGACGAAACAAGGAAACAACTGAAAAGCAAGATGTGGTCCACCGCTCATCACCAACATTCAGCACCGAGAATCGAGATCCCAGAATTTTCAGGACACTACAGCAAATGGATATCTTTCAAAGACCTGTTCCTGGAAACCATACACAAAAACCAGACATTGAATAAAGCTAAAAAAATGCAGCATCTGAAGACCAGGCTGAAAGGTGAAGCAGAAAGACTGGTGCAACACTTGAGCATCAGCGCCGACAACTACATTTCGTGTTGGGATATACTAAATCAACGGTACAACAACCGTCGACTACAATTCTCATCATACATGAACACTATGCTGCAGTTGCCGGTCATACAGAAGCCAGACGCCTACAACTTGAAGAAGCTGCACGACGTTACAACAGAATGTCTAAACGGTTTAACAAACATTGGTTTTGATATAACCAGCTGGGATCCTATGATTGTCCATCTGATGTCACAAAAACTTGACAGTGGGAGCTACAATGAATACATAAAGAACTTGCACGATAACAGAGAGGTGCCTACACTACAGGAATTTTTGATGTACTTAGAAAACCAGTTTATGGCGTTTGAAACTATGAAGACTTCAAAGAAGGACATACAGAGTTCAGAGAAGTCAGCTGGAACTGAAAAACATGTACCTCGAAAAAACTTCGATCACAAGAAAACTTACCACATTTCATACGGGCAGTGCCCTCTTTGCAAAAAGAATCATGTTTTAATGCGATGTCAGCAGTTTATTGACTTGGATACAAAGCAACGAAACAGCACAGTTGCAAAAATGCGTTTATGCAAAAACTGTTTGTTTAGTCACGAAAAACAAACTTGCAACTCTACGAAAACTTGTAAGGAATGTAATATGAAGCATCATACGCTCTTACATTACAATAATTCCAACAAAAACACACCTTCGACGAGCAATGAAAAACAACGCTCAGGTCAACGACCTTCAAGGGAAACTGAAACACCGAGTTCAAATCATCTATCAGCCAGCGAGATGGAAGTTTTACTGACAACCGTCCAACTGAAGGTCAAATCGATAGATGGGACTTACGTAACTCTTCGTGCGCTCTTAGATCAGGGCTCACAAATTAACTTAATAACTGAAAATGCAGCACAACTCTTAAGGCTGCCAAGAAACAAACTAACTGCGAAGATATCTGGAGTCGGAACTGTATCAGGCGATTGTAAAGGACGCCTCAACTTAACATGCAAATCAATCCACTCTGAATATACTTTCAACACTGAAGCATTGATTATGAAGAAACTGATCAATAAACTACCGAACAACACATTTGAACGACCAGACTGGTCGCATTTGCAAAACTTAAAACTAGCGGACCCTGATTTTAATATTTCAAGGTCTGTTGACATACTGCTTGGAGCTGACGTTTACGCTGAAATAATACAAAATGGAATAATCCCAAGAAAAACCTCAGCGAGGGGGACATCGTACTAGTCCGGGACAACAATTTGCCGCCAGGAAAATGGGCCATGGGACGCGTGCTAGAACTTCACCCTGGAGCGGACGGATACGTTCGAGTGACAACCCTAAAAACTCAAACTGGTGTCATTAAACGACCCATAGTAAAGCTATCAGCTCTACCCATTGACACAACCTGCAACAAAAACTATGAAGAACGTAAAACGGATCTACAAAAAGCTGAGAAAACTGAAAAAACTACCTCAACAAAAAACTCCGGAAGAAAATGTCTTACAAACATTTTAATGTTTCTCTTTACAATGTTGATACTTGTGAATGGATCATATGGTTCGCAACTAAAGTCAGGCACTCAAATTACCAACCTGGAACCCGAGCGACCGATTTATTATGACACCATAGGCAAAATTGAACTCATTCACGATGAATGGACTTTGCTGACGTACTACAACTTAACAAACTACTGGCAGGGCGTGCAACACATTGAAAAATACATAAAAGGTGTCAATGACCTTTGCCAGAATATTCATCAAAGTTATTGCCAAGCTACGATGGATCAACTTTCTCACGAGATGGAACTACTCAACTTCTACAACACAATACTGCTGGCTCCCCACAAGCATTTATCTACGCGCAAGAAGCGTGGCTTGATCGACGGAGTAGGCATGGTAGCAAACAGCTTATTCGGCATCTTAGACCAGAATTTTGCTGACAAATACCACAAGGACATTGATGCCATACAACGTAACGAAAACTATTTGCGTGAACTCGCAAAAAACCAAACATCGATAATGCAACTACAAAATGAAGTTTTGAAGAAAAAAGATGAAAATATCAAGCTTCAATGCAAGATGATAGAACGCTTCATGGAAGAAACTAAGACGAATCTGGGCAGCATTGAAACAGAAGTACAAATAATGATGGCCACAAGTTACTTCAACTCCGCTTCGCTAACAGCATCGCTACTATTACGAAATCTTAAAGAAATTCAAACTATGCTCCTGAACACTCTCACTAATGTCTACAGCGGACATATGGACGTGCACTTGATATCAAGGAACTTTACAAGTTGCTGTACGTGAAAGCACGAATAACAAATAACTATTTTATGTTCGAAATTCATATTCCTTTAATTTCGAATGAGGACTTCACCTACTACCGGGCTATCGCTATACCATTCAAGGCGGAGTCAAATTACAAATTGATGCAGTTATCTTCGGAATCGGAATACATTGCCGTGAACTTTGAGAAGAATTCTTATATCTCACTAAAAGATGAAGACTTCAAGCAATGCATCAAAAGACAAAAAGATAATTTCATTTGTAACGCAAACATACCAGTGTTCAACTTACATAACAAGAATGCACCTTGCGAAGCAAAACTACTGGGTCATCGTACCACTACGTCACCGTGTGACGTACACAGCGTGTCATGCGAGGAGGCATGGGTCAAGTTACAACAATCAAACAGCTGGCTGGTTGTTTGTTGCGGAAGGTGCGAATTACGTACTGTCTGTGAAAACGACGTAATATCGCAAACTGTCACATCGGCGGCTATAGTTACTTTGAGTCAAGGATGCGTACTGCGGTCAAAAGAACTCACCATCACTTCGCACAATCAGTACAACAGCAACCTCAACGTGAACTATGACATGCATGTACCGAACCTGAATTCGCCGATAAACAACATAGTCAACGTTACACTTCATAACGCGCCACACGAACTCTTCACTCTCAAGAAAAACGACTTCGAGGAGATTGACAAAAAACTGCGGTTCCAACAAGAGAACGAGCCGAAACTACCATCCACTATCACGGATCATGACGTTCACCAATATGCAATCTGTTATATTTTATTATCAATTGCTGTCATCACTTTCCTGTGGATTATAACAAGAAAATACTGCACACTGCTCAGGAAGCGATTTCCAAAGAAAACAATTAATAGAAAGCAAACGCATGAAGACATCGAACTTCAACCAATGGGATCTCGACAGCAGATTGCCAGACAAGAAAACCAGCAGGCGCCCACGGACGACTGCCACGGTCAACCTCAAGGACATCGAGACAACATTGCCTTTACTTTTGACTAATTGTACACCTATTTACTTTTTTACTTTAACATTTGACTTTGTACAGGCGTTTCTTTCTCTCTGTCTCTACTCATCTTAGCTCCTTTAGGGGGTTGCCAATATGTACGGTCTCATCGCCGCACATTTTTCTGCTTACTCTGTAACCTACTTTAGGCCAACGATGCGCGTCATAATTTAGCATTATAAAATAACATGACTAACGAATTTACATGTAGTGAACTTATAACTGAGTAGCTATCAACAACTGAGAGAAATAATCGCCTTCCACTCTAAAACTGTTACTTACTCCTAACTTAAATAAACTTAACTATTAGTGCATCTTGGTGGAACGTGTTTCTCTATACAACTAAACTTCAAATCTTCACGACAAATCGGTGTACGGAGTTAACTACTACAACCCGTACAGTGGCATTACAAAATTCCACCCTGTATACTTAGTGTGCAGCTGACGCACCGCCACTGCAGGCGCGGTCGCGCGTGGGGGGGGGGGGGGCGTTACGGGGTTCACGGGGATCATGAACTCATGACCCCACCAAAATCATTCAAGCTGTCGAGAGCCTGAATGATTTACCTAAGTCTTAACTTAAAACTGTACTTACTTGAGCCGCGGTGACCTCGATGAGCATAATAAATTATACAATATTCTGCCGATAGAAGTGAAAATTTAAAACTAAGAAATAACAGTGGTTTTTTTTTTAAATTAACAAATTAAGTGTAGGTAGTATCTTTCATCATTAAATTAAAATGATTAACATTAGTCTGGTTTCTACATCGTACTGGCACTCCGAGCAACAACAAACGCAACACGTCATATCACAGCTACAGATCTGTGAACATCAGCATCTCCGTGACGCGAAACCGTAACATTTTCCCGTAGGTACCAAAAATCGCTCACGTGCATAAGAAAGTTTTCACTTCAAAGAGCCTGTTAGAAAATATTTTGGTTTTTTTTATTAGTGGGAAAATTGATTATTCGATCCAGCCAGCTCCTCAAAGAAGGTCAGCAACGCTGTGTGTTGCTGACAACCTCACGTAGGATAGCTGGGACCTTGCCCCGTATGCGGCGACCACCGGGCAGTTTAGCAGCACAAGAGCTGCTGTCTCGTCGTCCTCCACGCAGGCCCCGCACAGCGGACTGTCTGTGACTCCTATGACAAAGAGGTGTTTATTAGCTGTACGCAGCTGTTGTTTAGTTAGTCGGAGAACCTGTTTCGTGAGGCGGCCATCAATTGTAGGGAGTGTTTCCTTAGCCTGCCTACACTCATCTTGGTACGACCATAGCTTGTGACGTTGGTCCCTGGTACGCTTAATTACCGGAGTGCGCAAGTACCCGAAGGGGAGCCATGCTCGACCCCCTTCTGGCAAATTGGTCGGCTGCGTCGTTGCCTAGCGAGCCGCTGCGTCCTTTAGTCTATTTAATGGTTATGTTATTGAGTCTACTCACCTGGTTGAAGTGCTGGTGGCACTCGTTTAGCCCAGAGTCAACCGTGTGACTGCTTAGCGCTTGCAGGACAGCCAGGCTGTCTGAGAGTATGCGGATCGAGTGGTCCTTAACTTCCCTGGCCATGATGGCTGAACCAGCTAGAGAAATGCCCTAGCATTGGACTTGGAACACTGTGTTATGGACCCCCAATGGCGATGTGTATGTGAAACACTTTCTATTGGTCCATCATGCGATGCCTGTGCGCGCTCTGCGCCGCCGCGCGCCAGGCCGACCGCCGCGCGCCGGGCCGACCGCCGCGCGCCAGGCCGACCGCCGCGCCGCCGCCGCGCCGGGCGCGACACGTCATCACTCGTCTGCACACATTCGTATTCGCAAAACATTCGTTCGCGTATGTTGATGAAAATATTTCAAATGATGCGTATCATTCGCATAAGGGTTTGCGAATGCAAATATTCGTAACATCCCTAATAATATCTGCGTATACTATACTCGCAGGCGGATGTACCTGGCGTGGCGGGTGCACCAGGTAGGTAGATAGGATATAAACGGGAGCCGGCGACCAGCCAGCATGAGGCACACAATAAATAAATAAATAAATATCCTTGGACATTTCACACAACGCCAACGCCAACGCCATCTAGTCCCAAGCTAAGCAACCTAATGCTTGTGTTATGGTAACGAGATGGCTGATAAACTACTTACATACATTTTTTTTTTTGTAAATACATACATATTATAGACTAGCTTTTGCCCGCGACTTCGTCCGCGTTTCCGTCGTTTTTCGTAAAAAAGTACCCTAAGTCCTTCCTCACGGTTCAGTGGTTTTGATGTAACAGACAGATTAACTTTCGTATTTTAGTAGGGAAATATAATATGTCAATCCACAATACTGTTGAAAAATATCGCAATAAGAAACCGCAGAATATTATTATTAATAGCTGTGCCCGCGACAGCGTGTAACTCCTTGTATGTTATTAAGTTAATGTATTGGACTGCTAAGCTATCGGGAGTTACACGTGTTATTGTGAGTCAACCATAAAAGATAGACATATGCTGTTGTGCAATATTTTTTAGATAATTTTATGTAGAACATTTCCGTCATAAATGATTTCTATGTAGCTTTAACCATTAAGGCTGCACACGCGACGGAAGCTTAAAAAATGGAGCAATACTTCTCCCGTTTTCCCAACATTTCCCTTCACTGCTCTGCTCCTATTGATTTTAGCGTGATGAAAAGTATACTATAACCTCCCCAGGAGTATGAAGAATAATTGTACCAAGTTTCGTTAAAATCCGTCCAGTAGTTTTTGTTTCTATAAGGAACATACAGACAGACAGACAGACAGACAGACAGACAAAAATTTTACTGATTGCATTTTTGGCATCAGTATCGATCACTAATTACCCCCTGATAGTTATTTTGAAAATATATATCATGTACAGAATTGACCTCTCTACAGATTTATTATAAGTATAGATAGAAAAACACCCAGACTCGGAACAAATACTTGTAGGTCGTACAAATATTTGTTCCGTGCGGGAATCGAACCCGCGACATGCGCACAAATGACAATGACAATGCGCAATGCACAAAAATGACAATGCGCCGGCGCACGCCGCAGCTCGCCAGCTCACAGACCCACCGCAAGCACGCAGTCAGCAGGCTGTGCCGTGTCTCCAGGATGCACTCGCATTGTTCTACTAACTGACTGACGGCTTGTCAGCTAAGCATAATGTCTTCCGTAGAAATAGTTTCTTCATTTGATTGATAAGTGGCTGCCAGGTCTCCCCTGGCTCGTTTTCTTTTGTCGTGTGTTATTGTAGCAGGCACGAGGACGCGGTGATTGGCAACCAGGCAACCATAGATAGGTAATAGGTAATACGGGCTGGTGTCCGCAACTCCACGTCGATGCGCGTGTATGTTGCCCACTAAATATGACTCGACTTTATTGTAGCAGGCACTAGGACGCGAAAATTGCCAACTAATCATGACTCGACTTTAAATATTGAAACTCAACATGAACGAACATAAACCATAAATATGAACAACTGCGACTAGGTACCTATTATATAAAAAATAGTCTTATCTAAACGATTTGAAACTGCTCAATTGTCGTGATTAATGAAATGTTTGAATCATGTGGCAGATATGGACTTGCTATGTACTTATTTTATAACAACATCGAGAACGGGTCTTATCGGTTAGGTACCTGTTTACCTCGTAAAAAAACCGGTCAAGAGCGAGTCGGACTCGTGCACCGAGGGTTCCGTTCTGATTTCTAAAAAAAGTGTGCTATTTAGAGACATCGTTTTATTTTTCCTGTAAACTTTACATAAACTTCTATCACATAGAATAATTTCAGATTTTTCGCTTTGCAAGCTTCGGAGATAGATAGATAGATAGATAGATAGATAGATAGATAGAATACTCTTTATTATGCACACCATAAAAATTACAGATATAAATGTTGAAATTTTACATAGGGTGACACAATGGGCGGTCTTATCGCTAAAAGCGATCTTTTACAGACAACCTTTGGATGGATTATGGGGAGAAAGGAGAGAATACTGTAGGTAGTCTGTGGTGTACCATATATACCTACATACAGTTTATACATACCTAAATACAGATATATAAATATGTTATATACTTATATATCCTACTTGAAAAAGAGCACGTAATGGGAAATGTTTTTTCACCAAAATTTTAAAAGTGGACAAAGATAAGGGGGAGGGTGAACGCTATTTTTTTTTACATTTTTCTTCAAAAGTCGAAAACTATGCGGCCTAAAAAAAAGAAAAAAATGTTTGAGAATGTGCAAACAGCGCTCTTTCATATGATACCCCACATGCCCTAGTACCACTACTTTGAATTTTTGAGACCCCCTGTTGCAAAAAAAGTATAAATATTTTTTCGTACCACTTGTGTGTGTGAGTGAACATAGTGTGTGAGTGTGTGAAAGACTGCAGTGCCTACATAATATGTATGAGACAGTGAACATAGTATAGAGGCATGAGGAACAGGGTGTAAAGTCTACTCATCTCCATAGAAAAGGGAGGATCCTCCGACCAGACGGACGGGTGTCGTGTCTGGTGGGCAACTGCCCGACGGTTGATGTCGGGACGTTGTATATAGGCTGTTCCTTTTAAGGTATCAATCCCGTGCGAGCTGATAGCAGAGTAACATACCTATCGATTTAACCCGCATGTACGATTTTTTGTAGTTTTCGAGTTATTTTGGATCCTTCATTTCATATCAATGGTAGTGGTTAAGGATAGTAGTAGGTATAAAATTTATGTTTTTATGATCAACTGATCTCTTCTTAAACGTAGAGGAACAGTAAATATCAGGATTGACAAAAATAGGCAAAGATAATAATAAATTATAAAATATGAAAATCACAAGATTTCAGATACACCACTTTCAACGACCGCTAACAGCAAATAATGCCCTATTATTTAGTAGATTCTTGTTCAAAGTTGACCCAAAAACAAGATACAATTTTTTAAAGCCATCATTTCATCACCGCCTTTATAATATTATATAAAGTGTGATTAAATACATTAGTAACTTTTTAAAAAAGAGTCATTTTTAACTTACTGGCAAAAAACTCAAACAACAAGTATGTTTTACGCCTTATTTACATTTTAATAACTGGTATTGCCTCCTCGGGCTTTAATTACAGCTTCGAGCCGGTTTGGCATACTGAAGACGAGGTTTCGGAGGCGATGTTGTAGAATATACTACTATTCTTCCACCAAGGCCTGTTTAAGGTCCCATTTATATACTTAATGCTGACCCCCGAGTCAGGCGCTGCCAAGTTTATATAATACTGACCCCCGAGTCAGGCGTTGCCTAGTTTATATAATACTGACCCCCGAGTCAGGCGCTGCCAAGTTTATATAATACTGACACCCGAGTCCGTATGACGTTGTACTGTCCTTGCAAAGGAGGTCTTGCATGGAGCACCAGGGCACACAGGCATTTTGCTGCGTCTATTGGGGTTGGGTAGTGGTACGCTTTGATGTTTCCTGAGAATAGTTCTGAGCACAAAGAGTTGGCGAACTGTTAGGACCTTACATTCCGAGTACAGTTGAGAGGTTGGATGTCTGTAGGGCTTTCTTGTCATCACTTTCAGCACAGCTCTTTGTATTCTTTCTAAGCTCAGTAGATGAAGTTTATATAATACTGACCCCCGAGTCAGGCGCTGCCAAGTTTATATAATACTGACCCCTGAGGCAGGCGCTGCCAAGTTTATATAATGCTGACCCCCGAGTCAGGCGCTGCCAAGTTTATATAATACTGACCCCCGAGTCAGGCGCTGCCAAGTTTATATAATATTGACCCCCGAGTCAGGCGCTGCCAAGTTTATATAACACTGACCCCCGAGTCAGGCGCTTAGATAATAATTTAAATACCGTAATTTAGATAGCGAACTAGAGGGCTATTGGAACAGTGGTCTGTCCTAATAGCCATGCTAGTAAAACTAGTTGCGGTAAGCATATTATAATAATAAGTATATTAAGGTATTAAGGTATTATTAAGGTATATTTTGTAACAATGCCCCAATAAATATTCATATTGAAATAGAGTTAACTGTACGCAGTGTAAACATGTATAGGTACATCCACGGCGTCAAACTGGTTTACACAATAGTATCAGACGGGAGATCGAGAGATAATATTTATAATTAATGTATCGCATAATTCAGTTTTTAGAAATATCTGCCCGCCCGGCCACCGGCACCGTCCGCATCTACCGTGAGGCGAATCTTTCAGCCTGGGGAGGTTATTAATCTGATCGTTAATTAGATTCCTGACAAATGTACCGGCCGGGGCCGGCCATCTTTCATCATTATTATGTATAATTAGCAGCACAAAGCCGTCGCTGCAGAAATGCTATATGCTACATACAGAAGGAGCACTTCGTACAACGTATAATTAGCAGCACACAGCCGTCGCTGCAGGTATGCTACATGCTACATACAGAAGGAGCACTTCGGACAACGTATAATTAGCAGCACACAGACATCGCTGCAGGAATGCTACATGCTACATACAGAAGGAGCACTTCGTACGACGTATAATTAGCAGCACACAGCAGTCGCTGCAGGTATGCTACATGCTACATACAGAAGGAGCACTTCGGACAACGTATAATTAGCAGCACACAGCCGTCGCTGCAGGAATGCTACATGCTACATACAGAAGGAGCACTTCGGACAATATTTATAATTAATGTATCGCATAATTCAGTTTTTAGAAATAAATGTGTCCATCTGCCCGCCCGGCCACCGTCCGCATCTACCGTGAGGCGAATCTTTCAGCCTGGGAATCTGATCGTTAATTAGATTCCTGACAAATGTACCGGCCGGGGCCGGCCATCTTTCATCATTATTATGTATAATTAGCAGCACAAAGCCGTCGCTGCAGGAATGCTACATGCTACATACAGAAGGAGCACTTCGGACAACGTATAATTAGCAGCACACAGCCGTCGCTGCAGGTATGCTACATGCTACATACAGAAGGAGCACTTCGGACAACGTATAATTAGCAGCACACAGCCGTCGCTGCAGGAATGCTACATGCTACATACAGAAGGAGCACTTCGGACAATATTTATAATTAATGTATCGCATAATTCAGTTTTTAGAAATAAATGTGTCCATCTGCCCGCCCGGCCACCGTCCGCATCTATCGTGAGGCGAATCTTTCAGCCTGGGGAGGTTATTAATCTGATCGTTAATTAGATTCCTGACAAATGTACCGGCCGGGGCCGGCCATCTTTCATCATTATTATGTATAATTAGCAGCACAAAGCCGTCGCTGCAGGAATGCTACATGCTACATACAGAAGGAGCACTTCGGACAACGTATAATTATCAGCACACAGCCGTCGCTGCAGGAATGCTACATGCTACATACAGAAGGAGCACTTCGGACAACGTATAATTAGCAGCACACAGCCGTCGCTGCAGGTATGCTACATGCTACATACAGAAGGAGCACTTCGGACAACGTATAATTAGCAGCACACAGCCGTCGCTGCAGGAATGCTACATGCTACATACAGAAGGAGCACTTCGTACAACGTATAATTAGCAGCACACAGCAGTCGCTGCAGGTATGCTACATGCTACATACAGAAGGAGCACTTCGAACAACGCATCTTTACAACGGTTGCAAAAAGACCCTTAACATACGGCAATCCCAGGGTCACATAATAATTAAGTATTTAAACTTTAAATACCCGCGTCCACTGTCCACTGGTTTGTACTGTCAGTTCTGTGTTCCCAGCAGTGGTTAACCAGTACATGGTTCATTTAAATATTTATAGTATGTTAGGCCCGGTTCACACACTAGTATACTTCTTCGTTCCAAAGTATGCGGATTTCAATAAAAAACAAATTATATCACCTGTGTTCACCATAAACACAGGACTTTTTAAATTACAACAACTATTCGTGGTGACTGTGATTACTTTGTCTACGTTCTTTTTAAATTTAATTTTGCTATTGTGTTGCTGTGCCGTCAAGCAATTTGGTTAATTCTGCCTAAAGATCATCATCATCTGCCTGCCCTTATCCCATGTTACGTGGGGTCAGCGCAACACGTTTTCTTCTTCCACTCTCCCCTGTCAACCGGCACGCTGTCATTCCCCTCATTCCCTTCTCTTTCATATCATTCCTCACACAATCCATCCATCTTTTCTTTGGCCTTCCTCTGCCTCTCCACCTATCAACATGTATATTCATTACTCTTTTAGTCACATGCGTTTCGTCTCTCCTCATCACATGCCCATACCAAGCCAGACGATTTCCTTTCAACTTTCCTGTCACTGGCGCTCACTCATTTCTTACTTTATCCATTCTAATCATTCCACACATCCATCTCAATATTATCATCTCAGCTGCATGCAATCTTTTTTCATCCGTCTTCTTCCTGCCCAGCATTCCGATCCATAAAGTACGACAGGGCTTATCACGAACTTATACAACGTGTAACGCTAAATGCGTAAAACCTCTTAAGGGGTAATTGTACTCATCATTATGAACAACTTTTACTATGGGACCAAACCTGAAATCCCAAAAAAAAAAATCAGCTGCATCAGCTGTTCAGTACATTTATGTTCGCATAATTCGTTAAAATGTACTGAACAGCTGATTTTTTTTTGCGATTTCATGTTTGGTCCCATAGTAAAAGTTGTTTATAATGATGAGTACAATGACCCCTTAAGAGGTTTTGCGCATTTAACGTTACACGTTGTATATTTTCCCCTTTAACTTGAGGGCATCCGTGGGTCGCAAGTTGTTCCTGTAACCTGTCGCCATTTCATCCACCATGAGCTGATCCGGCGCGTTACGTCTCGGTCTACTTCGCCATCCCCTTGAACAAGAGACCCGAGGTACCGAAAGTCGGAGAAGATCGGTAACGGCGTTCCGGCAAAAGATATGGGCACACGACCGGATAGACCGCCAAAATCACAAAAAGATTAAAAAAATATATCTGAGGTGTATCTATTCAAACACAAAATCTCTTAAGGGGTCATTGTACTCATCATTATGAACAACTTTTACTATGGGATCAAACCTGAAATCGCGAAAAAAAAATCAGCTGTTCAGTACATTTATCTACATCAAGCTCGTCAAAATGTAGGGAGAAGCTGATTTTTTTTTCGCGATTTCAGGTTTGGTGCCATAGTAAAAGTTGTTCATAATGACCCCTTAAGAGATTTCGTGTTTGAATAGATACACCTGATACATATAGTCAAAAGTACACAAATATTTTTTTTCTGTACGTGGTTTTCAAGTTATTGTGGCGATTTTAGGGGATTTTAGGGATTTTTAACTTTAGCTTTAGGGGTTAATATTTGTTTGCTCATTTCGTTTCGCGTTCGATTTTCGCTGAGAGCAGTTGTGTTACATGCGACCGCGCGCGTACCACAGTGTAAAAGTGCTTACGCATCAAAATAACGCCGTCCAGTCGGATGCACCGCAATGACCTAGTTATTGCGTAATGCTGACGGCTGTCAGCGAATATTATTGTTAAGGCGAAGTTAATACTCGCTTAACTTCTACAATGGGTTCGGAAAGGCCAACACTGAACACTATTAGAGTAAACTTAAAAACAGAAACTGAACATCTGTTGTACAAGTACCTATGTCAAGAACAAAAACAGCGTGAAGAGCTGCAAAAAAACCTAAATGACTTAACAGGTCAAATAGAATATCTCCAGCAACAGCTGAAACTTCAAGCGGAAAAAGCACCAAAATCAGCAACTACAACCGCCACTGAGACTTCTCCCCCGCGTGTTGAATATAGCACGGACGAAGAAGAACTAGCTCGAGAAACAGGATGGATACGGCAAAAAAGCAGGAAGAAAAGAAGATTGAACACCTCACCCGCCCAAGCCACTCCAAATGAACACGAAAGTGAAGAGAATAAAGGTAAGGAGAAAACCATTAAAATTCCTTTGCCACCACCTATTGTAGTAGATGGTATCCAGGACTACCAGAAATTCTATGATTTTCTATCTGAGAGCCAATCAGCTGACGCGTTCAGCATCAAAATGATGAACGGCGATACTGTCAAAGTAAATGCCAAAAACGAAGATTCGTACAGGGCTATAACCAAGGCCCTCTCACTCAACAATTGCCTTTGGCACTCGTATGAGAACAAGCAAGAGAGACCAATTAGAGTTATGGCAAAAAAAATACATTTCACATGCATTCCGGAGAGAATTGTTGAAGACTTACGTGGCAAAGGCTACAAGATATTAGAAGCAGTCAACAAATTGAGTTGGAAAACCAAAAAACCACTCAATATGTTCATGCTAACATTTTCAAATGATGAAGAAACTAGCAAAATATATACCATCAAAACTGTGTTGGGATGTAATGTGGAAATACAACCGGTAAAATCGACAAATCTGGTACCTCAGTGTAAAAGATGCCAGGCTTACGGCCATACGCAAAAGTACTGCTCCAAAGAACCGAGGTGCGTGAAGTGCACAGGCAAACATCTAACTAAGGATTGCAGAAAATCAAAAGAAGAAAAGCCAAAGTGTGTCCACTGTGGAGATCCACATCCGGCTAACTACAGAGGATGTATCGTAGCAAAAGAAATCCAGCAGATTCGAAACAAAAAATCGAAAGGTAATAATACAACCCCTCAACAAAATACACCTACTGGAAGAGTTGAAAGCACCAGCCAGTATAAAAGAAGTCAAAGCTCAATAAAAACTACTGCTAAAAACGTCTCTTACGCCCAAGTAGCTACAAGAGGCATAGCAAAGGCGCCTTTGGCTGATATGGACAGTGATAAAAAGTTGAATGAAATCTTAAAGTTAATGTCATCATTTGACGAGAGATTGAAAAAAATTGAAAATAGCAACAAAGCTGCTAGTTCTAAGGCAACAAAATGAATAATACACTGAAACTTATGGCATGGAACTCAAATGGTTTACAAAAACATCAGAATGAGTTACAAGTAGTATTAGACATAGAAAAAATTGATGTGTGCCTGATATCAGAAACTCACTTCACAAAGCAATCTCACATTAAGTTTAAAGGGTACAAAGTATACCATGCACTTCACCCAGACAATTCTGCAAGAGGCGGTAGTGCCATTATTGTAAAAGAAAACCTTCAGCACTATGAAGACTTTAAATACGAAGAGAAAGAGATCCAAGCAGTCGCGATTTGTATACAAACCAAAAAATATCCTGTTACAGTTTCTGCCATCTACTGTCCACCACGGTATACGATAAAAAAATACCACTTTATGAGCTTTCTAACTCGCCTTGGAAATAGATTCATCTTAGGAGGTGACTTCAATGCTAAAAATACGTATTGGGGCTCCAGACTAACAACTACCAAAGGCAAAGAACTACTAAGTGCCATAAAACAGCTGAAATGTGATGTCATGTCAACTGGAAAGCCCACCTATTGGCCAACAGATCCAAATAAAATTCCGGACTTAATAGATTTTTTCGTAACCAAAGATCTATCAACTGATTATATAAAATTGGAACAAAGCTATGACATGAACTCGGATCACTCCGCAATCTATTTAGAAATTAGCGAGACCATTTTGTTTAAAGAAAATAGTCCCACTCTTGTCAATAAGTGTACAGACTGGGAGGGCTTCAAGATCAGGTTGAATGATCAAATAAACCTTAAAGTCCCATTAAAAACACCCGAACACCTAAACATTGAAGTAGAGAATTTCATAAAGCACATCCAGCAAGCAGCGTGGGAAAATACACCTGACTTCAATAAGAGGACGAGGGGAAATACATACCCCTTCAGAATCAGAAAGCTCATTATGGAAAAAAGAAGGCAGAGAAAAACGTGGCATCAATCGAGGTGCCCTGATGACAAACGAAAATTAAATAGACTGACAAAAAAAGTAAGAAGACTAATTCAGAACTTTAAAGATGACTCAACCAACACCTATCTCCAGAATCTAAGTAACGACCTAAAGACTGACTACTCCCTCTGGAAGGCTACTAAGCATCTAAAAAGGCCGGTTACCCAAATCCCACCTATTAAGTGTGAAAACGGGCAGTGGGCAATTAGTAATGAGCAAAAAGCTAAGAGGTTTGCAGAGCATCTAGAACATATCTTTCAACCAAACGATGAGGAAATCATTGGAGATCACACTTTGCCTAATATGGTGACATCAGAAAATGAAGTTACCATAAAACTAGTAACACCAAGAGAAGTCGCACGAGAAATAAAACATAATATCAGTACACGAAAATCACCAGGTTATGATTTAATAACAGGAGAAATACTTCATAACCTCCCAAGAAAGGGTCTGGTTAAGTTAACGACCCTTATCAATGCTGCACTAAGGCTGAAATATGTACCAGACTTATGGAAGGTGGCTGAAGTAATAATGATAGCTAAGCCAGGGAAACCGGCTTACGAAACGTCATCATACAGGCCCATTTCCTTACTACCAATCATGTCGAAGCTATTTGAAAAGCTGTTACTCAAACGACTTAAACCAATAATAGACAGTAAAAACATAATACCAGAGCACCAATTTGGATTTCGAGAAAAGCACTCTACCATCGATCAAGTGCATAGGATCACAGACGTAATAGAAAACGCCCTCGAAGACAAGAAAGTATGTACTACAGTATTCCTAGACGTGGCGCAAGCGTTTGACAAAGTATGGCATGAAGGCCTTATACATAAATTGAAGAGCCTATTACCGAAGCAGTTTGCAGATATATTAGAATCCTACATTTTGAACAGAGTCTTTAGAATAAGACAAGAAGACGCCTACTCAGAACTGAAACAAATCAACGCTGGCGTACCGCAAGGAAGTGTGTTAGGTCCGGTCCTGTACCTACTATACACTTGCGATATTCCCGAATTAGAGCAAAACACGATTGGGACCTTTGCTGATGATACAGCCATAATGGCTGTAGGAAACAGCCACGAAGAAGCAGTAGAAAAGGTTCAAATGGCTGTAAATCAAGTTTATGACTGGACCAAAAAATGGAGGATTAAACTGAATGAATACAAATCTGTTCACATAGACTTTTCCAACAAAAAACACCAGTATTCTCCAGTTTACATTGACAATACACAAGTCCCATACGAGAATACAGCCAAGTATCTCGGTATGACCCTTGACGCAAACTTACGCTGGAAAGCCCACGTCAAGAAGAAAAAAGATGAACTCGACCACCGATTCAAAAGAATGTATTGGCTGCTTGGAAGAAACTCCACGCTGTCCGTGCAAAATAAATTGTTGCTATACAGACAAGTCCTGATGCCAGTTTGGACTTATGGTATCCAGCTGTGGGGCTGCACCAAACAGACCAATATATTAATTATACAACGATTTCAGAACAAAGTGCTAAGGGAAATTGTAAATGCACCTTGGTACATACGAAATGATGACCTCCATCGGGACCTAAAAGTTGAGTTCATCGAAAAAGTAATCCAGAAATTTGCAGAAGCTCACGAAAAGAGACTTCATCAGCATGTGAACGTCGAGGCAATCCAGCTTCTCGACCACACAAACATAGTGAGAAGACTAAAAAGAACAAAACCGTTCGAGTTAGTGTTTAGTGATAGTGAATAGTGTAAAGTACAAATGTACCAAACGAACACAAGAACGAAGTGTATTCGCCTTAATATAGACAATAAGAAAAGTGCTATTGGACACATTCTTAGTAAAGACAATTTAATAGTTTAGGTTATAATTTAATTACTTATTAGCCTATTTATAAGGCTAGATTGTAATAAGATTAGGGTCCATCCTATTGATGAGCCCTAAGACAAGGGAAAAAAAAAAAAAAAAAAAAAAAAAAAAAAAAAAATTTCGTTTCGGAGTGAAGGCGTTCTGAGTAAATTTTGAGTTTCTCGTCTTTTTGCGATTAATAATTGACTTTTGAAAATGAAGACGTGTTTTTTGTGCGACGGTAGTGAAAAAAGTAATTAAAAATACTAAAAAACCCGACTGCGGTAAAAGTTAAGTTAAAAAAAACTGAAAAGCTAAAAACAAGCCCATTTTAAATTAAATTAAATTTGGAAGCAGGCGGGAGACCCGTTTGTGTTTGAAAATATAAAAAATGGAATGGGTCCCGCCTGCTTCCAAATTTAATTTAATTTAAAATGGGCTTGTTTTTAGCTTTTCAGCTTTTTTTAACTTAACTTTTACCGCAGTCGGGTTTTTTAGTTTTTTTAATTACTTTTTTTATTTCCAGCTTTTTAATTTACAAATGTGAAAAATTTCGCAGACGATTTAGTTCTTGCAAGGAGTTTTGAGGGTTATTTTGATTTCGATTTTCTTTTCGTGTTTTTTACGATTTGTCACTTCGAATTGCTTTTAACCATATAAGTTGTATATATTTTTGTAATCACCTTTTAAAACCATTCAATTTGATATACCACTCGATGGTATTAGAAGAAAAAAAAATTTTAACTCCACAATATGGCACGCCAAATCCGACATTTAACTTTGTTTTTTATTTTAACAGCTAGACAGCACTTGTCTCGGTGTGAGCACTATATCGTCGACCGTAGGTTCAATTGAGGTAAGGGACAAAATACCCAAAATGAGTTAAGTATACAGTTTTGATCAGAATTTTTCGTTCTATCGAATGGTGTATATGAAAAAATTCTAGCTTAAGAAAAATGTCCCTTACCCTAATGATTTTTGGATCCAAATTTCGAATCAGCCCCATAATAACAATGTATCTGAAAAACTATGCAATATAGGAACTTGAAATGATGTAATTATTGCCGCCAATCAACTTGAAATAAGGTAAGGGTCTTCCCAATCAACGAATTACCATTACATGGTGAATCCAACGCAGAGGTCAATTTAATGTAAGGGACGAGACTACAAGATACTTGGTCAGTAAGGGACATTACTAACAAAATACGTTGTTGTAAGGGACATCTATTTTCTTAAATAGCTAATTTATTTAAATAAATGTTACACGTGTTGATAGAGCACTAAAATACAAGATTATGTGTGAAATCAGACCCGAAAAAGGTTAATAAGAAAAAAAGTTATAGGCGATTTAGTCCGAAAAAAACTTTGTCGGCCTCTCCTGAAAAATCGTATTTTGTCCCTTACCTCAATTGAACCTACGGTCGACGATATAAACTAGGCAGCGCCTGTCTCGGGGGACAGCATTATATAAACTAAGCAGCGCCTGTCTCCAGGTTCAGAATTATATGAACTAGGCAGCGCCGGTCTCGGGAGTCAGCATTATATAAACTAGACAGCACTTGTCTCGGGGTGAGCACTATATAAACTAGGCAGCGCCTTTCTCGAGGGTCAGCATTATTTAGAGGCATGAGGAACAGGGTGTAAAGTTCACTCATCCTCCATTGAAAAGGGAGGATCCTCCGACCAGACGAGTGTCTGGTGGGCAACTGCCCGACGAGCGTCGCGTGGTAAACTCTGATTGCGCGATGCAGGTTGCGTGACGTCATGTCATTGTGATGCGTAGTTCGTATGTGGCGATGTAGATGCCGCCACAATTATATAAACTAGACAGCGCCTGTCTCGGGGGTCAGCTTTATACAACGTGCAGCTGCAATTGTGACATTAATTTAACACGCGTATACGGTTACGCGTTATCGTTTTTTTCAACATAAAAAATACAAATACAAAATGTTTATTTCTGCACCAACTAGTTTAGTTTATGATTAGAGCCTGCTTTTAAGCATAATAACGCCTGTCTTAGGAGACTCTGCTCTTCCATAGCTTTGGCTGTTTGTACAACTTACAAAAATAATTTAATTTTTTAATTTCTTATGTAATATATTTTCTTTATTAACTAGACTATACAGGGTGTAAGGGACAGCCCTCCGCAAACTAACAGGGTGCATTCAGCTCCTCTTTTTGAATCATATTCCACCGGAAATTTTCTCAGGAAAATTTTCATTTTTTCAAAATTTTTTTCAGTTACATTTTCATTATTTCAATGTAAAATTGCATTGTGTGTTCGCAGCACTCCATTTATGTAAAAAAACTGCAAAAAAAAAAAAACCAGCAATGGATGTTGAAATACTCTAACCAACGACGCGTGAAATCAGCTGTTCACTTTCTGTCTATCTACAGAGTTCATCGAACTCACCGCATACCTATTACCTACCCCTCCCAACCAGTAATAGACGCTCCGATTTGTGCACAAAAACACAAACAAATCAGGTTTATTGGATTCCTATAATGTTCCTGAAAAAATTTAATGTACCGGTCATCTTAGTATGACATACTAAATTCACCCTATCAGTTTGCGGAGGGCTGTCCCTTACACCCTGTATACTACTACTACTAGACTTTATTTTTGTCGAGCGCATGTAAGCGTGTGCTTTATTGCCATTCGCATAAAGCATAACATAATTTAGAGAATTTATTCCGGAGGGTTTATGTGTATAAAATAATAATAATAAACTTGGAATGGTATTGTAGAATAGAATAGAATAAATGTTTATAATCTCCAGTATTACAGCTAGTAGTAGTGGTACATACACAAAACTATAATACCGGAAGCAAAAGGTTTAAGCGTCAGCATTATGCTAATGATTTATTTGCTATTTTATTTGCTTCAATTGTATTTTTCTTGTATATGGGTACTTACCTGCAATAAAACACTATTTATTTATTTTGTTTTATTTTATTTATTTTAATACTAGTTAACTTATAACTCAAAACATCGAAGACAACATTGCACTTCTCGCACATTCTTGGTACAGACAGTTTGTCAAACTTTAATATATAAGTCAATGAATAGATTTCACCTTTATCGCTAAAGTATTAGATTCAAGGTTGATTGGGAAAATTTGACAGTTTCGGATGGCTTGATCTGCTGGCGTCTGTACAAATTCGAGTAGCCTGTGAGTTTCATTCACGCACGCACAGTACAGGCCTACAACGCCTTGCGTGTGCAATATAATGCATTGCGGCTGCTGGTGGGGCTGCCCCGAGCCCCGACTCTGCAGCGCATCAGGGGTGTTCGCCGAGTCGCAAGTAGACTGTATCTATTCTAGCGAAAACGATGCACTTCCCTGGTGCGCACGCGCAGGGTTCGAGCTAGCTCCAACGACATCCTGAGGGCATTCGCGAAGAGGCTCGATTGCCGTTTCTGTATGGTTCACATACTGAGCAATCGAAGTGTGTATTAATATGTATTGTAGGTATACCTACGTGGTCTTTTTAATGAAGGTATGTGATTTTAGGGTTCCGTACCAAAATGGTAAAAAAGGAACCCTTATGGTGTCACTCAGTCTGTCTGTCTGTCTGTCTGTCTGTCTGTCACAGCTGGATATCTCAAGAACTACTAATGCTATCAACTTCAAATTTGGAACAGTTTTATAAGACGTTTACCCAACTATTTTGCAAATAAGAAAGAAATAAAAATATTTTTTTTTGTTTTTGTAACAGGTGCTGAAAGGGGGTCTTAAAAATTCAAAGTGGGGCTACTAGGGTATGTGGGGTATCATATGAAACAGCGCTGTTTGCACATTCTTATCTCCGAAGTTTGCAAAGGGAAAAATCTGAAATTATTCTGTGGGATAGAAGTTTATGTAAAGATTACAGGAAAAATATAACGATGTCTCTAAATAGCACACTTTTTCAGAAATCGGAACGGAACCCTCGGTGCGCGAGTCCGACTCGCTCTTTTTGTGCCTTAATGATCCTTTGTTGGTCGAAATAACCGTTATATTATTAAAACTCAAAACCGTCAAACTTCATCATTTTTATTTATGTATAGGACTGTAAGGGGCCGCCTCCACGGGCAAGAGATTCGCGGCGATAGTCTCGCTATGCCTACAAATTATCGCCGCGATGATAACGCCGTGTGTAGATTGATTTATAGAGTTTCTATTGAATTTGGTGGCACGACGAGATTATCGCCGCAATTTTCACGCCCGTGTAGATGGCGCCTTAGTAAGCTTTTGTAAATCTGTGTTTGACCCGTTTAATTATTAAAACGTTTTTATGTCATAACTTCATAACAAAAGCTTATAAAAGTTACCTACTTTGAAAAGCTTCGTTGATTAGAAAAACGCTTGAAAGTAGACAAGTTAATCGCGGTGTATAGTTCAACGAACTTGATTAGGTTGGAGTTCAAGTTATTCTAAACTGAAATCACAAGACAGTGGCGGACGTGTAGATACATCATGTAGGTATGTAGGTGTTCAAATTAAATACAGGTCACTTCCACGTAACCTTCATTGAGTATTTTGGACAGTTTGGACACAACCACAGAACAGATAAAGTATCTGTTCTGTGGACACAACAAACCAACTCATAAGTAGGTAATTAACTGTGTGGCTCACACGAATCAAATAACCCGCAGCGCAGTACAGAGTTACATTATTTACAGTATGGTGTTAAGGTTTCCAATAAATCATTAGTAGTTATATTGCTCGTAACGTAAGGTATATTGCAGATAGTCAAGTGACGGTGGCGCTCACGTGCGGGCAGCGACGTGAACACATGCGCCAGCTGCTGGCTCCGGCTACAAGCCCTCAGCGCCACTGTGCTGCCCTCTAGGGCGGGCCCACACACGCGCTGTGGGAGATGCCTGCACTGTCTATGTGCTCTGTGCTAGTAGTTCGCACTACGTTTCACAGATGGCATCTTATGTTCTGTTTGTGATATCTAAATATGTATTTTAAATATTTTTTAAGCTTTCTTAAACAATAATAATATTTTGAGTCGGTTATTTGTAGCACATCTTATAAGAATAATAATATTTTCTTGTAATATATATGTGATTTTAAAAGTTTAGTAGGTACTTAGAGTTATATTTTATTTGTAAGTAATAAATTGTGTCTCCAAACAATTATTTTTGTACGTTTATTGCCAACCGTTACATAACGCTTTCGCTGTTAAAAAGTTATCAGATCTAATGTAGAGACAAGCCCTACCTCTACAAGCCTTACACCTTGCTCAAAATGTAGGTAGGCTTGACCGTCTCGCGGCCATCGCACAGACCACAGAACAGATAAAGAGGTACAGACACTCATAGGGGCTTATATTAAGAAATTAAGTCACCGGTCTTCAATGTTGTCATGCAATGGTTCGATAGAACGGCCAAGCCATACATTTTGACCAAGATGTAACGTTAGTAGAGTTAGGGCGGAGTGCGGGCTGTCCCTTACACTATGTATAGTAGAGTTAGGGCGGAGTGCGGGCTGTCCCTTACACTCTGTATAGTAGAGTTAGGGCGGAGTGCGGGCTGTCCCTTACACTCTGTATAGTAGAGTTAGGGCGGAGTGCGGGCTGTCCCTTACACTCTGTATAGTAGAGTTAGGGCGGAGTGCGGGCTGTCCCTTACACTCTGTATAGTAGAGTTAGGGCGGAGTGCGGGCTGTCCCTTACACTCTGTATAAGTCTTGGCAACCTACTTTACATTTAATGTTTTTAGTGAGATTTCATTTCTTTTGCTCGGGTGCTCTATTTATATTTATTTTAGCGTGCTAGTGTAATGTTATTTTAATACACATACATGTTAAAATCATAACCCTTACTTCTAGCACTGTCGGGAAAAAAAGGTATTTCTTGCGCTCCAGCAGTAACTGTCTTAACAGCCAACAAAAACGAGTTTCTTCTTCGTTGTTTATGTGCACACTAATCTAGCTTTCATAACAAATGGAAGTAGCTATACTTGTTATCCTTAAGAAATACAGACATGCTCTTTGTGAGGCTTGACGGTTGAAAGTAGTAAGTAAAACATTAAGAAATACTTATTTCTTAATTTTTTTGTTGTTTGTGTGCAAATCCTAGCCTGCATACTTTGGCCTGTGCGCTGCAATATGTCAGTCAGTCAGTCAGTCAGGCAGTTTCTCCTATATTAGGTGTAAAAAAATTAACTGCAAGAACTTCGTCCACATACTCGACATCGAAAAACAAACACATTAGAAAAAAAAAATTTTCGCGGAATCGCGAAAAAAAAATCAGCTGTTCAATACATTTATGTTCGCATAATTCGTCAAAATGTACTGAACAGCTGATTTTTTTTTGCGATTTCAGTTTTGGTCCCATAGTAAAAGTTGTTCATAATGATGAGTACAATGACCACTTAAGAGGTTGTGGGTTATTTATTTTACACCTTGTATAGGGTGACTGGTAATTAGTGACCGATACATAAACACATGATTGTGCTCATGATAACAAACAACTTTTACTGCAGGACCCAACCTGAAATCGCGAAAAAAAATCAGCTGCTCCAACATTTTGACGAGTTATGCGAACATGAATGTATGGGACTGCAGATTTTTTTTTTCGCTATTTCAGGTTTGGTCCCATAGTAAAAGTTGTTTGTTATCATTAGTATAATCGTGTATTTAAGTATCAGTCACTAATTACCAGTCACCCTATATACCGGATGACTTTTTTTACCGTCTCGAAAAAAAATGGGTATATTAGGTGATCGGAGTAGAAACCTTTTGCATAGTTAACTTAAAAAAAAAAACAAAAATTCAAATCATATGCAGGCTGCATATGATTTGAATTTCGATATTTTTAAATGCTGTATTATTTTTTTTCAAAATTTCTGTTTTTCTGGTACAAAAATGAAAAGTTTACAAATTGTTCTATTTATTGGGACTTAGATATTTTTTTCTGTCTAGCTATTAAAAAAAAAAAACTAGGTGTGCCATAGACTTCTACTCTGTTCACCTAATATACCCAATTTTTTTCGAGACGGTAAAAAAAGTCATCCGGTATACAGGATGTTTGGTGCATGGATCGACACATTTTTTTTGTGGGTTGGGGGATCATTTGCTAGGTTTCACCCAAAGATTCCAAGATATGTTTTTTTAAGTTTTTTCTTTAAATTAGGTACCCGTAATCTCGCCTCTAAATCATAACTTTTTTGTTTTATTATGGCTGCTGTATTATCACGAAATAACTTTTATTGTATTCTGCAATTTATTTTTATTCTTAACAAATCATTATTTGATGCAATTGGTCTGTCTGTAAAGAATGACTTACGCACTTCCAGAGTCTTAAAACTCATGTATCGAAATGGCAGCTTCTAAATTCATTAAAAAAACTGAATGCTATTTTGAACATTGCTATAGTTTAAAAAGTTCTCTAATTTATACCCTTTTCAACGGTGTGATACAAGTAATCGAAATAATTAATTATGTGGTCCAATAGGAGATACTAGTTGTCTGGATTGGGATAAAAAAGACTGATGAGTTATGATGAAATGTTTTTATTAAAAATTTCAGTTACAAAACTTGTTCTTCAAATTGTCCTCCTCTACTCCGTAAACAGACCGACACCTATTTCTTATTTCGATGGTTGTTGTAATAATCTAATTTCTTCCTACGTCCCCAGACCTAGAAATCCAGGGGTCAGTCAGGTCTGGGGAACGTGCGGGCCAGTTACACAGATGCTACACATTTTTTCTGTAAACTGAGCAAGGAAGAAATTAAACCAAAAATGAAAAAACAAACACATTCAAGGTCATTAATTTGGTGAAAGTAAAAGTTTTAAGTAGGTACCTACTTGAAGGGAAAATTTGTACAGGTGCGTGTTTGGCGGCTCCGGCAAACTATTATCTCTATTTTAGCATTCCGTTGGAAAAGGTTTAAACTAGAGATTTTTTAATCATAAAGTTAAGTTCAAAATAGCTTTTACTTTTTATTTAAATTAATTTAGAAGCTAAGGAAAGAAGAAGGAATTTTTTATACATTTACACAATTTTAAGCCTTTGGAAGCACATGAGTGATTTTCTACAGATCAAACAAAAATAAACATATTTCAATTACCGTCATTTAGGACATGGCGTCTTTGGGTGAAACCTAGCAAATTACCATAAAAAAAAACAAAAACTTGTGTCGGTCCATGCGCCAGACACCCACAGACCTGGCGCCTAAAGTCGTAAGATACACAATATACTAAAAAAAATTGTCCGCACCGTTTGTTTTCGTGAAATCGTCATTCTCCTGCCCTTATCCCAACCTATTTGGTGTCGGCGCAACATGTCCTTTTTCCCATACTTCTCTATTAGTCGTCATCTCGGTAGTCTCCCCCTTTCTAGCCATGTCATCTTTCACACAGTCCATCCATCGTTGCTTTGGTCTTCCTCTACTCTTATAGCCATCGACATTCATACTCAGAACTTTCCTCATGACAGTTTCCTCATTCCTCCGCATCACATGCCAACTGATTTCTGCACAAAACAGATTGAAATATTACTACGGTTTCCAACACTACCGTAGCCATTGTATTTACTAAACACTAGACATAGCATAGTAGGCTCATTGCATTTCTTATAAATTAAGTTTTCACCGATTATGATATTTTTCAGTTCTGCAGATTTTCTTGCGGTTTCTGATCGGTACTGCCGTATTTGCTCGGCACTAGATTTTTTAGGCTCATTGCATTCCTTTTGATGCTAGCTTTCTTCGATTGGGGTTTTTTCATTTCTGAGCAGATTTATGGCCGATATGTGTCGACATCTGACATTGTTTTGCAAATGTCAATTCAATATTAATTTTTAACCCTACTTTGGTGAATAGTTGTTTCTGTGTAGCTCCCGGCGTCTCCCGGTGTGGTAGCGCTTCTGCAGTGTCAACTCGTGACAAACGCGCCAGACACACAAACTAACCTCAGCACGTGTTTGCGCTGCACGATACGCATTGATAAGTCGACAAGTGTGAAGTGCCGAGAGGGCGCACACGAGCACGTGCGCTTGCAGTGTGACGCAGGCAAATTGTATCCTGTCTTAAAATTATCATAAACTAGCTACGCCCCGTGGTTTCTCCCGCGTAGACCGGGATAAAAAGTAGCTTATGTGTTAATCCAGGGTATAAGCTATCTACATACCAAATATACAAACACACACACACACTCACAAACTTTCGCCTTTCTAATATTAATAATTAATATTAATAATAATAAACCCGCAGGGCAGCATGTGGCGAGCTGTTGGGCAGTAGCGACCCCACGGACCCTATCTCCCGGGAGTAGTCTTGTTCCTCATCTCTGGCTTGCCTTTATTGACCGGCTGCAGTGAACACTGACGGGAACAGAGCTCCCACCTCATTCTTGCCTTTATTGGCTGGATTGAGTGGAGATTCGCAAGAGCAAACGTGCTCGGAGGATGGAAATATTCCAGTAAGTGTTTGTAGGGATCTTGACCATCTTCCGGGCTCTGGGATTGTTCTGAGAACCGTGGGATACCTCTCCACTCCTCACAAGTACCTCAGGACATGTTGCCCCCTTGCCGCTACGACACTATGTGCTAGCGACCGTTTTCGGGGGCCCATTATTGAGTGTGCAAGTCACCCCCTGCCATTTTATCTACATATGTATTGTATACAAAACATTACCCAATCCACTATAGCCACCCAAACCCATAGCCCAATATGTTTTGTTTCCATGATCTGCAATAGTCCTGCACCAACCGGGGGTTGCCCTTGGGTGCACGTGCATAGTGCATACAGGGATAATCGTCGGCTGGTGCCTTCTCGACATTTAAAAGTTGTCTAAGGGGCCTCTGCGAGTTGGCTTCGGCCCCTCGTATGCCTTCCAAAGGTCCGGGACCCCAGGGTCCCGAGATATGTCAAAGACAAAATAATAATAATTAGTGTGGTTATAGTGTGGTATGAACAATCTTTTGCATTAAAAGTCTCTTAGTTACTAGCTGTTGAAGTCTTGCATGTCTTTGTCGGTCACAAATATTGAACTTACCACCAGTACGTTTTCACGTCAATAATAGCCACGATTTTATAAAACTCCGTCGGCCCCCGGCCCACCGTGTCGCGTCGCATCGCCCCCCGCGCTATTACTTCGTTTTCGCTTTGCTCTGCTTCTAAGGGTCGTAGCGTGATGTTAAATATGCTGTACACCAAAGTTCAAAATGCAAAAAAAAAATCAAATCTGACTGGTATGTACTTCCAGAGATTACCGCGTTCAAACAAACAAACAAAAAACAAACTTTCAGCTTTATTATTAGTATAAATAGATAGTTATATTAATTTGTACATAGATTCATTAATTAAATATGTTTCATGTCTTGTGTAAGTATATCTGTTGTTGGAAAACCTAAATAAATAAATACCTATATACTATACTTACGTTCGTAAATAGCGTGTATAATGGGTAATGTCTTAATTACCCAGTGTGTCGTGTAGACTGTGCTCAGTGCGATACTCACTCGTACTCAGCCCGCGGCCGGCGGCCGGTGTCCCGCTGGTGTCCCGCTTGTGTCCCGCTGGTGTACACGCAACTGCGCTTTGGCCTAACATCTTCTTTAAACAGGGTTACTGGTAACTCGACGTATTCCTTGCACGACGTCATATTATGGTTAAAATGCAACAAATAAAGCCACCAACTGTTCGACCGAAGTTCAGTAGTTTTTGAGTTATTTAGATTTTTAGTGTTTTTTATGATAATCCCCGATTAAATCATTAGGAGCCAATTTAAAAATAGCGCGACTGTACGACATTTAAGTTATTATCATAGTCGATGCCGCAGCTAAAAAAAATAAAAATAAAAAGGTTTATTGCGGAAACTTGTACAACTTTTACAGGAAATCTTACATAGGAACCTCCTTTTAAGTAAAAGATATACCTGTGCTAGGAGGTCCCGCTCTTCAATGACAAACTATATTAATGGTAAAAGTGGTGTACAAAAAGGTAAAAATAATTCAAACAAAAATTATAAAAAAATAAAATAAATAAAAAAGAATAAAAATTACAGCAAAATCTCAAGTTAAACTAGATAAGACATTAAACATAAAATACGTGTGTGAGTGTGTGTTTGTGTGCATGTGAAAGTCTGTACAAACAAGGGTGTGTGTACGTGTGTGTGTACGTAGGGGTGTGTATGCGAGTGTGATTTCGACTCATATTGACGATGCTTGGAGCAATAATTCAGTCTCATCATAGGTCTTCATTTTCAGCCAATGAACTATTGCCTTTTTACAGTTTTTAGTAGTCATAGGATAAATGTTAATTATTTTATTAATTTTATTGTACAGGGCAGCGGCATTTCTATTGAATTGTCTTTTGGCATAAACAGTTTTAACGAATTTGACTGGTGCAACACTGTATTTTCGTCTTCTTTCCAGATGGTGAGGGTCGTAGGGCAGGGCTTTGTGTAATTTTAGGACAGCATGAAGTATGTATAATTTTCGGACTGTGAGAATACCGCTAAGGGAGTATAACTCATTGGTTGGGAATCTGTACGGTTTGGTATACATGACCTTGATAAGAGATCTCTGTGCTCGCTCTAGCTCAAGAAACTTCGTTTTTGTTGCATCGCCCCACACGGGTATGCAGTAGGTAAGTACTGATTGAGCTAGAGAGACATAGACTTCAGTTAACATTTTTTTAGTTGTCACATGTCTTAGGTTCTTAAATATCCAGATAAGTTTTCTCATACGGGCCATGACCATATCTATATGAGTATGCCAAGACAACCGCTGATCAACGATTATACCTAGGTATTTTATATGAGTCACTTTTTTAATATTTTCACAAGAACAGTTTGTACTAGATACATTCTGACAAGTATGGATTTTGAGAGTTACGTTAGGTCCAGGTTGAGTGTTGTTGTAGATAGTATAAAAACTTTTTACAAAAAAAAAACAACCGACTCCCAAAAAAACACTACAAAGTGAAAAATAACTTTAATTTCGGAAGTCGGTGTCTTTGGTTTTTTATTTAATTTCTTTTTTTTTGCCACCGACTTCCGAAATTAAAGTTATTTTTCACTTTGTAGTGTTTTTTTGGGAGTCGGTTGTTTTTTTTTTGTAAAAAGTTTTTATTTTTCTCTTTTTAGTGGTGCCTACTTACCCCACACAAATCTGAATACCACTCTGCAAAATAAATTAGAGCATCATCCACATAGACTAAAGGCTCTTACAGACAGAGGCGATATCGCGAGCGATATTGCGATATTATCGCGACGCAACACCGCTACGCGACACGTCCCGACACGTCGCGACGCGATATCGCCTCTGTTTGTAAGAGCCTTAAATGGGAAAAATACGTATTAAATTATTGAAGCTAACTCAAAAGCCACTCATAAGAACTTGAAGATATTTTTATGCCACCATCTCAGGAGTATACCATTTCAAATAAAAATTTTGCAAAAAGGCAAATACGTCGCGCTAAGTCGTGTCAGAAGTTTGGTAGGTGTAGTTTTAGTTGACGGAGATATAACGAGGCTATGAAATCTGCCTTCTGACAATCAAGGCCACACATAACATACAACTCAAGTAGCGCAATTTGAAGCGGCATATAATTACCATTAAATCATTTCAAGCCAGAGTGCACCTCATGACAACTCTAATAATCCCAAACACGGCTAAGATACATTGTTTTATTACTGAGTTCCGATGCCTACCTTCCGGCTTCTTCATCAGATCGGTTCGATGGTACGATTTTGCACTCTGGCTACAGAGTGCACCTCATGACAATTCCAATAAGCCCAAACGCGGCTAGGATACATTGTTTTATTACTGAGTTCCGATGCCTACCTTCCGGCTTCTTCATCAGATCGGTTCGATGGTACGATTTTGCACTCTGGCTACAGAGTGCACCTCATGACAATTCCGATAAGCCCAAACACGGCTAGGATACATTGTTTTATTACTGAGTTCCGATGCCTAACTTCCGGCTTCTTCATCAGATCGGTTCGATGGTACGATTTTGCACCCTGGCTACACAGTGCACCTCATGACAATTCCAATAAGCCCAAACACGGCTAGGATACATTGTTTTATTACTGAGTTCCGATGCCTACCTTCCGGCTTCTTCATCAGATCGGTTCGATGGTACGATTTTGCACTCTGCCTACAGAGTGCACCTCATGACAATTCCAATAAGCCCAAACACGGCTAGGATACATTGTTTTATTACTGAGTTCCGATGCCTACCTTCCGGCTTCTCCATCAGATCGGTTCGATGGTACCATTTTCATCAGAACCATTTATTTAAAGCTTCGTCATAGTCGCTTAACTATTTTAATCTTATCGCTATCCGTGAAATACTTTTCATCGTTGAGGAGTTTCCGTGGCCATCTGTGGTCTTCTTCATCAGTTCCACTTCACCAGATGATACTTTCTGAATGCAAACGCTTGATTTGTTGATGAAAATACCATAATCGCTATATGTATGCCTATAATATTTGAGGAGTTCCCTCGATTCCTCATAGATCCCATCATCAGAATTGGATTTTGATAAAAATGGGACCAATCTGGAAGTATACCCTTTCAAATAAAAAAAGAATTTTCCGAATCGGTTCATAAATGACGGAGTACTGAGGTAACAAACATACAAAAAAAAAAAAAAAAAAAAAAAAAAAAACATACAACCGAATTGAGAACCTCCTCCTTTTTTGGAAGTCGGTTAAAAAGCAATGTATTTTGTTTTAGAAATATTTAGTGTAAGAAGGTGTGAGTTTAACCAGTCAGCAATCTTGGAAAGACCCTTTTCAGCAGATTGATAGACGGATTCCCATGTATCACCAGAGAAAACAATGGCAGTGTCATCTGCATATGAGAAAACGCGACCTTTATCTAACATCATTTTGCAGAGATGGTTAATGTATATTAAGAATAGCGTCGGGCCCAGTACGCTACCCTGAGGAACACCATAGGTTACGTAAGACTCCTTACTAACATACTCCCCTATCTTAACCTTTTGCCTGCGATCCTGTACATAATCTATTAGTAATGCTAACGGGTGTCCCCTTATGCCTATACCCTCTAGACTACGCACAAGAGTGGGGACAGATACCGTATCAAAAGCCTTTTTTAAATCAAGAAATACAGCCAGACATTTTTTTCCTGAATCAACTAGGTTAACAATATGAGTGGTTAATGCTGTAATAGCATCTTCCGTGGATAATTTTTGTCTAAAACCATATTGAGCTTGTGAAATAATGTTGTTTTTATTAGTGTAACTAGTTAGTCTTATGTTAATTAATTTTTCAATGATTTTAGATATTGCAGGCAAAACAGAGATAGGTCTGTAGTTATTAACGTCATATCTGCCTCCACCCTTGTGCACAGGAGTAATTATGGCTTGCTTCAGAGCTGCTGGAAATTTCCCTTGGCTAAAACACAAGTTAGCAAGATGCGAGATTATGGGTACGACTATTTCATGGGCAGTTTTTAAAAATTTTGTTGTAATATTATCCCAGCCAGGAGCGCTTTCAGATTTAAGACCCATCAGCACGTTATAAATTTCTACGGGATCCGTGTCTAGAAGCACGAAGGAGGAAGCCTGTGAGTTTATTTTATGATCACAATCATGTTGAAATTGTGATCGGTTTGCAGCTGATCGGCAGCTGATCTTTGCATGGCTGTTCTGCAAGCGCTAAGTAGTCACACAGTGGACTCTGGGCTAATATACGAGTGCCACCAGCGTCTCAACCAGGTGGGTAGACTCAATAATATAACCGTTCAATGGATTAAGGGACACAGCGGCTCGCTAGGCAACGACGCAGCCGACGAACTTGCCAGAAGGGGGTCGAGCATGGCACCAGTGGGACCAGAACCCATAGTGCCGCTCCCCTTCGGGTACTTGCGCGCTCTGGTAAGGAAGCGTACCAGGGACCAGCATCACAAACTTTGGTCAGACCAACGTGAGTGTAGGCGGGCTAAGGAAGCACTCCCTACAATTGATGGCCGCCTCACGAAACAGGTTCTCCGACTGACTAAACAACAGTTGCGTACAGTTACAGCTGCTATAACTTGCCATGGGTCATTTAATAAACATCTCTTTGTCATAGGAGTCACCGACAGTCCGCTGTGCAGGGCCTGCGTGGAGGACGACGAGACAGCAGCTCATGTGCTGCTAAACTGCCCAGTTGTCGCCGCATTCAGGGCAAAGTACTTCGGTAACCCAGGTACCATCCGGGAGGTTGTCAGTAATATTAAGGCGCTGCTGGCCTTCTTTGAGGAGCTGGGGTGGATCGAATAACCTATTTTTCCACCCATACGCAAAATACGCGCATTGTCGTGGAGTTGCGGATACCAGCTCGTATTACCTATACCTATACCTAACTAACCGTTTAGCTGGCAGGGGTGGGGACACTTCACTCTAACAAAAATTTGCACTTTAAAGCTTAATATTTCAGAAACGGATCCCTAAATCGAAAAACGGGTTTTACAAACCCGCAATATTTTTGAATGATCTATTCAACAACACCCAACACCATGGGGTAGACGAGAAAAAAAAAACCATCCCCACTTTACGTGTACTGAAATAAAATTTTTTTTTTCATGATTTTATTTTACCACTTTGTCGGCGTAATGAATATGTATATCCATGCCAAATTGTAGCTTTCTAGTACTAAGAGTCTCTGAGCTAAGCTGCGGACGGACAGACAGACAGACAGACGGACGGACATAGCGAAACTATAAGGGTTCCTTAAAAAAAACCGGTCAAGAGCGAGTCGGACTCGCGCACCGAGGGTTCCGTTCCAATTTCTGAAAAAGTGACATCGTTATCGTTCGTGGAGAGTCTATTTAGAGACATCGTTTTATTTTTCCTGTAATCTTTAGGTACATAAACTTCTATGACATAGAATAATTTCAGTTTTTTCTTTTTGCAAACTTCGGAGATAGGGGGGGGGGGGGGGGAACGGTATTTTTTTTTACATTTTACATCAAAAGTCGGAAACTGTGCGGTTTAAAAAAAAAGAATTTTTAAGACCCCCTTTCAGTCCCTGTTGCAAAAAAATACATATATTTTTTTTTCTTTCTTATTTGCAAAATAGTTGGGTACCTAAACGTCATCTAAAACTGTTCCAAATTTCAAGTTGATAGCATTAGTACTTCTTGAGATATCCAGCTGTGACAGACAGACAGACAGACAGACAGACAGACTGACAGACAGACGGACAGACAGACAGATAGACAGACTGAGTCACACAATAAGGGTTCCTTTTTACTATTTCGGTACGGGACCCTAAAAATCATCTGTTCAGTACATTTATGTTCGCATAATTCGTCAAAATCTAGGGAACAGCTGATTTTTTTTTGCGATTTCTGGTTTAGTCCCATAGTAAAAGTTATTCATAATGATAAGTAATGACCCCTTAAAAGATTGTCACTGTTTACCCTTACACCTTGTATAGATTATAGGATAACTGGGAGTGATACGGGAGTTCGAATGACGTTTTTGCGAAGGTCGCCATTTCGAAAAATTTTGCTAGTGTTACGCCAGTTCGAAAACTCATTAAATCGAAAACCGCTATATCGAATGACGCTATCGCGAAGGTCGCCATTTCGAAAAAAATTGCGAACAGTACACCAGTTCGGAAGTCATGGTATCGAAGTCCGATGTTGAGTTAATTTGTCTGGGAATCGAACTCACGACCCCAATGAGACGAGACACAGAGAGCATGGTATTTTTATTTGGTTTGGGGAAAAAAAAAAAAGAAACACAAGTTAACTCAACATCGGACTTCGATACCATGACTTCCGAACTGGCGTACTGCTCGCAATTTTTTTCGAAATGGCGACCTTCGCGATAACGTCATTCGATATAGCGGTTTTCGATTTAATGAGTTTTCGAACTGGCGTACCACTCGCAAAATTTTTCGAAATGGCGACCTTCACAAAAACGTCATTCGAACCTACATATCACTCCCAGGATAACTATATCTGTCACTGCTCTGCACTTTTTTCTCAACTTTTCAAACGTTGAAGAGTGGGTTTTTTTTTTAAATTGGAGGATATCAATTGCAGCGTAGATTCCTCCTGAAATTAGCGTGGAGGGTACCCAGGTAGATACGCGCTGTTAACATGGTGCTGGGACGTTCGCCAGGAGGATAGCAGTGAGACGATCATGTCAAATTGATATTGATGGAGTGCCAACGGACACCCTCGGTCGCCGGTCGCTGGGCCAAGCAGTCGGCAGCAGTCGGCAGCAGTCGGCAGCAGTCGGCAGCAGTCGGCAGCAGTCGGCAGCAGTCGGCAGCAGTCGGCAGCAGTCGGCAGCAGTCGGCAGCAGTCGGCAGCAGTCGGCAGCAGTCGGCAGCAGTCGGCAGCAGGCGGAACTGTCGCTAGGGAAAGGGAATGTTTCCAGCAGTAAGCTGAATAAAAGGTCACTTTACTTAAATATTAAATATTTTATTTGAAAACAAACTTATTCTGTTTATGTATACATATAGTTTATGTCTCACATACATACAATATAGTCTCCGTATCATACAATCGTAGTGTCCGTCTCTACTTAGATCAATTTTATTGTAAAACTTTGTTTCTATTTCATATTTACAATTTATTATTTCTATACAAAATCATTTTATTTTGAATGTTCGTAATTTACAATTGCCTATCAGTTATTAGGTACTTATGACTAAACGTTTTCAAAAACGCCTGAACAATATTTTGTATTTCCTAAAATATATTTATAGTTACACCCCCGGTAAGCGACGACCATGCTAGAATGTTCTTTCAGTTATATTTATGTGTTCAACATTTTTACAAAAAATTGGTTACCGTAATTTGCAGAAACTTTGTGTCTTTTAGTGTTAAAATATTATATATTCAGGTTTCTGTTCCACTAAACAAATATTTCATTACTATGACAATTAGAACATTTTATTAGAATTATGATTTCCAAAGGGAAACATGCTTAAGCACTCGTTAGGTTCTGAATATCTTGCATGACATTATATAACACGTCAGAACAGTGGCAGTGGTCGCCGCCTCCTCACTCCTCACTCCTCACCTCGACGAGTAGTCTATGTTAGAAAGTATTGGATTATCACTAGTATGTCACATTGCTCTCGAGCGCGTACAGTCGCGCGCACTCGACTAGCGCAGTCCCTGTGCGAGCGAGGCGCGCGGCCCGCGGTCAATTTACATATAGTTCATATAAATAGTAAAATAACATTGTGTTAAATGAAGCCTAGGTTCAGACGGGCCTGAAGCAGGCGCCGCACTGGCTGCGCGCGAGGTCGCGGCGTTAGAGGAGCGCTTCCGTGAATCGCTCGCGTTCGCTCTACGTCAGCGTGCCGCGGAACTTCTTCAGGAAAACGCGAGTAGTAGTTCTCATTTAGGGCTCACTTGTTAAATCATTGATATTGAAAAATTGTGTGATATTGAGAAGGTGATGTTGAGTACCAGAACTACCCGAACCAGCGGTCGATTCTGTAACAATCTCACCGTGAAAACTTAGGTGACGTGAGTTTGTTTTTGCTAGGAATTGACACTGTTGACAGCTCACTCCACGCTCACTTCACCTAAGTTTTCACGGTGAGATGGTTACAGAATCGCACTGCAGAACCTAAGCTTGTTCATTGTGATCATTATATACACAAGTAATTAATTTTATTTTGACCATGAAACAATTTTATTTGACTTTCTACGAGTATTAGTGGGTCAATTAATAACATTAAAGTAAAATATGAAATCATATCCATAACTTACAAATACATTAAACACATTCGAGTACGAGCACGCGAGTCACGACACAACATTCCAAACGTTCGACACATTTGATCTTAATATAATGACAACATTCATCAAGTTCCGATGCATGACATGCTTGTCTTTAAACTGTTTTATGTGAAAACTTGTAAGTACATACATAATATGGCGTATTTTGTTGGTGAGATGTAGGCTTGGAGAATGACATGTTTTGTTAGACAAGCGGGTGACGAGACCTTGCAGACACATAATAATATGTAGGTACAGATGAATTAGTTCCATTTATCATTTTAAGTGGCAACACTCAAGCTGAGATAATAGACGTTACATTACATAGCTTGTTCTGTGACTAAGTCGTGGCCAAGCAGTATTTCTGTCACTGTCGTGCAACTGACAAAGTACAAGAGAGAGACGGGAACATAATATGTCTCTATTATCTAAGCCAAAGTACGTGTCGAGAATCATAAACTTTACGTTTATGAGTCTCGGCTATATGATCAAAACCAGTTTTTTAAAAATTAAGTTAGTGACGTGGCACCAATGTGAATGCTCACATACTAAGCGTTACAAATTGTAGAATACGCGGCGAACACGCGCGCCACGCGGGTGCGTGGGTGCGTGTTCGTGGCACATTCGTACATGTGTACACACGCCCTAATATTTGTTTGTACCAAAGTGGAGCAACACTGCACTCAAGGAAATGGAATGAATTAATCTAATGACACGGGATGTCATATAAACTGTGATCTATCTAACGACAATATTATTTAAATACATTATCTTCACATCGTTAAAACAATAAATATATTTACAATATTCAGTAGCAACAAACGCCGTAATACGTTGGAGTTCAATTCATTAAAATACTTCTCGTGCACCGCTGTGTGTATCTCTGTGTAAACCGCATAGTAATAATCTTATTATTGCGCCGTCGGTTGCACAGAGAGCGAACATGAAGCACAGCGGCGCGACGTCTCGCTCTATCCGGTGCGACGTCTCGCTCTATCCGCTTCTCATAAAAATCTTAACAGTATTTACTTAAATCAATTGTATTTGTTTACTTAGCTAGTCGAAAACTAAGTTTTCGCGATAAAAAGTCGATTGTAACTGAGGTTCGTAAGTGTTCGGGTCCCTATGCGCCGGCGCACCGCCGCACACTACACTGGCGCCTATCAGCTGGCGAGCAGCGCGCGGCGCAGGCGCGCGTGCAGCGCCGCCGCCGCCAGCAGCGCCGCCAGCACGCGGCGGCAGTCCGACAGCCCCGCGCTGCCCGTCTGCATGGCCGCCGGCCGCTCCCCTGCGCAGCACACGGCTCAACATCAGAACACAACAGATTGGACGTCGGACTACGGCATGATGCCCATGCCATGCCAACGCCACGTATCGTCCAAAACAGAAAAAAAACCTCTTTTTTCACCCGCGTAATATGGCTAGCTTTTCACCAGTTCTGAAGAAAAGCTATCCATATTACGCGGCTGTACACGCAAACATTGATTAATTTAACAAATAGACATACTTCAGAAAAAGAAAGCCGAACAAATAAATGACAAACTATACAATTTAATTTTAATTTTTCTGTTGCCTCAGCACAGTTCTCTACGAGAAGAGAAAGAAAAAGTATCTGATGAAAATGAAAGAAAAGATCACAAAACGTACTAAACGTAAGTAAGTACATGTGGATGCCATTGTAGTGCTACTTAAACATTTGAGAGCTTTGGTTTGATTATTGGAATACGAAATTAAAAAAAAACAAAATCACCAGCTTCATAATTTTTTTTTATGACAACCCACCTCTAAGATGTTTTTCATTTGACAATTGAGGTTAGTTTTATAACTTCAAGTTTCGTCGGTGATACTTCTGTTACAATTTAAGAATATTATTCAAATAATAAAACGAGGTGAGATATGAAGTTGGAACCTTTGAAATACAGAAGAGTGTGTTGCTCTTTGTGAGTGGTTGCGTAAGAACCAGAGGCGGGTTTGCAGTGTTGGCCGGCCTGGGCCCCCGGCCACGGCGTGCCTAAGTACCCGCCGCACCTTTCACTGCACCCATCATACACATAATGATTATTTACTTTATTGCCAACTTTTATCGAAATCGATTCAAAGATTTAGTTAACTTTATTATCTGCTAGTTAGTTACTATTTTTTTTCCGCGATTTCAGGTTTGGTCCCCTAGTAAAAGTTGTTCATAATGATGAGTACAGTGAAACCTTAAGAGGATAAGTATTGGTCAGTAACCAGTGACCCTGTGGAATTAGATTTACGAAAGTGATTTATGAAGATTATTGTTATACAATGCGGTGCAGTGCGCACCGCCCATAGAAATATAAAAAACTTCTTTCTTATATCTATGGGCTCGCCATAATGTGCGTGAGCCTTTAGAATATTTAGGTACTTTCAGTTATTTCTTGTTATCATAAGTGAATTTTTTGTCAGATTGGCCGCCCCTAATATCTGGCCGCCCTAGGCCCAGGCCTACTGGGCCTTAGAGCAAATCCGCCTCTGGTAAGAACTGAACCTGCGCAGGGTTTGTTAACAGTTTCAGATTGTTCGGGAACAGCCGCTTGGCGGGGCGCGGTACTCACCGTTGAGCACGTGCACGCGCACGGAGGCCACCTCGGCGTTGGAGGGCGAGCACGAGTAGCGGCCCGAGTCGGCGGGCGCGGCGTCCTGCACCAGTAGGTACGACGTGGTGGCGGCGCCCTTCTCCGTCACCACCGACACGCCGCCGCGCGACGAGTCGTACGAGATCACCTGCTTCACAACCGACACCGCTCCATTGTTATATCTACTCCCGCACCACAGTACTTTACCATATCAGTTGAAAAATTCTGTGTGTAATGAACAACATTTCATTTTACTGGGACGTTGCGGTTTGTAGATATATCAGTAATTAGTTTTGATCGGTGTAGGTGTTGGGATCCATCATGTGTTTTATGTGACTGTCCAGCCAAGTAGGGATAAACTGCATCACAACAACAAGAACTGTTCTAGCGTTATTATCAAGTGAGTGTGTGTGTGTGTGTATGTGGGGCCGAGCTAGTCGCATGGCAGCGCACAGCGCCGCATGTCGGGAATACTTCCAACTGATAATGCGATTAAATGTGTTTCGATTCATGTTACAAGCGCCGGTGAGTTGATTTGATAGTGAGCATTAGGGAATGTGTCTTGCACATGTAGCTGCTATAAGCCCTTAAGGCAGCACGCGCGCTCGGTAGCCTGCGGGCTCACGGGAGGAACAATCATTAGGTAAACAATATATAACTACAGACGTAACACATCGACATTAGGATATCCAAGATTTGCTGCAACACAAATTACTATTTTATAATGTTTATAAACACAAATCTTGCTCCACGATACGGCACGTAGCAGAGCGCTAGGAACTCTTGCACCACGCTACGGCACGTAGCAGAGCGCTAGGAACTCTTGCACCACGCTACGGCACGTAGCAGAGCGCTAGAAACTCTTGCACCACGCTACGGCACGTAGCAGAGCGCTAGGAACTCTTGCACCACGCTACGGCACGTAGCAGAGCGCTAGGAACTCTTGCACCACGCTACGGCACGTAGCAGAGCGCTAGGAACTCTTGCACCACGCTACGGCACGTAGCAGAGCGCTAGGAACTCTTGCACCACGCTACGGCACGTAGCAGAGCGCTAGGAACTCTTGCACCACGCTACGGCACGTAGCAGAGCGCTAGGAACTCTTGCACCACGCTACGGCACGTAGCAGAGCGCTAGGAACTCTTGCACCACGCTACGGCACGTAGCAGAGCGCTAGGAACTCTTGCACCACGCTACGGCACGTAGCAGAGCGCTAGGAACTCTTGCACCACGCTACGGCACGTAGCAGAGCGCTAGGAACTCTTGCACCACGATACGGCACGTAGCAGAGCGCTAGGAACTCTTGCACCACGCTACGGCACGTAGCAGAGCGCTAGGAACTCTTGCACCACGCTACGGCACGTAGCAGAGCGCTAGGAACTCTTGCACCACGATACGGCACGTAGCAGAGCGCTAGGAACTCTTGCACCACGATACGGCACGTAGCAGAGCGCTAGGAACTCTTGCACCACGCTTCGGCACGTAGCAGAGCGCTAGGAACTCTTGCACCACGCTACGGCACGTAGCAGAGCGCTAGGAACTCTTGCACCACGATACGGCACGTAGCAGAGCGCTAGGAACTCTTGCACCACGCTACGGCACGTAGCAGAGCGCTAGGAACTCTTGCACCACGCTACGGCACGTAGCAGAGCGCTAGGAACTCTTGCACCACGATACGGCACGTAGCAGAGCGCTAGGAACTCTTGCACCACGATACGGCACGTAGCAGAGCGCTAGGAACTCTTGCACCACGATACGGCACGTAGCAGAGCGCTAGGAACTCTTGCACCACGCTACGGCACGTAGCAGAGCGCTAGGAACTCTTGCACCACGCTACGGCACGTAGCAGAGCGCTAGGAACTCTTGCACCACGCTACGGCACGTAGCAGAGCGCTAGGAACTCTTGCACCACGCTACGGCACGTAGAAGAGCGCTAGGAACTCTTGCACCACGATACGGCACGTAGCAGAGCGCTAGGAACTCTTGCACCACGCTACGGCACGTAGCAGAGCGCTAGGAACTCTTGCACCACGCTACGGCACGTAGCAGAGCGCTAGGAACTCTTGCACCACGATACGGCACGTAGCAGAGCGCTAGGAACTCTTGCACCACGATACGGCACGTAGCAGAGCGCTAGGAACTCTTGCACCACGATACGGCACGTAGCAGAGCGCTAGGAACTCTTGCACCACGCTACGGCACGTAGCAGAGCGCTAGGAACTCTTGCACCACGCTACGGCACGTAGCAGAGCGCTAGGAACTCTTGCACCACGCTACGGCACGTAGCAGAGCGCTAGGAACTCTTGCACCACGCTACGGCACGTAGCAGAGCGCTAGGAACTCTTGCACCACGCTACGGCACGTAGCAGAGCGCTAGGAACTCTTGCACCACGCTACGGCACGTAGCAGAGCGCTAGGAACTCTTGCACCACGCTACGGCACGTAGCAGAGCGCTAGGAACTCTTGCACCACGCTACGGCACGTAGCAGAGCGCTAGGAACTCTTGCACCACGATACGGCACGTAGCAGAGCGCTAGGAACTCTTGCACCACGCTACGGCACGTAGCAGAGCGCTAGGAACTCTTGCACCACGCTACGGCACGTAGCAGAGCGCTAGGAACTCTTGCACCACGATACGGCACGTAGCAGAGCGCTAGGAACTCTTGCACCACGCTACGGCACGTAGCAGAGCGCTAGGAACTCTTGCACCACGATACGGCACGTAGCAGAGCGCTAGGAACTCTTGCACCACGCTACGGCACGTAGCAGAGCGCTAGGAACTCTTGCACCACGATACGGCACGTAGCAGAGCGCTAGGAACTCTTGCACCACGATACGGCACGTAGCAGAGCGCTAGGAACTCTTGCACCACGCTACGGCACGTAGCAGAGCGCTAGGAACTCTTGCACCACGCTACGGCACGTAGCAGAGCGCTAGGAACTCTTGCACCACGCTACGGCACGTAGCAGAGCGCTAGGAACTCTTGCACCACGCTACGGCACGTAGCAGAGCGTTAGGAACTCTTGCACCACGATACGGCACGTAGCAGAGCGCTAGGAACTCTTGCACCACGATACGGCACGTAGCAGAGCGCTAGGAACTCTTGCACCACGCTACGGCACGTAGCAGAGCGCTAGGAACTCTTGCACCACGATACGGCACGTAGCAGAGCGCTAGGAACTCTTGCACCACGCTAAGGCGCGTAGCAGAGGGCTAGGAACTCTTGCACCACGCTACGCCACGTAGCAGAGCGATATGAACTCTTGCACCACGCTACGCCACGTAGCAGAGCGATATGAACTCTTGCACCACGCTACGCCGCGTAGCAGAGGGCTAGGAACTCTTGCACCACGCTACGCCGCGTAGTAGAGGGCTAGGGACTTTTGCACCACGACACGGCGCGTAGCAGAGCGCTACGAACTCTTGCACCACGCTACGGCGCGTAGCAGGGCGCTACGAACTCTTACACCACGCTACGGCGCGTAGCAGTGCACTAACACCCTGTATATCTAACGCTTAATAATTGTAAAGTTGAATTGGGTCCCATTGATGCATCTGCCTTCTGACCCATCAGTCCCATCTGACCGTCTGACCTCGTAGCTTCAGCTTTTCTTTATTAGAAGTTAGATACAACGATTGCCTCAGTAACTGCAACCACTTATTATCATATGCCCTTTCCGCCGCCCACGGTGTAACTATTCTAACATTCATACTTACTACAAAAAATCCATGTGTATAATTACTTTGCGTCCGCTCACCTCGTCCTCGTGGTACCAGAATATGTAGGCGGGCGGCTCTGGCGAGAACTGGATGAGGCACGTGAGGTTGATGGTGGAGCCCATGTCCACGTGCAGGTCGGGCCCGCCCAGGATGCGCGCCGACGGCACTGCAACAAGACCAACGCTACAGAGCACGGCGCAGACAGGCTGCTGAGAGGACGCGGCTGTTGTATTGCAACATACAACTGTGTTGGGGTCGGCTTCCTGTCTTACCGGATGCAGCTGAATACCAATACTCAATACTTTTATTGCATTCCACATGTAGGTATTCTTAGGTGGTACAAGTTATTATTAGATCACGTGGACCCTGTCGGGCACAGCTAAATAACTGAGTTAGGTGGTACAAGTTATTATTAGATCACGTGGACCCTGTCGGGCACAGCTAAATAACTGAGTTAGGTGGTACAAGTTATTATTAGATCACGTGGACCCTGTCGGGCACAGCTAAATAACCGAGTTAGGTGGTACAAGTTATTATTAGATCACGTGGACCCTGTCGGGCACAGCTAAATAACTGAGTTAGGTGGTACAAGTTATTATTAGATCACGTGGACCCTGTCTGGCACAGCTAAATAACCGAGTTAGGTGGTACAAGTTATTATTAGATCACGTGGACCCTGTCGGGCACAGCTAAATAATCGAGTTAGGTGGTACAAGTTATTATTAGATCACGTGGACCCTGTCGGGCACAGCTAAATAACTGAGTTAGGTGGTACAAGTTATTATTAGATCACGTGGACCCTGTCTGGCACAGCTAAATAACTGAGTTAGGTGGTACAAGTTATTATTAGATCACGTGGACCCTGTCGGGCACAGCTAAATAACTGAGTTAGGTGGTACAAGTTATTATTAGATCACGTGGACCCTGTCTGGCACAGCTAAATAACTGAGTTAGGTGGTACAAGTTATTATTAGATCACGTGGACCCTGTCGGGCACAGCTAAATAACTGAGTTAGGTGGTACAAGTTATTATTAGATCACGTGGACCCTGTCGGGCACAGCTAAATAACTGAGTTAGGTGGTACAAGTTATTATTAGATCACGTGGACCCTGTCTGGCACAGCTAAATAACTGAGTTAGGTGGTACAAGTTATTATTAGATCACGTGGACCCTGTCGGGCACAGCTAAATAACTGAGTTAGGAGAGGGGAGGCATTTGTTAATTAGCGAACACTAAAATAGCAGGTTAGTATATAATAATAATATTATGTGTAAATTGTCTAAGTTTTTTTAAAAATATGTTAATTTTCTCTTCTTTTTTATCAATTTATTGTATAATTTAATGGACATTACATAGGGACTTTTAGAGTGCATTTTTAATCGAAAACTTGGTAAGTTTAGCCTAGATCGGTGCCTATCGTGTCTGGATGTCTTCACGTTTTGAATGAAATTCTTGATATTCCCTCACAGACTTGCATGTTTCTAAAATGTATATACAGGGAAGGGTTAAGATATTATGTTTTTGAAAGAAAGGTTTGCAACTATCTGTTTGCTCAATGTTTACCAGAATTCTAACCAATTTCTTTTGCAGTGTGAAAAGTGTTTGTACACCTGTGCTGGTTACCCAAAGGGTGACTCCATGGCTGAGCCATGTATAGGCAAGCATAATGGGTGGAGAGAGCTGTTTGTACATTGGTGGTCTTTTTAGGGTTCCGTGCCAAAATTGTAAAAAAGGAACGCTTATGGTGTGACTCAGTCTGTCTGTCTGTCTGTCTGTCACAGATGTATATCTAAATAACTACCAATGCTATCAAATTGAAATTTGGAACAGTTTTAGATGACGTTTACCCAACTATTTTGCAAATAAGATAGAAGTAAAAATCTTTATCCTTTTTTGCAACAGGGACTGAAAGGGGGTCTTAAAAATTCAAAGTGGAGCTACTAGAGCATGTGGGGTATCATATGAAAGGGCGCTATTTGCACATTCTCAAACATTTTTTTAATTTTTTTTAGGCCGCATAGTTTTCGAATTCTGATGAAAAAAATACCGTAGATTTTTCTATGTGATAGAAGTTTATGTAAAGATTACAGGAAAAATAAAACGATGTCTCTAAATAGCACACTTTTTCAGAAATCGGAACGGAACCCTCGGTGCGCGAGTCCGACTCGCTCTTGACCGGTTTTTTTATTTAGAAATTTTTGAGTGAGTTTTCTGTATGTGTGATTTCCAGTTTATGTTTGTTTGTGTTTATAAATAGTGATGGTATGTTGCATGTTGCGTGTTACATCATACCGCACTTTAATAGTGATGGTATGTTGCATGTTACATCATACGGCACTTTAATCGGCGCTGTTCGGCGCTCCAGCGGCGGCGGGGGGTTCATGTTCGTTAACGTCGTAAGGATAGTATTATTACATCGGGACGTGAGCCCTGCTCCGAATATCAATCGTTATGTAAATGTGTGAGTGTTCTATCGTCAGCTCGCTCGCTACTGGCCGTGGGTGCGCGCGCCTCGCCGCCTCCACTAACAGTGAGCGCTAAACGTGAACACGCTCTGATCTCTCCGAAGTGATTGGATTTGATATTCGTCTCCAGATACGAAAATATTTCCGATATTTTTCGCAGACAGAAAGATTTATTTATCGTGTTTTGCGATTCCGCCGCTGTGGAGTCAAAGTCACGCGTCACTTCAGCGTTCGTGTCGGCTTCGTTTTGTTTTGTTTTAAATAGATACATAATATGCACCTAATGTGCTGCAGGTTCATGCATAATGATGCTATGTGTCAGGTGGCGGGGAGCCTTGTATCCCACCATGGTTTAATTCAGGAGAGCATTCATTATGCAGGCAATGGGGGTGCGGGGCGAGGTTAGAGTGACACATTTGCAGTTCGCTGTGCTCATTACAGCCGGCTGAATGCGCTTAGTTTCGAGAGCACACCCCGCCGCCGCTTCACCCTGAACAGCCGCGTAGATCCACTTCATTACGAGGTTGAATTCAAATGGCGGCGTCCAGCGGCGCTTACGCTGCACTGACATCTGTGTCACGCACGCAGCCTGCTGTGCCAGTCATTGTGCGCAGGCGCACACATACGCAGCCTTCGTATTATACCTGGGACTCAACCCTCGAAGTGAGTACCTCGCTGGGTCTAGTATCTAAGGAAAGAGTGATATTGACATGCGTGTGATAGATTATCCTAACTATAGGTACTGTTATTATTATGAGTAATCCTTTCATTATTAAAACGTATGTTTTGCATAACCTACAAACTTGTAACATGTAATTATTATGTGTCTAATATTTAAAAATGTCTAATTGAGACTACCTTGATTCCGGAAATTGGTTCGGTTGGTTTATCATTGTAAGACCAGCTTTAGATATTTCATTTTGGTATTATTACTGTTTGTTGGATAATGACATCTGTCACATTTACGAAGTTTGGAACTAATGTAGAAGTATCTAATTTGACTAGTTATTGTGTTTATAAAATATACCACTCTTAACTTGTAAAAATCGTATAGATGTTATTACTGTAAATAATTACGTAATATTTAATAGTACTTGTACTGTATTTTAGAATTTATATTGTTATTTTATAATAGGCTGTTTCAAACGATTGGTACAATTGTGTCGTTGATATTTTAGATGACGGTAGATATAAAAGTCAGTTGTTGGTTCACGACTATAAAAGGGGGAGCTCTGAGTATCTGGGCACATTCTTGATCCAGAAGTTGACCAGAACGGAGCTCCGGCCTACAGGTAAAAGTTAAGTAATATGTACAATTTCTATTTTCTATTGGTATTATGTTTGATTTCTACTGTTACTATGTTGTTCTGTATGTGTTATGAATATGGCCAATACTGCCAAGGTGTCAAATTGAACAAAGGAATATTCATGTTCCTTTCCTAGGTTGTTATTATGTTGCTATTAATCTGAGTACCCTCGGATAGAATATCTGAGTAGTCTCAGATATAATTAACTGTTTAATATTCATGTTCCTTTCCTAGATTGTTATTATGTTGCTATTAATCTGAATACCCTCGGATAGAATATCTGAGTAGTCTCAGATATAATTAACTGTTTAATATTCATGTTCCTTTCCTAGATTGTTATTATGTTGCTATTAATCTGAGTACCCTCGGATAGAATATCTGAGTAGTCCCAGATATAATTAACTGTTTTTGAGATAACGATAATTTATGGAAATATAAGAAATGTGTTGACGTGTTGATAAAATACTTTAAAATAAGTTTCCGTGGAGTTTCTTGTTCGTTCTTCTCCACGAAGACCTAGTTTTGCGAACGGACAATAGCTTTCTCGTTAAATATGAATAATTATTGACAAGATTGATTGAAGTAATAAATACCTACCTAGTCTTGTCTGTCTGTGCTTTTGTTTATCAAATCCTTTCCCTTACACACCATATTCATGGAACACAGTAAAACACAGTAAACAATAATACTTTAATACACAATAAATAAATGGTAACCATTCTGACATTCAAGGTTTGCTTTTGTGTAGTATCTATATTATACCCTTATATACACAATTATAGTTATATTATATCACTTCTAACACGTGCGTATGTTTTCATTTACTCGTATATCTATAAGCATAAGATGCTTTCTGCCACACAAACGTGGATGAGTTTACTGAAGACATTTCATTGAGCAGTTAACGAATAAATGAGTACTCTACGAGCGGCGGACAGCCTCAAGAGCGCGTTGTTTAGTGCGGTGCGGGCGAGGGGGGGGAGGCGGGAAGGGGGTGCCTGTTTGTACGCAACTTACATTAAACCCCAGCGCGGCTGCACGACAACCATCCGGGAAGTGTTTGTGAAGCCGTAAAGCTAAAATTGAATGACGTCACTTGTTTACTCGCAACCTTCACGGAGACACACCAGCTCGAACAAATTGAGAAATGTGGCGACGTGTGACGTCACCGGGCTGTAGGATCACACCACTGTTTCTTCGCACGTAACTAAGTTATCAACAATCTACACGAAATCTAAATAATAGGACACATTAGTCCTAACTAGTACGGGGACGGATAGCTTGCTCTGACATGTTATGCATGCGTGTACTCGTATGTGCCACCGTGGCTGGTGCATGGCTACGTATGTGCCACCGTGGCTAGTGCATGGCTTCGCGCACAACGGAGCAGCCTACTTCGCTCGACACATTAGAGTGGAGCGAACAAATTAATGTCCCCCCTCGCGAACACTGGTGCGCATACATTAATATTGTACTCAATGTAGAATATGTGCTCCATTAAGAATGTGCACATAATGCTCGTCGTGGCGCAGCTTCCTGAAGTGAAAGGTATCTTAATTGAATTGGGTATTGCCGCAGGTCGGTGGCCGCTACGTATGGACCTTTTCAGTTAATTTCGTACTTTATGACGTCATATTTCGCAGTGGGCCAAGAAACGCCGCTGGGCAGTCACTCCGGGGGAGGGCGGAGGGGAGGGTCGGTGTTCACTCACTCGGCGACACAAAGAGCAGGAGCATTTGGAGCCACTTTATGTTAGTAAATTGGTTTAATGAGGCCTCGTCCGTGACGTCACGCGTATTTTTCGCAATTTGCGCGCTATCACTTCAGGTTTTGGCACTTAACTTAGGGGTTTGCTTAGGTAGGGGTCAGGCAACTGTGGAATGTCAAACTAGACAGAGCAATGACCTTATATTGAGAAACAGAGTAGTGGGTCCCACTTGTTTGATTACAGTATCCAACACATACCTACATGTTATAAACAATGTGATGTAGGTATGTATATAAACAATAGCAGAGCACGGCGGTGTGCGCGCGTCCCCGGCGCGCGGCGGCGCTGTGCGGAGCGCGCTGCCAAAGAATCATTCAACCCGCCGCCGCAGAGCACTTTGTTTGGCAGGTTTTGCTCGCTCCGCTCCGCCGCTAATTGGTTTAATCGCTCGCTCTTAGTTGCATTAAGCTGCGCCACGAGGACTATTACTTAGCCTGGGAGTCATGGAAGCTGACCCTGATAAGTGATATAACATGTTCGCGTAATGTTTGTCGGCCGCGCGTGCGCAGAGACAGAGGTTTGTTTCATATTTTTCATGTTAAGATCACGAGTATTATGAACTTACTTTCTTAACATTACTTTTTGTATCAGTTTTGTTTCCAAATACTCATCTATATATATAAAAGAAAGTCGTGCCAGTTACACTATTTATAACTCAAGAACGGCTGAACCGATTTGGCTGAAAATTGGTGGGGAGGTAGCTTAGAACCAGGAGACTGACATGGGATTCTTAAAAAAACGTATAAAACGTGATATAACAACGGCTGGACCGGTTTAGATGAAATTTTGTGTGTATATTTGAATGAGTTACTGGATGGTTTGAAAACACAATTGGACCCGGTAGGTGGCGCTGCAGTTGGTTTCTAGTATCGTTCACAAGGACAACGTCTGTTGGGGCCGCTAGTTTATTATAAAAAACAATGTCAAATCTGTAGGATCTGCTTTCAGAATGAAAATACTTAATTATCACTATATACTTAGTCATTTCATTGCGTATTTGTGTTAGTTAAGCGGGCTACCGGGGACCGCAGGTAGACAGAGAGTTCGCGTCGGCGAAATTATTTATACATAGGAACTGAGCTGCAGCCGCAGCCAATCCGTAAATACATTAAAAGTAGCGTTTTTACAAAGGTTTGGTATGTCTTGCACTCACTGTGCCTACTGTGCAAACAACACTAATAACTTTTATGAATCGCTTCTACCCATGCGATTAACTAAATAAATAAGCGCAAAAAGCTCCACACAGTTGCCAAAGTCGTGCGTACACCTCGTAAACTGTGTACCGCGGCAGTAGCGCGGCGTCGCCGCAGAGCACATTATAGGAGGCCGTCGCCCGCTGCAATATGTGTGAGCTTTCATAACAACGCAAATTTTTGACGAGCTCACCCCTCCGCCCCTCCGCCCCTCCGCACGCCCCGCCCCCGCCAGCGTGCGTGCGAATGTTATAAACAAGCCAGGTGTCGCCGTTCGCCATGCGCGAGTTCGTGCGGAATATCAACTTTATTCGCACGTTTCGCTGCATTACGAGTACAAGGTTAAATTGTTAGACATGTTGTTATACCCTACCCTTGGACCTTGTACCTTGCGGCACACGTGACGAGGTAGGGAACGCGTACCTTGCGGCACATGTGACGAGGTAGGGAACGCTTACCTTGCGGCACACGTGACGAGGTAGGGAACGCTTACCTTGCGGCACACGTGACGAGGTAGGGAACGCTTACCTTGCGGCACATGTGACGAGGTAGGGAACGCTTACCTTGCGGCACACGTGACGAGGTAGGGAACGCTTACCTTGCGGCACATGTGACGAGGTAGGGAACGCTTACCTTGCGGCACATGTGACGAGGTAGGGAACGCTTACCTTGCGGCACATGTGACGAGGTAGGGAACGCTTACCTTGCGGCACACGTGACGAGGTAGGGAACGCGTACCTTGCGGCACATGTGACGAGGTAGGGAACGCTTACCTTGCGGCACACGTGACGAGGTAGGGAACGCTTACCTTGCGGCACACGTGACGAGGTAGGGAACGCTTACCTTGCGGCACACGTGACGAGGTAGGGAACGCGTACCTTGCGGCACATGTGACGAGGTAGGGAACGCTTACCTTGCGGCACACGTGACGAGGTAGGGAACGCTTACCTTGCGGCACACGTGACGAGGTAGGGAATGCGTACCTTGCGGCACACGTGACGAGGTAGGGAACGCGTACCTTGCGGCACATGTGACGAGGGAACGCGTACCTTGCGGCACACGTGACGAGGAAGGGAACGCGTACCTTGCGACACATGTGACGAGGAAGGGAACGCGTACCTTGCGACACATGTGACGAGGAAGGGAACGCGTACCTTGCGACACATGTGACGAGGAAGGGAACGCGTACCTTGCGACACATGTGACGAGGGAACGCGTACCTTGCGACACATGTGACGAGGAAGGGAACGCGTACCTTGCGACACATGTGACGAGGAAGGGAACGCGTACCTTGCGACACACGTGACGAGGAAGGGAACGCGTACCTTGCGACACATGTGACGAGGAAGGGAACGCGTACCTTGCGACACACGTGACGAGGAAGGGAACGCGTACCTTGCGACACATGTGACGAGGAAGGGAACGCGTACCTTGCGACACATGTGACGAGGAAGGGAACGCGTACCTTGCGACACATGTGACGAGGAAGGGAACGCGTACCTTGCGACACATGTGACGAGGAAGGGAACGCGTACCTTGCGACACACGTGACGAGGAAGGGAACGCGTACCTTGCGACACATGTGACGAGGAAGGGAACGCGTACCTTGCGGCACACGTGACGAGGAAGGGAACGCGTACCTTGCGACACATGTGACGAGGAAGGGAACGCGTACCTTGCGACACATGTGACGAGGAAGGGAACGCGTACCTTGCGACACATGTGACGAGGAAGGGAACGCGTACCTTGCGACACATGTGACGAGGAAGGGAACGCGTACCTTGCGACACATGTGACGAGGAAGGGAACGCGTACCTTGCGACACATGTGACGAGGGAACGCGTACCTTGCGACACATGTGACGAGGAAGGGAACGCGTACCTTGCGACACATGTGACGAGGAAGGGAACGCGTACCTTGCGACACATGTGACGAGGAAGGGAACGCGTACCTTGCGACACATGTGACGAGGAAGGGAACGCGTACCTTGCGACACATGTGACGAGGAAGGGAACGCGTACCTTGCGACACATGTGACGAGGAAGGGAACGCGTACCTTGCGACACATGTGACGAGGAAGGGAACGCGTACCTTGCGACACATGTGACGAGGAAGGGAACGCGTACCTTGCGACACATGTGACGAGGAAGGGAACGCGTACCTTGCGGCACACGTGACGAGGTAGGGAACGCGTACCTTGCGGCACATGTGACGAGGTAGGGAACGCTTACCTTGCGGCACACGTGACGAGGTAGGGAACGCTTACCTTGCGGCACACGTGACGAGGTAGGGAATGCGTACCTTGCGGCACACGTGACGAGGTAGGGAACGCGTACCTTGCGGCACATGTGACGAGGTAGGGAACGCTTACCTTGCGGCACACGTGACGAGGTAGGGAACGCTTACCTTGCGGCACACGTGACGAGGTAGGGAATGCGTACCTTGCGGCACACGTGACGAGGTAGGGAACGCGTACCTTGCGACACATGTGACGAGGGAACGCGTACCTTGCGACACATGTGACGAGGGAACGCGTACCTTGCGACACATGTGACGAGGGAACGCGTACCTTGCGACACATGTGACGAGGAAGGGAACGCGTACCTTGCGGCACACGTGACGAGGAAGGGAACGCGTACCTTGCGACACATGTGACGAGGGAACGCGTACCTTGCGACACATGTGACGAGGAAGGGAACGCGTACCTTGCGACACATGTGACGAGGAAGGGAACGCGTACCTTGCGACACACGTGACGAGGAAGGGAACGCGTACCTTGCGACACATGTGACGAGGAAGGGAACGCGTACCTTGCGACACACGTGACGAGGAAGGGAACGCGTACCTTGCGACACATGTGACGAGGAAGGGAACGCGTACCTTGCGACACATGTGACGAGGAAGGGAACGCGTACCTTGCGACACATGTGACGAGGAAGGGAACGCGTACCTTGCGACACATGTGACGAGGAAGGGAACGCGTACCTTGCGACACATGTGACGAGGAAGGGAACGCGTACCTTGCGACACATGTGACGAGGAAGGGAACGCGTACCTTGCGACACATGTGACGAGGAAGGGAACGCGTACCTTGCGACACATGTGACGAGGAAGGGAACGCGTACCTTGCGACACATGTGACGAGGAAGGGAACGCGTACCTTGCGACACATGTGACGAGGAAGGGAACGCGTACCTTGCGACACATGTGACGAGGAAGGGAACGCGTACCTTGCGACACATGTGACGAGGAAGGGAACGCGTACCTTGCGACACATGTGACGAGGAAGGGAACGCGTACCTTGCGACACATGTGACGAGGAAGGGAACGCGTACCTTGCGACACATGTGACGAGGAAGGGAACGCGTACCTTGCGACACACGTGACGAGGCAGGGAACGCTTACCTTGCGGCACACGTGACGAGGTAGGGAACGCGTACCTTGCGGCACATGTGACGAGGTAGGGAACGCTTACCTTGCGGCACACGTGACGAGGTAGGGAACGCTTACCTTGCGGCACACGTGACGAGGTAGGGAATGCGTACCTTGCGGCACACGTGACGAGGTAGGGAACGCGTACCTTGCGGCACATGTGACGAGGTAGGGAACGCTTACCTTGCGGCACACGTGACGAGGTAGGGAACGCTTACCTTGCGGCACACGTGACGAGGTAGGGAATGCGTACCTTGCGGCACACGTGACGAGGTAGGGAACGCGTACCTTGCGACACATGTGACGAGGGAACGCGTACCTTGCGACACATGTGACGAGGGAACGCGTACCTTGCGACACATGTGACGAGGGAACGCGTACCTTGCGACACATGTGACGAGGGAACGCGTACCTTCCGACACATGTGACGAGGAAGGGAACGCGTACCTTGCGGCACACGTGACGAGGAAGGGAACGCGTACCTTGCGACACATGTGACGAGGGAACGCGTACCTTGCGACACATGTGACGAGGAAGGGAACGCGTACCTTGCGACACATGTGACGAGGAAGGGAACGCGTACCTTGCGACACACGTGACGAGGAAGGGAACGCGTACCTTGCGACACATGTGACGAGGAAGGGAACGCGTACCTTGCGACACATGTGACGAGGGAACGCGTACCTTGCGGCACATGTGACGAGGTAGGGAACGCTTACCTTGCGGCACACGTGACGAGGTAGGGAACGCTTACCTTGCGGCACACGTGACGAGGTAGGGAATGCGTACCTTGCGGCACACGTGACGAGGTAGGGAACGCGTACCTTGCGGCACATGTGACGAGGTAGGGAACGCTTACCTTGCGGCACACGTGACGAGGTAGGGAACGCTTACCTTGCGGCACACGTGACGAGGTAGGGAATGCGTACCTTGCGGCACACGTGACGAGGTAGCGAACGCGTACCTTGCGACACATGTGACGAGGGAACGCGTACCTTGCGACACATGTGACGAGGGAACGCGTACCTTGCGACACATGTGACGAGGGAACGCGTACCTTGCGACACATGTGACGAGGGAACGCGTACCTTGCGACACATGTGACGAGGAAGGGAACGCGTACCTTGCGGCACACGTGACGAGGAAGGGAACGCGTACCTTGCGACACATGTGACGAGGGAACGCGTACCTTGCGACACATGTGACGAGGAAGGGAACGCGTACCTTGCGACACATGTGACGAGGAAGGGAACGCGTACCTTGCGACACACGTGACGAGGAAGGGAACGCGTACCTTGCGACACATGTGACGAGGAAGGGAACGCGTACCTTGCGACACACGTGACGAGGAAGGGAACGCGTACCTTGCGACACATGTGACGAGGAAGGGAACGCGTACCTTGCGACACATGTGACGAGGAAGGGAACGCGTACCTTGCGACACATGTGACGAGGAAGGGAACGCGTACCTTGCGACACATGTGACGAGGAAGGGAACGCGTACCTTGCGACACATGTGACGAGGAAGGGAACGCGTACCTTGCGACACATGTGACGAGGAAGGGAACGCGTACCTTGCGACACATGTGACGAGGAAGGGAACGCGTACCTTGCGACACATGTGACGAGGAAGGGAACGCGTACCTTGCGACACACGTGACGAGGAAGGGAACGCGTACCTTGCGACACATGTGACGAGGAAGGGAACGCGTACCTTGCGACACACGTGACGAGGAAGGGAACGCGTACCTTGCGACACATGTGACGAGGGAACGCGTACCTTGCGACACATGTGACGAGGAAGGGAACGCGTACCTTGCGACACATGTGACGAGGAAGGGAACGCGTACCTTGCGACACACGTGACGAGGAAGGGAACGCGTACCTTGCGACACATGTGACGAGGAAGGGAACGCGTACCTTGCGACACACGTGACGAGGAAGGGAACGCGTACCTTGCGACACATGTGACGAGGAAGGGAACGCGTACCTTGCGACACATGTGACGAGGAAGGGAACGCGTACCTTGCGACACATGTGACGAGGAAGGGAACGCGTACCTTGCGACACATGTGACGAGGAAGGGAACGCGTACCTTGCGACACATGTGACGAGGAAGGGAACGCGTACCTTGCGACACATGTGACGAGGAAGGGAACGCGTACCTTGCGACACATGTGACGAGGAAGGGAACGCGTACCTTGCGACACATGTGACGAGGAAGGGAACGCGTACCTTGCGACACATGTGACGAGGAAGGGAACGCGTACCTTGCGACACATGTGACGAGGAAGGGAACGCGTACCTTGCGACACATGTGACGAGGAAGGGAACGCGTACCTTGCGACACATGTGACGAGGAAGGGAACGCGTACCTTGCGACACATGTGACGAGGAAGGGAACGCGTACCTTGCGACACATGTGACGAGGAAGGGAACGCGTACCTTGCGACACATGTGACGAGGAAGGGAACGCGTACCTTGCGACACATGTGACGAGGTAGGGAACGCTTACCTTGCGGCACACGTGACGAGGTAGGGAACGCGTACCTTGCGGCACATGTGACGAGGTAGGGAACGCTTACCTTGCGGCACACGTGACGAGGTAGGGAACGCTTACCTTGCGGCACACGTGACGAGGTAGGGAATGCGTACCTTGCGGCACACGTGACGAGGTAGGGAACGCGTACCTTGCGGCACATGTGACGAGGTAGGGAACGCTTACCTTGCGGCACACGTGACGAGGTAGGGAACGCTTACCTTGCGGCACACGTGACGAGGTAGGGAATGCGTACCTTGCGGCACACGTGACGAGGTAGGGAACGCGTACCTTGCGACACATGTGACGAGGGAACGCGTACCTTGCGACACATGTGACGAGGGAACGCGTACCTTGCGACACATGTGACGAGGGAACGCGTACCTTGCGACACATGTGACGAGGGAACGCGTACCTTGCGACACATGTGACGAGGAAGGGAACGCGTACCTTGCGGCACACGTGACGAGGAAGGGAACGCGTACCTTGCGACACATGTGACGAGGGAACGCGTACCTTGCGACACATGTGACGAGGAAGGGAACGCGTACCTTGCGACACACGTGACGAGGAAGGGAACGCGTACCTTGCGACACATGTGACGAGGAAGGGAACGCGTACCTTGCGACACATGTGACGAGGAAGGGAACGCGTACCTTGCGACACATGTGACGAGGAAGGGAACGCGTACCTTGCGACACATGTGACGAGGAAGGGAACGCGTACCTTGCGACACATGTGACGAGGGAACGCGTACCTTGCGACACATGTGACGAGGAAGGGAACGCGTACCTTGCGACACATGTGACGAGGAAGGGAACGCGTACCTTGCGACACATGTGACGAGGAAGGGAACGCGTACCTTGCGACACATGTGACGAGGAAGGGAACGCGTACCTTGCGACACATGTGACGAGGAAGGGAACGCGTACCTTGCGACACATGTGACGAGGAAGGGAACGCGTACCTTGCGACACATGTGACGAGGAAGGGAACGCGTACCTTGCGACACATGTGACGAGGAAGGGAACGCGTACCTTGCGACACATGTGACGAGGAAGGGAACGCTTACCTTGCGGCACACGTGACGAGGTAGGGAACGCGTACCTTGCGGCACATGTGACGAGGTAGGGAACGCTTACCTTGCGGCACACGTGACGAGGTAGGGAACGCTTACCTTGCGGCACACGTGACGAGGTAGGGAATGCGTACCTTGCGGCACACGTGACGAGGTAGGGAACGCGTACCTTGCGGCACATGTGACGAGGTAGGGAACGCTTACCTTGCGGCACACGTGACGAGGTAGGGAACGCTTACCTTGCGGCACACGTGACGAGGTAGGGAATGCGTACCTTGCGGCACACGTGACGAGGTAGGGAACGCGTACCTTGCGACACATGTGACGAGGGAACGCGTACCTTGCGACACATGTGACGAGGGAACGCGTACCTTGCGACACATGTGACGAGGGAACGCGTACCTTGCGACACATGTGACGAGGGAACGCGTACCTTGCGACACATGTGACGAGGAAGGGAACGCGTACCTTGCGGCACACGTGACGAGGAAGGGAACGCGTACCTTGCGACACATGTGACGAGGGAACGCGTACCTTGCGACACATGTGACGAGGAAGGGAACGCGTACCTTGCGACACATGTGACGAGGAAGGGAACGCGTACCTTGCGACACACGTGACGAGGAAGGGAACGCGTACCTTGCGACACATGTGACGAGGAAGGGAACGCGTACCTTGCGACACACGTGACGAGGAAGGGAACGCGTACCTTGCGACACATGTGACGAGGAAGGGAACGCGTACCTTGCGACACATGTGACGAGGAAGGGAACGCGTACCTTGCGACACATGTGACGAGGAAGGGAACGCGTACCTTGCGACACATGTGACGAGGAAGGGAACGCGTACCTTGCGACACATGTGACGAGGAAGGGAACGCGTACCTTGCGACACATGTGACGAGGAAGGGAACGCGTACCTTGCGACACATGTGACGAGGAAGGGAACGCGTACCTTGCGACACATGTGACGAGGAAGGGAACGCGTACCTTGCGACACATGTGACGAGGAAGGGAACGCGTACCTTGCGACACATGTGACGAGGAAGGGAACGCGTACCTTGCGACACATGTGACGAGGAAGGGAACGCGTACCTTGCGACACATGTGACGAGGAAGGGAACGCGTACCTTGCGACACATGTGACGAGGAAGGGAACGCGTACCTTGCGACACATGTGACGAGGAAGGGAACGCGTACCTTGCGACACATGTGACGAGGAAGGGAACGCGTACCTTGCGACACATGTGACGAGGTAGGGAACGCTTACCTTGCGGCACACGTGACGAGGTAGGGAACGCGTACCTTGCGACACATGTGACGAGGTAGGGAACGCTTACCTTGCGGCACACGTGACGAGGTAGGGAACGCTTACCTTGCGGCACACGTGACGAGGTAGGGAATGCGTACCTTGCGGCACACGTGACGAGGTAGGGAACGCGTACCTTGCGACACATGTGACGAGGGAACGCGTACCTTGCGACACATGTGACGAGGGAACGCGTACCTTGCGACACATGTGACGAGGGAACGCGTACCTTGCGACACATGTGACGAGGGAACGCGTACCTTGCGACACATGTGACGAGGAAGGGAACGCGTACCTTGCGACACATGTGACGAGGAAGGGAACGCGTACCTTGCGACACATGTGACGAGGAAGGGAACGCGTACCTTGCGACACACGTGACGAGGAAGGGAACGCGTACCTTGCGACACATGTGACGAGGAAGGGAACGCGTACCTTGCGACACACGTGACGAGGAAGGGAACGCGTACCTTGCGACACATGTGACGAGGAAGGGAACGCGTACCTTGCGACACATGTGACGAGGAAGGGAACGCGTACCTTGCGACACATGTGACGAGGAAGGGAACGCGTACCTTGCGACACATGTGACGAGGAAGGGAACGCGTACCTTGCGACACACGTGACGAGGAAGGGAACGCGTACCTTGCGACACATGTGACGAGGAAGGGAACGCGTACCTTGCGACACACGTGACGAGGAAGGGAACGCGTACCTTGCGACACATGTGACGAGGAAGGGAACGCGTACCTTGCGACACATGTGACGAGGAAGGGAACGCGTACCTTGCGACACATGTGACGAGGAAGGGAACGCGTACCTTGCGACACATGTGACGAGGAAGGGAACGCGTACCTTGCGACACATGTGACGAGGAAGGGAACGCGTACCTTGCGACACATGTGACGAGGGAACGCGTACCTTGCGACACATGTGACGAGGAAGGGAACGCGTACCTTGCGACACATGTGACGAGGAAGGGAACGCGTACCTTGCGACACATGTGACGAGGAAGGGAACGCGTACCTTGCGACACATGTGACGAGGAAGGGAACGCGTACCTTGCGACACATGTGACGAGGAAGGGAACGCGTACCTTGCGACACATGTGACGAGGAAGGGAACGCGTACCTTGCGACACATGTGACGAGGAAGGGAACGCGTACCTTGCGACACATGTGACGAGGAAGGGAACGCGTACCTTGCGACACATGTGACGAGGAAGGGAACGCGTACCTTGCGACACATGTGACGAGGTAGGGAACGCTTACCTTGCGGCACACGTGACGAGGTAGGGAACGCGTACCTTGCGGCACATGTGACGAGGTAGGGAACGCTTACCTTGCGGCACACGTGACGAGGTAGGGAACGCTTACCTTGCGGCACACGTGACGAGGTAGGGAATGCGTACCTTGCGGCACACGTGACGAGGTAGGGAACGCGTACCTTGCGGCACATGTGACGAGGTAGGGAACGCTTACCTTGCGGCACACGTGACGAGGTAGGGAACGCTTACCTTGCGGCACACGTGACGAGGTAGGGAATGCGTACCTTGCGGCACACGTGACGAGGTAGGGAACGCGTACCTTGCGACACATGTGACGAGGGAACGCGTACCTTGCGACACATGTGACGAGGGAACGCGTACCTTGCGACACATGTGACGAGGGAACGCGTACCTTGCGACACATGTGACGAGGGAACGCGTACCTTGCGACACATGTGACGAGGAAGGGAACGCGTACCTTGCGGCACACGTGACGAGGGAGGGAACGCGTACCTTGCGACACATGTGACGAGGGAACGCGTACCTTGCGACACATGTGACGAGGAAGGGAACGCGTACCTTGCGACACATGTGACGAGGAAGGGAACGCGTACCTTGCGACACACGTGACGAGGAAGGGAACGCGTACCTTGCGACACATGTGACGAGGAAGGGAACGCGTACCTTGCGACACACGTGACGAGGAAGGGAACGCGTACCTTGCGACACATGTGACGAGGAAGGGAACGCGTACCTTGCGACACATGTGACGAGGAAGGGAACGCGTACCTTGCGACACATGTGACGAGGAAGGGAACGCGTACCTTGCGACACATGTGACGAGGAAGGGAACGCGTACCTTGCGACACATGTGACGAGGAAGGGAACGCGTACCTTGCGACACATGTGACGAGGAAGGGAACGCGTACCTTGCGACACATGTGACGAGGAAGGGAACGCGTACCTTGCGACACATGTGACGAGGAAGGGAACGCGTACCTTGCGACACACGTGACGAGGAAGGGAACGCGTACCTTGCGACACATGTGACGAGGAAGGGAACGCGTACCTTGCGACACATGTGACGAGGAAGGGAACGCGTACCTTGCGACACATGTGACGAGGGAACGCGTACCTTGCGGTACGTGACGAGGTAGGGAACGAATCCTGCCATGTAAGTGCACTTTGTATGGATTAGAACCTTTGTTGGCTTTTTCTAGGCATTCTAAACTGTAGATGAAAACTGTTCGTGGCAGCATCTTGGCACATCCATAACTTTGTGAAGAGTGAAGGAAACTGTATTCAAAATCAGACAATAGATGCACTACAAGTGACCATGAATGTTTCAGTTATCTGGCTGAAGCATCTCGTCCACAACATCCTGGCAGCCCCCGCTATGACGCACAGCACTCGAAACAACCAGCTATCGAGTCGCGACTCGCGGCGCGAGCTTCATGGAAACACTTCATACCGCAGCGGCACACTCCAGGTTAGCTGCCTCGCAACATGTCCTAGCCGTTGAACAAACTTTTACGTCTCTCTGACGCGGAGACGCGGAGACTCGTTAATGAGACACCAGGTTTATTGCGACAATTCCGCATCAACAGTAATCAACAGTAATGTTAATGTGCGTCGACAAGACGAACATGAAACTTTGCGAAGAAACATCCATTCAGCTATATTGAACAAAACACTGCTGAGTGAACAGTGATAAGGACTGGGGGACACCTGCTCAAGATAAGGACGGGGGGACACCTGCTCAAGATAAGGACTGGGGGACACCTGCTCAAGATAAGGACTGGGGGACACCTGCTCACGAAGGTTCTCAAACAGCGACGTCACAACCAACTATGTACCTTTACTTGGTTGTGATTGTTGTTGATGGTTGCATGTTGTCAAGTGGTCAAGTTGTCAAGTTCATCGCCCTGTCTTTAATCCCTTAACCTGCAATAATATAATCTACGTTAACCGGTGCACTGAGTACCGCGGACGAGGAGCCAGTTACTGGCAGTCGCGTGCGGTGGGTAAGTGTCTTTCGCGCAAGTGTTTTTCGCGGAAATGTCTTTCGCATAAGTGTCCTGCTACCTCACGCGGCCACCCGGGGCCGCGACACCACCGCTGCGCCGGCGCGGTGTGGAAGGTCCGGTATTAGACGCCAGGATCAGCACGAGTAACACTGGCACTAACACACACAGGAAAAGAAAACTTGCGCCGCGGCTCGCAACAACAATCGTTCCAGGCTGCTCAGCTTTGCTTAAACTTATGGAGTGTTTATCTAGCGCAAACTGTGTGCGGGCTCTGTATCGCTAGTACCGCCATCAGCAGAGTGGCACCTTGTGTGTGACGTATGTGTAGACGTCGTGTGTGTAAAGAGCGAGCTGTTCCACGCGCGACGTGTTTGCCGACGCTCTCTCATACATTCGGATGAGCAAGATCACTTCCTAGACGAGCAATAAATTGAACAGGTCCCAAAAGCCTGTTATTGAATACTTAAAGCGAAATCCGAAAGTTTTCAGAACTCAGAGCTTATCAAAAAGAAATAAAAAAAAAATGCAAAAAGTATGAAAGTGCAATTATTTACTGAAGATGATAGGTACTGACAAACCGTAGCGGCTCATAATCCGACGCCACTGAATCAGCGCAACAGCGCGCCCAGCACGGCGCCGCCGCCGCAGAGTTAAAGTTGAACGAGAAAAAAACCCGCCAATATATCATCTATCATATTTTTAAAGTCGCCTGTCGAGTGTCGGGAGGAAATCGCTCCTCGGCGAGGGAGTTATTGAATTTCCAATTTTTCACAAGGAATTTTATTTTATTTGTGCGGGTAGTGCGGCGCCAGCGCGCCACCCCGCCCGACGACGCTGTGTAAACAAAATGTAAGCTTCAAAAACAAAATGGAATCGATCACTGAACAGACAAAGTTTCAATTTAATTGAAACCATTCGTTACGGCAGAAGTTCATGGATATAATTTCTCTACGGATAAAACACAATTGAAAAGTTTATTTGGAACGTATCGTGTCCGTAGTATTGGAACGAAAAATTGGCGCCAACAGCAAGCAAGCGCCGACCAATTACTGAGTTACTAATTACTTTTCCATTCAGTTCGCTTCAACAATCTGAGCTTAGGAGCGAATGAATGGCGCGAGCGCATGCGTGAGCTGTACTTTAACTTAGTTTTGAGAATAATTTTGCACATTTTTTTGTACTTTTTCACACTGGGGCACTGTGTCACGCCGTGGAGTTGTACCCGTGACCATCTTTTACACAATCGTCACTACGGGACAACGATCACTCAGAAATGTAACTTTAGTATCTAGATCAAGTTTAGTTGTAGAGCGAAGCAGTTTGCTTACTAAAATATTACAGTTTCTAATCTAATATCCCGTGACTGACGCATGTGTCAGCGTCGGGCACAAACACGAGCTAAGTGTTCGTATCAACTAGTCTGACAGGCCCAAGCCCCGGTGCACGTGGGCTGCAGCCTGGCCTACGAGGCACAACTGCTGGCACTGTCGGGTGCCACTTGCGCGCACGAACGCTCGCTACGTGCTGCTGACTTTACATGTTTTAATGGATACACGAAATTAGTTTGAAGAATTAACTTTGCATACATTGTAATTGATTCTGGTTATTTAAAAACTACATACATGATATATAGTGTACATGCATATATAAACTCAAGCCTTCTTCCCAGGGGGGCAGGCAGACACTAAAGAACGCCACGTGCTATGATCCTGTTGCCTCGTGTACGTTCATACATCACACTAGCCATGCGCGCACGCCGGTTGCGAGTACTACGCACCTGACCTTTCGGAAGAACATCACAAATATGTGTGTGTGTGTGTATATGTGGTATATAAACTACATTTAGCATATTTACCTATATAAAATAACACTGTCAGTCTTGGTCAGAGGACGAAGTAAATGTATCGCGACGAAATCTTCGGGCAACACTGTGATGCAAATGGCACGCGTTATGCATGATATAATTAGTGCCTCCATCTCGGTTCCCAACGAGCTCACGGCTCTGTTTACTCTTTAATTTGTGAACACAACATCAAATATATTAGGAGAGCACATTCTTGGCAGTTTTAATATGCAAAGATTGATCAGCTTCAGTTTTCAAGTTATATGGAAAAGGTAAAGCTTATCAATCTTCAGAGAGCTAAGTTTATAAGATGGAATAAACCTTATAACGAGATGTGAAGCTTATGATTGATTCATCTTACAAGAACTTTCACATCGATGTGTTACGGTGAATGTTAAAATATGTGTCTGTTCGAGCCGTATCTATATATTATATTAAAAGGAGGATTCTTGCGACGGACTGAAGGACTTCAATAAGAGGAGCGCAAGTGAATTATTTGAAGCGCAGTATATTGAGTGGCTTCCAAAATAAGGCGGCGGTGCCTGCGGGACATCACGTCGTGCAATAAATATGTGCAGCGTCCGGCCCACTGCGTCCGGGGTCGCGCGGCGCCGTCCGGTCCCGTCCGTCCGGACATGGCACACATCAGGTCAGTTCTCAGCTCAAATCCATTCTTTGCCTCTTCTAATACCTACCGCTGTAAAATAGATAACATTCCGGTCAGCTAAATTCGCGACTTCATCTGCGTGAAATTTCTCTTGACCCACCGCGTCGCGTCGCATCGCCCGCCCGTGCTATTACTTTGTTTACTGCTTTTTTAGGGTTCCATACCTCAAAAGGAAAAACGAACCCTTATAGGATCACTTTGTTGTCCGTCTGTCTGTTTGTCTGTCAAGATCGTTTTTCTCAGGAATGCGTGGAGGTATCCAGTTGAAATTAATATCAAATACGTAAGTCTATGGTCCCTTCTTTTCAACTACGGAACCCTTCATTATGCGTGGTCCGACACGCACTGTTTTTGTTTTTGCTCGGCTCCTAAGGGTCATAGCGTGATGTTAATTAGCGTATAATCTTCCTCAACAATTGGGTTATCAAATTCAAAAATATTTCTTCAAGTCCGACTGGTACATACTAACGAACTAATACCTCTCTAGATTATTAGTATAGCTTGGCTCACTGCACAGAACAACAACTACAGATTATAAGTTACTACAATTGTATGTATTTAACTGTGTAGGTATCTGGTTTATGATTAAAAGCAAGTCAATTTCTAGCCAATTCTAGAGAGTGAGAGAGAGTGAGCTGTGCAATGATTAGCCGCCGATGGCGCCACTGTGCCGGTGTTGTAACTATGTACTGCGCTGTTCGGAATCCTAGGCTACTCATTACTACATACTGGGGTTCCTGCGCATTCTAATTTGATCTTTACCTCTTTCAGTTAGAGATATAAATAACTTGTCTTGTGAGCGGGCGACAAACGCGCTCGTTCTGCAAATTCCTCGTTATTAAATCTCGTGACCGTAAAAACAAGGTGAAGTAGGTTTTCTTTACACCCCGGCCCCCGCCCCCGATCCCGCCCCGGCCCCCGCCCCCGCCCCTGCCCGCGCCCCGCGCTCGCCTGGTGTCGCAGTTTACACATCGCCGCCGTCTCTTTGTTCCTATTTATTTAATCTCTGAAAACCTTTAAACTCACAGGTGCACCTATAGAGGTGAGTTTTAAAGTTTTGAATAGAAAAGGACGTTCTGTCTACCATGAGGTAGTAGTAGAGAAGAGCTTGAGCAGGTCATCACCCTGCTACTGGTGCAAGCTCAGGGCTAGTGTTGGGTTCCCAGGGCCATGATCTTGCACCTGTGTCTTCCCCAGGCGTATCCATTTAGTTTAAATTTCCCAATGTAAACATTACATTTCCAAGTTAATGTCGATTATCTGAATACATCTAGGCCGAGGTACACACGAGTTAATTACTTAAAGGTTAATTTTGAAGCTAATTACTTACTGTGCCCTTTTCAGATTAAATCGAAGGGTCGCGAGAATTTCGAACCGAAACTTTCAACAATTATGACCGTTTTATTTAATTAATATTTGTTGTAAAAGTTGTTAACGAAATAGGAACTGCTGTCGATATAGCATGTGAGTGCTGGCGGTGAAGGAGGCGATAGAAGGAGGCAATAGAAGGAGGACACAGAACTGATCGTACACGGACGGGTATTCGCCGTACGTGCAAATTATATCCGTGTAAGTTCGGGTATTATTTCAATTCGGTACAGTGCGCAGTACAAGTGTGCAATGAGCAGTCAGGTGCAGGAGGTTCGCTCCAGCCTGCCAGCTAGCTGTGTGCAAGTGTGCAATGAGCAGTCAGGTGCAGGAGGTTCGCTCCAGGCTGCCAGCTAGCTGTGTGCAAGTGTGCAATGAGCAGTCAGGTGCAGGAGGTTCGCTCCAGCCTGCCAGCTAGCTGTGTGCAAGTGTGCAATGAGCAGTCAGGTGCAGGAGGTTCGCTCCAGCTTGCCAGCTAGCTGTGTGCAAGTGTGCAATGAGCAGTCAGGTGCAGGAGGTTCGCTCCAGGCTGCCAGCTAGCTGTGTGCAAGTGTGCAATGAGCAGTCAGGTGCAGGAGGTTCGCTCCAGCTTGCCAGCTAGCTGTGTGCAAGTGTGCAATGAGCAGTCAGGTGCAGGAGGTTCGCTCCAGGCTGCCAGCTAGCTGTGTGCAAGTGTGCAATGAGCAGTCAGGTGCAGGAGGTTCGCTCCAGGCTGCCAGCTAGCTGTGTGCAAGTGTGCAATGAGCAGTCAGGTGCAGGAGGTTCACTCCAGCCTGCCAGCTAGCTGTGTGCAAGTGTGCAATGAGCAGTCAGGTGCAGGAGGTTCGCTCCAGCCTGCCAGCTAGCTGTGTGCAAGTGTGCAATAGTCAGATATTTATTACTATTGTGATTCATTTTTGTTTTTTTTTGGTTATACTATTTTATGAATATGTTTGTAGAACTACTCAGAAAAACATGAAGCCTCTTTATGAGGCCTCTTCTGTCATCGTATTATTGATCGAAATTATTCTTGTTCATCTGTGTATGCTAATATGCATGTTGCCCTGCATCGTTATTTTAAAATGAATAGGTTGCGGTCCAACGCAGGTTAAGAGCAAATATAAATAGTGTTAGATTACCTATATGGAAATAATCGTGAGCTTAGGTATGTCCATGGCCCTTTATGGGGCACCGGTGTGGGCGCGTTCCTGAGGCTGCGGCCAGCTCAACGGTTGAACGCATCCCAGAGGGTCATGGCCATCCGGCTAGTTCCGGGGTTACCGCACGGTCTCCGGTGAGGCGGCGAGCCTCCTTGCCGGATTGCCGCCATGGGATCTGGAGGCAAAAGTCCTCGCGCACGTGTGGGAGTGGTGCGAAGAGGCGAAACCCCGAGGCGTAACTCCGCTGCCGCGAGAAAACATGGCACAGCGGACAGAGCTCCGGCGGGATCTCATGGCGACATGGAGACCGCGACTATCTCAAACCAGCGCTGGGCACGCCACAATTGCGGCGATAAATCCCCTCTTTGAGGAGTGGTTAGAGAGGCGTCACGGCGTCTCACCTTCCGCCTGACGCAGGTCCTCACCGGACACGGCTGTTTCGGGAGGTTCCTGTTCGGCATAAGGCGGGAGGAAACGCCCGGGTGTTTCCATTGTGCGGATCGCCCGGAGGACACGGTGGAGCATACAGTGGAGGTCTGCCCGGCTTGGGCACCGCCGTGTTCTCACGGAGGCGATCGGCGGCGGCGATCTCTCGCGTCCGAGCCTGGTCCAGGCCATGGTGCGGAGCGAGAGTGCATGGGAGGCCGTCACCTCCTTCTGCGAAGCAGTAATGCTCACGAAGGAGGAGGCGGAACGCGTGAGGGAGAGGCAGCCTCACGCTCTCAGTCGCCGCAGGAGACGCCCTGGGCGGCAGGAATCGGTAGCCGATTCCCGGCCACCGTAGGCGCGGGCTTGCGGACAACGAGTAGTGGGTTGCTCGCCGTCCGGTAAGGACCAGGCCTGGGTCAACGGCGCGTTGTGTTCTACGCGAGCCTCAAAGAGATGTCAGCAAAATGATGGGGTCCGATAGGGCCGATGCCGCCGGGGTCGCGGGTTGTTCGAAAGAGATATCGTGGCCCTGGCATAGGCAACTGAAGGAAAACGGGTGGGTTTTAGTCAGTAAAAGTCTGACACGCCCTTCTGCTCCACCCAGAGCGGGAGAAGTCATTTGATGATTTCCCATCCACAAAAAAAAAGGTAGGTACGAGTATGCTTTCGTATGCTATCGTTTTCGTCGACATTTTGTTAAAGAAGTGGCGGATTTACTCAAGAATGTTTGCCTAATTAATATAGCTTAGTAATGTGCAATCACTACTTGCTATGTCATGCGCGGCTGCAGTCACCGGCGCGCTTGCCAGCTCGTCAGCTTAGCAGCCACATAAATTAGCGGTGAGTGCTGCGACGCGACGAATATAACTCGCGTCACTTTAGATGTTTTACTCAGAGGAGGAGAACAGACGGGGTTTACTGAGGAATGTCGCCGAGCTTAGACAAAGCTTTGGTTTTATTTAAACAGTTGTTCTCGTAATTGGAGCTATTTAATGACTATCCTGTTTGCTATCTGTTTATAGAACAAACTGTGGCTAAGCAATTCGCACCGCACAGTTGGGACGGCACCTGAGCCAAAAAACAAAGCGCTAAGTTCCAAAACAACAGCACTTATACTAAAATCTGGAGCTGTGCAACGCTATTATCGCGAAAATATCTGCACGGGAGCGGTCTTGAGGCGGCGCGGGGAGCGAGCTGCAGCCGGAGCGAGCGGCAAGGAGCGCGAGGCGCGGCGTGGCAGCGACTGCGGAAATCCAATAACCCGCCGCACAGCCGCGTTCGCTTGTTCGCGCCTTTTACTGCAACTAACACGTTCTCGCCTCCCTCGTAAAGTATCTGCATGCGAGTTGTACCTATGTACGTAGGTTCGGTCGTGGCGAGCTGGAAATCCTTTCTCCTTGTTGCGCCGCCTCACACACGTACTATACGTCACTCTCGTAGCAATCTAAGAAAGGGTCAAAGGGTTACATCGGGTTTGGAGGGATTTCTATTTCGTCTCTTTGTATGTGAACAGGTCGAGTATGATGAATATGGTTTTTATTTTGTTGTTGTTTCATAAAAGTTACATATTAAGTTTCTCTAGTAATTTTTGTAAAAACAAACTCGAAAATCTGCAAAAGAAATAAACCTGACCAACTCTGTATTGTATTGAATAGTAAATTCATCATTTTCACTTTTTTGAGTACTTACTTACCTACTTTAACAATGCATTTTAACATATGGAAAACTTCGGCCCATTATCCCCATCCCATAATAATTATAATTCAGTAAGTATCAATATTATATTTACATACCTATGTGTCATCATTTCAGTTCTGGCGATAGGTACCTACTACCTGTAATTATACCATTGCGCATTGACTATATAATCCTCAGACCATAATGTACCCATATTTTGACAACTACTTACATGAGAATGATTATCCTATCTCGCTCCATACAAAAAGTATATTATGTGAAGTGGTTTTAAATGTGGACAACGTAGTTTAGTTCGGCGTCACACTCTGTTGTCAGTTTTGTGACTTGTTGCTCGATGAGAACTTATCTATGATAGCTTACGTCTCCACAAAGTTCGTGCAGGTACTGTGTGGTACAAAGTTGCAAGCACACACAGATGAAGTAGGCCGGTGCGCCGGTGATGGGGAGTAGGTACAGTCCCCAGAGCAGGGTCCGGTGACGGACAGCCGCGGCGGGTTCACGGACGATGGCTAACGCGTGCCCGTGTTCCCGCGTAAAAGGCAGAGGAGAACCGTGGTGTTTTAGTGGGTTAGAGTCCCACATAACTGCACTATCTCCCCGTGGTAGTGTAGTATGCATGAGCATTTCTCCACGATAAAAAAAAGGTACCGCAAGTAGGCGTAAATAAAGCCTGCACTGCACAAACGTACAATTAAGAAGTACATGAAAAGCTCATTGCACTGCGCTATGTAATTACTTTGAACTGTTTCGTGAGTTTCTCAAGTCGCTCGTGTGTTGATACCAGCGCGCCGAGCGACTGCGGGGGAGGTTGTTTTTATAGCGACAACAGAAATACACCATCTGTGAAAATTTCAACCGTGTAACTATCACGGTTCATGAGATACAGCCTGGTGGCAGACGGACAGACAGACGGACGGACAGCGGAGTCTTAGTAATAGGGACCCGTTTTGCCATCTGGGTACGGAACCCTAAAAATGCACTGAAGTATTTTCCTAAGTAACAACCACAATTAAGTTTTGATAAATAATTTAGATTTACGAACGATACCAAACTATGCATTGCTCACCGTGCTCACAGGGCCGGTAACCGGTGCTCACCGTGCTCACAGGGCCGGTAACCGGTGACCGGTGAACCGGGTGACATTTGCACGTTTTTCTGAACTATGATTTAATCTCTCGTCAGACATGGCGACGCTCGCGAATCAAGGCTCTTACAGACAGAGGCGATATCGCGGTCGCGACGCGATATTTCGATATTATATCCGTAGAAAAATATCGCGTCGCGACGCGATATCGCCTCTGTCTGTAAGAGCCTTCAGAACGTTTTTTGTGCAATAAAAACGCGGTTCTACGAACGGACATTAATGTGGATTTAACTGCAGTTCGCGGGTCGCGCTGTGTGCGGCTGTGGATGACGTAGCATCGTTCCTGATTTAACTGCAGTTCGCGGGTCGCGCTGTGTGCGGCTGTGGATGACGTAGCATCGTTCCTGATTTAACTGCAGTTCGCGGGTCGCGCTGTGTGCGGCTGTGGAAGACGTAGCATCGTTCCTGATTTAACTGCAGTTCGCGGGTCGCGCTGTGTGCGGCTGTGGAAGACGTAGCATCGTTCCTGATTTAACTGCAGTTCGCGGGTCGCGCTGTGTGCGGCTGTGGAAGACGTAGCATCGTTCCTGATTTAACTGCAGTTCGCGGGTCGCGCTGTGTGCGGCTGTGGAAGACGTAGCATCGTTCCTGATTTAACTGCAGTTCGCGGGTCGCGCTGTGTGCGGCTGTGGAAGACGTAGCATCGTTCCTGATTTAACTGCAGTTCGCGGGTCGCGCTGTGTGCGGCTGTGGAAGACGTAGCATCGTTCCTGATTTAACTGCAGTTCGCGGGTCGCGCTGTGTGCGGCTGTGGAAGACGTAGCATCGTTCCTGATTTAACTGCAGTTCGCGGGTCGCGCTGTGTGCGGCTGTGGAAGACGTAGCATCGTTCCTGATTTAACTGCAGTTCGCGGGTCGCGCTGTGTGCGGCTGTGGAAGACGTAGCATCGTTCCTGATTTAACTGCAGTTCGCGGGTCGCGCTGTGTGCGGCTGTGGAAGACGTAGCATCGTTCCTGATTTAACTGCAGTTCGCGGGTCGCGCTGTGTGCGGCTGTGGAAGACGTAGCATCGTTCCTGATTTAACTGCAGTTCGCGGGTCGCGCTGTGTGCGGCTGTGGAAGACGTAGCATCGTTCCTGATTTAACTGCAGTTCGCGGGTCGCGCTGTGTGCGGCTGTGGAAGACGTAGCATCGTTCCTGATTTAACTGCAGTTCGCGGGTCGCGCTGTGTGCGGCTGTGGAAGACGTAGCATCGTTCCTGATTTAACTGCAGTTCGCGGGTCGCGCTGTGTGCAGCTGTGGAAGACGTAGCATCGTTCCTGATTTTACGAATGTTTGGTTTATCTGTCTTCAATCACTTAAAAAAAATAAAAAAAGTTGTTTTCAAATAAACAAAACCCACAGCTACGCCACCCACACCTACGGGTTTTCCTAATGGAACTCGTTACCGTAAACAGATCTAAGTCATTGCATAGATATTTTATTTCTACGGGTAATAGTAACTGGAACAGGTAGGTACCTACTGTTTCGCGTGAAGTAAGTCGCTGGGTTCATAATATATCAGTTGTTTCAATGACACCTTGTATTGTATTTTGTACATAAGGTCGATTATTGAAATAACTGAAAACTCGTTAATACTGACCCTATTGGTGATGTTCTGCGGAAAGTTCAGGTGCGTCGTACTACCTGCGCACGTGTATGAGCAGATGTATGACCTTGGATGGAGCAAGAGGAGTATGTGATGTAATGATCGAAGCAGATGGCGTTCTGTAGTTCCTGCCTACCCTCATATAAGAAAAAGGCGTGAGTTTGTGTATATGTGTACGTATAAATACACTAGGTGTAACTTAAATAATGCATAACCTCTTAATGAGTCATTGTACTCATCATTCTGAATAACTTTCACTAAGTATGGGACTAAACCGGAACTCGCAAAAAAAAATCTGCTGTTCCCTCCTATTTTTGTTCGCATAACTCGTCAAAATGTAGGGAACCACAGTATTTTTTTGCGATTTCAGGTTTGGTGTCGTAGTAAAAGTAGTTCATAATGATGAGTACAATGGCCCCTTAAGAGGCTGTGCGTTAATTAAGTTACACCTTGTGGATAGAAACATGGTCAGACAAATCAGTGTACAAAGTGGTTCGAATCCCAGGTAAATGAAAAACGTTTGTATGTAAGTACTTAGTGATTACTGTTCGAGTCAGCTTGAGACGGCATGAGACGGCATGAGGCGGCATGAGACGGCATGAGGCGGCTCGTAAAAACTTGCGCCAAGTAATGAAGCGCCGCACATGAATTCATCAAAATTAGCTTCGCGAACTTTGGGGAAGTTTCGTTAAACACACAAAATTCTCCGCTATTTACTTCTGTAGATAATATAACATTATCAGTAAACCCATTTCACGGGTCGCTTGTCAAAGTGAAACTCCCGAGTTGGGACGTGCCGTGTCGTACCTACTCGTGCCAGCAGCTTGCGCCAGCGACTCGCGCCAGTAGCTCGCGCCAGCCACTATAACTAATGCTGCGCTCGCAATCAATCATAGACTCAGTAGAGCACGGTTCAGTTGGTTACGAGTATTGATTCATTTCATGCAATATAGCAATCAGTGACACAAATTGGAACACGAGTACCTCCACGCAAGCACGTTTACTGTTTCAGCCGACACAGGAATTACTAATTAGATTAATATCATACCGCCATGAAGCGTACATTTATTTGATCAGTGCGCGACTGGTTCACACACTTGTAACGAACACGCGCTGGGCTACACGTCGTTCAACATGCCATACCATACCAACGTTTACTTTGTTACAATCGAGGAATGCTAATGTAGTAAACAATCATCCCCGAGCTACTCGTAAGTGGAGCAGTGTGTTGAATTGCATCAGTACAGCAGTTGGCAGCGATACCGCCGCCATCGGTATCGGTAACGAGGCGCTCTCGGTCGCTCGCACAAACACACTCCGATTAGCAGACACTTCACCCGCACCCACCACCGCCACACATTAAAATATTGACTAAATGTTTCACATGCATTCGCACAGAAACTTCAGATTTTGATTGCCCTCATTCATCAGTATTTTAAGACGTTTTAACCCTAACAGTGATCAGAAGACGGTGGGAGGAATGTTGGCAGACAAAGATGGGTGGATGAACTTATACGGAGGACTGTAGATTAGACCAGGGCGAGACTCGTACAGAACGGGGAGGCATGGTATCAGAGGGAGCAGGCCTATACTCTGGAACGGCTACGGCTGGAACAAGGCAGCCAATGATGATGATGACGCATCCGAACTTTGCCAGCGCAGAATGTAAGTAGTTCGGCAGAAGTAAAGAATATCATCCCATCAGATTGGTGACGGTTGACGGTGCTGCCCGAAGGGAATTGAACTTCGTTTGTGTTTGTCGCTGTTCATCTATATATAAACGTATATAAAAGAAAGTCGTGTTAGTTACACTATTTATAACACAAGAATGGCTGAACCGATTTGGCTGAAAATTGGTGGGGAGGTAGCTTAGAACCAGTAGATGGACATATAATACTTTACAAAAAAAAACGCATAAAACGTGGTATTATAACAAGGGCTTGACTGATTTAAATGAAATTTTGTGTGTATATTTAAATGGGTTCCTGGATGGTTTGAAAACACAATTGGACCCGGTAGGTGGCGCTGCAGGCGGGTTCCAGGATCGTTCAGACAGGACAACGTCTGTCGGGTCCGCTAGTTAGGTAATAAAGCTCATTACATACAATATTCTCACCATGATGCGTATTAGCTGGGTACGAAGTGTACTCAGTGAAGTCATTTATCAATAGACTACAGAACACATTACCCGCAGACATTCCAATATCCTCCAAACATGAGATAATCAACTGGTTCCAGTCATGTTTCATGTTGATTTAGGATCACTCATCTATGGTTAGTTTGATTTTAAATATTGGACGATCTAGTTTGATACCGAGAACCGAGAAATAAGTATTTACTGTATGAACTTCTAACAAAGTTAAGACGATTCCATTATATTGAAAAGTAATGGTGTTCAATATAAATTAAATTGTCTACATGAAAATATTTTTCATTGCCTTGTTAGAGTATAAGTAGTAGAGTCGAGACTGTTGGTACGTCTGTTACTTATTTCGCTAAAACTGAAAGCTTGTGGTTCTTGAGCAACGTAGTTCCAGAGATTAGCGCGTTCAAACATACAAAATAAACAAACTCTTCAGCTTTATCCTAGCTGACCCGACAGACGTCGTTGTCTTGTCCTTTCAATAACTCCGAGAGGGCGGAGTGCCAGCGGGCATCACTCACCTATACCTGATCATGTTAGTGATAAGGTAGGTAGTCATTTCATTGTACCTATATTTAGATTTAATTGCAGCGAGACTGCTAAGACTTAATTTTAATTTACAAAGTTGAGTTTCGCAGCGATCTACTTGACTTTTGTTTTGAATTCAGCTGCTGTTTGTTTTGACCTCTTGATTGAAAGTCACCTCCACAAGAACACAAGATATTCTGAGACGGAGGCGTCGAGCGGGCTGAGGGCTGCGGGCTGCGGGCTGCGGGCCCGCGGGGTCAAAGTAATTCTCTCAACGTAATCCCAGAGTGAAACCAGAAATAAATTCGCTCGGAGTCTTGTTAATAAGTATTGTAAGGCCCAGCCCCGGCCCCGGCACTGGCGGGTAATGGCCGTTATTAGAGTTTTATTTGAGCCACCAGTCGGCTCACAGCGCTCGCCGCTGCGTTACTGCGACACAGCAATAAGGGACTCGAATTACGTATTTATTCCCATCCGGAATGCGGCTACATTCCGCAGCCGTCCCTTTATGTGCGGAGCGACATCCCGCCCTCCGCAACCTCCGGGAGCGGCGAACTAGCCGAGAGGCTTAGTAAAAAATGAATGGGATAAAGTAGACGAGTAATTGAAATCGGCCGAGGGGACGCTAAGTCGTCGTGCGACACGCCAGCCCCGCCGGCCCCGCCAGCCCCGTCAGCCCCGCAGTTACGGTACCTAATAACTTTATGGACAAGGCAGCCTGAACGGCACTGATCAACATAAGGTATAGGTTAGATCTTCAAGTGTAATGTTTCTCTTGATCCCTGTACGCTAGGTAGGTACGCATTACAATAAACTGTTTTCTTAGATTAGTTATCTTCAAAACCACATCGTCTTTTGTTTGTGAGCTTCCTTTGTTTGTCGCTTATACCGGCCGAGTTAGTGCTCCCGTGTAGCTCCCCTGTGGTGCTGAAACATCACGTCTCTTGTAAGCACACACTTACAGAATAAATGATCAGTACGGAACAAACGAAATGCGCCAGAATGTAGCTCGATAGAATAGAATACTGAAGAAACTTTGTTTGAAACGTGTTTACTTGAGAGTTGTTCGCGTTATTGGTGCGGCGAGATTAGGTGAGTTTAACGCGCATTAGTGCGCCGGCGAGCCGCGAGCCCGGCCCGGCTGGCTGCGCTCGGACATGAGGCGCCCATGAGCGCGTAATCCCGCCCTCACATTATGTTGAGCATCGCCGCTGATCCCGCATTCATCCGCGGGATTTGATAGGGCTCACCTCACTAGTACGTAAAGGTGAATTATTTACATAATATAATAATGTAGGAAGACATAATGGAATATTGTTTTGAATTTTTCTTTGCGTACCTATTTTCAGATAAGAAGAAATGACGCAAATAACTAAGAATATCTTCCGGCGTAGAGGAAAATGAACATCAAATGGATATTGGTCGACATTGTTATCGTTAATAGATAGGTCAGACATGCAGTTGCTCCGTGTGAAATACTGGTATTCATCAGCTGCAACCGGTTAGACTAGAAGCCGACCCTAACATAGAATTGTGAAAAGGCTGCTCAGATGATGTTATCGTTAATCTATATAAATAAAAAGAGAAGTCCTGACTGACTGATTGACTGACTCATCAACGCCCAGCCCAAACCCTTGGACCTAGAAAGCTGAAATTTTGCACAGAGATCTCCTTTATAATGTAGACAAGGAATAAGGAAGGGATTCCCGGTAGTACGTTCCCGTGGGATATTTTCCGACATCCACGCGGGTGCAGCCGCGCGGGAAGTGGCAATAGTGAATAATCCCATGCACCAAAAACATTTCATGTAAAGTACGTTGCCGAGACTCACATAACGCTTTCACTGTTAAAAAGTTTTCAGATCTAATGTAGAGACAAGACCTAACTCTACAGACAAGGCCTAAAAAATTGTATGGTTTCGCTGTTTTGCGGCCGTGGCACAAAAACTCCTACGGGCATAAGCCCATAGAAGTGTCTTATCACTCCCATAGATAGATAGATAGATAGAATAGGTAGGTGATAGATAGGTGTGTGATTGGAGTGTCTTGTCTTGTCATAGGGCTTTTAATGTTGTGTCATGCAATGGTTCAATGGAACGCCCTTTTCGTGAGATGTCCGTGGTGGGATTTCATTTCTCTTTGTATGGTGCTCTATTTCTTTTTAGAATTCCGTGCCTCAAAAGAAAAAAACGGAACCCTTATTTATTATCACTTTTGTCCGTCTGTCTGTCTGTCAGTCTGTCAAGACCGTTTTTCTCAGGAACGCGTGGAGGTATCAAGTTGAAATTAATATCAGATACGTAGGTCTAATAAAGTCCCTTGGAGCTCTAAAAATCAAGTTTCTAAGTAAACGCAGTAGGTAATAAAATACGGCCATCTACGCGACATATTTTGATTCTCGCAAGTAAATCAAAACCTATCCCGTTGACCTAGAATCATAAAATGTGGCAAGAAGCAAGGTCTCACAGCACAAGTAAAGGATAAAGTCCGAAAGTCGTTATTTTGTAATTTTATCACATGAAGTTTTTTGTTTGATATTTCCAGTTTTACTAACTACAATGTTAAGATTGTTTTTGGCATAAATTATTTTCAACTACGGAACCGGTACACACACTTCGACACGCACTTGGCTAGTTTTTTACATGTTTTCCGTAAGAAATACAGTTTGTTTTGCCGTATGCTGAAGATAACCCTCAGCCTTCCTGACACATGAAATATGTCGCACCGCCAACATGTGCAGCGCCTGACGGCGTCACCTTGTTGTGACACGGGTAAGAGGACACCAGCCCGGCGAGCACGGCCTACTGTGACATGGCTTGAGTCACACATTTTATCATAGTTTGGGCGATAAAACTGTTTTGTCTTAAATGCTAGCACGGCGGCGTGAGATAATTTCTTGAATGTGACATAACTTCTTGACGTTTAGTTGGGACTCATTATGTCTTATTTGCTAATATGGGTGCACCAATTATATCACAAATGTCACATTTTGACGGTGACTAAGAAAAAATTTATCACGTTCGTTCGGAGGTGGTGATAAGATTTGAAAATTGAAAAAAATAATGTTTTCCTGCTAATTACTCTGCACCAAATAGCAATAAATTATTTTCTTGCATTGTGTGGTGGTGGTTTATTTGTGCGTGATAAGGATAACCAAAAAAAAATTGTAATAAATAAATAAATAATTTACTATTTTTTTTATATTTTTAAACGGTTTTTTTTTAATTTTTATAAATACATATTTAGACACGTAAATAATGCGCCTTAAAACCAACAAAAAAAATTAAAATAAATAAATAATTTAAGTAAATACAGAGGTACTTAAATACTACTATTTTTTTTGTTACCTACATGTTAAGAATAATCGGTCTATGGGTTTCATAAAGGGGGGCCAAATTTTCATTATTTTTGCGATAGGACACACCGTTTTCGAGTTATAAGCAAAAGAAAAGAAAAAAAAAGATTTTATTTGGCCGCATATTCAGATAGTCTTAAACATTTTAATTTTTTCAATTTACTATGTCACGCTATGAATTTAGCAACAAGAAAGGCATGTCGCGGCTCTAGATTATGTCACATGGTTGACCCAAATTCTAAGACATGACATAATTTATCATGTCTTGTCACAAACATCTTGGGTACGCCCGTGCTTGCCCCGCTGCATTACTAGAAGATTCGTTCCGATGTTGTCGCTTGTTGCCTCATTTGTGACAGTTTCGCTCAATTAAAAGGTTTTTTTTTTACTTTAGCATTGAATTTTTCGCCTTGAGCATAATTATAATTAATTGCGTAATTTTTAAACTCTTGGATTTTTCTTTTAAGCTAAACTTTTGTTATTTCGAGGAAGAACCTTTTCGTAAAAGCTCACAATTTAAACATTACGGGGAGAATTTTTGGAGTCGATTCGTGAAGTGGTAGGTCTTAATAACTTTATCTTCCGACACAAGGAAAATTCGCTCTATTTGAGATGGCCTCCTGACGCCTGACGCCGATGCCTGACCAACCCGTCTTCTACCACGACTGCTGACTTGCTTCAAGCACGTCAGGTCATCAGATCAAACAAACAAGAACAACAAGAGGCGCTTCGTCTGTGAGAAACGATCGACTGTGGAAGGTCCTACTCCTTCATTGATATTTGAATTTCCAGTGTAAGCTAAACTGTGTTTTTCTAAAGTTTCCGAGAAGACAGACAAATGTGAGCAATAGAGAGGTTACTGGTGCGGGCGGAGCTGCAGGCTAGGTATGATACAGTGAGTGACGTCACAAATCTGCACGTTTGGGAGCGGCGCCTTGCGACTGCAGCCGACACAGACTAATGGAGTTTTTAGCGCGAGTTACATTAGCCAAAGTAAGTTAGGACCTAAGATTAGAGGTTATTCGGAAGAAGAGGGATGACTCACATAAGTAAGTGTCTGCTTTAGGAAACACTTTTCAGATATTATTACTAGGTGTAGTTGGTTCGAGAAAGGAATTGTAGTATCAATTTCATGACTTTAACTTTATTTGAGATACGTTTCTTTTTTAAATGCCTGCATCCTGGTAACCTGCCTGGTGTAATATTAAGAGACAGGGCGTTGAAGAAAACTACTGTGAACTAATATTACTGACATTTAGCTTCAATGGTTTCCTTTGACAAATCTCTCCACCGAGCTATTTGAACTCTGGGATAAATAAAGATCTCAAATCTGAAAATAAAGACGGGTAGGTGCTAGGTATGCCACGAAGTTCTAGTTCCGGTCAGTAGTGCAGGCCGTGAGTCCGGCATTATGTTAAAGAAGACATACGGGGCACAGCCGCGCGGCGCCGGCGACGCTGAGCGCTGACACTGAGTTACCGCGCCATTCATTAGGATGAGGCGTCCCCCGCCCCCCGCCCCCCGCTCCCGCCCCCACCTCGCACAGGCCAACATTTAAGAGCACACTTTTCTAACGATTTCAGGGGAACTTCGTCCCTGATCGATCACGAATTTGATCCGATAACTTACGAATACCGGAATACTTAGATAGGTACAGGTGAGATATCTCATGCCAACGATTTGCCGGTCTTGCGGACATTTCTAAATAGGACGACGACGACTCGACGCATGATTCTAATTTATGTAAATAATGCATAAACCCTCATCTAAACGCTAGTCTAAAAGTGAACATAACGCTTCAAAAGATTTCTCATCGCGAAGTGTCGCGTTTCCAGGAACGCACTGGTTTCACAAAGTTATGAATGTTGCCAGAATTTCCGTTATAAAAATAACTGGAGTCCAGCTTTAATTAAAACTTTAGTGCCTCTAGGATGTTATTTAACATTCCATTTTTACTTAATTTCCCAACAGAGAAATAATAGTTAGGACGATCATTACCAGACGTGAATTTTAATCTGTGGAACATTTTCACATTTGGCTATTGTATGTCGGTGGCAAAGGAGAATAAAGAAATTGTTAATTGCACGGAATGTACTCATTTTGGAGAAACGAAAGTATTCCTTCAGTGTCACGCTCATGTTTCGCATTTATCTGCGATAAAAAGAAAAAACCTGTCAAGTGCGAGTCGGACCACGCATAATGAAGTGTCCCGTATAGTTGAAAAGAGTTGCCATACAACGTGGCAATACCGCCAGTCTCCTGGGTACATAATCAGTCTACAGCGAGACGGAGGAATTTTTCGGCGGCATATTAGGATATAATTTTGTTATTTTTATTAATTAATTAGCTATAAGTAAGTTATTATTTACGTAAATATTATTTTATGTCTCAGTATAACGTTACAAAAACTTTATTTAGTTAACATAGTTGGAAAACAAACATTAATTACGTCACGGTAATTTTTTTGTAATCGCATAAAACTATTTTTTTAAGTGAAAAAAACTACAAATTAACGACTTTGTCCTTTACTTGTCCTGTGAGACCTTGCTTCTTGCCAAATTTTATGATTCTAGGACAACGGTAAGTAACGGGTTTTGATTTACTTGTGAGTATCAAAACATGTCATATAATTATGGCCGTATTTTTTATTGCATTGACTTAGAAGATTGATTTTTTTAGAGCTCTAAGGGACCACACACTTGGTACCTCCACACATTCCTGAGAAAAAGGGTCTTGCTTGACAGACTGACCGACAGACGGACAACGAAGTTATAGGGTTCCGTTTTTCCTATATATATACCTGATGACTTTTTTTACCGTCTCGAAAAAAATTGGGTATATTAATTAGATGATCGGAGTAGAAGCCTATGGCATACATAACTTTTTTTTTTCTGGTACAAAAATGAAAAGTTTACATCGAATTTGTTCTATTTATTGGGACTTAGATAATTTTTTCTGTCTAGCTACTAAAAAAAAAAAACTAGGTAAGTATGCCATAGACTTCTACCTACTCTGTTCACCTAATATACCCAATTTTTTTCGAGACGGTAAAAAAAGTCATCCGGTGTATAAGGGTTCCGTTTTTCTTTTTGAGGTACGGAACCCTAAAAATAAAATAAGTCATACAAGAGTCAGATTAACCCCTACACACCGCGCCGCGCCCCCGCCCCCGCTGCGGCCACTCGCTGGCGCGCTGCACTTAACATTTTTACTGAACTCATTTATGTCTTTTGACGTGTTAAATAATGCCGGCACACACAGGTGCAGTGATGCAGTGAAGTAATGATAAGCAGGGGCTGCACTGCTGCAGCGGGCAGTCAACCTTGCGCTTGTATAATAAGCTTTAATACTTGATGCCTTAGAAGTTGCTTTACGACTCGTGTGCCGGCCATTGTCTGAGAACGTTATTATTTCATTTACGGCACTTTTATTTCAGCGCTGGGAGTCGAGGATCGCAGTCTGTGTTCGTACGAGTAGGCAGGGAAGTGTGAGCCACTTATACATTATTATTTTAATTTGGAGCTTCTTAATTTACTTTCTAAACGACTTTCCAAATTACAATAATTTATAGAGGCATGAGGAACAGGGTGTAAAGTTCGCTCATCCTCCATAGAAAAGGGAGGATCCTTCGACCAGACGGGTGTCGTGTCTGGTGGTGCCCGACGGTTGATATCAGGACGTTGATATATTTTATGCTATAGATGCGCGGTAAACTCTGATTGCGCGATGCAGGATTTTGTGTGACGTCAGTGTGATGCGTAGTTCGCATGTGACGCTGTAGATGCCGCCACATCTTCACACAAAAATTCATAGAAAAAAGGACTTTCGTTTTCTCGAATTTGATTATTTTCTGGGAAACTTTTCCAATGTTTCTTTCCATAAAAACCAAATTCGGACTAATACGAACATTTTAAAACAAAAAATATCCATATCGGTCCAGCCGTTCTAAAGTGATGCGCTTAAGACCAACTACCAACATTTCATTTTTATTTATATATAGATAGATAATATAGATGGCAATGGGCTGGCCAACACGAACCAGGGCAGTACTTGGTACTGTTTCACCTCCGTAGCGCTTCACATGCAGACCTAATGTTATTTGTAGTCAAGTTTCCAAAACCTTCGTCAGTTTCCAAATGCTGTTTTATACCTAAAACGAAATATTCAGCATGCGATATTAAAATTGCAATTCATAATGTTAAATTAATCGACGCAAGATAAATTTTGTAACAGTGAAAGTACTTTGTTTGGCAACATTTTTAAATTTTGCCATGCAAAAATACGGCACGCCGTAAGGGACAGAAGATACGATGCTTTGTCTCAATTTTCCTAATTATTTCGTATATATGTGTCTCACTTCCACACTTCACACTGTAATCATGGCTATGTCTAGATGTTTAATGTCATCGGAAGTAAGTATATGACGGCTGTTTCCGACGTTGCCATCTTTCTGAATGCACCCAGTCACCCAGGTGACAGACGTTTTGTTACTAGGACTGCTTATGATACTGTTACGATTAATCTGTCCTGTAAGATGAACGGCTTCTATTTCTTAAATATGTATGGATTCGCTATTTCTGCTAAGCCTGCCTCACTCGCCCGAGATATATCTCCTGGCATGTCTGCTGCTATAGCGCACAGCAGACATGCCAGGAGATTTGTATTGCTGCAAGTATCGGTAAACCAGCGCAGATATACCGCCGCTCGCAAGTGATAGCTAAGCTGATGTTATGCTCTAGCGGGAAACACCCAAGTACGTAGTACTAGCTTCTTCGGGAGAACACCTTACTACCTTAACATACTTATATTTTGATAGTGTATTTATGAAGTAAAGTTAACATTCCATGAAGCTCCCCTGAGCACGACATCGCCGAGGTGTGCAGTGGAGTACAGGTAACAGCACAAATATGACGAGGCCTTGTGCTGCCTCAAAGCGCTGTTGTTGTCGGAATCGCTCGGCCGCAGTCGGGTGCGCTCGTGAGGACTCGCAGCCATTCTTGTGTATAAATAGTTTATCAGCCATCTCGTTACCATAACACAAGCATTAGGTTGCTTAGCTTGGGACTAGATGGCGTTGTGTGAAATGTCCAAGGATATTTATTTATTTATTTATTATTATATTATTTATTCATTTATTTGTTCTAAAGTTCGGTTATAAATAACACAAAGTCGGTGTAATGTATGTGCACTTCTTTCTCTACTCCATCTTGTCTAATTATGTTTGTTTTGCTCTCGCGGCGTGCATTAGTGTCGCTCCGTGCGGCGTTCATCACGCAGACGCGGCCATAGATTAAAGAATTACTCGCCGCCGTTGGCTATGGCTCCCACTGTAAGTACACATTAAGTGCAGCCTGTAAGTACACATTAAGTGCAGCCTGTAAAACACGTTTTAAGAACAAAAAAGTTGGCATTCTGTTCGGTCTTGTCGAACACTTTGGTTCAAGTCTTTTGTGGACTACACACATCCACTCTCATCATTTAAATAATATCGCTGTGTAAAAATATGTAAAATTATCATCTTTTCTTGTTAAAGTTATTTATAAAAGTTACACGTTTGTGCATCTACGGGTTGTGTGTCGCATGTCCCCAGCCTGTCGCATGTCTCCAGCCTGTCGCATGTCCCCAGCCTGTAGCATGTCCCCAGCCTGTCGCATGTCTCCAGCCTGTCGCATGTCCCCAGCCTGTCGCATGTCTCCAGCCTGTCGCATGTCCCCAGCCTGTCGCATGTCTCCAGCCTGTCGCATGTCCCCAGCCTGTAGCATATCCCCAGCCTGTCGCATGTCCCCAGCCTGTCGCATGTCTCCAGCCTGTCGCATTTCCCCAGCCTGTAGCATATCCCCAGCCTGTCGCATGTCCCCAGCCTGTCGCATGTCTCCAGCCTGTCGCATGTCCCCAGCCTGTAGCATATCCCCAGCCTGTCGCATGTCCCCAGCCTGTCGCATGTCTCCAGCCTGTCGCATGTCCCCAGCCTGTAGCATATCCCCAGCCTGTCGCATGTCCCCAGCCTGTCGCATTTCCCCAGCCTGTCGCATGTCCCCAGCCTGTCGCATTTCCCCAGCCTGTCGCATGTCCCCAGCTTGTCGCATTTCCCCAGCTTGTCTCATGTCCCCAGCCTGTCGCATTTCCCTAGCCTGTCGCATGTCCCCAGCTTGTCGCATTTCCACAGCTTGTCTCATGTCCCCAGCCTGTCGCATTTCCCCAGCCTGTCGCATGTCCCCAGCCTGTAGAATGTCCCCAGCCTATCACATGACCCCAGGCTGTCGCATTTCCCTAGCCTGTCGCATGTCCCCAGCTTGTCGCATTTCCCCAGCTTGTCTCATGTCCCCAGCCTGTCGCATTTCCCCAGCCTGTCGCATGTCCCCAGCCTGTAGAATGTCCCCAGCCTATCACATGACCCCAGGCTGTCGCATTTCCCTAGCCTGTCGCATGTCCCCAGCTTGTCGCATTTCCCCAGCTTGTCTCATGTCCCCAGCCTGTCGCATTTCCCCAGCCTGTCGCATGTCCCCAGCCTGTAGAATGTCCCCAGCCTATCACATGACCCCAGGCTGTCGCATTTCCCTAGCCTGTCGCATGTCCCCAGCCTGTCGTAGCGTCGCTTCGCCTCGCATTTTGGCGCGTTCACTTTGATGAGTTTCATTCACGGGTTGCGTCGTAAATAACTTAAGTGGATGCGCACATTAAATTATATCGCCATGACTCGCGCCGCGGTAATGTTCGCGACAGTATTCATCTGCCGCGCTACGTGTGCGATCATTAAACTTACAATTATGTCATTTGCTATTCCGACGTGTCGGGTGAGAATGCTGCGTTTGTTTTAGTTACCTTGTTCAATCTTTACTATTGCGGCGCTGGGCATATCACAAAGCATGAACGCTCGACGCTGCAGTATGAAGTAAGTTCGCTAAGTAGTTGCATGGCGCGTGTAACAAACCTCTCGTACGTTTAGACGGCCGCGGCCGGTCCGTCACGCGTCGTCACGCGTCGTCACGCGGCGGTAGGAGTAACTGTGTGACCTACATCGAGTTGAGGAGAGATCGCCGCAAAAACCGGATAACGACGACATAAGTCATCTAAAAGCCGCACAAAAAACTTTCCCAGCTTATATTGGAGTCGGCTCCACTCGCGGAACTTGTTTCCTTGAGGCGGGCGGCGAGCGCGGGCTGGCTGATCACATTTATTACATTCAGTGGCTTGATGAGCCGCTCTATGGGATATCAAATACATACATCCAATGAATACGCAGGTTTTCAATTGTGATTAAAGAACTAACTTAGCGTTTGTTGGTTTACATTGTAGGTTTTATAACGCTAACATTTAAACAACATATGGAAGCTCTAAATAGTAGAATTCGTGAGCTGATATTTGTATTCAAGAAGCTGCGATATATTGTTGAGCCAACACAAGGCAAGTTTACTTTGCTCTATCGTCGGTCGGAGACAGTAGTGGAACATTTCAAAATATACTGTTCTGAGTAATTGACGGTTAAAGTTTTGAAAATATTCTTAAGTTGGTTTACTACTTTACCAGAATAAGTACTTTTCTGTTAATAAGAACCAATATTTGAGTTGCACCGTTAGTGATTTGAAAAAAATATTCAATTCCCTACCATTCTGCATATTTAACTCAAAACACGTGATTTCGGAAATGTTCCGGTAATGAATCCGAATGACGCTATGTCAGTCAATTTTGACGTACTGCATTACCTCATGGGGTGGAGCATGTAAAACTCTATTGCTAACCGTCGAAAGAGCTCAAAGAGCGATTCTCAAGGTATCAACTTGCCGTCCTTTCCTCTTTCCCACTAACCTGCTCTATAAATCTTGTGAAGTACTAACAGTTCGACAACTATTCATAATGAGCACTGTACTAAAACAACACGCAGCCCTTCCCTACAGCACTGAATTTACTAAAAAGAGACGAACAGATATTGTTTGCCCCACAAATAGTACAAGACATGCTTTCACAGCCAAATTTCCTTTTTTCCTTGGACCGCTACTCTATAACAGACTAAATGCAAAAGCAAATACCTATTCCCTAAATTATGGAAATTGCAAGAAAGCTCTCAAGGTAGCTCTTCAAAGTTTGTCCTATGAAGATACAGAGAAGTTGTTAGTTGTAATGACATAAACATTGTTTTTGGTGTACTATTTATTTTTAATTAGTTCGCTAAGTTAGTACCTATCTAAGATTTTAGGAAGTAATATCTTTTATTTTTTTACTATTTACACTTTACATAGATACCTATTAGAAGACTATTTTATTTTATATAATTACAGTGATTATTTTATAATGTTTTTACCTTTCTCTCGCCTAAAACACAGGATGTCCTAGTTCAGGCAATTAACACTAGTGAACTTGACATATATTTAAGCAAAATTGTATTTACTGTTTTACTTTTTAACTTGAATAAATATTATTTATTATTATTTTTTATTTTATTCTATACTAGCTTTTGCCCGCGGCTTCGCCCGCGTGGATGTCAGAAAATATCCCATGGGAACGTTCATGTGGAAAACATAGGGCATATCCCTAACTTAAGAAATACTGGGTTTACCATACAAACTTTCATCCCTTTTATCACCCCTTGTAGGATTATGTTTTAAGACAAAAAGTACCCCATGTCCTTTCCCAGGATGCTATCTATAGCCTTGCTAAATTTTATCGAAATCCGTGCAGTTTTGTAAATTTTAAAATTAACCCCTATTTTACCCACTTAGGGGATGATTTTTAAAAAACGCTGACCCGCATATTTCTTAACTTCTTACGAATAGCATAAATTTATTATCCCTAACTTAAGAAATACTGGGTTTCCCTTACAAACTTTCATCCCCTATATCACCCCCTGTAGTATTATTTTTGAAAAAAATAGTATCCTATGTCCTTTCCCAGGATGCTATATAAAGCTTTGCCAAATTTTGTCGAAATCCTTGCAGTTTTGTAAATTTTAAAATCAACCCCTATTTTACCCCCTTAGGGGATGATTTTTCAAAAACGCTGAACCGCATATTTCTTTATTTCCTATCAAAAGCATACATTTTAATTTTCACATCCCTAACTTAAGAAATACTGAGTTTCCCATACAAACTTTCATCCCCTATATCACCCCCTGTAAGATTATTTTTTAAGACCAAAAGTAGTCTGTGTCCTTCCCCAGGATGTTATATAAAGCCTTGCCAAATTTTATCGAAATCCGTGCAGTTTTGTAAATTTTAAAATCAACCCCTATTTTACCCCTTAGGGGATGATTTTTCAAAAATGCTGAATTGCATATTTCTTAATTTCCTACCAATAGCATAAATTTTTTATCCCTAACTTAAGAAATACTGGGTTTCCCTTACAAACTTTCATCCCCTATATCACCCCCTGTAGTATTATTTTTGAAAAAAAAATAGTATCCTATGGCCTTCCCCTGGATGATTTATAAAGCCTTGCCAAATTTTGTCGAAATCCGTGCAGTTTTGTAAATTTTAAAATCAACCCCGATTTTACCCTCTTAGGGGATGATTTTTCAAAAACGCTGAACCGCATTATTTCTTTATTTCCTATCAAAAGCATACATTTTAATTTTCACATCCCTAACTTAAGAAATACTGAGTTTCCCATACAAACTTTCATCCCCTATATCACCCCCTGTAGGATTATTTTTGAAAAAAAAAGTAGCCTATGTCCGTCCCCAGGATACCATCTATAGCCTTGCCAAATTTTATCGAAATCTGTTCAGTGGTTTAGGCGTGAAAAGGTAACAGACAGACAGACAGACAGACAGACAGAGTTACTTTCGAATTTATAATATTAGTATGGATGTTTACATATCTCGGGACTCGGGGGTCCCGGACCTTTGGAAGGCATACGAGGGGCCGAAGCCAACTCGCAGAGGCCCCTTAAACAATTTTAAATGACGAGGCGGCACCAGCCGACCATTATTATTATTATAATAAAATGTGTGAGGCAGATAGAGCTTGCAGTACTGAGAGCTGTCAGCGGAGCGTACTGCGTGTTCCACGGCTCATTACACACCAGGAAGGTACTTGCTGCCGCCGACACATTCACATAGAGCTTGCAGTACTGAGAGCTGTCAGCGGAGCGTACTGCGTGTTCCACGGCTCATTACACACCAGGAAGGTACTTGCTGCCGCCGACACATTCACATAGAGCTTGCAGTACTGAGAGCTGTCAGCGGAGCGTACTGCGTGTTCCACGGCTCATTACACACCAGGAAGGTACTTGCTGCCGCCGACACATTCACATAGAGCTTGCAGTACTGAGAGCTGTCAGCGGAGCGTACTGCGTGTTCCACGGCTCATTACACACCAGGAAGGTACTTGCTGCCGCCGACACATTCACATAGAGCTTGCAGTACTGAGAGCTGTCAGCGGAGCGTACTGCGTGTTCCACGGCTCATTACACACCAGGAAGGTACTTGCTGCCGCCGACACATTCACCAGCGACGCTAGCGGCAGCAATTGTCGTTGACGCGCATATTCACAACATTAGGTTTCTGCATCGCTATCAAATGTTCCGCAGTCAGTTCACGCATTAGCGCAGCATTTCAACATCAAACGTTTTCAACACAATTATGAGTACAACGCGAACATTTGGCATCATTAATGCGACAATTAGATACATGTGTAACCCGCGATTGCTTATGATGTGCGGGTCCGCGAGAGCGAGCGCACAGAGCGCGCCGAGCACTCGGAGCGAGCAAATCGTTGCGCGCGACGTTTATTCCGTCTGCGGGTGATTTACAGCGCGTCGATTGCGTTATACAGCGTGTTTTAACGGGTCGTAACGCTGCGCGCGCTAAAAATTTAATGTTATGTGTTTACCGGCTGCTTTATGCGTGAACCCGACGGAAATGGGAATAATTGTGTGAAGACAATGATTTTCAGTATTTGAGTTCATGACGCTAACTTAATGTTGAAGCTTTGAGCGTTGTTCAATATTATTTACGACCAAACATTAGGTCGCCTCGTTCGATAAGTGTCTCTTGTTTATCACAAACTTCATAGCACGAACACATACGAAGGAACGAAGGAGCCTGGATCTCACAACACAGGGAATCCTAGTGTGAGGTCCAGGAATTCAATCTCACCTGATTGTAATTTTTAGTGAAAATAAATATTCTTATTCTTATATTCTTATTCTTACATACAAGTCGTACCTACCCACAAGGATGAAACGAGTGGGAAGTTCTGAGATAGAGCTCACTGGGTCAGGCGGGCAGTTGGTTGTCGTAGTATGTTGGCAACGCAGCGGTCTGGGTACGCAGGCTGTCGCGTCGCCCATCAGCGAGGTTGCTCAATCATGTCACGGAGCCGGATAATTGATATTCCTGCTCAGATTCCAGCTCGCAAATTATAATAATGTACCGGCAGACACACACGTGGCTATTGACGACACGGTTGGCGCAGTGGTTGAGCGATTGACTGCTGCGCAGCATGTCGCGGGTTCGATTCCCGCACGGAACAAATATTTGTACGACCTACAAGTATTTGTTCCGAGTCTGGGTGTTTTTCTATCTATAATATGTATGTATTTACACAAAAAAAAATATAAATAAGTAGTTTATCAGCCATCTCGTTACCATAACACAAGCATTAGGTTGCTTAGCTTGGGACTAGATGGCGTTGTGTGAAATGTCCAAGGATATTTATTTATTTATTACAGAGTTCAGCTCGTTGTGGTTTCCTTTCCAGCCTTGTTCTGTACGCGTCGGCTTTGTACTTGTGAGGCGAAAGCGCGCTACTGGGGCTCCATGCTACTGAAGTTATCAAATTGTGAGGAATTTCATAGATATTGGATGGCCAAGTGGAGCGCACCTACAAATTGTTTTGTTTCTCATGTTACTTTGTTTTGTTTCTCATGTTACTTTGTTTTGTTTCTCATGTTACTTTGTTTTAGTATTGAGGTCAGATTTAAATCATTATCATTTATTTTTTAATAGATTTGAAATACAGAATGTGGTTTTTTACTCCACCAGGACACGAAGAGCCTGTACTACGTATTTACTACTACATGACTGCTACTGAAACATTTGATTTTTTTTAATTTAACGTTTATAAAAAGAACACAGGATTATTCATATAAAATAGCAACCAAAACCCTACGGTCTTATTACAAAACGAGGTTTTTCTTCTGCCATGGTTTAAACCATCGAGCCAGTTTTTGTAATAAGAACCTAGCTGTGATAGAAATACAGTTCTCTATACACACTAAAACTGACATCTTAATGTGTCGGAATAAAGTTCGAAATTCAAAAAAGCATCCATGGTTTAAACCTGGGTTTGAAGCTGAACCTTGTTTTGAAATGAGACGGTTAAGGTTTAAACTTGTGCTATCATGAGACTATCTCAATATGAATGATGCATTTCGTTATTATCGATACAATTAATACTTAACATGTTTAGGTCTTTTTAGAGTTCCAATTATTCCTACATAGATAATACTTAAAGTAATATTGCTTAAGTTTACTTTTGATATTTTTATGTGTAAGTAATACATTTGTTTATTTCTGAGGATAGACTATTAATAAGTCTCGGTATAATACGAGTATAACCGGTTGTTGCGAAATCCTTGGTTTCCTGTGCAAACTTTTAGAAGATTTTTATATTTTTGATACGAATGTTGTTCTTTTCTTTTTCTTCTGCTCATGTCTTTCAAAGCGTTTCCAATATTTTTTCATGTATCCACTAAAATCCTTATAACAAACTCAAGCTTTAGTTTTATTTCATTTCAGCAATACATCAGTCCATCCTATCGCCTTCAGCGGTAGTTCGTTCGCCAGTCGCCGTACATATTGTTGGCGCGCTGTGTACGAAGCCTGTTCTCGATTGCACTCAGGGCATCTTTCAGTACCGCGTGTAGGCGCGTATACAGTGAGCGCGGCTCGCTGGCGAGCTGCTGAGCTACAGTCAGCGTCGCGCCCTCTGACGCAGCACTCGTAACGTTCAGCTCCATGCCAGCAGCCAGCAGCCTCCAGCAACCTGCCAAGCATTGCGCACATAATGTGCGTCAAGACGAATTGCCATCAATCCGATGATAAAATATCTACTTATCTCGCGACACACATCTACAGATCTACCTACCTACATTATAACACGAAATCGCGAAAAAAATCAGCTGTTCCCTACGTCTTGACGAGTTATGTAAACATAAATGTAGGGAACAGCTGATTTTTTTTTCGTGGTTTCAGGTTAGGTCCCACAGTACAATGACCCCTTAAGAGGTTGTGCGTTATTTAAGTTTAATAATCGGAATTCGTAGTTTTTTTGTTTCGAATTATCATTAAGTCGGACTTTTTGTTATTCGAGCTATTGAAACTCGGTATTTTGAGAATAGTAATTATAAACGTTAGGAATATTGAAATTTAGAAATTATAAAAATAGAAGTAATGATAAGTCGGAGTTGTTATATTTGGAATTTTGAACCATTCGGAATTATGAAAATCGGTATTTTGAAATTCGTACTTGTGACTGACGGAATAAAGTTTTTCGTATTTATGTAGTGTACCCTTCTGTAAGACCTCATTCTAAACTTCGAATCTGCCGGTCTATTCTGTAAAAAATCACACCGTGAAAACTTGGCTGAAGTGAGCTTGAAATGAACTATCATTCTATCTGATGCTAGGGATTTTCACTGTTGACAGCACACTTCACCTAAGTTTTCACGGTGAGATATTTACAGAATAGCACTGCCGAATCCGTTGTGAGTTTCTTGATTGGCATTCTAAAACCTCGGTTGATAATTCAAATTCACACTAGCGTTACCCTTGCGAGCGTGTCAGCGAGTTGAACTAAATTGACCGTGAGCTTTTGACAGATAAAGTATGAGATGACGTAAGAAGGGCATTCAGTAAAGTAATTCCCTGTCACTTCGACGCTCACTTTGCACATTCAAAGTGTCAAATAAAAAACAAGTGAAAAGAAGTGATGCGAAGTGAGAGTGAATAGCGGTGTGAGATGCGAGTTGTTGTTTGAATTTTACAGAACCGACGTACTGTGTCTGACAGCGAGAGCTGGGTTCAATTCTTGCCTATGTCAGTTCACGACTTTTTCCGTCCTTAATAAGCTACTCCGCAAGTTAAGTTTTGTTTGCATTCATCTCATAATGAAATGATTACGACTCAGCTATATTCGGTAATGATCCCGTAGCGTTTACACTGGAAAGATACCTAACAAATATAATTTTGAATTTTGTTCGGCCAAAAAACTTCGTTCATAAAAACATTAGCCGCGAACGTGCTCTTATGTAACAGCTCCCCATTATTTCTATTTCCGTCTCGAGATCAGACTGAAAGTAAGATCATTACTGTGCTTGGTTTAGATAGCAGTAGTCTTTTATTAAAATTATGGTTAATTAAGTTGTATGCGTGTGTCATAACCAACTCATAATTATACAAATTATTAGAGATTTTCTCTCAGTACAACGTATTTTCGAACATTTTTCGCCAGTCGGAGATTCGGCTTATGTCGTCCAATCTCGGAAAACTCGCGTCGGAGATATATTTAGTTACCTAGGTAACTAAATATATATAAATATATACTATATATAGTATTTTATCTAACATGGGCGATATTTACATAGGAGGAGCTCGTGGCTAAGTAATAACAGCCCCACGGGTGGATCCATCAGGTTTAGCTATACGCTTGCTGGGGTTGGTCAGTGTATGGGTGACCATATTTACATACCGAGACTCCTCCGTATCTCGGAAAGCACGTTAAGCCGTTGGTCCCGGCTGTCATTCGTGGATCTTTGACAGTCGTTACGGGTCGTCAGAAGCCGAAAGTCTAACAACCAGTCTTACCAAGGGGTTATAGTATTACCCAGTTACTGGGTTGTGGAGGTCAGATAGGCAGTCGCTCCATGTAAAATACTGGTATTCAGCTGCATCCGGTTAGAGTGGAAGCCGACCCCAACATAGTTGGGAAAAGGCAGGCAGATTGACAAACGGCAAAACATAGAGACCCTATATATAAATGTTATAACATCTCACACACTGTGTAACTCTACCTATGTTTACAAATAAATAGTAGATTGTGATTCTGATTTATTGCTGGGCGATATTTACAGGGCAAATGAACAGTTAGTAACAAATTATTGATATATTATTTAATAGAATAAATGGTTAGTTCTTTTCAATTGATCATGTGAGAAGATATTATTGAGGCCCCGGTGTGGAGATGTAAATTTATTTAAGCCCTACGCGGGTCGATGTTTCGCTGAGCGCTTTAATCGCTTATTTCTCTTGATACTCGAGCACATGATGAGTTACCGAGCGACATAATGCGCGTTCACCGCTAATCATTGTCTTTGGTGTGCGCTTCAAGGAAATGTTGTACCTATTCATTGTAATCCCCTCTGGTTGTAAAGAGGGGGCACTATGGGCCGGTAATAAGATTAGAGATTTAATGCGGCTCGCAAGGGTCGGCCCGAACTGTGACCCCGAGCACTCGCGGGGAAAAATGTAGCAGAGGTTCTATTAACATAATTACGAACGTTAAATATTCAGCCCAGGTACCACACCAGGCACAATATGGCTCCCACAGATGTAGATACCTAATATAGATGGACTGGAGTGTGTAATGTTTCGCCTTCGTACGACTTGTTTACATTCGAAGGGAATTGGTTCGAACGCTTATATACGTGTTCCTTACCACCTGACACTTACCGTGCGCCGGCGTGCAGGCTGGCGTTCCTCGCTCGCGCGTGCGATGCCGCGCGTTCAATGCTCGCGTGAGATTCCTCGCGGGGCGATAAATCGCGATTACGTCGCGCGATCTACTTTATCTAGCACAGGTAACCTCATTATGGTCATCATGAACTAATACACAAGCTTAGGAGACTTTTACACTAATATTTGAGAAAAACAAGCAGTAGGTAATGTCTTTTAATAACTTGACCAAAGATAGGATATTTGTTTACATGAAGCTGAAGTCTTTTTTAAAATGTATGAAGTCGTCTCCTCCATATTCTGGGAATATTCAATGAACCACATATCGAATCACTTATTTTGGTAGGTACATATTTGTCTTCTTTAACTGCAAAGGATTTAAATAGTTCCTAAATATGGAATGTGGAATGTCATTAGGAAGGGTCATGATCGTATCGGACATCCAGGCCAGGCAGGGGGAGGTGATGTGAGGAAAACCTAAAAGGTAACTTCTAGTTCCCAGGAATGACATGTTTCATACGAAAATAATGTCAACTCATGTTTAGACTGTTTTTACAAGATAGTACGGAAGACTTGAAGGTGAGTTACACACCACTGAGAAAGTTCCGCAGCCATCAGAGCACAGTATGACCAGCACAGTCCTGTCTCCATCAGAGCACAGTCTGACCAGCACAGTCTGACCAGCACAGTCTGACCAGCTCAGTCCTGTCTCCATAAGTAGAGCGCTACGTAGTCGTGCAGCTTTCCTTCCGAATGGAGCTCGTTACGTCCGCTGTGAAGTCAATCGACTAAAAAGTATGCGTGCGCCGCGCCGCGCCAACCTTTGAAGTTTATTACCATTTTGAATTGATTAATTCCATGGAACTTTCGTACGGCCGAGCCAAGAATAAAGTTGAAGGAAAATATGAATTTCCTCAACGATTCAGTCACTCAGCAGATTTATGTGTTTGTGTGAGAGTGAGGGGGGAGGGGGGAGGCGCTTTTTATTGGTGTCGGCTGGACTTGTAACAGGAGAGCTTATCGCAGCGAAGGCTGGACACCACAATATAGTGTGGGCCATACGTTTCGGCCGAGGGGTTAAATCTTTATGTTAAATAGAGCCGTGAACATGTTCTATGCTTTAGAAGAGGTTAGTAAAATATTCGCAGCATTTTACAAAATATTAGCAATTAAATTGCTGATCTATAATGAATCCGCACACGTGCTCATGCCTCAGATGATGAACAGTAATCAAGCGACTCGCAGGAAATGAGCTGGTTCATAAATCATACACCGAGAGGGGAACTCTGTTATGAACCCTGTGTACTGCGGGCACGCGCCCCCTCCCCGCGTTACACCTGTCAGCAGCTTCCCCGTGCGGGCCTGGAATATGGAGATTATATGGGATGACATTTAAAACATGTACCAAATTGAAATGGGAGATTGTACTCATCATTATGAGCAACTTTTACTATGGGACCAAACCTGAAATCACAAAAACAAAATCAGCTGTTCTGTATTTATCTACATCAAACTAATGTAGGTACTGAACAGCTGATTTTTTTTCGTGATTTCAGGTTTGGTCCCATAGTAAAAGTTGTTCATTATGATGAGTACAATCTCCCATTTCAATTTGGCACAGTCATGTTTTAAATTTCATCCCGTACCTATACCTAGCAGAGTAGATTACATTTTCTTCAGAAAGGTCAGGTACGTAGTAGGTACAGTAGTACTCAACTAATATGGCTTATCGATGTACCTGCGCAGAAGATGAATTTTCAAAGCGCGGGAAATGCTATTGACCAATCGGCACGCTCCACGCTTGTTCCTGTACCGCTATTGGTCGCAGCTGCCGCCATGTCAGCGCGCGCCGCTTGACAGCCGCCATACTTGCGAGTGAGACGGAACTAACAGCTGCAGTGTATTATGAACCTTATAGTAGTGATCTAAGGTTGATTGTAAGTTTAAAGTATTCTCGTTAATCTTCGGAGCCATACTTTCTTTTCTGTGCGAACGAAGATTCACGACGCGCCTTATTACTTGGGTATTACTGTACTCGCCACCGGCGTGCGTGTATGATCAGATGTATGAAAGTACATAATCGGCCTATAATGTTCCCACTGCTGGGACACAGGCCTCCTCTCTGTGAGAGGGAATGGGCCGTAATCCATCCACGCAGGCCCAGTGCGGGTTGGTGGGTGTCAGATGTCTCCGGATTTTTGTTTGTAGGACAAGCCAGTTTCCTGACGATGTTTTCCTTCACCTCTGGTTCGAACCATGACCTACAACTATTAAGTCGTGGCCGTTACCACTGCCAGGGCGTCTACTGGCACTGCTCAGTATGAACGTAAACGAGGCAAAAGAAAGCAGTCTGCAAGGAATCATTACATACTCCTTTTGCCTCGTTTTTGATCCTTACCAAGCATCGCAGCAGGTGGTGTTCTGAGTATCATGGGAAGAAGGCGTGAGTTGTTGTACGTATGTAGGTATGTATAGTATGTATTATAGATCAGAATTGTAGGGTACCTTTTTGAATGAACTTTACATTATTATTAACACAAACGGGTTTTTTTTACAGTGTTAGTGACCACGACAGTTTAAAAACTTATAACTTTATTTTATTTGAAATAAATGTTTTTGTACTTGTATTGTATTGTTTATTAAGTTAGCGAAACAAATATAGAGTTGGACTTCTTATTTCGGTAAATGATAAGGAGACAAACCCTGTACCCTCGCCCCGTACACTCTCGCTCTCGTGCCCGTGCGGACGGCGGAGCGCTCTCTATAAAACCCTAGCGATCGCACTCGACGGCGACGGGAAATAAATTGCTTATTATTGCACTGAATCTATTGGACGTGTCAAATGCTCTGTAATATCGTTTGGCCCCGTGTCAGGCCCCTGCGGCCCAGTGGCCTCCGTGGGCCCCGCTGTCCAGCGTCAATTTCGAAATGGATGACATTCAATTAACACGATTGGATTAAAAGGTTTCAGATCGGTGACGTCACAGCATGGAATCGAATCTGTGACCGCCGATAGTGCGGACTGATGCGGTTTGATTGTGATCGCTCTGTTGAGGGTGATGTGGTGGACAGTTGGCATGGTCACCACTAAATATTGATGATTGTAGTTTGTATGTGATAAAGCCGGTTTATTATAAAATGTTCCGTCCGGGGAGGGGGAGGGGCATGAGTGTTCTTGCCATTCGATGTCTACATTAAGTATAAAGGCATTACATAGTATTCACCAGAACAGGTCATAATATTGCGTGGGTTTGCGGGCTTGGGGATGGTAAGTCAATGAAAGTCAATGATATTCTGAATGTAAGCGACGTTCTCCCAGGTACGTGCGCAAATCCTTCACTTCACTGCACTGCCAGGGTGAGCACCCTCATTAGTAACATCACAATCTCAATAATCAATCCCACCGGCTTTTCTATAAATCTACCGCAATCCGCTTAGCTTTCAAAACTGTTCGCGGGAGGCCGCCCTCCTGGTACCCGGGATTCCGTCAAGTTGTCAGCTGTCATGATCGTTCTACAATCAACTGCGTCGTAAAACCTTCAGACGCGCCGTCAAGTATATAGTAGTTTTGCTTTGTAATAATTGATAAGTGATATTATTATCTAATTATTTCCTCTCAAATTGGCTTATTATAATATTGTAAACACAGAACGAGGAAAACTGTTCCGCCGTAATACAGTGTCAGGGTGAAGCGGTTTGTAACAGCCTGCATTGCTTACTGTGCATTGAGTTACTAATAATTGGATAATTAATCAATAGTCTTATAAAATAAGTACATAGTTATTGATGTAAAACTACGCAATAATGTATAAGTTAGCGGTACTGGTGCAGAATTTGTTGTGAGGTTGTTTCTTCTGGAAAAATAAAGATTTGGTATGTTATGTTATTCGACAAAAAACTTCTAACGGAACAAACTAGGATGTTATATTGCTATGGTTACCTGTGGTTACTTGTTAGCGGTATTTAAAACGGAACACTCACCAAAATAACCCAAAAACAACAAAAATTACAGATTCATAATGAATGAACGCTTGTGTTAGCTCACACACAACACGCTGCAGTCTGTTAGTACTCACGACACACACCACGTCAGCGGGGTGACACTGACAACCGGCAACCACACACTGACAACCGGCAACCACGCACCGACAACCGGCTTGTTAGTAGCAACCATGGCAGACATCACCCATCGATAACTACCACTCATTCAGATCACAATTATAGAAACACTCCCACGTGTGAAGTGTGAAGAAGAAGCCACTTAATAATAAAACATAATAACCGACCCTTGTCACAGTTGTCACAGTTGTCACAGTTGTCACAGTTGTCACAGTTGTCACAATTGTCACAGTTGTCACAATTGTCACAGTTGTCACAATTGTCACAGTTATCACAATTGTCACAATTGTCACAGTTGTCACAGTTGTTAAAATTGTCACAGTTGTCACAATTGTCACAGTTGTCACAATTGTCACAGTTGTCACAATTGTCACAGTTGTCACAATTGTCACAGTTGTCACAGTTGTCACAGTTGTCACAGTAACACTTAGCTTCGGAAAACATTTGTATTTTAGCTCGACATTGTGGTAGGTTGTTAGAAACGATATTTCTATATAAAATAATGGAGAAGCCGAGTCTCGTAGGATTAATCTTGAAGTTTGCTGAATATTTAGGCACAAAGGGGGAGGCACGCTCCAAAATGTTAATTATTTATTAAAGTCGAGCTAATGATGCCCCATTTACTAAATTGCCGAGGAAACTATTAATATTATGTTAGCAATTATGTCCCACAAGATAGCAACAAATTCCTCTCATTTACTGGAAAGTAAAGCAACGCAGACTGCAGCGGCAGGAATAAATCAGCGCTCGTTTGGCTGCGTGCGAGTTGTTCCTGCGCTAACGAAGACAAACACATGCGGGTTAGTGCCCGGTGACGTCACGCACCTGCGTCCGAGAACATCCGCTGGTAGATCTCGTCGCAATCTGCCGGACAACAAGAACGTTATAAGTTCGTAATTAAAGTATTCAGTCGCGCTATCGGCGAGCGGTTCCCATGCGCCAACTTCCACGCGACCAGTTTGTTGATTACTGTTTGCAATCTGTTATTATCTTTTGTATTGATTTAGGGATCAAAGGAAATCGTATGATAAGTCCCCGCGCGTCTGGCGCGGATCTGAGACGACAATTATAAAGTGTTGTTATTGTACCGCCGGTTGACTGGAGACGAGTTCTCCATTTCATTAACCATTACACGATTCGGGAGTTTACTTCAAAGTTAAATGCACCTGTGAGCTTTATTTAACATTTGAGCAATGTTGAACGGTTCCATTTAATTTTATGAAACACTTAAGGCTTGTCCGCCGTAAAAAGCGCGTTCACTGTCGGACTACATAGAAAAGAAAGAGAAGCAACGCTTACAAAATATAAAGTAATTACCGATTTACAAAAATCTATTGATTGGACTAAAAAATAATGACATGAAATCATTCCTTATTGTTTTGTAAAGAACTGTAAAAATTCATGAACACTTTTAATGAAAACTTTAGGAATATACGAGTATGTAAAAACTCGAAAAAATGGACAGAAATAGACCTGTATTGAATTTTTTTTAGGGTTCCGTGCCTCAAAAGGAAAAAACGGAACCCTTATAGGATCACTCGTGTGTCTGTCTGTCTGTCTGTCCGTCTGTCACAGCCAATTTACTCCGAATCTAATGGACCGATTTAGTTTAAATTTATTTGGTACACATATGGATTTCTGTGACCCAAAAACGTACAGCTATAGTAAATAAATGAATTTTGAATATGGTGGTCACTTTTAGGGGGCAAACTAGAAAATTAAAAAAAAGTTTTTCAAACTGTACCGTGTGACATATCAAATGAAAGGACTTACTATGAAGGTCTCAAACATATTTTTTTTATAATTTTAAAATAAATCGTTTTAAAGTTATTTAAGAAAATAGCTGAAAATTGACCATTCCCCGCCGCCTATCCGAAACTACTGAGCTTAAAATGTTGAAAAAAATACAGAAAACAGTTCAATACCTGTAGATTACAGGAAAACCTATAAGAACATTGTGGTCTCAAGATAACATGGTAAATCTCTCAATATTGTGAGTACAAACTTACATTTACTGTTGGAATGTGTGGGAGATGTTTTTCAACTATTATGTTAAGTTTGTTCTTGGGATAATTTCATCCCAACTACGGAACCCTTCATTGTGCGTAATCCGACACGCACTTGTCCCGTTTTTTTATCTGAGTTCTACAAACTGTAATAGATTTCAGGTCAAATGAAATCACTTCTTATGTACTGTGTATTTTTTTCTATCAAAAATATGCTATAGTTACTGTAAAAGATGGACACAAAGTTACTTAGTTTCGCCGGGAGGACAAGCCTTAACCGTTGTAAATAATATCAACAGTAGATCTGTGCGACTACATTACTAGGCGCATCGGCGTGTACCAGTGCGCTAGTTGAGTTGGCGAGTGTCCAGCGCCAGTGACTAGTGGAGCGCGAGTGGCCGGGCCAGTGGCTGCGGCCGGCTGGCCTGAGCAGCCGGGAGCTGACGCGCTCATTTGAAGCGGATCACACCGTGCACGCCTTTATGTTTGTTTGTTTGAATTGTTCGTATCTTTACAGCTTCAGCAGCGCCGCCGCCGCCGGGCGCGGGCCGGGCGCTGCTGATGTACGTGAATACATAATGTTCGTATTTAAGAGCTTTAAATATATGGATTAACTTACTTATTTACTTACGTGGATGATCTTACCGGCGCGGCCAGTTCCAGCATGTATTCGTTTGTATTACTAACAACTTAACAAATTAGGTATATTTAGATTTTAAAATGTTAATTTCTTTTTTAGATCAGTTCAGAAAGTTCCTTGAAAGTCGTTTATTAGGTATATTTAGATTTTAAAATGTTAATTACTTTTTTAGATCAGTTCAGAAAGTTCCTTGAAAGTCGTTTATTAGGTATATTTAGATTTTAAAATGTTAATTACTTTTTTAGATCAGTTCAGAAAGTTCCTTGAAAGTCGTTTATTAGGTATATTTAGATTTTAAAATGTTAATTACTTTTTTAGATCAGTTCAGAAAGTTCCTTGAAAGTCGTTTATTAGGTATATTTAGATTTTAAAATGTTAATTACTTTTTTAGATCAGTTCAGAAAGTTCCTTGAAAGTCGTTTATTAGGTATATTTAGATTTTAAAATGTTAATTACTTTTTTAGATCAGTTCAGAAAGTTCCTTGAAAGTCGTTTTTTTTTGTTATATACACTTTGTAAATATCAAACAAGTCCCTAACATCCAAATGTAATAGGTATAAGCTAGATCTATTTTTTTCATCAATTGCACCACGGCAGCTTGCCCTCGGGCGCCTGACGCAAGTGACGTTTAAAAGGTGAGGAGGAACCAGCGAGTCGAGGTGTTGTCATGGTGTGAACATGACGCGGACGTGCTTACCGCGGCACATCGCCCTACGACGCGAGTTGCGACATACGATGATTAGTTCTGAGAGATGTTGTCTATCCTTTCCGTTTGGAAAATGAAAGATTCGTGGAAGTTCAATACAGTATTGATTTCTTAAAGTCTTGAAAACAGAAATACAAACGAGTTTCAGCCACACAAAGAGGGAAACTGAAGGAATTTGTTTTCCGGATGTGAATACATTAACGTTTGTATTTAGCCAGTAATGAATGGTTAGCTCAGTTAGTGTCGCAGTCGCGGAGCCACACAGCAGCCCGCTTTTATCTCCGGATTTACAACAAATTGGTGTTTTGGGCGCGCGAGCTACCCGATTAATTCAAAGCACGACCATTCGCTCCAATAAATATGTTAAAATGTTCCGTGACAATGGCTCGGTGCCGATTCCGCATCGCATTTTCGAGTCGCCGGCGTTTGTTCAAATTGTTCGCGCCTCGTACCCCGCCCCGCGCCCTGCGCTCCTCCCGCGCGCCCCCACATCGTTGATGACGCGCGACAAGCCCGCGCTGAACGCAACGCAAACAGTGTCCGCGCGACTAATCCGACAGATCCGACAGATCCGACGTGACACAAGACGACGATAAAGCATTCACGACGGAGCTCGAGATGCGCCGGGATGCTGTGACCAGCCAGAGGTATCATAATGTTATGTAAATATCAGATAGTGGAGCGCGCTGCTGAAGTGTGGGCGGAATATATTCCTGCGCTAGTTTGTAGTTAGATCCTTACCTTAATGTAATCAGCATAAATAAAGAGATTTGTTTGGCTTCGCCAGTAGGTAAGTAAAGCATCCACTCACCGACGACGTGCAGCGTGACGAAGAAGGAGCGCACGGGCTGCGTGGAAACCTGGCACTCGTACACGCCCGCGTCGCGCTGCTGCGCCCACTTGATGTGCAGCGTCCAGTCGTCCGTCTGCGCCGAGTGCGTGGCCTGGAAGCGCTGGTCCGACGTGTAGGTGTAGCCGCCCACCGTGAGGATGTGCAGGTCGCGGTGGCGGATCCATGACACCTGCGGGCCACAGAGGGACACATGTAGGCACAGACCAAGTTTGAGACATAACACACCCAATGTGTTTAAAACTTTTAAAACCTTGTTTAAAACCTTTTAAACCAACGTTTAAAACCTTATAAAACAATATCGAGAACGGGTCTTATCGCGATATTCTTCCCGCACTTTACGAAGACGTCGCTGAGCTGTCATCAGTCCTTCCGTGACCATCGATCGCTGCAAGGCGGTCGAAACGTCGGGAAACAAGTAGGTACCTGTTTAACTCGTTAAAAAGAATATCTCGATATGATCCGTTCTCGATATTGTTTTATAATGTGTACAAATCGCGAAAAAGTTTAAAACCTTTTAAACAAACGTTTAAAACCTTTTAAACCAACGTTTAAAACCTTGGTTTGGCGCTTGGTTCAGCAGTTGTATTATAAAACGAAATCATATTGTACGAAAACACTCAACAAACGAAGAGCAGATCAGTGAACGGAGCAACTTATTGCTCACTTATCTTGAAACTTTACGCAACACGCAGCCGGAGATCATTCAAGAAATTCAAATGAAAGCGCCGCGTCGTGATTGTTGCGATTTCCTCCAGAACAGAACAGTCGCCGCTTCTGTAGCTGTACTTATATTTTATAAACATTCATCAAAGCTAACAAAAGTCTTTCGGCAATGTGGCGGCATTTATCACGCTGAGGCGTCGAGAAACCGAACCCGATCACTCAGCAAAGGCGTTATTGAATGTGAGCTCAAAGGGGCCCCGAGGAGCGCCGGGGCCCGCGGGAGCCAGGGGGCCACGGGGCCACGGGGCCCGTTTGAAGTATTTTTTGACATTAATATTCGTCGGCGGTTGTTTTAGGCGCGGCGGCCATTGGCATACAAATCAGCCGTCTCTATGAAAATTGCGAACGGCTCTTTATTACTCATTCCTTTTATTTACTGTTGGCATGTACTCGTACTCGTACTCGTAGAGCTGCCGGTTTCAGCTCTTTAATTATCTCGGGTGCGTTAAAACTCCACGTTTTTTTTACTTAATTTACCCGTTGAAATTCCTAGTATTTAGAACGGGCCGTCTGATTATGCGAGCCTTTTTTCCTATTTGCCTGTCTGAGTAAACCGGCTTATCTCGGCGTTAAGAGCTTTTGAAATACTGGGCTCGATGACGTCACGGAGCCTGCCGAGATAACTGGAATGGGTCGCCCGTTGGAAATTAACTCAACTTTAACTTTAATTTATAAGTCCGTATCTTAGTGACAGTAATCATTTTAGGACTGTATAATCGAAAAAGAAATAGTTTCTTATCATCATAAAAGGAAGGTACGAGACGGAGCGGAATGTTCCTGACACTTGTGAAAACAAAAACACAACACAGATACAAAAAAGCCTGATTACATTACTAACTTTGCGTCGTTATCCTTCGTCAGGATAATACTAGAAAATATATAAAGTAATCTAAACTACATAGCCTACGTTCATCAGAGTCCTCCAAGTATTTCTACAAATGACGTGGATTCCTTCCACTCAAGTTTTTGTTCTCCTGACGTTGTTACAAAGGCGCCATTCTTTTTATACGTTAGTTTACTTTTCAAATGGTGCTGTGACGTCATCAACTTTTTGTGCGTCTACGGCTAGATCAGAAATTCTAGACACATTAATGTTGGTTGACATTACATAGCCTCATCATTGTCAACAAGGTAGGAGCATGAACAATGTTCAGTACTTGTTTATCTGTGGGTAGTTGTAGGGTGTGTCTGTGTATGCAAGGACCATACAGTATTAGAGGCGAGACACACAGGTGTTCGGGTCGGCGCATTCCATTGCGCAGCATTTGCTGTACAACAACGCCAACCCGAAGCTGTGACTACATAATTTATACGACCTTCCCGCCTTGCTTTGCCGACAAACAAGTGAGTAGCGCGCTTCACATGGGAAACACGATATGGTAGTGAAGAAAAACGAGCGAGCCGTACAGTGGTCGCGTATGGTCATTATTCATCCCACTCTATCGCGCGCTCATTGGTCAAATCATAAATCGCCATCTTGGTAAGCAAACATTTTATTTTTAAATAACAAACGTTATGCGGGGCCTGATTTGTGAAGCATTAATAAAACAATACTTTGTATTGTCCTGTGGTTTGTTCTCCGCCGCGCCGGTGTTTTCTTTAACAACCTTTTTGAATTAAATAAGTAAGGTGTTATTATGTGCCAGCAGCAACCGTGAGACAGATATTTCGATACTTTGAGCGTACACACAACCGCATACAGTAGTACCCAACTAATATGGCTTATCGATGTACCTGCGCAGAAGATGAATTTTCAAAGCGCGGGAAATGCTATTGAGCAGTCGGCACGCTCCACGCTATTTACTGTACCGCTATTGGTCGGCACCTGCCGCCATGTTCGCGCGCGCCGCTTGACAGCCGCCATACTTGCGAGTGAGACGGAACTAACAGCTTATAGTAGTGGTCTAAGGTTGATTGTAAGTTTTAAGCATTCTCGTTAATCTTCGGGGCCATACTTTCTTTTCTGTACAAACGAAGATTCACGACGCGCCTTATCAGTTGTGTACTACTGTACACGTGTAGTTACCTACATGTTATTAAAATTGTCTATTTCGAGATGTTTCTACATCTATTGTTATGGGGCGACAACACACGTCCTCTGACCTAACTACGACATTGATGAATGACAGCTGAGTTAAACTCGAGAAATAATAATATTCTTAAGAGAACGGATTAGCATTCACAGCTGAGCACATTGCGCGTGACAAGCCAGGCGTGACGCGGTACAATCAGTTGCAGTCTGCTAAGTTTGGAACTCATTAACTCGTCGACGGGGTACTGACTTTTTCAACGATGCCCGTACTGTCAATTTCAAACATTGAAACATCTATTGGTAATGACTGCGGCCCGCAATGTGTTATAATTTTGAGAGGCGCACGTGGCGCCGCCTGGCGGCCACCACGGGTAGGCAGCTATGTTAAGGCCAAGTTAAGGCTGATAGTCACCGTAGGTCTGATGTCTTATGTGTGTGTGTGTGTGTGGCCGGGACAGATGAGTTGCGACGAGTTTGAATCTGTTTGACTAAAGTTCTAGGGAACCTATCTATTTGATTTCAAGACAAACATCTGGTTCGTCTATTATCTGTAAGGGTAAGTACAATAGGTACACTCCCGTTCTGAAACTAATATTGTTTTCTAGAAATTCAGTGTAGTTTTAATTCAAAATCTCTCTAGGTACGTATTATAACTGAGTCAACAAAAACATTTGTAGCTTGACATGTTGAAGTAGTTTTCTTCAACCATGATGTTGTCATAACGCTCAGCGACACGCCGCCGCTGCAATGGCTTCGTCACCATGTCTCGGAGGTGTCGTCTCCGGCAGTTCGCACTGAAGGTAAAATTCCTAACATTGACGCATTCACGGAGCGCTTACAGATACCAACAGTTAAGAATACCCGCCGCTAATTAATTCGCCAGCTTTAATGAATAAACAATACGCCGTCAGATAGGTCCAACCTTCTGTGAAATCACTTCATTTTCCACCGTTAGCCGAAAGGGTTGAACAAATTTATTTTAGCACTTTTGATGGGCGTGGGCAGCCGTGGGCAGTCGTGGGCAGCCGTGGGCTTGTGTCTGAGGTTGAAGTAAGCTCACCTTTATGTTAGAGCGTATTTTTAGAACGAGACACGCAGCAATGTCAAAGATTTTAAAGTCGCGGTCGAAGATAAATTAAAAGGTGAGACTGGTCGAACATAAAAAAGAGTGTCTTCTGACGTTTTACAAGAGGACAGAGTACTTCAAGTGACGTGATAATACAACTCTCGTGAAAGCGCTGCGATCTGAGCCCCGCTGCGTCGCGTACGATGTGTCACTACCTCTATGGCACGTGCAGTGTGACACTACCAACACTAGATGCTCAATAAGTGTCAACACGTATCGCTCCGCTGGTTTCATCTCGCTTCCAATATCTCATCATTCTCCAGCCCTTATCCCAATTTATTTGGTGTCGGCACAACTTGTCTTTTTCTTCCATTTATTTATTTATTTGGACATAAAACGGCCAGTCACATCAGTTAAGACACAAACACATTATTTAAGTACAATAACAAAAGTATACAACAACACGACAGTCATACGCTGTTCTCACAATACTCCAGACGTACTGACTTCTTCCATTCAATCCATACTTCTCTATTAGTCGTCATCTCGGTAGTCTCCCCCTTTCTAGCCATGTCATCTTTCACACAGTCCATCCATCGTTTCTTTGGTCTTCCCCTATTCTTATAGTCGTTCACCGGCCGTTCACAGGCCGGACGGCGCGGTGTCCGGCCGGACGGCACAGTGACAGCCCCTGACGAGCTGGACTAGGTCCCGGACACCAGCGAATGTCAATTGCATCGTATTTAATGAAAAGGTTGAATAGTGCCATCTAGTTTTAAACTTTTGACCAAAACATTATCCATGTAAGAGTATTACTTCTGTACTCCGCGGTACTTTAAACAATTCATAATTATCATTTTACGCTCTTGTTTGTCAACGTTTACTTACTATCAATAGTAAGTTTACGGTTACCAGTGTTGCTTTACCTCATGGCTCTACATCAGAATCCCCAATACAGAACACCGAAGACGTCCATGGACCCTTGATTTTAATTTCACGTCGGAAGGACGCACAGTTTTATTCAAATTCATCCGTCCTCGGAGACAGCTGGCTCTAGGATGTCGCCGGTAACCACACACTGAATACATCCACAGAAGGTCCTTTTAACTTCTATGTTAAGTGTCAAAAGTTACACAAGTCATGATTATCAATTAAACAAAACGTGACAAAGCCTGTGGATATTACTAAAGGATTCAAAATCCTGCTTTTAAATGAAGAAAATGTTTGAGCTAACACCAATCCATACTAATATTATAAATTCGAAAGTAACTCTGTCTGTCTGTCTGTCTGTTTGTCTGTCTGTCTGTCTGTCTGTCTGTCTGTCTGTCTGTCTGTCTGTTACCTTTTCACGCCTAAACCACTGAACGGATTTCGATAAAATTTGGCAAGGCTATAGATGGTATCCTGGGGACGGACATAGGCTACTTTTTTTTTCAAAAATAATCCTACAGGGGATGATATAGGGGATGAAAGTTTGTATGGGAAACTCAGTATTTCTTAAGTTAGGGATGTGAAAATTAAAATTTATGCTTTTGATAAGAAATAAAGAAATATGCGATTCAGCGTTTTTGAAAAATCATCCCCTAAGGGGGTAAAATAGGGGTTGATTTTAAAATTTACAAAACTGCATGGATTTCGACAAAATTTGGCAAGGCTTTATATAGCATCCCGGGGAAGGCCAAAGGATACTATTTTTTTCAAAAATAATACTACAGGGGGTGATATAGGGGATGAAAGTTTGTAAGGGAAACCCAGTATTTCTTAAGTTAGTGATAACAAATTTATGCTATTGGTAGGAAATTAATAAATATGCGGTTCAGCGTTTTTGAAAAATCATCCCCTAAGGGGGTAAAACAGGGGTTGATTTTAAAATTTACTAAACTGCACGGATTTCGATAAAATTTGGCAAGGCTTTATATAGTATCCTGGGGCTGACACAGGCTACTTTCAAAAACAATACTACAGGGGGTGATATAGTGGATGAAAGTTTGTAAGGGAAACCCAGTATTTCTTAAGTTAGGGATAACAAATTTATGCTATTGGTAGGAAATTAAGAAATATGCGGTTCAGCATTTTTGAAAAATCATCCCCTAAGGGGGTTAAATAGGGGTTGATTTTAAAATTTACAAAACTGCACGGATTTCGATAAAATTTGGCAAGGCTTTATATAGAATCCTGGGGAAGGACATAGGATACTTTCAAAAACAATACTACAGGGGGTGATATAGGGGATGAAAGTTTGTAAGGGAAACCCAGTATTTCATAAGTTAGGGATGTGAAAATTAAAATATATGCTTTTGATAGGAAATAAAGAAATATGCGGTTCACCGTTTTTGAAAAATCATCTCCTAAAGGTGTAAAATAGGGGTTGATTTTAAAATTTACAAAACTGCACGGATTTCGACAAAATTTGGCAAGGCTTTATATAGCATACTGGGAAAGGACATAGGATACTTTCAAAAACAATACTACAGGGGGTGATATAGGGGATGAAAGTTTGTAAGGGAAACCCAGTATTTCTTAAGTTAGGGATAACAAATTTATGCTATTGGTAGGAAATTAAGAAATATGCGGTTCAGCATTTTTGAAAAATCATCCTCTAAGGGGGTTAAATAGGGGTTGATTTTAAAATTTACAAAACTGCACGGATTTCGATAATATTTAGCAAGGCTTTATAGCATCCTGATGGACACAGGCTACTTTTGGTCTTAAAAAATAATCCTACAGGGGGCGATATAGGGGATGAAATTTTGTATGGGAAACTCAGTATTTCTTAAGTTAGGGATGTGAAAATTAAAATGTATGCTTTTGATAAGCAATAAAGAAATATGCGGTTCAGCGTTTTTGAAAAATCATCCCCTAAGGGGGTAAAATAGGGGTTGATTTTAAAATTTACAAAACTGCACGGATTTCGACAAAATTTAACAAGGCTTTATCTAGCATCTTGGGAAAGGACATAGGGTACTATTTTTTTTTAAAATAATACTACGGGGGGTGATATAGGGGATGAAAGTTTGTAAGGGAAACCCAGTATTTCTTAAGTTAGGGATAACAAATTTATGCTATTGGTAAGAAGTTAAAAAATATGCGGGTCAGCGTTTTTTAAAAATCATCCCCTAAGTGGGTAAAATAGGGGTTGATTTTAAAATTTACAAAACTGCACGGATTTCGTTAAAATTTGGCAAAGTTATAGATAGCATCCTGGGAAAGGATATGGGCTACTTTTTGTCTTAAAACATAATCCTACAAGGGGTGATAAAAGGGATGAAAGTTTGTATGGGAAACCCAGCATTTCTTAAGTTAGGGATGTGAAAATTAAAATGTATGCTTTTGATAAGCAATAAAGAAATATGCGGTTCAGCGTTTTTGAAAAATCATCCCCTAAGGGGGTAAAATAGGGGTTGATTTTAAAATTTACAAAACTGCACGGATTTCGACAAAATTTAATAAGGCTTTATCTAGCATCCTGGGAAAGGACATAGGGTACTATTTTTTTTTAAATAGTACTACAGGGGGTGATATAGGGGATGAAAGTTTGTAAGGGAAACCCAGTATTTCTTAAGTTAGGGATAACAAATTTATGCTATTGGTAAGAAGTTAAAAAATATGCGGGTCAGCGTTTTTTAAAAATCATCCCTTAAGTGGGTAAAATAGGGGTTGATTTTAAAATTTACAAAACTGCACGGATTTCGATAAAATTTGGCAAGGTTATAGATAGCATCCTGGGAAAGGATATGGGCTACTTTTTGTCTTAAAACATAATACTACAAGGGGTGATAAAAGGGATGAAAGTTTGTACGGGAAACCCAGCATTTCTTAAGTTAGGGATATGCCCTATGTTTTCCACATGAACGTTCCCATGGGATATTTTCCGACATCCACGCGGGCGAAGCCGCGGGCAAAAGCTAGTAAGATAAATAAAACGAAGTTGATAACTTGAAACGACTGTTTTATTTTTCGATTTAAATAAAACGTACCTACGCTTGGGTAAAGCAAAGCGACCTCTTCACACGACATTGTTGGGGAAGGATCTTCTGCGCGATGCTGGTCCGTGTCCCCTCGAGGCATCGCGCCGCGGCTCGCACAGGAGACATCGGCTTTAGTCAGCGATCGGATTTTTTATGCAGTTCTGAAGGTTTGTGAAGTTTGTTTTATATTCCTGGCTCCACTTTTGAATATTGATTGCTTGTTTTGTGGGTCACCAATGTAAAAGAATCAACAAATATTGCAAATGTGGTTATTTAAAACGTGTCAAAAGGTCTGAGAGGAACAAACATTCTTCACCAGTTTGTGTAAGTATATTGTACGTGCGGTATGAAATATAAAGAATCTCTTCAGCTATGCAGCGCAAGAGCAATAAAACGACGAGCCAACACTTTATAGCTGGACATAACAAATCATATCTCCGCGGTCCTCGCCGCGCTCCCCGCGGGCGCAGCGCGGCGCTCAGCGCGGAACACACTGTGCACACACGACGGGGAGCGCGCGGAGACTCGCGTGAATACTAACGTGACTAGATGAGTAGGTACGTGTGTGGCGCCATGTTTGCTCTCCATGCTTTTGTTATTCACGCCGCAGACGTCGCCACTTGATAAAGCATTGTAGGTACATAGTCTTCAACGTTTGCTGTGTGTAAGTGTAAAACGGCTTTTCTGTCATCGTTATCGATGGCAACGGAAAGAGAAGCAATAATATAGTCCATGTTTTATTTTATCTAGACATAAAATAAAACATGGACTGTATGATAATCAGTTTGAGTGAGGAATTGTGCTTGAGTAGAGCTACTCAAGCACAATGTCAAGCCGCCATGCGCCAAGCGCGTTAGTTGAATCTATCCTATTGTGATCGTTTGATATTACAATTTATAAATTGTGCTTGAGTAGGGCTACTCAAGCACAATGTCAAGCCGCCATGCGCCAAGCGCGTTAGTTGAATCTATCCTATTGTGATCGTTTGATATTACAATTTATAAATTGTGCTTGAGTAGGGCTACTCAAGCACAATGTCAAGCCGCCATGCGCCAAGCGCGTTAGTTGAATCTATCCTATTGTGATCGTTTGATATTACAATTTATAAATTGTGCTTGAGTAGGGCTACTCAAGCACAATGTCAAGCCGCCATGCGCCGCGCGTTAGTTGAATCTATCCTATTGTGATCGTTTGATATTACAATTTATAAATTGTGCTTGAGTAGGGCTACTCAAGCACAATGTCAAGCCGCCATGCGCCAAGCGCGTTAGTTGAATCTATCCTATTGTGATCGTTTGATATTACAATTTATAAATTGTGCTTGAGTAGGGCTACTCAAGCACAATGTCAAGCCGCCATGCGCCAAGCGCGTTAGTTGAATCTATCCTATTGTGATCGTTTGATATTACAATTTATAAATTGTGCTTGAGTAGGGCTACTCAAGCACAATGTCAAGCCGCCATGCGCCAAGCGCGTTAGTTGAATCTATCCTATTGTGATCGTTTGATATTACAATTTATAAATTGTGCTTGAGTAGGGCTACTCAAGCACAATGTCAAGCCGCCATGCGCCAAGCGCGTTAGTTGAATCTATCCTATTGTGATCGTTTGATATTACAATTTATAAATTGTGCTTGAGTAGGGCTACTCAAGCACAATGTCAAGCCGCCATGCGCCGCGCGTTAGTTGAATCTATCCTATTGTGATCGTTTGATATTACAATTTATAAATTGTGCTTGAGTAGGGCTACTCAAGCACAATGTCAAGCCGCCATGCGCCAAGCGCGTTAGTTGAATCTATCCTATTGTGATCGTTTGATATTACAATTTATAAATTGTGCTTGAGTAGGGCTACTCAAGCACAATGTCAAGCCGCCATGCGCCAAGCGCGTTAGTTGAATCTATCCTATTGTGATCGTTTGATATTACAATTTATAAATTGTGCTTGAGTAGGGCTACTCAAGCACAATGTCAAGCCGCCATGCGCCAAGCGCGTTAGTTGAATCTATCCTATTGTGATCGTTTGATATTACAATTTATAAATTGTGCTTGAGTAGGGCTACTCAAGCACAATGTCAAGCCGCCATGCGCCGCGCGTTAGTTGAATCTATCCTATTGTGATCGTTTGATATTACAATTTATAAATTGTGCTTGAGTAGGGCTACTCAAGCACAATGTCAAGCCGCCATGCGCCAAGCGCGTTAGTTGAATCTATCCTATTGTGATCGTTTGATATTACAATTTATAAATTGTGCTTGAGTAGGGCTACTCAAGCACAATGTCAAGCCGCCATGCGCCAAGCGCGTTAGTTGAATCTATCCTATTGTGATCGTTTGATATTACAATTTATAAATTGTGCTTGAGTAGGGCTACTCAAGCACAATGTCAAGCCGCCATGCGCCAAGCGCGTTAGTTGAATCTATCCTATTGTGATCGTTTGATATTACAATTTATAAATTGTGCTTGAGTAGGGCTACTCAAGCACAATGTCAAGCCGCCATGCGCCAAGCGCGTTAGTTGAATCTATCCTATTGTGATCGTTTGATATTACAATTTATAAATTGTGCTTGAGTAGGGCTACTCAAGCACAATGTCAAGCCACCATGCGCCAAGCGCGTTAGTTGAATCTATCCTATTGTGATCGTTTGATATTACAATTTATAAATTGTGCTTGAGTAGGGCTACTCAAGCACAATGTCAAGCCGCCATGCGCCAAGCGCGTTAGTTGAATCTATCCTATTGTGATCGTTTGATATTACAATTTATAAATTGTGCTTGAGTAGGGCTACTCAAGCACAATGTCAAGCCGCCATGCGCCAAGCGCGTTAGTTGAATCTATCCTATTGTGATCGTTTGATATTACAATTTATAAATTGTGCTTGAGTAGGGCTACTCAAGCACAATGTCAAGCCGCCATGCGCCAAGCGCGTTAGTTGAATCTATCCTATTGTGATCGTTTGATATTACAATTTATAAATTGTGCTTGAGTAGGGCTACTCAAGCATTGTGATCGTTTGATATTACAATTTATAAATTGTGCTTGAGTAGGGCTACTCAAGCACAATGTCAAGCCGCCATGCGCCAAGCGCGTTAGTTGAATCTATCCTATTGTGTTCGTTTGATATTACAATTTATAAATTGTGCTTGAGTAGGGCTACTCAAGCACAATGTCAAGCCGCCATGCGCCAAGCGCGTTAGTTGAATCTATCCTATTGTGATCGTTTGATATTACAATTTATAAATTGTGCTTGAGTAGGGCTACTCAAGCACAATGTCAAGCCGCCATGCGCCAAGCGCGTTAGTTGAATCTATCCTATTGTGATCGTTTGATATTACAATTTATAAATTGTGCTTGAGTAGGGCTACTCAAGCACAATGTCAAGCCGCCATGCGCCAAGCGCGTTAGTTGAATCTATCCTATTGTGATCGTTTGATATTACAATTTATAAAGATTAGTTGTTTCACAGAACAAACAATGCAATAGCTCTGTGAATACGGAATAATCGAACATTATGTTAGAAATATTTTGTATTTTCACGTTCCGTATTTGTTAATTGCAAAATTGTTTATAATCAAAACAGTAAACAATAGTCGGTTCTGTTGTGAGCTAGGCCGGCCAGTTTAGTGAAACGTATAGAACTAATTATTGCACGACGTGAATCAAATAATAGTTATTGTTGTAACCGTTACATATCTACTGCATTGAATACTAAATTCTATTGCATATTTAGGCATGAATAATATTGACTAGTTGATATAGCGAATAAAATTATTGATCAAACTGAAATTGTTTTACGGTCTCGTCAAATAACATACAAAAGAGTCAAAATTACTACTCGATATTTTTGTTCACCGGAGCTAAAGTTTAGAATAACTCAACTCGAAAAAAAAAAACAGCACAGTGCATGTCGGATTACGTACAATGAAGGGTTCCGTGATTATCCCAAGAACAAACTTAACATTATAGTTGAAAAACATGTTTTCCCATATATTCCAACATTAAATGTATGTTTGTACTCACAATATTGAGGGGTTATTTTAAGACCACAAACTTCTTATAGGTTTTCCTGTCTTAAACAGGTATTTCAGGTCCTGTCTTAAGCACTATTTTCTGTATTTTTTTTTCAAAATTTTTGGCTCTGTTGTTCAGTGGGAAATGGTACATTTTCGTCTATTTTCTTAAATTTTACAACAATTTATTTTAAAATTATAAAAAAAATATATTTTGAGACCCTCATAGTAAGCCCTTCAATTTGATATGTCACACGGTACAGTTTGCAAAACAATATTTTTTATTTTCTGATTTGCCCTATAACAGTGACTATAAAGTCAATAAAATAAATGAATTTTGAATGTGGGGGACATTCAAAATTCATTTATTTTATTGACTTTACCCGTATGTGTTTTGGGTCACAGAAATCTGTAAGTGTACGAAATTTCAACTTAATCGGTTTTTTAGATTCTGAGAAAATTCGCTGTGACAGACTGAGAGACAGACAGACTGACACACGAGTGATCCTCTAAGGGTTCCGTTTTTTTTCTATTGAGGCACGGAACCCTAAAAACCAATGTAAAACCATCTAACAAATATTAAAAGTGCGGCAGACCGTAACCTTTCATATAAAAAGGTGACATTACCTGTGACATAAAGTGACACGCTTGACACAGTGACAAGTTTGACGTAACATTATATATAAGTGACAAGTATTGATAGGTTCGAAAGTTTCTCGGACACGTATACGTGTAGCGCGCTACGTGACAGGGCTCAAAGCTACAACTGCGGGCAGTAAATATAGGTACAAGTCAATCAATCTGCGTAGCCTTTTCCCAACTATGTTGGGGTCGGCTTCCAGTCTAACCGGATGCAGCTGAATACCAGTATTTTACATGGAGCGACTGCCTATCTGACCTCCACAACCCAGTTACTGGGTAATACGATACCCCTTGGTAAAACTGGTTGTCAGACTTTCAGGCTTCTGACGACCCGTAACGACTGTCAAAGATAAACGAATAACAGCCTGGACCAACGGCTTAACGTGCTTTCCGAGGCACGGAGGAATCTCGGTATGTAAAGATGGTCACCCAAATACTGACCGACCCCGGAAAGCGTAGCTTAACCTGACGGATCGACCCGTGCGGCTGTTATTACTTAGCCACGAGTTCCTCTATGAACATAGGTACAAGTAGAAGTCTAAATAGCAGATCATGACATTTACGTAAACATGACTTCTGTTGATCGTACTACGACACGGGCTGCGAACAAGTATGCTACTCTGACAGCGTACTGGATCACACCTGTGCTAGTCTGCTGAGTGATGCTTTGATAGATTGTCTTGAGGTGCTCGGATCTGAAGGCCAAATATGGTCGTTACTTAAAAAAAATACAAATTGTAGGTAGGTACTCGTAAATTGGTAGTTTTAGTGACAAATTGAGACTGAGGTTAGAATGCGAATTATCTTTTAAAATAAGGGAATTGCTACAGAATTTCATCGAGTTTGTTAGTGTAACAATGAGACACATCAGAATTTTATCGAGATTGTTGGTGTAACTTGACTTTTAGGACCTAACATTAAGGGTGCATTTACGAGTGGGACTTTTTAAAACAAAAGTATGTTAAAATATTTTTTCTACGACTTGTATGTAGGTGTACATTGAACTATAAATATAATTTTGGATATGTAGGTCCAGTTTTTCAATAAATTAACTGAAGTAAAATTGTTCACTTCGGTTCATTTTATTTTAGAGCCCAGAAATATTTTAGTACAGAATCGTACCTTGCACATCTACCTACAATTCGTAGAAAAAACATTTTAAGTATATAACGCAATTTATTTAATATAATTAAGTATATACTTTTGTTTTATAAAGTAATCATGTGACATTCTCACGTGAACTGAGAGCTTTAGTCGTAACGTTTTACGATAGTGACGTAACATAACGGTAACGTAATGTGTGAATTATGAAAAAAATCCATTTCATTCAATGTTGTGCATCGAACGTGATCTGAGGGACCTGACCTACTGGAGTTACTGGAGTACATCGCGTGCAGTAGCTACACACAGCGATGTGCTGCGAGCACTCGAAACAGATTGATTTTTATTTGAAGTTCGGTTCATGGATGACAATGTTGGAGCACAATAACTACGATTTTGATTCCAAGGAGCCCTACTTCGGAATTGTCATTTTTAGACTCATTAAGTTTTGTTTTATTCTAGGAATTAATAAACAAGTGTTGTTCAGAAATAGATCGCTGTATAACACACCCTCGATACATTAAGATCATCACATAAGTTGACCGTTAGTTCTCACCCCACATAGTTGCCACTTCGCAAAACGTTGATAGCCTTGTAAATTGAGTGGCACATGACAAACTAAATTACTACCTCGCTAGAGAGGAGTAACCAGCCGCACCGCCCCCTCCCCCGCCGCACCGCACCGGACACCGCACCGCTTTCATTTAGTTTACATGCCTGTAATTCCTGGCTTCATAACGGTCCAACTATTTGCATGACATTCCTGACAGTGATTACGAGCCCGCGGAGACTAAACACAATAAAGGTTGACGAAGTATGCGTGACGTCATTAATAGAGGTTAACTGGGTGTTAGCGTCGCGAGGAGCTTCACTCGAGTGCGGACCATCGACAGACAGAGAGAGAGTAATGAGTGAGTGAGTGGGAGTAGTCAGAGAGGTAATGGAGCTGGAGACGAGTTTGATTTCGGAAATGCTGAAGTTATCTGTAGGTAGGTACACATAATAACAACCACACTGTTTTTTGCTTTGAGATAGTAGTTTTGAATACAAATACTATTTGCTAGATTAAAGGCTCTTACAGACAGAGGCGATATCGCGAGCGATATTGCGATATTATCGCGTCGCAACACCGCTACGCGACACGTCGCGACGCGATATCGCCTCTGTCTGTAAGAGCCTTAAAGCAGTAACACAGTACAGTTGTCCTCGTTTTCAAAGCTCAATAACAAAAATAATGGATTCACCAAATTGTATTTACATTTTGTTGTGAGAAGCTACACTTTAGTGAAAGATCTCGCGAAGAAGTATAAAGAGGCCCACCACTGCGCATTACAAATTCTATTTTAAATCTCAAGTTAACAAAAGCGCAGATAATGTTGTATCGGGCGGCCGCGGTAAGTGGTGTATTTATATTCTGGCTCACTCGGCCGGCCGGCTCGCGCCCCGCAGCCGCCCCGCTCGCGTTTATATGTATAATTGTATAGTATAGGTAAACAAACGTCACTCAGTGAAATGGTTTCCGTCTAGAAATAAGTTCTAAAGAACACAAAGTTAATATGCTCATTCACTTGGGAAATTTAAATTAACTCACTTATGATTGCGAAGGCAAGTATTAACTTTGTATATCTGTGACTTTCCATTCAGTTGAAAACAAACCACACAGTGAAGCCAATCGGTAAAGTTACAAGCCGACACATACAGAACGGAAAACAAACCACACAGTGAACCCAATCGGTAAAGTTACAAGCCGACGCATACAGAACGCGTGTAGCTCTTAAAATATTAAAAGTTCTGAATTGATACGTCGGCGGCGCTGTGGACGGCGCTCGTCAACTGATAAGAGAAGGCTGCGAGATAGGAGCTCGCTCGGGGAGCCGACACCATCCGAGGCGTTACGTCTACCCTCGCATATCTGTGATCTGTAGGAACACTTTCAGTTTATCCGCACAGTTGTACCGAGGGTCGGTACGGGCACGGCGACCACAAGCTCGCGATATCAAGTATTCCAACATTTCTGTGCACATCAAACTGTCGTATTTGCTTAAATTAGCTACTGATAAGAACTCCATAACTAAAAGTTTAAACAACTCTAATGTGACCAAACTTGGTTTAGTGACGGACTTTCTGAAACAGAAACCTGCTGAAAATATCCCTAACCAGGCGTTTCTCACGCCGACAGGAACGACCTGAATGACCGCTGTTTGCCGTTCCAACACAAATTCTTATTATTCTTGTCTACATAACAGCTGTATTTTTTAAAATGAGACTTTATTTTCCTTTTATTAAAAATATCCTCGCAAATTGTCACTCAAAAACCTCTTTAGGAAAATTGCAAAGTGGAGGTTTTGTGCCCCAATGAAAAAAACTCCGAAACAAAGGGTAGCCGCCGGGGGGCGAGGGTCGTGCGGCGCGGGGGCGGGCGCGGGGCGAGGCGCAGCGTGCTGCGAGGTAATCGACTTGCTTCCGCTTCCGATCTGCCCGTCTGACGGCGCTATTAGAGGTCCACTGTGGAACCTGTGGCTGATGTCTTCATACTTCTCTTGTTGTGTTGCTCAGTTCATGTCATGCGTGTGTGTGGAGCGTGTCCAGTCAGCGTCTCGTTGCGGATCATGAGGATTGTATGAAGCAGTCATTACCCGCGCTCAACTGACTCCTAAGTCACGGGAACTTACACCTAGTTTGTGAGTCAGAGTATTTCAAAATATTAAACTATTAAAATTATTATTTAAAACTCCGCAGATGCTATGAGTATCGATATAAAATAAGAAGATTTGATGTTCTTTTTGGGAAGTCAACGACCACTGTTAGTGTTGTTACTTGACGTATATGTTGTATCGTGTTTAGATGTCGCTGCACATCACGTCGTGTGAAGGTTACACAACAGAAAACCAGATTTTTTAAATTAATATTTCAAGTGACTACAGTAACTGCAGTCGATGACCCACAAAAACAATCATCAAATTAATGTTTTTTTAATTTTATCATGTTTATATATTGATACCCATCGCGTCTGCGAAGTTTAGCTAGCCAATTTAAAATAACCCTATAAATATAACAAATTAATGAGTTTACATAACTAATATAGATATGTAAACTCATTAATTTTAAGGGAAAATAATAAATAACATAAGTATATCAATAACAAAGTATAACAATAACAGAAGCTTGAATTGAAACATTCCAGCCTGACCTAGTAAACAGTGTCAATGTATCCAGACGAATGTTTGCGGAGCTCATTGCGCGTGCAAAATGTTCTGTAAACACATAACTGAATAGTTTACAGCCTCGTTTGCATGTTACACGCGCTAAGATGGCCGCTTTCGGGCTACGACTCTGTTACGGCTTGGCTACGAGGCGCTACGCCGTAGTATCACTACGCCGTAGCACCGCTACGATGTTATTATGTCGTATTTATGTGTTTGCGATTAATTCGGAGGTCGTAATGTTGTTGAATGGTGTCCTCTACGGATGGAAGACGTCCTGTAGTACACAGATGTCTTGACTGTGGAGATAAAATGTATTGTGCTAAGCTTGTTTCAATAGCTATATAAAAACAGAATTCTGTACAAAGTCTCATTCCCTTCAATTATTAGTTTAACTGCTAATTGAAAATATATATATATTTTTTTACAATTTCAAACCAAGTACAAACTGGTAATCTTAATCTAAAATAAACGTTTATCTTAACAGTTTCTCGTCATGTTTCAATCCTAGCATCTCAGTGATGCGACTGCGGAGTCAACTGCCTCTTAATGAAAAAGGTAGATGAAGATGTCAGAACACCCTTTGTAAACGCTCTAACTGCTCCAGAAGTAAGACGAGAGGGTAGCCCCTCTGTGGTTAGCGGGGAGAGAGTTGGAGGAAGGGGGCGACAGCATGGAATGTGTCAGGAATTAGTAATAAATCTAGGACGTACTAGCAGTTTCAAATTTATTAGCTGCCAACTTAGATAGTGTTGTAAAAGTGACTAATTGAAGTGCGCTAGAACTAGCGAGAGATTTCAGACGTATTTATTTTCTTCGAGAGATATTTCTCAGAAATTGAATGTTTTACTTTCAATCTATTTCGTTATCTACAACTTCAACAATTGAAAATTATTAAATTCATACCTGATTGTTTTTGGCAGCTGGATTAGTGCTGTAGCCCGTAGGTGGACCCTGACAGCTGTTACAAAATATAAGGTAAAGCCAGGTCCAGCAAAAACGATAAATTATTAATTAAAAATGAAAATACTGTCTAAAAAACCGGCCAAGTGCATGTCGGACCACGCACAATGAAGGGTTCCGTAGTTAAAAAGAATTTATCCCAAAAACAAACTTAACATTGGATATCAAAAAAAAAAAAAATTGTATGTCAGACTTTTTCCTTTACTTGTGCTGAGAGACCTTGCTTCTTGACAAATTTTATTATTCTAGGTCAACGGGAAGTTCCCTATAGGTTTTGATTTACTTGCGACAGTTGCGAGTATCAAAATGTGTCGCAAAATGGACGTATTTTTTGACTTACTTGGTTGAGTTTTTTAGGACTTCAAGAAACTATAGACTTAAGTATTTGATATTGATTTCAATTTGATACCTCTACGGGTTCCTGAGAAAAAGGGACTTGACAGACTGACAACCTTGAAAATATTTTTTTATGTGATAGAATTACAAATTAACAATTTTCGGACTTTTTCCTTTACTTGTGTTATGAGATCTTGCTTCTTGACAAATTTCATGATTCTAGGACGACGGAAATTATACTATTGGTTTTGATTTACTTGCGAGTATAAAAAAAATGGCGCATAAATGGCTGTATTATTGTGTTGACTTAGAAGTTTGATATTTTTAGAACTCTAAGGTACCATAGACTTACGTATTTGATATTAATTTTAGCTTGATACCTTCACGCGTTCCAGAGAAAAACGGTCTTGGCCGGCTGACAGACAGACAGACAGACAGACGGACAGACAGATGGACAAACAAGTGATCCTATAAGGGTTCCGTTTTTTCTTTTGAGGTACGGAACCCTAAAAAGAGTCTGCAAAAAAGATAACCTCAACAATATTTTGCTCAACCTGTGAATCACACCCGAGGGCTCACGCGCGCAAAATCAGCGCTTCTGACAAACACTTCGGATACCTTCGTACATAACAGGATGCAGGGTTGTTGTAATGGAGCTGAGGGCAGTTTGGTTCATCCTAAAAAAGCTGTTGAGGTTCCGTCCCCCCCCGGCGTCCTATCAGTACGTCGCGCAATGCGTCATGTTCCAGCCCTAAGTCCTGAAGCTTCGCCAATAAATTAAATGAGAGGCTCGCAATTGTGATGCAAATAGTACCCGAAGGGGGGGGGGGGGTGGGGTCGCGGGCGCGCACAGTGCCGGGGTCTTTAGTATTGTGGGAGATAGAAATAGAAGCTATTCGTTTTATAATTTTTGTGGTGTACTTCCTATCTAAGACCATTTAAATATTTTTTTACGAGAATGTAATTTTTTCATGTGTCACTTCAATTATAGTTTTTTATTAAATGCAAAAAGAAACTGAAATGTTTTAGAGATTGAAACTTGGTACAAATAATATGTGAGCTAAATTCCCAGGTGTCAAACAATTTCAAAGTCCCACAAAATTAACAGAAACTGTGCGAAAGCACTGCCAGATTCATTAAACTATAATGAACTAGTGTCGGAACAATCCCGGAATGTCGCGGGAAAGCACGTTACGGGATTGAAGCGACGCAAGTCACCGCCTGCCGCTGAGCGTAGCGACCGCAACACCGCTTGATTGCGACTCGTAGTGTCTCTGCTACGCCGTAGCCGCGTAGCCACGTAGCAGCTACGAAAGTCGTGACGTAACAAAATTGATGCAGCCTTGTGAAATAGATTGAAATGCTTAGCTTTGTCTTGCGGAGTACTGGTACATACCTCTGTGGGCTGTTTGTGACGCGGTATTCAAGTTAGCTTGCCCGATGCCGGATGATTCTACAGCGGAAACATCATAATATGTATTCAAACTGTGTTCGAAAGTTTGCTCGTAATCGCGGTTTTTGTGGTGCCTGGCTAAGTGATGGTAGTTCTAGACAAAATACTTGGAAATTACAGCATTTATAAATTATACACCAGACAACCGCGTTTCAACAAGAGCAAAGTAGAACCATTAGCACAAGATACAAGTTAATAGTCCATTACTTAAACGAAACATATTGTAATCGTTTTCGATATAATTACGAGCAGACTTATTTATTATTCGACTTTCATTAAGTTTAAGAATTACGTTGAATCATTAATTATGTTTCAAAGAGATAGATGTGGTACGATTTACATACAATTTGTTCTTTGTAAATTAAATAAAAGTTAACTTTAATTTATTTTGTTAATCGCACACAGAACGTTCAAAAAGTGTTTAATTTTTTGCTGTTCAATTTCACTCAAATTAATACAACATAATTATATTATGAATAACCAGTGCTTGTTAGTTGAGAGTAGGTGATAAATGGGGTTTCTAGATCAGAGGAGATCTAGAAACGCCCATTTATCTATTCAATAAAAACTCCATTCATCTATTCAAACCCCATTTATCTATTCAATAAAAAAAACCATTCATCTATTCAAACCCCCTTCATCTATTCAATAAAAACGCCATTCATATATTCAAATAAAAAACTATTTAAAATGATATTATTCCGTTTATTCAAATAACTAACTAACTATTACATTTCAATATATTCAGATAAGGTATCATTCATCCAGGAAAACCACAAATAATATAATTTCATCTATTCAAACACATGAATCAATAAACACTTAACAATAAGTAGGTACCTACGTTATAACTATTTATTCACAATCTAAACTAAGTCTAAGCCAAGTCAGAATATAAAACTATTTATTCAATCTATGCTTTTGGTTCGATGTCATCCTGAATTTTGGCTATTAATTCTCTCGTACTGGAATATATGTCATCAAACAATATGGTTTTTACAACATGCTGAACACACACATCAGCTTCACAATTACACATTGGCTGATCAGATTTTGGAAAATTGTCTGCATCGTAAATTTCAATTTTGATTATTTTTGCTCCGCGAGTGACAGGTTTCTTTATATATTGAAAAAACGTTTGATCTGATTTTGGTCTCTTACGAGCAAGACCCAGCGTTTTCTGTCCAGGTGTTTGTTGAACTGCTGGTTGATTCATAGGTACAAAATTGAAAAGATCTTCCGTGTCCTGAAAAAAAAAAGAAAAATCAACTGCTATTAAATAAGTCTCAAATCAATAAAAATATACCTATTATGTTTGAAACAAAGCGTTATGTAGGTACAAATAAATACTGACTGGTGTACCAGATACCTATACTAAATAATGATTACCTGCTAATGGTGATAGTATTTTGATGGATAACTTAATAGTGTTAAAAAAAAATATTATTAAAACTTACCGACATTACGTGATAACAAAGTTCTACCCAGTCAGGCCTCAGGTGCAGAAGTTGAATGATAGATTTTAAGTTTTTTTTTTTCATTTATATACAATTTAATTTTAATCAATAGAGTTCAAAGTCGTACGTTTTTTGTTAGATGTTGGTATCAAAGACAAAAATGGTATGGTGAAATTGAAACCCCAGACATCACGGCGCCAAACATTCTATTGTTTATCTTAAGTATTATATTGATAAAATAAGTACTACTGTACGTTTGTTCGCTATAATCTTTTCATACATTTTATTGAGAAGATACGGTAGGCAAAGTCATCGTATGTTAGTAGTATGTCATTGTTAGTGAATTTGCAAAGTTGTAATTCTTTATATGGAGACGGATCGAAACAAAATAACAAATCGACTGATGAAATAGGACGCTGCGACGGATCGGCGCCTGCATTGCTTTGTTTACATCAAATCAATACTAATATCAAAGATCTAAATGTATGTTTGTTCGTTGAAGGTGTTCTCATACATTTATCGTGATATTTAATCATAAGCAAAGTCAGAGCATAAAACTAGTATTGTACTTAAAATGTATTAGGTTGAAATCTTAACTGCATGTATTTAAGATCGAAAGTTAAACTTAATTATGATGGTGCTATGTAAGCGCTTTTCTTATTTGGGCGTAGATTTGACTCAGGATTTTTAGTCAAAACTTACTCTCCATTTATGAATTAAATGACGTGGATTTACTGGTATATAAATCGGGACGTGGGCATCTGGAACATCACTGCTATTTTCCCCGAGCTGCCATCAAGAACCAGGAACACCACAAAAAAAATGTAAGTTGTACTATTAATATTAATATTATAATAGCTTCAAAATCTAATTGTTTTTATTTTGTTCTGGTTTTAAATAGTAGCATTTATTCATTCATTAGGCATCTAGTCATTCAGTAGATCATATCTAGCAGTTGCTTGTGTAAACCTTATTCAGGGAAACAATATAATTTTGTCTTAATAAGTGTTCAGTTGCAATGAGTTTTTATTTAAAATTGTTTTTTTTACTTATGTATCTTTTAAAATGAAAACATAATTATGTGTTTGAATTTCAGGTCACATCATAGAAATGTCGAATCATCGTCCTCGTCGGATGATGAACTTCAGCAGACCCGTGAGCCTGAACCAGAATTGAGAAAAACGAAAAAGAGAAAATCCTCATCGTTGGCCGCACCCAGTACATCAAGGGAGAGTCCAGTCAAAATGTAAGTTTGTATTCATAATAATTTACTTTAGTATGTGATCTAGTTGTTTTTGTTTTGAGTTTTTAAATAGTAGAATCGATTCATTAATTAATCATCTATTAATTCAGTAGCTTATATCCTGCAGTTGCTACATCAAACTTTATTCAGTGAACCAATCAATTACATTTTTTTTTTTTGTTTGGATTCATTTTATCTTAATAAGTGTTCAGTTGTAATGAAAGTTTTTATTCCAAAAATGTTTTTACATTATGTATCTTCCATTTTTTAAACGTTATTCACATTTGGAGTAGATATACCTACCTAGATCTGATAATGCACCGTAAACTTAGTATTTATAATCTATTAAATTTGAAATGAAACATAATTATGTGTTTTTGAATTACAGGCCACATCATGGAAATTCAGAATCATTGTTCCTGTCAGATGACGAACTTCAGCAGCCACGTGAGCCTGAAAAACTCAAGCCAAAAAAGAAAAAATCATCGTCGGGGGCCGTACCCAGTACATCAAGGCCGAGTCAAACCAAGAAACCTGTCATCAAGCCTATCGCCGTGAAGAAAGCCACGGTCCGTGACATCTTCGGTACTGATAGCGACGATGATGCCCAGGATCAACCAATCGCGGGTAAACCAATTCATCCGTTACAGTCATACATGAGCCGAAGAGTTGCTAATGGACATTCTCGCCAAACGTTTGACTTCAAAAAAGGGACGCATTTTGTTGAGTTAAAGGTGTATAGTTGCGACGAAATTCAACATGTGGCGCCTATGAATAGGTGGCGCCACGCGATTATCTGTATTAAAAATAGAACAGATGAGAACACGGACTCGTGGCAACACCTCAGTAATTTTATAACTGCCACTAGAAAAGAATTTAAAGGTTGTCCTGTCAACTTTGTTAGTAATTATTATTCATTACCTATTTTGAAATAAGTACCTACTTATGAATTATCGTATTACTAGCTTTTTTGTAGGTACTTCAATTAACGTAATAACTACTTATGATTTTTTTTTTCTTTACTCGTATTTACTCTCATATTCATTCTTGTATCTCTAAGTTACTCGTATTGACCCTCATATTCATTCTTGTATCTCTAAGTATAATGTCGAATAAATAGATACGTTTTCTAAAGTTTATGTTGTTTTTTTTTTACAGTTACACGAACTTCTATTACCAGATCTGATGATAATTTATTGAAATGTGATTACTGTAATATTGAGATACCTAAAAACGAATATCAATATCACTTGAGAACGAACTTACATAAATCGAATAGCATATTGAAATCTGAATTTAAGAATATCGATATCATTGCGACAGCATTTAAAAATAGAATAATTACTTACCGACTTAATCCATCAGAGGAATATCTGACGCCAGAGGCATTCCTAATTGATTATCAAGAACATGTTATGAATTTATTGAGAGTTTGTCTTGTGAAACATAGCTGTATTAAAGTGAACTTTGAGCTTTTCGCTTACTTTGTTCTACCAACGTCTGGTGAGCAAGAGCTGAAATCATTTAATACAAAGTATGAATCAATATTTTACAGTACCGATATAAAAGAATTATACTTAAAAGTTATGCATACTTTTGTAAGAAAACTGTCTGAATTTCAGCACCGTGAGTCTGGCTGGACTTGCCTTTTTATGAATCATCTAGAAATTAATATTAATAAATACAATCCTTTGAGAGGTGGTTCTTACATAGAGTTGCCAAATGTAGTGAAACGTTCCAAAAGTTGTATTAATATACAAAACCAAGATAATCACTGTTTTCTATGGAGTGTTGTAGCAGCATTATTTCCACAAAAGAGCAATGTTTGTAGAACTATTTCATATCCGCATTACTCTACGGTGCTGAATATAGATGGTATGATGTTTCCACCAACAAACACCGATATTAGACATTTTGAAAAAATAAATCCCGACATAAGTATTAATATTTATGGATTAGATGGCAAAAGCATTGTAACTGGCCCATTATATGTGACTAATTCAAGAAAGCGCTATCATATAAATTTGTTGTTTATTGAGAGAAATGGCAAAGGTCACTATTGCTTAATCAAAGATCTTTTACGACTAGTTAAACGGCAAATTACTCATCACAAAGGTAAAATGTATTTATGTGATTTATGTTTACAATTTTTTAAAAGTGAAATTAAGTACAACTCACATATGTGTAACAGAATATTAACTGTACTGCCCGAGAAAAATACTATTCTTCAATTTAAAAATTATGAACGGCAACAAAAAATTAACTTTGTTATTTATGCAGATTTTGAAAGCCTTTTAGTAAATCATAATGAATTTTTAACAGATAGTACTCGGATATACAAAGAACATAAACCTTCTTGTTTTGGTTACTACATTTGTTGTTCACACGATCGTAATTTAAATAAATACGTAACGTATAGAGGGCCAGATTGTGTTGAAATTTTTGTTAAATATTTGCTTAAGGATATACAAAAAATTTTTCATACTTTATCAAAAGTACAGCCTATGTCACCTTTAACTAAAGATCAAGAAGATAACTTCAATAATGCCACTGTATGCCATATATGTAAGCAATTATTATTTGATGACAAGGTGACAGATCACGATCATGTAACATCACAGTACCGAGGTGCTGCACATTCTCATTGCAATTTAATGCACAGGGTTTGCTCTTTTGTGCCGGTGGTTTTTCATAACTTCGCGGGTTATGATTGTCATCTGTTCATCAAAGAGCTAGCAAAATATGAAGGTTATTTTAAAATAATACCAAAAACTAAAGAAAAATACATGTCTGTTACAAAAATTATTCAAACCAAGAATACTTCACAATCTATTCAAATTAAGTTTATTGATTCTTTCCAGTTCCTTAATTCAAGTTTAGAAGTACTATCTAGAAATTTAAGTGACAGTGACTTTATTAATCTATCAAATGAATTCCGGGACACAGAGTTATTAAAATTGTTGCATCAAAAAGGTATTTACCCGTACGACTATATGGACTCTTTTACAAAATACGATGAAAATGTTCTTCCCCCGAAAGAATGTTTTTATAATAGTTTAAAATGTGAACACATAACCGATGATGAATACAGGCACGTGCAAAAAATATGGCAAAGTTTTCAAATGCAATCTCTCGGTGAATATACAGACTTATATTTAAAAACGGATGTTTTGTTACTTTGCGACATATTTGAAAATTTTAGAGATACCAGTTTACGGCATTATAATCTAGATCCAGCTTATTATGTCACTGCACCTAGCTTGAGCTGGGATGCTATGATGTTGTATACAAAAGTTGAGTTAGAATTAATTAGTGATTTAGAGATTTATGAGTTATTAGAAAAAGGAATACGTGGAGGCTTAGCTCAGTGTTCTCTTCGTAACGCAAAGGCTAATAATAAATATTTATCAAATTTTGATGACACTGAAGCATCAACTTTCTTGATATATCTCGACTGTAATAATTTATATGGTTATGCGATGACAAAAAAAATGCCAATATCTGATTTCAGGTTTTTGTTACCCGAAGAAATATGTGCAATGAATGTAACTAATATACCAGACGATTCAGATTATGGATATATTCTAGAAGTTGATTTGGCTTATCCGGATTATTTACATAAATATCATCGCGATTTACCTTTCGCGGCAGAAAAATTTACTCCCCCAGGAGGTAAAACCCCAAAATTAATTGCAAACTTATATGATAAATTTAATTATGTGATACATTACATCCATTTAAAAGAATGCTTAAGGAATGGGCTCGTTTTGAAAAAAACTCACCGCGTACTTACTTTTAGGCAAGAAAACTTTTTACAAAAATACATTGACTTAAATACTCGATTACGTCAAGCTTCATCCTCGCCATTTGAAAAAAGTTTATTCAAACTGATGAATAATGCAATATTTGGAAAAACTATTGAAAATAGACGAAAACAGGTAAATATAAAATTAGTAACGGTATGGAATGAAAAAAATAACAAGACAAACAAACACCTTAGTGCCGAAAACTTGATTGCGAAACCTAACTTAAAAAATATTACTATATTTTCTGAAAACTTTGTTGGTATTCATTTGAGTCCGGAAAAAATAAATCTTGATAGGCCCATTTATATAGGTTTTACTGTTTTAGAGTATGCAAAACAGCATTTGTATAAATTTCATTACGACTATATCAAAAATAAATATAGAAATAAGGCAAGGCTCTGTTATACCGATACAGATAGTTTGCTTTATTTTATTAAAACTCCAGATGTATATCATGATATAAAAGAAGACATATCAAAGTTTGACACTAGTAATTTTGATGTTAACAACAGACATGATATGCCTAGAGTTAATGCACAAGTTCCAGGCCTATTCAAAGATGAGCTGGGGGGTGATATTATTACTGAATTCACAGGACTTAGAGCCAAACTTTACTGCATAAACAGTTTGCACAGAGAAATTAAGAAAGCTAAGGGTGTAACTAAGCCCGTTACAAAGCGATTACGATTGTATAATTATAATAAAGCTTTACTGAGTGACAGTACTTTTAAATGCAAAATGAACACTATTAAATCTATTAAACATGTATTGTACTCTCAAGAGACAGATAAAATAGTTATTAATAAAAATGATGACAAGAGACAGATATTATTAAACCAAGTAGATACGTTACCATGGGGGCATTGTGATACAATATTTTAACTAACATAATATTATAATAAACATGTCATGATTCCTTTGAAACTGTTTATTATGAGAATGATATTAGTAATAATTAACTTAAGTATAAAAAATGTTAATGTAATTTAGTATTAGTGCCAGTTGTTGTATTGAAAGTGGTATTTGAATAAAGTATCTTCAAAATGAAATCATGTTTTTTATTTCTATTATGAGTTTATGACCTTGCACTTGTTTTCATTACTTACTGTTTGAAAACAGTTCTTCAGGTAATTTAGGTAAATAAAACACAGTTTATAGGATAAATTTCAACTACTTATATTTAACTTACTGTCATATTTAGTTACAATGAATAATTAAGTATACACAAAATGAATAACATATTAAAAACTGTGTGAAGCCGAACTTAACTTTTTAACTATTTTACCGACTAGATAGTCTGTTTCATCCATAATTTCGTCGTGATTGTCTTTAACTTGATACTGAACGCTCACACTTGCACTATCACAGTGGTCAATATTACTTATTACATTGCTGTCACTTAAATCATAAATACATATTTTTATTAAATGATGTGCTTTTCCTGGCTCCTTACGAAGAACGTAAGATGAAGAAGGCATGGTAAATAATTTGGATAACGTATTTTTAGACGTTGATTTGGACTTGTTCTTAGCCTTTGCTTTTGCTGGTTGCTCTTTTACACTGTTTTCATTATCCTGTTGGCGTTTATGGAACTCAGTTTCCTCTATATTGTTTCCAGGGTATTCTTGAGCAAAATAAAATGACTTAATAGCATCATCCACTATATCAAGGTCTTCCATAATCTGAAATAAAAAAAAATATTTCTTTAGTTAATCATCAATTTGCATTTTATAAAATTTAAAATGATTTGCACTAAATATTAAATAATATAAATTAGTTAAGTACTTACAATTTAAATAAGCAAGTAATATTAAAATTTAATAAAAAATCCAACCGATGACATCAAGTTGTAGACTTGGAATTAAGAATATTTAAACTGTAACTTCGCTTTATATTGACGTATGAAGCACTTACAAAGAATGAAATTGGAACCCATCACATTTGTTTCTATAATATAAATCTATGTAAGATTGAAATTGTATTAATATACAAAATGAAGTTGATCAAACAACACACATCACTTAATGTTAATCACATAAATCTTGGTGACTCTGATAATCATATTAGGCATAGCATTCTGTTACCAAATACGATTCGTTGTATTATATGCGGTCCCTCGAATTGTGGAAAAACAAATGTAGTGCTTAGTTTATTGTTACATGAGAATGGTCTGAAATTTCAAAATCTTTATCTGTACTCGAAAACTAACTTTCAACCAAAATACAGGTTCTTACGAGAAGTTATAAAGAGAGTGCATCAAGTTAAGTTTTATGAATTTAATGATAATAAAGAAGTCATAGCCCCGGATGAAGCACTAACCAATTCTGTATTTATTTTCGATGATGTGGCATGTGAAAATCAAATAAACATTCGTAATTACTTCTCTATGGGTAGACATAAGCAAATCGATTGCTTTTATTTATGTCAAACATACTCTAAAATTCCGAAACAGTTGCTGCGTGATAATGCAAACTTTCTTATAGTATTTAAACAAGACGATGTAAACTTGAAACATATTTATGAAGAGCATGTCAGTTCTGACATGTCCTGGAATCAATTCAAGAATATTTGTAATACAGTTTGGAGAGAGCCTTATAACTTTGTTAGTATTTGCAAAGACTCCTCATTAAACAATGGAAGGTACAGACAGAATTTAGATAGTTTTTTTAAATTATGAGCGAAAATGTGTAAATATATAAATCAATAATATATAAATCTAACTTAGTATTATGTCTTCTTTGGCTGAGTACACTTGTTAGAATACAACATGGAAAAGAATATTAAAATAGAATTAATGAAGTCTGTAGACTCCATAAAGAATAAAATAAAGCAAATGAAGAACCAGGAACACTCTATGAACTTGTCACTTGATAAAATGCTAAAAACCGTCACAGATCCCCTTAAAGCATTAGTCGATTCGAATATATCAATGGAAAAATTAAAGCATTTACAAAATACAACACCTTCAAATTCTGACGATATTGAGTTGGATGACATTAATACTAGTTCATCCACAAAGTTTGAAGACTGCTACTATCCAAAACCGGATTCTGCACAAAAATCTCCTACAAAAGAAATACCGGATGATTTAGAAATCTCGCTAGAGGGCCATGATATCCATGATATTTTTGATGGTGTGAATATACCGTTTGGAATAAGAAGTGTAAACAAAACATTGCTTATGGGTAATTCAGTAGTCTCATTTTCTAAAATCGATAGTTTGAAAGACAAAAGTGTTATTTTAATTAAAGTCGGTGACGAATCCTATAATTTAACACCCGGCTTGAAAGAACTTTTATTTCGAAGAAAGCCTGATTTAAAATTAATATCGAGCAAAGATAGACTTGTCTATAAGGACATGCTGAATTATACAAATGCTCATAAGAGAGATTTTAATCCTGATGGGCAAATAAAAGGAGATAAGGGAATAAAATATCGTGAAGTAATCAAACCATTATTTTCCGAATCGTTAAATGAAAATTTTCACACTGGAGGAAGCTTACCAACCCTAAAGAAATATAAAAATAACACTGACTTGGTATATTGGGATGATCCTAACGAACTGGTTGAGAGATTGAAACTATTAGTTGCTTCCAGAGATGCTGGCAACACAAACCATGATAATGAAATTTTATCGATAGTTGAAGAATTGAAAGAAGCTGGCATAATAAAAGAATAAATACTCATTATGATACAATTTTCATTCAGTATTATACACGGATTCAAAACAAATGTACTGAATTGTTAACATGAGCAAAACGGACGTGGTAAACGAAATTCATAAAAATGCGAGGGTGAACTTTCCACGAAGATGTGTTATTATGAAAGATATAGATGACCTGTGGCAAGCAGACTTAATCGATATGCAATCAATTTCAAAGCAAAATAAAAATTACAGATTTATTCTTGCTATTATTGACACATTCTCAAAATATGCTTGGACTTTTCCTCTAAAAAGTAAAACCAAAGATGATGTATGTAATTCTTTTAAGAAATTATTGGATAAAGGGCGTGTTCCTAAAAATCTGCAAACTGATAATGGAGCAGAATTTTACAATAATCAATTTCAAAAGCTTATGAAAACTTATCACATTAATCATTATTCAACCTTCTCAACAAAAAAGGCTTCTATAGTTGAGCGATTTATCAGGACATTGAAATCTAAAGTCTATAAGGAATTTAGTTTGAGAGGCAGCTACAATTGGATAGATAGCACGCTTAATAATGTTATTTACAAATACAATCACACTCATCATCGGACCATTGATGAAGTTCCCGCTAATGTGGATAACATTAATAAAAAACATATATTAGAAAGGTATTCAAGGTTGGTAAAAAGACATAGTATTAGAAACAAATATAAAGTTGGTGATTATGTGCGTATCAGTAAGTACAAAGGAACATTTGAAAAAGGTTACACTCCCAACTGGTCTACAGAAATATTTAAAATTCGAATGATACAAAATACAACTCCTATCACTTACTTAATAGCAGATACAATCAGTGGTCAGCCTATTTTAGGTGCATTTTATGCGCAAGAGCTTCAAAAAACAAAACATCCCAATGTGTATCTAGTGGAGAAAGTTCTTAGAAGAAAAGGTAACAGGGTTTTAGTAAAATGGTTAGGTTTGTCTTCAGCTGAAAATAGTTGGATTGATAAATCAAACATATTATCATAAATATTAAAACATTAACTAACGACAATTCAAATTATAAGTATTTAATAAAATGTTCAATCCAGATGCATCAGTCTGATAATGTGCATTGGAGAGAGTAGTCTGCTCAATTGGATTATAAATCACTTACCTTTTGAATTACACTTACCAGGATACAATTATTGTGGTCCTGGTACAAAATTAATTAAAAGGCTTACACAAGGAGATAACGGAATTAATAAATTAGACGAGTATTGTAAAGATCACGACATTGCCTATCATAAATCATCAAACTTAAAGGATCGACACGAAGCTGATTTAATTTTGTTAAATATGGCGAAAGAACGAGCAGTTGCTACGGATGCGAGTGTGGGTGAAAAAATTGCAGCACGCCTGGTAAGCCGGGCTATGTCGACAAAAATTAAAACTGGTTCTGGTCTGAAAAGTAGTATTGCAAAATGCTGTCGAAAAGTTACATCTGGAAAAGGGTTAAAAAGTAAATTAAAAAATGTTATTTCTAAAACCAAGAAACACATGAAAAAAATAAAACCAAAAAGTAAAAAAATGGCTATAGAGTTGGCTATCGCCGCTGCCAGAGAATTAGCTGATGATTCATCTATTAAACTTCCTCGTGTTATTCCTATACCAAAAACTGGTGGAGTATTGCCATTGATTCCAATTTTTGCGGGATTATCAGCGGCAGGGGCTTTAGCAGGTGGTGCAGCTGGTATTGCTAAAACCATTAACGAATTCAAGATGGCTAAAAAATTGTTTTATGAATCGAAGAGACACAATGAAAAAATGGAAGCTCTTTGCATTGGGAAAGGATTACACATTAAACCGCATAAAGATGGACTTGGAATTTTTGTATCGAAAGAAAAAAACTAAAATATCGGCTACCCAAACGAGCCTTAACTAACCTTGACATTTTGAAATATGGGAATAGTATTCCTTATTTTAGAGGTGTCTTTATGAGAGATGAGCTCCCTAAATGCCCTTTTTTAAAAGAATGCGGCGTTATTAATTTAGACAGTTCTAAAAACCCTGGTTCTCATTGGGTAGCCTATGCAAAATGTAATGATTATATTGAGTATTTCGACAGTTACGGAAATCTTAAACCTCCCAAGGAATTCATAAAATACGTAGGGCCTAAAGTCAGATATAATTATGAAAATATACAACGTAGTCACCCCTTTAATTGCGGACATCTATGTTTGGATTTCTTAAAGAGTTTTTGGTGTAGTCAAGGAATAAAATGAACAGGATCTTCTTTAAGACTTCAGTATTAAAGCATGTCTACTACGGTTACCATCTCCGGAAATAAATCTGAATTGGTTTCGTATTTTCAACCACCTCTACATTTATCTGATCAATACGAGTGCGGTTTGCTATACTTTTCAGTATTAAATTCTATACCAAAGACCAATAATAAAAATCTGTCTGTAATCAGAATCGAATGTGATCTTGTTCACGGTTCATACTGCAACGGATTACCAACTCATTTTATCCACGAATTTGTATCTGATACTGCTCCAGGTCACCGGTACATAGAAATACCACAAAACGTTATTTACTTTCCAGTGAACAAAAATCTTATTTCATCTATATCTGTTAAGATTGTTGATCAACTTGGTAACTATATTAACTTTGGTGAAGAACATATTCAATTACGCCTTCATTTAAGAAAAATAAAATGATAGTGTATTATAAAAACACTCCAGTGAAAATCAAACGTCTTATTCCATCTACGACCATTAAGGTGCATAGACGTAAGAAAAAAGTGAAGAAATTGAGTGAAGAAAATAAAGATTTTCTTAAAGCTCTAGGTTTTAAAATATGAATATACTACAAATTACTGAATTACCCCACTTCGATAGTTCGATTGAAAGCTATGAAGTCCACTCATACAATCCCTACACTAACAGCTTTAGAGAAAACGATGAAATCAGAATTCCCATACACCAACAAGACATATACGTGTTACCGTCAGCCAGTTCAATTTACGTCGAGGGTCAAGCAAAGTTCTTCGACAAAGATGGAAAACCGATTAAGAAAAATATTACGTTCAGTAACAACCCTGTTATGTTTTTGTTTCAAGATATCAGATACGAAATAAATGGTATTGAAATAGATCGCATTAAAAATTCTGGAATAACGTCAACAATAAAGTCATACGTTTCAATGAATGATGGAGAAAATAAAGTTGCTGCCTTATGGGGTTGGAACATAGATGGATTCAAAAACGATGGTAATTTTAGTGCCATTGTACCTCTAAATAAGATTTTAGGATTTGCGGAGGATTACAATAAAATTGTAATAAATTGTAAACATGAACTTATTCTGAATAGAAGTAACTCTAACTTAAACAGTATAATAGCGACTGATGATATTGCACATTTTCAAATAGACATACAAAGATTGCAATGGCGTGTACCACATATAAAAGTGTCAGACCGCGAACGACTGACACTACTAAAACACTTGGAAAAAGATAAACCTATTCAGATAGCGTTTCGAAATTGGGATTTATATGAGTATCCTTTGCTTCCTAAAACTACAAAGCATTCTTGGTCAGTTAAAACTGCATCGCAATTAGAGAAACCTCGATATGTAATATTTTGCTTGCAAACCAACAGAAAAAACAATAAAACCAAAGACAGTTCTCTGTTTGATCACTGTGGGGTTACCAACGTAACACTATTTTTGAATTCACAGTATTATCCTTACGAGCCTTTAAGCTTAAATTTTTCTGAAAACAAATACAATATATTATATGAAATGTATGTAAAATTTCGTCAGTCGTATTACAACTGTCCTGCAGACCCCTTGCTTGATTTGGTCGATTTCAAGGAGAAGGCTCCTCTCTTTATCATAGACTGTTCAAGACAAAACGACAGTTTGAAAACAGGCCCCGTAGATGTGCGGCTGGAGATTGAATGTTCAGACCCAATACCAGATAACTCAACTGGATATTGTTTAATTATTAACGATCGACTTGTGGAATATAAACCTTTGAGTAACATAGTGCGCAGGTTATCATGACTGCCATTGTAGATGTTCAAGGTTTTAAAACAGAAACAAATGAATTTATCATCAAAGAAATTGCTGTATTATGGAATAAAAAAATTCAAGTGTTTTTAATTAAGCCACCATTTCCATTTTACGATTTGACGAAACCAGAAAAACGGCAAGTCAGTTGGATTGAACGTAATAGAAAGATATACTGGAGAGACGGATTTGTGCCTTATTCAAATCATCAGAATTTGATTGTAGATATTTTAAGTGATAAAAGTGTTTATACCAAAGGTTTAGAAAAAGTGTTGTGGTTAAAAAATATTTTGAAAAATAATAATAATAATATAAATAATTTAGAAGATGAAGGTTGTCCTAATTTATTAAGCTTGTACAATAAATATGAAAATTCTCATGATGTGTATAGTTGTATTTATCATGATTCAATATGTGCTTTAAAAAATGTAATATGTTTAAATAAATGGTGTATAGATAATAAATTTTTGAAATAAATATTTTGTTGTTTAATTTTTCACAGTTGGATAATAGGTAACAGTTTTTTATCCCTGCCAATCCCATCCAATGTTAATCGTTATAAGTTGCTGGTAATAACTGTGCGATGTCATTATACATTTATAATTATCAGTATCAAGAACTAGGAAGTGAGTAAATAGAACATGTCTGAAAATAAATACAATCCTCGATATGAATTGTATAATTCATATAAAATGCGTGAATTTTCATTTGGTTATTATTGGGCAACATCTGATTCAAGGAGAAGATTGGTAAGAGAAATGGCTGACGCTGGATTTTTTTATTGTGGAAATGGTGTAAATGATAAAGCAGCATGTTTCTCATGTGGAGGTGTTATAGAAGATTGGGAGATTTACGATGATCCTTGGATGCAACATACTATACAATTTCCTCAATGTTGTTATTTGAACGCTGTGAAAGGAACGGATTATGTTGACAAATCAAAACGTCTATGTTTAAAAGAAACAAAAATATAAAATTATTATAAAGTGGAGGAGGATACATTGATTGTTGCAATGGAGCCTAAGTAACTATAAATTACATACAGTCATTTTATGCGACAGTCGATTCCTAAAATTGTAGTTAGAAGGTTGGAGCATAAAGAATTTATGAATAAATTATATTAGCTACAATGCAAGATTCAATGGAACATAGTTCTGAAGGCATTTGTAAAATTATTATTCAGAACGCTAATGGTGAGGCTATATTGATCCATGAGATTCAGCCTGCTCATAAAAAATCGAGCGCAGATTCATCAAAACCTCAGGTCAGAGATACATCGCAAGAAGATTTATTCTATGAAAACATGCATGATGCATTAAATTTGGGAAACATTGAAGAACTTGTCTTTAAAAGTGATAATAGAGAGCTAACATTCTCCCGAGTTAACGATATGGAGATTGGTCCTGAAAAATTGAAAGCGGGTTCAGCAAAGTGTCGGGTCACCGGCACATCATCAATGAGGAACATAATGCATGATTTAGTGATACCTGATTCAGAAGACGTTATATGCTACCAGATTCTACCGGAAGATCAAATTTCTTTTATTTAATTAAGTTTGAAAGAAATTTTAATTCCAATCAGTTGAAAAGTGATAACTTCGAATAGATACGGAGTTGGGCAGACACGTTTACATCTTCTTTACTATTTGAATAGATTTGTATGATTCAGACTTCAAATTTTAAGTGTTTATTGATTCATGTGTTTGAATAGATGAAATTATATTATTTGTGGTTTTCCTGGATGAATGATACCTTATCTGAATATATTGAAATGTAATAGTTAGTAGTTTGTATTTGAATAAACGGAATAATATCATTTTAAATAGTTTTTTATTTGAATATATGAATGGCGTTTTTATTGAATAGATGAAGGGGGTTTGAATAGATGAATGGGTTTTTTATTGAATAGATAAATGGGGTTTGAATAGATGAATGGAGTTTTTATTTAATAGATAAATGGGCGTTTCTAGATCTCCTCTGATCTAGAAACCCCATTTATCACCTACTGTTGAGCCACATAGTTAAGGTGGACCCGCAGTGGGAGCGCACGAAATTTAAATTTTCTTACGTATTTTACAATTTGAAGGTCCGTGCCAGGTTGTATCTTGATCAAAATATGATTCGCGACAATAACAAATATGTATTTACATAATTATAACCCCAAAAATTATGAATAAATCTCTCTAAGTTAGATTTGCCGTGTTTCGATTTGATTAATCAGATTTTTGAATTTCACGAGCTCAAATAAAAACTAAAATTTAATTGAAATTGATTGAATTGAAAATTGATTAATTTGCATAGCATACGGTAAAATGTACTGGATGCCGACCCCAGTATAGTTGGTACAATGTACTGGATGCCGACCCCAGTATAGTTGGTAAAATGTACTGGATGCCGACCCCAGTATAGTTGGTAAAATGTACTGGATGCCGACCCCAGTATAGTTGGTAAAATGTACTGGATGCCGACCCCAGCATAGTTGGTAAAATGTACTGGATGCCGACCCCAGCATAGTTGGGAAAATGTACTGGATGCCGACCCCAGTATAGTTGGTAAAATGTACTGGATGCCGACCCCAGTATAGTTGGTATAATGTACTGGATGCCGACCCTAGCATAGTTGGGAAAATGTACTGGATGCCGACCCCAGTATAGTTGGTAAAATATACTGGATGCCGACACCAGTATAGTTGGTAAAATGTACTGGATGCCGACCCCAGCATAGTTGGTAAAATGTACTGGATGCCGACCCCAGCATAGTTGGGAAAATGTACTGGATGCCGACCCCAGTATAGTTGGTAAAATGTACTGGATGCCGACCCCAGCATAGTTGGTACAATGTACTGGATGCCGACCCCAGCATAGTTGGTAAAATGTACTGGATGCCGACCCCAGCATAGTTGGTAAAATGTACTGGATGCCGACCCCAGCATAGTTGGGAAAATGTACTGGATGCCGACCCCAGTATAGTTGGTAAAATGTACTGGATGCCGACCCCAGTATAGTTGGTATAATGTACTGGATGCCGACCCCAGCATAGTTGGGAAAATGTACTGGATGCCGACCCCAGTATAGTTGGTAAAATATACTGGATGCCGACACCAGTATAGTTGGTAAAATGTACTGGATGCCGACCCCAGCATAGTTGGTAAAATGTACTGGATGCCGACCCCAGCATAGTTGGGAAAATGTACTGGATGCCGACCCCAGTATAGTTGGTAAAATGTACTGGATGCCGACCCCAGCATAGTTGGTACAATGTACTGGATGCCGACCCCAGCATAGTTGGTAAAATGTACTGGATGCCGACCCCAGTATAATTGGTAAAATGTACTGGATGCCGACCCCAGCATAGTTGGTACAATGTACTGGATGCCGACCCCAGTATAGTTGGTAAAATGTACTGGATGCCGACCCCAGTATAGTTGGTAAAATGTACTGGATGCCGACCCCAGTATAGTTGGTAAAATGTACTGGATGCCGACCCCAGCATAGTTGGTAAAATGTACTGGATGCCGACCCCAGCATAGTTGGTAAAATGTACTGGATGCCGACCCCAGTATAGTTGGTAAAATGTACTGGATGCCGACCCCAGTATAGTTGGTAAAATGTACTGGATGCCGACCCCAGCATAGTTGGGAAAATGTACTGGATGCCGACCCCAGCATAGTTGGGAAAATGTACTGGATGCCGACCCCAGCATAGTTGGGAAAATGTGATATGATTTGATTAGACGGTTATTTTTTTTTTACGTCCTCTCATGCACATCACACATTTTACTACAGATTAAATGTCGGTTTTCGTACATGACCCTGTTAGGACAATGCTAAACACAATGTTGCTATGCTCTTGAGTTATGAAGTGCCGGTAATATCTATAATTGTCACCTACATTCTTTGCAAATAAATTATTATGGAACAGGAAAGTATGCAAAAATACTGCTATAAATCTAATAGTGATACTGACACCATAAGACGAACAATATTTCTCCTCAATGTGCTATTAACAACCCGGCGAGGAGGATGGCTGGCGCTGCAGATCTGCTGAGTGAAGTATTGAAGCCGCGTGCTCAGTAAGTACTCGCTGAACAAAGTTCCAACAGCTTGTAGCAGGGAACTATTAATCAGTGCATCGTACACTCATTTAGTCAACGTAACCTTTAATCTTCATGAAGCTGATGTACAAAGCGCGGACAATGTTGTGTGCTGTGTCCCCACAGCATCAGTGGAGAGTGTGAACTAACGCGTTCAGGTTCACTTCTGACGCAATCACTCACACACGGAATTAGTTACACATTCATCTGTATTTACGGTTTCAACTTTTGTATCTCACCATTTTTAGGGTTCCGTACCAAAATGGTAAAAAAGGAACGCTTATGGTGTGACTCAGTCTGTCTGTCTGTCTGTCACAGCTGGATATCTCAAGAACTACATTAGTAGTTCTTAAGATAACTTGAGATTAACTGTTCCAAATTTCAAGTTGATAGCATTAGCTATCAACTTGAAATTTGGGACAGTTTTATATGACGTTTACCCAACTATTTTGCAAATCAGAAAGAATTAAAAATATTTATATTTTTTTTGGAACAGGGACTGAAAGGGGGTCTTAAAAAATTCAAAGTGAGGTTACTAGGGCATGTGGGGTATCATATGAAAGAACGTTGCTTGCACATTCTTAAACTATTTTTTATTTTTTTTTAAGCCGCATAGTTTTCGACTTTTGATGAAAAATGTAAAAAAAATACCGTTCCCCCCCCCCCTTATCTCCGAAGTTTGCAAAGATAAAAATCTGAAATTATTCTATGTGATTGAAGTTTATGTAAAGATTACAGGAAAAATAAAACGGTGTCTCTAAATAGCACACTTTTTCAGAAATCGGAACGGAACCCTCGGTGCGCGAGTCCGACTCGCTCTTGACCGGTTTTATTTACAACTGTTACTGTTATTAAATTGTAATTGAAAAATCGATTCAGCTTATAAAAATAACCTGAATTGTTAAATGAGAAACATCTATAATATGGTGATGTCAAATTATTTCTGCTTTAGTATACAAATTTTCAAATCAAAGCTTCGAAATGGCGCACGCAGGTACGTTGTCTGATCCATTTGTTTAAAAGTATTTAATGAATATGCCCTTAAATACTTTTGGAACAGACTACAGGTACACACGGCTACACATCAAGCTATACATTTCCAGTTTATACTGATCTCTCAATATAAGGAAATCCTATACAATGTGAGAGCAGCTTATACTGGAAATGTATAGCTTGATCTGTAGCCGTGCGTACATCGATGAGTAAACGTATGATATCCCTGTCAGGGTGAGCTGAGGTGTGCCAGCGTGCAGCGAGAGTTGGTGTCCAGTTTGTTGTAAGGTAGGATGAACCAATGTACTTTACAATGTAATGTACTTTTATATTTTCAACACTACTTGCCTAAAAAGTTCTCTCTGCCCTTAAATATATTGATGGCATCTCAGCAAGGCCCCAAGCCGCTGGATAAAGAGCTTTAGAGCACAGTGCGCACCGCGGGTGGTGCTCCGGGCAGGCGGCGGGGGCGACGACTGCCGCCAGGCGGCGCCCTTCCCGGCTACACGCACTACCTAACCTCAGGCTTTCAGGCTTTTAAGCGGCCCTAGGTAGTGTAGAGAATGTACGCAGTTATAGCTTCGTATACAGTACTGATATACTGACGAGTAAAAACCCTAATATGACAATGATTAAACTATTGATAGGATTGAAACAGCGTTGAGTAGAAAATAAGATTGTTGCGTATAATCATTTGAGAATGTATATTTTCACACCAAGGTGTCAGTTTTTGGCTTGTATTGTCCCGCACTTAAGTTCCTCGATGTTTGAAGCAATTTTGAAAAGTTTTTGTACTAGGACAGCATGAGTTTTCGGTCATCGTTTGAAATACTCTAGAAATAGTGTTTTAGTCCATAGCGGCCTCAGAATTTTGAAATATTTATAGAATAGCTATAAAAAAACTCCCATTCAAAACCATAAAACCAAAAAAAACGCTCAGAATTAACTGTAAACTCCTTATTACATAATATTATTACGTAAAATGTATACCAGAATAAACGTTAGTTCATAAGAAATGAAAATATCATAATTTTAACAAAAAAAAATAAAAATTGTAAGACTCAAAATAACCTTCAACTGCCAAATTTCTACTCAATGTGATGGGTCGCCGGTCGCCGTGCTCCAATACATCTAATCTGTCAAAACGATATTTTGTGATAGGGCTCTTAAGAAAATTAGGAAAGTGTTATGGACGACGTTAGCTGATAAACCTGGAAAGAGATACCGTAGTGCCTCAAAAATAATAAGCATTATTACAAATCAAGCAACATCATTGAGTAGGCGCTGCCTCCTTTAGTGCGCCGGAGGGCGCGCGAGTGGCTCGCCTGACGAAGCAGAACTCTTTGATATCCATCAGCAACGATTTGTTCACCTGGACTGCCCTCGTTATCTGAATGTCACAGACTCCGGAATTACTCACTGAAGTTATTCTGTTTTTAGGGTTGTATGAATATTTAAATAAATATCTATCTGTTACGTTCTAGTGTGGTATATATTTATACATACTTTAAGGTTTCATTGGCACTGTATCTCGAACTTCTAAAAGGTATCTAAAGTGGTGGTGTCACATCAGAGGGGCAATTCTCGTACCTAAAAACGTTCACAATCTCATGCCAGCGTCAATCAAAATGTCAAAAATGAAGGTAAACGCTATACAATTTCTGTCAGATTGAGTCTTGAGATGATATTGCGAACGTTGTTAAAAATACGAGAATTGCCCCTCAGTTATCTCGCTTTTGTTTGTAAAATGGGTCAGTCTATATAACCATATCGTGGATCTATATAACCATATCGTGGATCGATATACACTTATAATAGTACGTTTAATAGCAACATACCTTCTTGAGCTTCTAAAGGCTCTTACAGACAGAGGCGATATCGCGTCGCGACGTGTCGCGTAGCGGTGTTGCGACGCGATAATATCGCAATATTGCCTCTGTCTGTAAGAGCCTTAAGAACAAAATAGGTACGCGCTCAGCAGATGCAATGAAGACCGAGAGGCGAAACATGTCTTGACGCTCACTATGTGTGTCACCTTTTACTGAATGTGGACACGGACTCGACTATACTACTCCCGGCCTTCCGCGGATACCCACGGGTAGCGGAAGGTACCGTGCAGATGTGGTGCGAGGACGATAATGCTCTGACCTGGTTGACCCAGCACGTACCCCGAATAAGACTCCCTGACACTGACCAGACCTTAACGGTACTGAGACAAGCTGACGTGCCCACCCGTGTTCGAGCCTCGCTCTTCGTCCCCCGATTTAGGGGTGACGTGTCGAGGCTCCACAAGATTCTGACGCTTCAGAATCCTTGGTTTGACATCGCGAGGTGGTCACTGTACAGGGCAACTAACGTCGGTGGGGATAACTATGGGGTGTACTTGACCATAGGTATGCCACCGGCGGAAGCTGAGAAGGTCCGGGGACGGGAGCGACGTATATCGTACCTGCTTGGGTCGATATACGTTCGCTTCTGGCCCACGATCAAACCCCCTGAGACCCAGACTGACGGCACTGATGGTACGACCCAGACGACACCGACACAGACGACTGACCTGGACATTGCCAAGCTCGAGGAGGACATGGCCCGAGCGGCAATGGCCGACGATGACAACGACTCGTTACCGCCCTCATCACCTGCCTGGAACGAGAACCTGCTGGTCTCGTCGCCGGGTGATGTACATGAGGATACGCACGGAGTGGAGGTGGGGGAAAGGCCATCTGATGGATCAATCTCCGACTAGCCCCACTCCGCCACCGTCATCACCCCTAAATGTCATCCAGACTAACCTCCAACACAGCCAGACTGCTACGGCTAGCCTACGCAGGGCACTGGAGGAAAAACCCCGAACGATCGCACTGATCCAGGAGCCGTGGATCAGGAATAATAGAATATGCGGCCTTGGTAACATCGGAGGTAAGCTAATTCTCAACACACATGGCGCGGACAAACCAAGAACCTGCGCCTACATACCCAAAGAAATCCCCATCACACCACTCACTCAATTCTGTTCCAGAGATCTGACAGCTGTCAGGCTCCAGACCGATGGTAGCGCTCCGGATGTTGTGCTAGCCTCGGTGTACATGCCGGGCGAGGATGCCGACTGCCCGCCGAAGGAGATGGCCGATCTGGTGCAGCACTGTGAGCGCGCCGGTCTGGACCTGATCGTCTGCACGGACTCGAACGCCCACCACCCGCTCTGGGGCAGTGACGCACCGAACACTAGAGGAGAGGTACTATCCACTTATTTATTCACGACTAACCTTAACATCGTTAACCGCGGCTCAGAACCCACTTGGGTAACAGCCCGGGGTCAAACGATCATAGACTTAACACTTGCTACAGAAAACGCAACTAACCTTATCACAGACTGGCGCGTGTCGGATGAGCCTTCCTGCTCTGACCATAGAAGAATCCGCTTTACACTAGCTACCAACACAAAGAAACCCACACCGAGGCGAAACCCGAGGCGCACCAACGTCCCCGGGTATAAACGCCTCCTAGCTTCACTACTAGCTAGGCACCTTTCAATGGTAACCATAACAGATCAGGCACAATTGGAATATACCGTGACTAAATTATCAGAATACCTAATTGAAGCATACCATGCATGCTGCAAGCTAAGGGCGCCACAAACCAAGAGGGATGGGAACCCATGGTGGAATGTTGAACTTAGTAAACTCAGAGATGCATTACGTAAGCAATTTAACAGAGCTAAAAACACCAGACTTCCGGAAGACTGGGAGGTATACAAGGAGACCCAATACACATACAAAAAACAGATCAGGATTGCCAGGAGAGCTGCTTGGCGGAATTTCTGTGAATCCATCGAGACGAACAATGAAGCCGCAAGGGTAAGGAAGATCCTATCAACCGATCAGGACCGAACTCTTGGCGCACTGAAAAAACCTGACAACTCATACACAATGACCGACCAAGAAACCAGTAAGGTCCTTCTGGAGACGCATTTCCCGGATTGCAAACTCCTAGAGGACAGGACATGGGAGGCTGAACCAGGATGGACCCCAACGGAACACGACTGGTCAAGAGCACACAATATAGTAACAGGAGACCGTATAAAGTGGGCCATAGACTCCTTTCAGCCATATAAGTCCGCAGGGCTAGACGGCATCTTCCCAGCCCTACTGCAGTGGGGAGTGGATGTTTTGACACCATGGCTGGTGGAGATCTATAGAGCCTGCATAGCACTCAGGTACATACCTTTCGTATGGCGGGAGGTAAAAGTCATTTTTATACCCAAACCTGGAAAACCTGATTATACACAGCCTAAGGCTTATAGGCCCATAAGCCTCACATCATTTCTACTGAAAACCCTTGAGAGACTCTGTGATAGACACATCCGTGACGGACCTCTTCGGGTAAAACCACTTCATAAACAACAGCATGCGTACTCCACTGGCAGGTCAACGGAATCTGCACTGCACAGTGTAGTTTCCAAGATTGAATGTGCGGTGGACCACAAGTGCTCATCACTGGCCGCCTTCATTGATATAGAGGGCGCCTTCGACAAAACCATGTTCAACAGCATCAACATGGCCCTCGACAGACATGGCATAGATTCGACTTTGAGAGGCTGGATCACTAACATGCTCAGGATGAGAGCTGTGCAAGTGACAGTGAACGACACCACAAGGGCTGTCGTAGCAAAGGGCTGCCCGCAGGGGGGCGTCCTCTCCCCGCTACTATGGAACCTGGTCGTAGACAGCCTCATTAAAACCCTGAACGACAAAGGATACTTCACCGTAGGCTACGCCGACGACTTAACCATAATAATAAATGGTACCCATGAAAACACCATATGCAACCTCATGCGCCAAGCTTTGAAAATAGTAGAAGACTGGTGCAACAAATACCAATTATCAGTGAACCCCACAAAAACTGAGCTGGTCCTCTTTACAAAAAAGAGGAAGCTGACTACATTACAACTACCGCGTTTCTTTGGAACTACCCTAAGTCTATCAACTGAAACCAAATACCTGGGCATCTTTTTGGATAAACAGTTGAATTGGGCGAAACATATCAACTACATCACTACAAAAGCCAGTATATCCCTGTGGCAGTGCAAACGACTGCTCGGCAGGAATTGGGGCATTAGCCCCAAGGTCACCTATTGGCTATACACCACAGTAATCCGACCAATCATCACATATGGCTCGCTAGTCTGGTGGCCCAGGACAGACCTAAGTACAGCCCAAAAAGATCTCGAGAAACTGCAACGGTTCGCTTGCGTAGCAGTAACAAGTTGCATGAAAACCACGCCCACTGCTGCTCTACAGGCAATGCTTGGACTGCCGCCACTACACCTCATAGTGCGTGAAGAGGCGGCCCTAGCCGCCTTTAGGCTCAATCTGCAAGGAACCCTGAGCAAAGACTCTAGAGTTAAGCACACTCGCATAAAAGAAGATGCGATCAAACGACACCCAATGATGGCATCACCATGCGACAGAGCCCCGAAACAGCACTACTTTCAGAAGCATTATAGTATCACACTCACGGAAGAACGGTGTGATTACTCAGGCCTGCATGAGTTGAGAGTATACACCGATGGATCAAAGACTGACTCCGGAACCGGGGTCGGAGTCTTCTCACACGATCTCAACATCAATATATCCAGCCCGCTTGGAATATTTAACACTGTCTACCAGGCGGAGTGTGTAGGCATCATACAAGCGTGCTATGCCATAGAAGCCAGGAGAGTCACGGATACAAATATACGTATACTCTCGGACAGTGCCTCGGTGCTCCAATCCTTACGGAAAAGATACATTACCTCGAAATTAATACAAGAATGTCACAACGCACTCGAACGAGTAACGGTTGTTAACCGAAACACAGTGACACTGCAATGGATAAAAGGACACAGCGAATCACTGGGTAACGACGCAGCTGACGAACTAGCTAGGAGAGCATCTGGCACGTCTGTCTGTGGGCCTGAGCCAATCGTGCCCATTCCCTTCAATCAGTTACGCAGGTGGCTACAGGACCTCACCCATACACAAGCAGAGAGTTGGTGGTCCTCGACACCAGGCTGCAGGCAATCCAGGGAGGCTCTGCCCTCCCTGGACGGTGCGCTTACTAGACGGTTATTACGTTTGGACAGGAACGGGCTGCGCCTGGTGACTGGGACCATCACGGGACACTGCTCATTAAACAAACACTTCCATACAATAGGAATAACGGACAGTCCCCTGTGCAGGGCCTGCATGGAGGCTGAGGAGACCATTGCACATGTTCTCTTTGAATGCATAGGCGTCACCCAGATTAGAACAGAAACTCTTGGAATACCCCGATCTTTCACAGATGTTCTTAATAGACCCAGAGATTTGATTAACTTCTGGAGGGAGGTGGGCTGGTTGGAATAACCCACGAAGGCCGCCATGGCTCACGCACAATGGTCCACATAAAGGACTAAGTGCGGAAACCTAATCCTTAACATAGAACATAGATGTGTGTCACCTAGCACTTACATAAATAAGTTTTGAATTCTAAACTTCGTCACATCCCCGCGTCATTGTACTACTCGTAACACGGCGGTCGGTAATCCCCTTTTAATTAGTAGTCCTCGAACCCCTCCCCCGTGGCGTAACGCGTGAAGACACCGGACCCACAACTTTTAACAGGCCGTTACCCTCTCCCGCCCCCCAAACTGGAGCTACTACTGACCTTGGGGGGGACAGAGGGGGTAGTGGTCAGCGGCACATTAATCTCTATCCCTTTGTTGTGGATGCTTTTTAATCGTGAGTGATGTTTGTTGACAAGGAGACGTTGTTTAGATGAGATTAAATGCGATGCTATGCTAATTTAGAGGTTGTGGCTTCAGTAAGTCAGGGGCCATTGTTATTTGTGATTGTGAGCTATTTGCAAATGTAGATTATGTATTGGTGTCAAAAAACATTCAACCAAGTACTAAAACTACAGGAATCAATTATAACATTGTAAGGATATAGCATGGAAGGAAGTAGTCAATTAGAATGGATGTCAGTAGGTCAGTGAGATAGTCGTAGGCGCACGCTTTGATTGTTACGACCTCCCGATATTAATACTATTGTTTGCTACGTATTGTTTTGGTCATAAATGATAGAACAACAGACACAGTTACTCTCTTACATAAGTTCTATTATAGTTTATTGTTCTCTCACTTAATTGATACTAAAATGACAAGGACAGGTAAGCTTTTTAAAGGTTTATAATTTTTTTTTTTCTTAAATGAGTAAAGTGTGATACTTCTTAATTTACGTTTGGCATTGTGTACTAAAATTCGAAGACATGTGACACCCACCAACCCGCACTAAGCCCGGTGGTGGATTACAGCCCGCTCCCTCTCACAGAAAGAGGAGGCCTGTGTCCCAGCAGTGGGAACATTATAGGCAGATTATTGTGTACTGTAAATCAAATATCAGAATAAAAACTGCTGCTATCACTAGCTTGAAAAAATAAACAATAACCAGGAAAATTGTCCCAGTTTCCGCGTAATTATGTATACATACATAGAGGTGGCACTATGAAGAGATAAATAGAAACACAAAGGCGGCCGGTAACACCACGACTCCACGAGACGAGCCATTTCCCTTTTTAATCGAAGCTTTAATATTTACGAGCCTGAAATATTTAACTCTCATTTTCGGAATACGTTCTTAATCGCTGCCCGTTTGCCGTGAGCCCGAAATAATTACTGTTAAATAGGTATAAAGATAATAATAACATGATAAATACCAGTAGGTACCTGGTCTACGCTTTCAGATCAAGTTGGTAAAGATCATTAAAACTAACGAGTTTTCTTCTAAAACTCTTGGAAACAGAAAAACCAATGCTAGCCTAGTTATCTTTGCACGGAAAAATGTTTTTTTCACAGTTTAGAAGTTGTTAGTTGCTATGGTAATGAGAGGGGAACGGAGGATGGTTTTGTCAGTTAAGTTGTTGCTACGAAGACAGACATACATTTGATTTATGGTTTAATTATTAGTTGCTTTATTTGTTAAAAACCTTTTAAATTAATAACCTTTTAAGGGCTACTCAAAATTAAATACCTATTTAAAATTATCTGATTAATATATAGGTTGGCAGCACTTTTGTCGCGCCATAATAATTGTTCCGTTGTAAACTTCCGGAGCAATATTGGAAGGGTGATCGGCAGTTGGTCGTGGTACTGAGTGCGAGTAACATGTTCAGAATTTGTATAAAATAGTGTGGTTATATTTTAGACCAGAAAATAAAGTTATAATAAATTATTGTTTACGCGTGCAGTTTGATTAAACTGTTTTACAGTTACTAGGCAACAGTCCAAACCTCAGTTTCTACTATCCTATACAAGTGTGCTATCATATTATACTTGATGACCAAGTGGAAATCAAATCTTATACCATCTACAGAAATAGTTTCTCATGTAACATCAGACTACAGAACAATTGCTCGTCATGATATGTAGTTTGTGTTGGAACAAGTTCTGCTCCATCTGTGGACGAGTTCGTCGGAATTAGATAAGTTGTGGACGCGTACGTGCACTCGTTAGTGCCGTCTGCACGATATTGACAGACTGACTAACTGACTACTACACGGAGAAGTTCGGCGCTGGCTGCAAGCTTAACACAAGCAATCTTAATGAGCACGTGTGCGCGGGCGCCGCCCGGACTGGTGCACATTACTACTACTATAAGGTATCTGCAGCACACTGCTGCTGGAGTTGATTGTTGGACGTGTGGTACTTTTTATTTATTTATTTATTTATTTATTTATTTATAGTTAATTAAAACGGTACAACACCAATTACATTAATTAACGTAGAAACATACTTTACTTAAAAACTAACATGGTACAGTAGACTCCCTTGCATACTTTCTCTCACAGAACACCAGACATATACGTATAATTTTACTCCATTCATCCGCAAAAATATCACATTCAGGGTTGGCAGTCAGAAGGGCGTTGAGCATCTTCAAAGTACGACACACGGGGGATTCAGCTCTGGCGACAGTTTTGGCCGAAGGTTGCGCAAACAGATTGTGCCGGCGGCTCGGACGGTGCCCGATGTATTTGTCGGGCACAAATAGTCGACAGAAAAGGCCATGGAGCTCTGGGCAGTCTATACGTCCCCGTAAGGTTTTACAGGCTACCGCGAGCTGATCAAGGCCTCTTCTCACCTCCAACGAGTTAAAACCCAACATCCCTAAAAGATAGTTTGAAGGGTACATATAGGGAAAGAAATGATATAACCTTTGGAATAGGCATCTTAGAAAGGTTTTCTGCACCTTTTCAAGCATCAGAGTTTGTTTCGCGGTATAGGGGTGCCAAACACAGGCACTAGACTCGAGTTTGCTTCGAACCAGAGTGGTGTACAACAGCCTAATAACATTTGGGTTGTGAAAGTCACGAGCATTTCGCAAAACAAACCCCAGGCGCCTGAAAGATTCCTTTGCAAGGGTAGAAACATGATCTTTAAAAGTAAGACAGCGGTCGAAAGTCACGCCTAAGTCCTTTATGTTGGTGACACGAGTAATTACTTCACCACCCAAACTATATTCATAATGAATTGGTCGCAACCCTCTACCGTACGTCATGACGTAGCACTTGTTAGTATTGAAAAATAACTTGTTCACAGTGCTCCACTCAAAGACGGCGTCAATATCTTTTTGTAGGAGTTTGCAATCTTCGCTTGTTCTGATGTGTGCGACAAGCTTTAGGTCGTCGGCATATAGAAGGCACTTGGCAAATTTAACATTTGCTATGAGATCATTGATCATGATCAAGAACAGAGGCGGCCCTAACACTGACCCCTGACTCACGCCCGAGCGTGTGTTAAAAGGCTTGGACTCGAAGCAACCATGCCTGACAAACTGCTTGCGATCCCGCAGGTAGTCGGAAAAGAAGTTAAGAAGACCGGACGAGAAACCAATGGCCCCCAGTTTTGTCAAGAGCACATCATTGTCAACTTTGTCGAATGCTTTCCGGAAATCGAAATACAGAGCGTCAACCTGCGTACCGATGTCCAAGCCTTTGGATATGTAGTCTACATGAATCAGTAGATTCGAATTTACAGAGCGACCCGGCCTAAAACCGTGTTGGGCATCAGAAAGAGACACATTTACGCGTTTGTAAATGAAGGTATGGAGTATATGCTCGAAAACCTTGGCAATGGTTGGCAAGATAGCGATGGGCCTGTGTTCCTCTACAGATGTTTTATCACTGGTTTTGGGGATGGGAGTGACTCGCGAAGTTTTCCATTGCTCTGGGTATACGCCGGACTGGAGGGCTAGGTTAAAAACATGACATAGAGGAGCTGCCAAGATATCGTGACACCCCTTAAGGATAAAGGCTGGAATGTTGTCAGGGCCAACCGAGCTACAGGGTTTGAGTTTAGCGATCCCCTTAACTATATCCGGTGGGGTTAGAACGGGAAGAGGAATGTTATCCCCCTCACTAGTCACACTTAAGTTTCTTGGGTCCAGTTTAGGTGTATTGGGCAGAAACACGCTGGCAAAATACTTAGCAAATGCCTCGGCCGCTTCGACACCCGAAAAAGTCTCACCATTGAGTATTACGTTTGGCTCGAAACCGCCCCTTGATCGCAGGTTAGAAACATGCTGCCAGAACTGTCGCGGATTTTTGCCTATGTTATCTTCTAATGTATTACAGTACAATCTGTAGGCGTCCTGGGTTCTTGCTTTTAGATCCGTTCGCAGAGCACTAAACTCTGCATAGATAAGATCACATCGCGAAAGCTTCCATTTACTATGCAGTTTATTTTTACGTTGAGTATCGTTTACTATATCTCTAGTAAACCAGACTGGATACCGCCTATTTCCAGCGATCATTCTCTTCTTCTTTGGAATTGAAGAATCAAATAGGTCATATATTATTTTGTAAAACTTACCAGCAGCGGAGGGTACGTCATTGCAGCAAATAACATCTTGCCATGGAGCAGAACGAATTAGATCACTTAAAAGTGCGTAGTCCCCTTTGACAAAGTTCCAATCCCTACTACGATCAATGTTACTGGGGTCCAATTTTTCCCTATCCTTATGAGTTGTGATGGTAAAGGCAATATCTAACGGAGGGTGATATAAGTCGATTGGAACCAGCTCCGTACCTTGGACATGCTCGCAGTTTACTTCGGTACCCTCCCGAGCCAACACTACGTCTAACTTACTCCCACGCATATTCACCACTTCATTCATCTCAGCTAGACTACAAAAGCTTAAGAAATAACAGTAATAATTATTGACATTGACAGATGCACTTTTTAAGTTAAGGTCGCCTAAAATCATCACCGTTCCGTTCAAATTAGAGATTATGCTCTCAACCTTGCAGAACCACGTCATGTAATCGTCATCAGTTGCGGTGGGCTTTACGTAGACAACACACACAGATATGCTAAGGCCGAAAATTGTAATCGTAGCCCATAAGTCTTCGCCACGCTCAGTCTCTAGATCTTGCCGCCTCTTCATAGTAACGCCGGGACGCGAAGCCAGCAACACGCCGCCACCAAGAGTCACTCTGTCTCTGCGTAGGATGCTCCAATCTCCGGATGACATTTCTGAATCCTCAACTGAATTGTCCAGATTTGTCTCTGTTACAGCTATTAAGTCATGATCGGAGAGTAACAAGCTTGATCTCCATGTAGGTAACTTGGTTTTGAGCCCACGCACATTCTGGTACAGTAAACGCAGATAGGCATTACGAGCAGTAGAGGCGGGAAAGGCAGGAACGTTGAAGTGCTTACTGAGTCTCATTACTTCGGGCACGAAAGTTACGACGCCACGGTTTGACGCAAATATCCTCTGCCCAATTTTGGGCTGCCATAACTTGGTCAGCCAGTTTCGAGGGCACACCCAACTTGAAGGAGGCGTATTTTCCACGGGATTTGAGCGCTTCTACCGTGCAAACATCAGTACCACAGATGGTAATTAAGTGGTCACGAACCTGGTTATCAGAAGTACCCAGCTTCACGTAGAAGAGGTGCAGGTATCTCCATCTTTCCGAGGCCTCTAAATTGGTAGTACCCGGTGCCGCTGTTCCACGCAAAACATTGCCGAGCGAACGTCGGGAGCGCCTATGTCGAACTTCCGTCCAACCATCCTTCAAATGATCCTGGGCTGTGTCGCCAATCGTAACGTCCGCTACAACAGCAGGCACTGGCAAGAAGGTACGGTGCTTGGGAGCCTGGTGAGTGGCTGATGATACCAGGTTACCTTGGTGGTGTTTGTCTCGTATGTCCAACTCACATATTTTTCGATCCACCGCCTTCACCCCTTCCGGCGCTATCGATATGAGATCTCCTACTTCCTCAATATCGTTCGATGGAGCAGTGAGTAGCTGAGAAGTTGCCAACCGTGACTTGTCTTGAATTTCCTGATGGCGTTTCTCCGGGTCCCTCCCCTTTGCTCCTTTTTGAAGACTAGCTGACCTCATTCTGACTTCGAGCTCGATGGTAGTTTTTTGCATGGCCGCACATAGATTTTTTATGTCAGAGACGTCCTTAACCAGGGTGGACAGCATTGCGTCATGCTCAGCCTTCCACGTAGACAGCTTTAGGTCATGTTCAGTCCTCCACTTAGTTAAGAGCTGCATGAGCTCACTCTTCCATTCCAAACATGCACAGGTTGAGTCCATCACCGAGTTGTTGGGTGACTCATAGATATTCGGCCTCCTGCCCCTAATGGTCACATTTGCACTATAATCCTTCGCATCGTATATGGAAGTCGATGGAATGTCAGGAACAGATTGCGATTGTCCTGGTATGGGGGTCTTCGGAGATTTAGGAGGAGTGCGATGCATTTTCGGCATTTATATTTGATACAATACAAATGGGGGCCGGGGAGAACTGCAGTCGAGTAGAGGGTGTGTGGACGCGCAAACGTAGCGTATACAAACAACAATAACAAAACAATGCTCGAAAACTTGTTATTTCTATTTTGGGTATCTGGAACGCTTATGTCAGGATTCTTCGCTGAGTGTTGGTAGCACCAACGACGGCACCGCGAGTATGTAATGCACGGCGTAACAGCATTTATGCCCCGCACTTAACGGCGATTATCCGTTGCACACGCGTTTGAGTCAGGATGATATGCACTTTCACACAGTATTTCGTTATTTTGTTAACTTTATTTTTTTATAGCTTTGAGAAGGCTAAACGTTTCACAATTATATTAGCACTGAGTTTTTCCGAAGTATATTTGAATTTATAAGACAAAACTAGTTGAAAAATCGGTAAAATAATTAAATAAACGACAGGAGCAAATTTTGAGACTACCGCGTTCGCAGCGCGTTCCCGCGCTAGTCTTTTAAAGGTTTAGCATGAGCATAGAATAATCAGTAGCTGAGTTGAGCTACACGATTACTGACAAATGTGTGCAATGACTGGAGCCTACTGGACAGGTCCACTTTATCTGTGTGGGTCTTTCCTCAAAATACTATCTCAGACATTAATCTGCATGGTCCTTAGATGACCTGACCAAGATTATGTCTGGACTTTACAGGAACCTGTGAAGTCGGAGTTTGTTTCGGTCTTTCTTCTTAGAGTCGTCAGTTAGGAAACACCGAACTCATCTCGTTTTAAAACATAATTTATTTTTGACGTGATATAGAGTTTTTTTGAACCAATTTACAAAAATATCATTTAGTCTATAACGTTCCCACTGCTGGGACACAGGCCAGCTCTCTGTGAGAAGGAACGGCCACGGTAATAGTGGGCATAGTGCGGGCTGCGGGCACAGCGTGGGATGTCACATGTAGAATTTTGAAAAAAAAAAGGTTTACTGTTATGTTAGTATCCGATTAAATCCTAATGGAATAGTGGTGTTACTGTGTTAGTAATACTTTATCAATTTACTAGGTCAAAGTTAAAAATAACCAAAAGAAAGTTATTAAGAAAATACAACTTCGTATAGTAGGTACCTACCGAAGTCGGGTAGTAAAAATGATGACCATCGGCATCACCCGCAAGTGTGCAATACAAGACTGACCAAAAAAAAACCTCGTCAAATGCATAACCTCCTCCTTTTTTGAAGTCGGTTGGTAACAAAACATCATCGAAATAGAAATAATAAACATTTATGTTTATTCCTGTTTCCAATTAGGAAGCTCAGGTTAAAGCAACTTTACTAAAGTTACTTGTTGCATGTTTTTCTTAATTATCCCTGCACGTGCCCCTTTCCCTCAGTCTGGAGAATTTTGAAGTTTCCTCGAACAATTGTGTTGAAGGGCATCAGTCACCTCGCCACGTGTTTCAGATGCCTTGTAAAAATAAAAATAGACTCCCATTTCTAATGGAAATGTTTGATAAGAAACTTTTTTGTAACTCGTGCGTTTTTGTAGTCTTTAAACATCTGTCTGTTGCAGTTGTCAAAAAGTTAGCCTTCATTAGGGTAGCAGTTAGAATGTGGGCACTCCTGAGGGGTACTCTTTAAGAAGTAGTTAGATTTAACTTTCGCATGCGTTTGACGTCTTAAGACGTCAAATGAAAGGGCTTACTTTATGAGGGTCTTAAATATATAGTTTTATAATTTTAAATTATATTGTTTTTAAGTTCAAACTCAAAACTCTTTATTGCATTCATGTGTCATGTAGTTGTTACAATTTAAGTAAGTTCCAACATGAAACCCGGTTGGAGCACGGCAACATAATGACAATTTTAACACAAGTTGGTAATACTAATAATAACATAATAGTAAGCTGTATGTAATTACTTACTCACTTACTGTACTTACTTACGTAACTTACTTACTTAGTTATTTAAGTAAATAGACCATTCCCCTCCCATATCTCCGAAACTACTTAAAATTTTGAAAAACAAATTACAGAAAATAGTTCTATACCTATAGATTACAGGAAAACCTATAAGAAGCCCATGGTCTTAAAATAACATGGTGAATCTCTCAATATTATGCACACAAACTTACTTTTGCTGTTGGAATGTATTGGAGAACATGTTTTTCAATTACAATGTTAAATTTGTTCTTGGGATAAATTCATCCCGACTACGGAACCCTTCTTGGTCTTGGCCGGTTTTTTTTTTCTTTAGGACCAACTTTAATTTTATTAAAATATATAAATGTCTGTACGCGAACAAAGGTTCAGTATGATTTCAAAACTTATATTCAAATTGAGGCGAAGTAAAGTGCTAAAAAAGCACCTTCAACCTAATGTTCATAATTCTCTTTCTAAGCTCTTGACAAATCACCCTCTAAGTATTCTATTCTATTACGAGTACAATGTAGCCGCAAAAATATAGTAAAGAAATGAAATTTTATTTTGAACGGCTTTCATTCACAAGTTGTCTGACATGATATATGTATAAGTACACTCATCTCAATATTCTTTTTTTAGCCTAGTTTAAAGAGTTTTGATATTCTGTCAAAGATACTTTGTCAGAAGCAATTTTCTCCGAATCTAATACAGTAAGACTTCTTTGTCTGTACAATCTAGACGCAGCCAATTGGTACGTTTCCTCAAAGTTCTTATGAAGACACAGACATAAATACAGAGCAGTATTGGAAAATAAAGTAGGTGGTTCATGGAAGTTCAGCGGCAGAGGAACCTGAGTGGTTCTACTTCGCGACTCTGCTTTATCATTCACGAGAAATAGCAGTGAACTGTTTGTGACGTCAGAGATATGGAGAACGTTTATTGCTAACAGAATAAAATACACACACATGATACATGATCTTAATATATTTATAATTCTTCTGTACGTATGTTGTGTTTGTCACTTAAATCCTCCTAAACGGCTGGACCGATTTAGATGAAATTTTGTGTGTATATTTCAATGGGTTCCTGGCTGCTTTGAAAACACAGTTGGACCCGGTAGGTGGCGCTGCAGTCGGGTTCTAGGATCGTTCAGACAGGACAACGTCTGTCGGGTCCGCTTTATCGTTACGTCTATACAAATACATCGCTAGCAACTAGCAAGTCAATCAACCTGCCAGCCTTCTCCCAACTAAGTTGGTGTCGGCTTCAGTCTAACCGGATGCAGCTGAATACCAGTATTTTACATGGAGTGACTGCCTATCTGACCTCCACAACCCAGTTACTGGGTAATACGATACCCCATTAGTAAGGCTAGTTGTCAGAATTTCGGGCTTCTGATGACCCGTAACGACTGTCAAAGATAAACGAATAACAGCCGAGAAAAACGGCTTAACGCGCTTTCCTAGATACGGAGTCTCGGTTTGTAAAGATGGTCACCCATTCATGGACCAACCCCATCAAACGTAGCTTATCCTGATGCATCGACCGGTGCAGCTGTTATTACTTAGCCACGAGCCTTATCGCTAGCAATTATACAGAAGAAAGAAAATATCACCAATCACTTGAATTAATGCATAAACACAATACATATGTCATCACAACAAAACCTAACAAACTAAATGTTTCGCACGTGCTTACAACTGAACTGAACACGCACAAGCCACAAAGTTCGTTCACCTTTTGCGCAGATTTGTCATGTTTATAGCCTCCAATAGAACTTATATGAGAGCACGTGTACGGGGACATTTGTCTCAAGTACGTAGTGACGCGCCGTGATCCCGGCCCGTCCCGCGGGACCCTGCGCTTACACCTCACTACTTCTCCGCACTTCGACAACTATCCCTCTCTAGAGGTACCGATTTTTTTTTCGTATATTTTTCATACTGAGTGAGGTGAGGAATCTTTTCAGAAAGAAATAAGTCCTAACGTTATTTTCGTGTGAAAAGAGCTATAAAAATGTTGAATAAGAAATATGAATACGAGAAAGTTTCAGGGTTTTAGGTAGCTATTTGTGTGATTTTCATGGATCATCGCTATACGAGAGGATTTTATTATTCTCACGCGTGGAATAATAATTAGATGGGTATTTAGTAGAATCTTGCCTATCATATCAATAAACTCAAACCTTACTACTTCAATATCTTGCATACCAGTGGGTTACAAGCAAACGAATATGCATCAACAATATGTCAGCTATTCAAGTAGGTACCTACTTAATCCTCGAACCACGATACCGGGTATCGAACCCTCAAACCATAGTGTAGAAGTCAAACACCCAGCCACTTCACCATCCACGTGGACCACGTTAACGAAGTAGGTGTATAATATTTTACTTAAAAATACGTCTGTACACGATAGAGTGAACAGGAAGAACTCGGTCGCTATAAACGCTAACCCCCTTTTCTTAAAAAGACTAAAACGCTTTACAAACTAAGATTAGTTAAAATAGTGTTTTGTCTTCTTCTTAAAGAAATTGACAAAACACTGTTTTGACTAAAATAGGTTTAAGAGCGTGTAAGTTTTTTTTATGAATAAGAGGGTATAACGCGAACCCTTATCTAACCGCTCCAGCCACAATCCGCTCGTCCAATAAGGTCGAGTCGAAGCTTCTAGAAGGTTCTAGAAGCTTCGAAACAAATGACGCGCAGCCTCGTCGTTGACTTTTCAGAGCGAGACGTATGTCAACAGTCAACTAGGCTGCGCACATTTTTTAGATACTTCTATTAGATTTACAAAATTAGGTCTTCGCCCCCGACTATTTATGTTAAAAGGGTTAATATTATATGTAAAGTCGCGTGCCTTGGCCCTCGGCACAGCTCGCGAACTAGCAACACCGCCGATTCACACACACATCCCTGTTACGGTGGAAAGTACTGCTGACGCCCTTTTGTCTTACATTTTGAAATTATTTCTCTATATGCGGATTGCAGATAACTTCGCCTCTCGGTACTCGTAGCTCTTCGCTCCAATAAATATATTTCACAAGTTGTTTCAGTATCGGAGCCGTCGTGAGGCTGAATGTTCATATTGCTTTCCTTTAGAAATATTTCAGTATAGCAAACTAATATCGGGAAAATGTTATGCCTGATCCACTGAAGTAATACTAAAATAGCTTGAGTTTGTTGTTATTACTTAACAGGTACTGTACTGTTCGAAATATTACAACAGCATGGGTCAAGGTTGCGCTAAATAAAACTGCGTCTCATGAACATAAACTAGCGCTTACTTGCTTTTATTTTCGGAACAATAAAACATTTCAATTTGTAGTTTTCTCATAAACCCACCGAATTTGTTACGTAATGCTAAGGAGGCAAATCGTAATGTTTTTCTTGTTTTTTACTTCACAAACTTTAAATGAAAAGTTGAACTAAACAAGTTTTTAGATGATGATAAATGAAAGTATGTTTATGTAAAATGTCTGAACTTATTTCCCTTTCAGTAGATTACTTTAAAACTAAAATTATTCGAGTCTTCGCGTTTGCTACCTCACACTAATATTATAAAGGCGAAAGTTTGTGAGTGTGTGTGTGTGTGTGTGTTTGTTACTTCTTCACGCTCAAACGGCTAGACCGATTTGGATGAAATTTGGTACGTAGATAGTCTAGACTCTGGATTAACTGGGCTACTTTTTATCCCGGTCTACGCGGGTGAAACCGCGGGGCGCAGCTAGTTGTCAATAAGAGTGTCAATAGCCTTGTCACTGGAAGCTGAAAACTACATTTGTTTTTTTGGAAATTAATCCGTAACTTCCCGCTCGACAACCGGGGTCAAATCTCTGAATATCTCCCCAAAAGTTTGGTAACTAACGGAACAGCCAATCAGACTATACAATAGTACTAGCAGCCAGTGCTTAGGTTAATTCGTCGGCAGTTAGTGCGCGTCTAGACGCTCACAATCCTGACGTAATGATCTGACAGGCGAGGGCTTGCGGTCATAGATACGTACACATCTGGCATCAGTGCTCCCAAGTACATATTATTACAAAACACAATGGGCGGGTTGGTTAGGTAATATGTTTCGGGACATTTCATTCATGTCTATTTATCTTTATTCAAAAAGTACTTGTATAATAACTGATCGATTACACTACACTACACACACACACACACACACATACACTCACACTATATACACACACACACACACATACACTCACACTATACACACACACACACACACACACACACACATATTACACTATATTTAATTAAACTTCAGTACGAAGAATTCGATCTACGAGATTATCAATTTGTGAACAATTATAATTTCAGGCTGTTCAAGTCCAAATTTTGGCACAGATGTTTTCATTAACTGTAAGCCAGAGGATTATAAATTAAGTTAAAAATTAAACGTATTTAATGAATTAACAAATCCGGAACCTAGCTTACAGATTCTATTTTGTAAATCTTATTATAAACAAAAACGACTTCAAATATTGTCAATACATTTCGATTCATCAGCAGGTTATAGGTAATTTACGAGCACACCTTACGTAAAACCTCCATAAAGTGATGAGGTGTGCCGAGGTCACAAGATAATATCATTGGAACAAAACAAAGTGAGTAATGTCCCCTCGAGACGAGCCCGTGCCGTGAGAGGAGAGGGGACACGCTGATTACTCGCGAGGGAACTTACTAATTAGATGCCTCGCGGTATCCATCATGTTTTGTGTTCTTTTTTTGAGAGATGATCCGAGGGTTGGTATGAACGTAAAAATAGATTCCTATTCATTATTTCGTAGTTTCAAAGTTGAAAAACAAAAACTTTAACGAAAATCAATAGTGTAAAGGGCTACTATTAGGGGCCAATAACTATCCCGTTCCCACTATTAAATATAATTATTCTAATTTGCTCTATTTGTTTTTATCTTGGTATAAAAATATCACTCAAGCGAAGTAGATAAAACATTGTTTACTATCACTACACGAGCGTATCCAGCGATCCTTCTTCCATTCTGTGTCCTTGGTCCGCGAAACCACCCTTAAAACGCACAGGCTCTTACGCTGTTTTCCTCCTGTATCTGCTTAGATATATTCACCGGCTACACTTGAAACTAGGAAGGTAAAAGGTCGTAAGCGACTGTTTCTTTCAAGAGCTTTGACACGGGGCTTAATAAATAGGCTTTCGATATTCGATGGGACATATTGTGCATACTGCTCTACGTTACGTTATATGCTACAGTTTGTCAGCGTCGGGTAAAGACGGTATTATGTTATGTATCCGTTCACGCCGCGCGCCGGGACGCGTGAAATATTGATGATGTGCGATTTGTTTCAGACTTATGATATTATTTTCCGTTTTTCGGGAACAGCGAGTGCTTTAACCCTGCTCCTGTAAACAAAAAGCTCTTTGTAAAACAGTGTTTTACTCAAGATATTTATTCGGCTTCTTTATATTCTTTCTTGAGATATGCGGGTCAATGTTCGCTTTGTTTAAAGACCGTTAGCAGAATGTTTACTTAGTTTTGTCTATTTAGACAGGTTTCTGAATCTAAACTTGATATTTCTGAATCTGTACTTGATATTTCTGATTGTACACTATAATGTTGCTTCAAAACAATATAAAGTTTCTTTAGTTTCATTAACTTGCCATACATACCGACAGACATGCCTCGTTTGACCCGTATTTAACTGCTGAACTAACACCATTACTTCTAACTGCAGTTTCCCTCACTTTTTCTCGTTATTGATGTCCTAAATAATTCCCTAACCATCTATTCAGATGGTGTGTAGTCTCGCAGCATCGCTGGCTCGATTACCTCATAATCACACGGTGCGCGAGCGTCATTTGTCAGACGCAAAAACTGCTGTCCGCGTCCCCCGCTACCTCTGCCTATGTAGGCTAACGCGTGGATTAATGATACATCCAGCTCATGAGCCGAAATGAGATCCGTCTTCATCTGTGATGGTGGACGAGTACAGCTGGAGCTCTGCCCATATCGGTGTGTATACAGGTCGATCTATGTTGGGCTGTGTAATGCGTATGCGTGTAATTATGATTGGTAATGACTGTGTTCTATCATGAAATGAAGTACGAGTATGATTGGTCATTATGTACTTACCAACTGCTGCAATAAAAATAGCAGTAAGTACATAATTAGATAGTATATAGTTTGTCAGAAATGTAGTACTAATCGAGTGGTATCTAAAGATCCTTTGTCTTCTTACTTCATAATTACATAAAGAGTTTTTTAAACGTATTTGAATCACAATGGGCTGTAAAGTCAAAATGTTAATATTATGTTACTAAAATAATATTAATATCCTCTTAAAAGTAGCCAAGGAGAATGTTCTCAGTTGAAAACAGTACAATATTTTAAGTAAATAGTCCGCAGGTCATCCCGCAGCCCGCTCGTGGCTCGTGGCTCGTGGCTCTATTGTTGTACACCACATAATGCTAACATTGCAACCTTTCCTTTTTTCTTTTTTCTTTTAAACTCTACTTAACCCTTTGACTGCGCAGTGAGGTTCCTATCGTTACTGGTTACTACACTAACAAGGATTCGCTTTTTACTAGTTATCAAAGCGATGCTTGTATTATACGAAGTACTAGGTACGCCATCTTGTGATGGAAGTAAGTAATAAACAAATTGGTTTATATATTGATCTATCCTTATTAACTAAATTGCCTTTATAAAATTTGGAGATATGACGAGTGTGTAGCTGATAACGTGTATTAACGTTATGTAGCAGTAACTGCAGGCGGCTGTATGCAGCGTGTGACGTCACTGTACGGTTATTAAAACGCATTTCGGTCACGTTAGCGCACTGGCGTGGTGTCTCGACGTGGAGCGTGCTCAGCAGCACGTATGAAACACATCGCGGCGCTGACCGAAGCACCGCCATACAACGTTTATACGAGATGTAAAGATCGCACGCATCTGCTCGCAGCCTCCCTCATCTAACCTTAACATGTAATTCATCTCAAATGACTGGTCCCGGCGACACCAGATAAGGTATCTGCGTAGGTCGCGCGGAGGTCACCGGATCGCTTTTTGTACGCTCGTCACTCGCGTCAACAAGATTAATTGGTCGCGATATCGCGGCGCGGCACATGTCCACGCGGCCGACTGTACCGCGTACAGATACACGTCTCAGCAAATTGTTTGCAAAACTAAACCGAGTGAAACGCCATGAATATTTGAAGCGGTTCATTAATTTAAATAAAACGATTCGTTTACGTTTTATTTCCAAGTCGTAAGTTATAAAACTGCTGGCCTGATTTAGAAATGAATAACTGAAGGATTAATTAGTGAGTAACGCAAAGCTTTGCTACGCTGCTACGGCGTAGCGTGCGTAGCTTGTGTCGCTCGTAGCGGCGTAGCAACAAAAGCAGCGCACGCCGCACTCATTCTAATGGGCGTTTTAAATAACCGCACGACGAGTTAATGTTTAATTAATTAATGCTTGTTAATGTATTTAGTTTCGTCGTGCGTTCACTCGCATGCAGTGAATGACAACGTATTGCGTGACAGTTATTTTGGCTTGTTATTCATTTATACACTCGAGCGCACAACAAAAGCTGTAACCGCTTAATTTTGTAACATAATATATAACAAGCAATTATTTTCCGAATTACACAACTAAGGCTCATTAGGCTGAAGTAAATAGAACTCATAGCAACAGCGTTACGTCTAAAACTCCAGATAACTCGCTGAATGTTAAGAGCGTTAACGCCTACAGCATTTCATACAAATTTTCAAGTCATTTTTTTTCGAAATGAATGAACCGAGTTTAATGAAACTTCACACGTATAAGCAGGATACATAGGTCTTTAAAGTTAGTTAAGAACATTTTCAAAATGTCTAATTTAAAAGAAGATAATTGGAAATCTCTGTTTCTATGGAATATTTAAAATCGGATGCATTTAGCTGTAACACTATTTTTCAAAAATGTTCTTAACTAACTTTTTAGACCTATGTATCCTGCTTATACGTATGAAGTTTCATTAAAATCGGTTCATTCATTTTGAAAATCAAGGACTTCAAAGTTTGTATGAAATGCCGGTCGGCGTTAACGCTCTTAAGTTTTTTTTACTAAACTATAGAGCTTTCCTAATCTACTGCCCCCCTCTCTCCCCTCACCCCGCACCTCCCCCCGGTCCTCACAAAAAGATAGCGTATCGCGGCATCGCGTCGCGATTTGCGTCTTTTCATCACATCGAGCGTGTCGTTCGGTTCAAGCACACAATACTGCGTGACATCGCTGTCACGTCGTGTTAGATGCACTGTGCTAGTGGCAGCCTGTGCAAGTATTAATAACCATTGAATGTAACGTGTGAACTGTTAACGTGGCGTACACCATGCTACCTCAACCAGTCCCTGTTCCCAGGATAGAACTATTCAGGCGCAGTTGTGTGTATATGGCACCACTTATATATAACTCACTACCTAACTGGAACAGAACTGCCTTACAAAAAATTCTGCGTGGTTTTGAAAAAATTGTTGATATCGCATAGTTTTTAGGGTTCCGTAGCAAAACGGAACCCTTATAGATTCGTCATGTCTGTCTGTCTGTCCGTCCGTACGTCACAGCCACTTTTTTCCGAAACTATAAGAACTATACTGTTGAAACTTGGTAAGTAGATGTATTCTGTGAACCGCATTAAGATTTTCACATAAAAATAGAAAAAAAAAACAATAAATTTTTGGGGGTGGGATACTTAGAACTGAAACTCAAAAAATTTTTTTTCATCAAACCCATAAGTGTGGGGTGTCTATGGATAGGTCTTCAAAAATGATATTGAAGTTTCTAGTATCATTTTTTTCTAAACTGAATAGTTTGCGCGAGAGACACTTCCAAAGTGGTAAAATGTGTCCCCCCCTGTAACTTCTAAAATAAGAGAATGATAAAACTAAAAAAAAATATATGATGTACATAACCAAGTAAACTTCCACCGAAAATTGGTTTGAACGAGATCTATTTAAGTAGTTTTTTTTAATACGTCATAAATCGTAAACCGCAATTTACCTTTCATTCAATGAACTCAAATATAAAAATTAAAAAAAAAACATTTAATTTCTTACATGCGTGAACCATTATTTTCTAATAATAAATCTGTAACAGGTGCCTAAGTAAATAATGATTGACTTAGGCATGATTTACTTAGGCAGTAGTCTTTATGGTACGGAACCCTTCATGTGTGAGTCCGACTCGCACTTGGCCGGTTTTTATTCAATCGGCGAAATTCTCAACAAAAAATCATGCCAGTCCTACCACTTCAGGAATGCATTGTAGTCACTTAGTTATTTGAAGTCACTTTTAGTCATTTTAAGTTACTTTGGTAATTACCTTATAGCTACTTACCTTACTATTTAAATATATAGTGTGTAATTTTAATTCAAATTGGTTTTGACTTCATCTTATTGTTATTTTCGTTCATAGCGCTAAAACTCGAATTTAATTACCTGACAACTGTTATTTATTTGTCTATAATTTTATTGTATGTTAACTAACGTCCATTAAATATTTGCATACCAAAACTGCATGGCGGAATGTGTCTTTGCACCTTTTATATGTAACATCTTTTGTACCCACCACATTTTATGCAAATAAACGATTTTGATTTTAATTTTGATTGATTTGATTTTTGAGTTAACCTATGTTACTCTAAATAGATGTTGATGAAAGAAAGAAAGAAAGAAAATACGTTTATTTGCGGTAAACATGACGCAAAGGACAACAAAATAAAATAACAATTTATAAAACAAGTTTTGGGGAAAATATGAACGGTTGTCTATAGTGTATTTAGACTTGTGACTATTCCAAAATGGGAAAATTGGTAATGGTGACTTCCAGACTTCCAGCAGAAACGAACAGCCACCAATAAGTGTCCTAACGACCATGATACCAAGCCCCAACCATTGATGACACGATGACATCCACAAAACGTAAAGTCCTGTCCTCAAAGGATCCTGACGGTTGTGAAACGATGAGGAAAATTGACGAAATTGTGCGGCGACGCATACCGTGACGTCACTCGTCTGGAAAAGTGTTTGTTCGTTCTTGTGTGTGTGGGTGTGTGTGTGTGTGCATTTTTTGATATTGTTGTTGTAGACATGGATGTATGTTTTTTTGAAACGTATTGATGACAAAGTGACAATATTCTAAACAAAATCATTACTTTGGGGTCGGCTTCCAGTCTAACCGGTACAATATTACAAATTAATGTGTGGTTAATGAAAATTTAAATATAAAACATAATGTTTATTAAATAAAACGTTGATTGATGTTGAGTTTTCTCCAAATACTAGTAATATTAAAGTTGTCAAGATTTCAGCGCTGCATAAAGTAATAGAGTATTTCTATGTCTTCATTCACATTAACTTGAAGTTTCGTTTTATTTACATTTGTACTGCGACCTGCCAGAGACGTTTCTGAAGTAATATTTCAAGCGAACACTTAAATATTATGAACAGCTCAATACAGTCCGTCTCTAAAAGTGAAAATACTTAACGTTTGGAAATAACATTCCACCCGTTTCATAGCTATCATCAATCACATGAATTAAAAGTTACCACAGATGGTCAAGTCATAGTACACTATAAACTATTCACGCAGTTATCACTCCTAATTGAAGCGGTTAGTGTCTATTATCGCGTGACAGGACTTAATCCAACGTATCTGTTTGTGTCTAAGGTAAGCACTGGGAAGGATTATACAATCACTCAATCGAGTTCACGCGAAGTGCGAGAAGGAGCTCTGTTTCGGTGACCATAAGGTTGAAATTGCATTGTGTTGGTGTGGACTACTAATTATGATTAAAATATGAGTTGATCTGTATGAGGGTAATGGACCAGGCTGCTGACGGATTAATAACTGAGGTGCGGAGATATTACTCTCGGCTTAGTTCTGACTAAATGCGCAGTCATTACTATTTAGCAGTCAAAGACGGAACTAGAGAGAGCACACTACATCACTCACAGGTACCTCTGTTGTTGAGCTCGTTTTCGATAAGTGGAATTAAAAAAAAATGTTTATTGAAGAAATTCACAGTGATTTTAAATTATTAATAACAACGGATTTATGTTTGTTAACCACTATTCAATGGAAGTAAGAAAATATTGTTATGATCCTGTAATTCCAATCACACTGTCTCCCTCTAAAATAAGGCATCATCTTACTCTAAGTAATAGAAACCATCTCCAATGTTCACATAGTTAATCTTAATGTAATACAGGGAAAGAACCAAGATACCAGCGCGTTAGTAACTACCAGTGAGGGGCTGCGCCGTCGACTCTCAGCGGCTAACACCCGCATCAAAGTATTTAATCCGCCCTCGACTCGCGGCTGCGTAATGAAAGAGCGACAAAGACCAACAGGGATGCGCGAGGGGTGGGGGAGGGGTGGGGGATAAGAAAACGGTAACGGAGCCGTGAGGGGCAGAAGGACCAGGACCGTGCTGCTCCATAAAAGCGGCAACAGCTCAATTTCTAACGAACCTAATACTTTCAAACAAAATCGCTTTTCGTATCTGTCTGTGTGACCGCTAAGTTCTTCTAAATGACACGATGGATTTTACAGCGGTTTTCACCATAAGCTTAGACATTTTCACAGGAAAGTTTATGTGTGAATATTTAACTTAGATATAGCAAAGAAACCTTGATGTTTTCACGTCACTTTAGTACGTGGATGCAACCTGTGTGAAGCATGGGCCAGTCGCTAGTTTTGAATAAAGTATCGACTCATGACGTAAAGGCAAAGCAAAGAAAGTTGAGCACCTTATTTTATAAGTTGAGCTACACGAGTACCAACTGACAAATGGATGCACTGACCAGACAGGTTCACCCAAATCTGAGTGGTTCTTTCCTTAAAAGACCATCTCAGGCACTTATCTGCATGGTCCTCATATGGCTGACGAAGGTTATGTCTGGACTTTACAGGAACCTGTGAAGTCGAAGTTTGTTTCGATCTTTCTTCTCAGAGTAGTCAGTTTGGAAACACCGAACTCATCTAGTAAAACACAATTCAATATTGACGTGTAAAAGTGTTTTATCAACTAATTTACCGAAATCAATACCTATATTAATCATCATTATCATTTATAAAGGACAGATAAATAATTATTAAAAAAATTATTATCTGTTTTTGCAAGATCTAATCTCGTCTTTTTCAGAGTTTTCCTTCTGTACTATGCTGTAAGCGTGTCCCAAGTTGTTATTTCGGCAGCGACAATGAAGCGTCTCGCCTGCTTGTGATGTTGTCGTGAAAAAATAAACTTTTTAACTTGTTTTGTGCGACTGCCCCCGGGCGCCCCGGCTGCCCCCGGCTTCCGCTTTGTTTACCGCCAACATTAAATAATGCCATTAATTACAATTAGCGTGTAATTAGTTGCAACGTCCATGTTGCTTATTGAGTTTTTGTTGCAGCGTCCATGTTGCTTATTGAGTTTTTGTTTTCGTTTCGAAACAATAAATTGGTTTTATTTCACAATGAAATGCGTTCAGTTTTATGTTAAACTAGCTTTTGCCCGCGGCTTGGATGTCGGGAAATATCCCACGGGAACGTTCTACCGCTAAACTCTTCCTTCTCTACCTCCTCTAAGGAACTCTTCCTTCCTTCTCTAAGGGAACCTGTGTGCAAAAATTGAGCTTTTTTAAGTTCAATTGAGGAGTCAGTTAGTCAGTCAGTCAGGACTTCTCTTTTTATTTGTATAGGTAGATTGGTCCCGAAGATTTCGAGAACACTTAACAACTTCTACATGAAATACTTGACTACCGAATAACACAACATAATCAGCCTATAATGTTCCCACTGCTGGGACACAGGCCTCCTCTCAGTGAGAGGCAGTGGGCCGTAATCCACCACGCGGGCCCAGTGCGGGTAGGCGGATATCACATATATTCATATCTTCGAATTTTTTGGATCTATCTTAAAACCATGAAGGAAACCGGCATATCGGTTTCCTTCATGGTTTTAAGAGCAGTGGTGATGAAATTAAGTACAAAAAGTAAAGCGCCTGCCTGGGTTCGAACCCAAAACCGACAACTCGTAATTGAGGGCCACCACTGCTCACTACTGCTGAAGTACCGAAGAATACTTTGCAAATACAGTATTATTTTTAATAGTTTTTAAAGAAATATCGAAACAATAAAATGAAGTAAAATATCCATGAGTAAAACATAAGCTAAATATCATATAAATGTTCAAACATAAATCCCCTGTAACTATGTAAACTCAACACTAACTATAAGTAAGCCAGGCTCTGCTAGCAGTTCCGTATGCTAATTTTCGTAAACATTATTACGTTCTCTCGACAACATTATGAAGGTATTCGCACGAACTTACTTGCAGTTTTAATATCACCCTGTAGAGCCGGGCTCTGGACTGAAAAGCGAACTTCTTTCCTTATAACGTCACCGGGAGACGCGCAATATAAGATGGAACAGAAAGGTAACGCAGAAGGGCTATTTTTATTAGGTGTTATTAGGTTTGACGGGAGAGGCCGCGGTGAACTACCGCTACAGTATAGATAACAGCGGACGGCTAGAGGAGCGGAACGGTGATATCATTTTCTTTGCATTGTTTAAATTCAATCTCTACTATTGTATAATTGCATAGCACATGTGTGAGCACTATGTAGCTAATATAAAGCTACCTTTTACTGGGTTCGTCTTTCACTGACTTGAATGTGCCCTGGCGGTTGAGAGTATGTCATGCTCACTCGCGGCTTCGCCGGCGTGGATGTCGGAAAATATCCCAAGGGAACCTGCTACCGCGAATTCCTTCCTTATTCCTTGTCTACATTATAAAGGGAACCTCTGTGCAAAATTTCAGTTTTCTAGGTCCAAGGGTTTGGGCTGGGCGTTGATGAGTCAGTCAGTCAGTCAGTCAGTCAGTCAGGACTTCTCTTTTTATTTATATAGATTTAGTTGTTTTTAGTTTTATGTTTTTTATTACGGACGCTTTTAACGTGCACGTCTCTCTACATTGTTCTCACATGTAGATTTTCAATATGAACGATGTAACCAATATTTTGTAAAAGTTTCTTGCCCGTTCTCCTCCATAAGGATCTACGCTTTGGAATGGGCAACTAGCTTCATCTTTCTGACTGAGCGACCCAAGAATTGAAATTGAATTGTCAAGGGGTCGGCCCTTGACAATTCAAAAGTGCCTGTAATTGGTTTATTTGAAATAAATGTTTTGAGTTTGAGTTTGAGTTATAGTTTTTTTTAATCTAAGTATTAAAAATACCCAATTCGTTCTAATTACATATTTTTGTTTTATCTGTTTGCTAGATCTTGCTGCTGCGCATCAAAGAAGTTGAACCTTCTGCACCTCTTCTTGCTGTCACCCAAATATTCCCGGGATTAGTGTTGCGACATCCGGGTCTGTGTTCACTCCCGGGCAGCCTCACCCGGGCTCAGAGGCTCGGGGTCCGGGGCTCGGCAAGTAAGTCAGAGTGACGTGGTCAGCTCGGTCGAAGCTCGCTTTAATTTGGTCTCGTTTGCGCCGCGCCATGATATGCATATAAATGGCATGTTAAAATGCACATAATATTATCAAATATACATACAATACACAGTATCAACTTTATGATGAGGGGTTTAATTAGTGCAGCAACTTGAATAGTAATGATATTTCTGTTTATTCTGTTTGAGGTTATATTTTAGTCTTTCAAAGGTAAAGTTGTTATTTTAGTTTGTGTACTAAAATATTTTAGTAACTGTCTACTTCTATATATTTGTGCAGCAAAGTAGCATTGCTGTTTTAGTCAAGAGGTACGGCCGGTATAATTTCAGACTCATGAGCTTTTAAAGTCGCTCATACATTTTAAATGCATCGACAAAAACCTAGGCGTCGGAATGGCTACTTCACATGAGCACAACAACAAAAGACAAACGATCTTGTCTAACGTACAACGGAAACAGTCGGCAGGCATGTTAACTAGCGGTCAGCGCGCAGCCCCTCGAGCCCAGCGAGCATATTCCAACTTAATGAAGAATTCCCTCGAAGACGGAGCGCCTGTGATTAGCGCGCGCGTTTTTGTACGCGTGACAAATGGCGGGCGGCGCCGCGCGGCGCGCTTGTTACTTATCGCTTAATTATAGCCTCGCATGCAGGAAGTATCGTTTTTGTGGGGCTCTCCATTCTGCGGGCGTTCCGCGGTCTGCTCGCGGCTCATCGTAGGCTTTCCTATTTAAATCGGAGTGATAATTGAGGGTAGACTTCTGTTGTTTTATGCAGTGTGTAATACTGACTAGTTCTAAAGGAAAAGTGGGCCGCGCTCGCTCGCGGGGCTTGCAAGTGACGAGCGATTGTGAGAGAATGACCAGACTATTAAATAAATGAAAAATAAATAAATTCTTTATTTCACTAACACATATTAAGGCTTAATACAAAGTTCAGTATGTTTAAATACTCTGACTCCTAAACTAGGTGTAAGTTCCTGTGACTTAGGAGTCAGTGATTCTCCGTAGCACCTTAAAGCCACAAAAATTAAAATAGTATTGTGTGTGTGTGTGTGTGTGTGTGTGTGTGTAGTATTGTTTAGTGATCTCTGTCATGCTTAGTATTATAGAGGTGTGAGGAACAGGGTGTAAAGTTCACTCATCCTCCATAGAAAAAGGAGGATCCTCCGACCAGACGGGTGTTGTGTCTGGTGGGCTACTGCCCGACGGTTGATGTCGGGACGTTGTATATATGCTAGTCGCGTGGTAAACTCTAATTGCGCGATGCAGGTTTGCGTGACGTCATGTCATTGATGCGTGGTTCATATGTGGCGATGTAGATGCCGCCACAGTATCTATGAATCTATTATTCTACTCATTTTTGAGTCTAAATAAAGTGGTGTGAGTATGTATATATATTTAAAGCTATGTCAGTGTTACATAGTCATACTACAGCTTAATAAACACGTAATTTATATTCATGTAAGTAGTCAATTTAACAAGAGTATGCAATCGTTAATAATATAGCATTACCAAAATGATACAACATAACCAGAACACAACCTAATTCTCATTCTATCTATATGCATGAATAACATAGACAACATAGACAAGTTATTTGTATTAGTTCTCAGTAAATGGGGCACGGGTTAGGAAATAATAATATATTCAAATAACGAGATAGGCTTCAAGTTGTTTCTCAAAGGAAACCTAATATGAACGCAATTGAAGGGAGGCTATATTTGGTATTACTTTTGACCTTGGCTCCACCTGCGAGAAAATTTATACATTTTCGGATCATTTCTGGAAATAGAACCGCCGCTGGAGAATACCGGTAGGGTGACTAGGGTGTAATACCGGTAGGGTGACTAGGGTGCAATACCGGTCGGGTGACTAGGGTGCAATACCGGTAGGGTGACTAGGGTGTAATACCGGTAGGGTGACTAGGGTGCAATACCGGTATGGTGACTAGGGTGTAATCTTTTTAATAACTAAAGAAGGATATGGACATCGTGATGTCCTTGATCAGTTACCAAACAGTTGGTAGTTTAACTTTAAACAAATTCAGGCTCAGTAGTTTTGGAGATAAAGCTGGAGAATGGTTATTTTTTGGTTAATTTCTTAAATAAATTTAAAAAAAAATATTTTAAAATTATAAATATCTATTTGAGACCCCTCACAGTAAGCCCTTTCATTTGATATGTCACACGGTACAGTTTGCAAAACTTTTTTTTTCAATTTTCTTATTTCTCCCCCAAAAGTGACCCCCATAAGCAAAATACATTTATTTACATTACACATCCTCCATCATCCATACCTTTAAACTTAATCGATCCATTAGATTCGGATCAAATTGGCTATGACAGACGGACAGACAGACGGACACACGAGTGATCCTATAAGGGTTCTGTTTTTTCCTTTTGAGCGGAACCCTGAAAACAAACCAAACATACTCAATTGTCATTAGCGAGGATGGCAACAGTTTCTCCGACATATTATTTAATAATATTATGCTCTACAATATTATAGTGGAGCGTTTACCTGATGCCTTGTTGTGGTAAGCGACATTCCTGAAAGCTGTTATTCACGTTTTGGAGGTAGTTCACAATATCTATAGGTATTCACAGTATAATACAAGGAAAACCTGTTTAGCGGTACAATCCGTGGGTATCAAATATTTTCAGTAACATTTTCTTTCTGTCTTTATTTCTATGGCTTTATTATCCATGTATGATTTTACTGAAACAAAGGCTGTTTTACAAAGAGTTTAATTTAGGACAATATCACATAAGAAAATTGGCAAGACGATCATCAGTTAATGAAATACAGAATATATTTAGTTATTTTTTGGTGCTTGTACGAGATATTCGAAGAGAAAACATTAGTACATGCTGGTTCTAATTAATAAGGAGTACTTAATATACAGGACAGAGATTAACAGAACCCAGCCACATTCTCAGCACACCCAAATATAGTGTACATTTATACACGAAATAAAAAAAATTAACGTCATTCGTGAATTATATGGACGCGTGCAGTGGGCAGAGTGGGCGCCGGGTTCCGCTAGAAACACTTTGTGATTGTCAGCCTATTGTCACTGGGTAAGAACGAACAGAAGGACCAATTATGTGGTTACCAAATTATATGTGCCATAGTTAAGTACTATCAGCAGTCGCTAGTTTGCTATTACATATTTTGGTAGAACGAACCAAACAAATTAAAAGGTAGAATAAAACTGGCTCGAACACGTGCATGTGAAACTACTTCTTTTTTAAATAAAAAATCTTTATTCATTTCAGAAAAACACGGTACAGTACTAAAAAACTAGTACAGATATGGAACTTAGGTGCTAGATTTTTACAAATTACCTGGACCCCCTCATTAGGATACCGTGTCGTGGGGTCCAGTCGACACTTGTACCTAGAGCCGGCAAATGCACGCTGTTTTGATGGTAAAAGCGTTTGTACTTAGTCGATACCACTACCCATCAGTGTGACCGTCAGCCTGTTAAGCATACCTACCTACATATAAATACGGTTAGCAAAAAATTATGGTACCGGAGTACGGTTAGCAGATAACAAAAGAGAGTAGTGTATGCAAGGAGGTTATATTCAGCTGTAGACGGTGATTACTGTATCGAGTGGATCTTCTTAACTCGTGTGCTGGGACTAGCCTCTAGGCCTCGCTTAGGTAGCCTATTGTGTAGGCTGGCATTGTCCGCGCCGGCTCGGGTAAGCTCGGTTACACTCGGGTACACTCGGCTCCCGCACGGAGACATAACGGTTGACTATTTTTTATAAAGGCTGGCTCTATTCGTGTGATGACGTGCCGTTTGGAGAGGAAAATACTAGAATTATAGAAGCCTTGAAGAGAGTTGAGTCAAACAATATCTTAAAATGTAAGCAACTTAAATTGTACGTACCTACTTAGTTTCAGAGTCAATGAAGAGCGATAAGGTACTGTATGTTTGTAGACCGTAAGTGAAGAAGATGTACAAAAAAGCATCTGTACAGCCTGATGTCTGTCGATTGTCAGTCTTTACTTCAGCTAAAGAAGTTTATTAACGGGTTACAATAAAATATCTTTTGTTGTTTCCTGCTGTATCAAAGAGTTGTAACATGGACACGTGTATTCCCGTAACATTAGGTAGTCTGTGGCGAGGCTATGTCCTAAGTACACACATGCCATGTATCACTTAGGAAACATATTAACATAAGTGAACGCGAAGACGTCGACCGCAACATTACATCAGACAATACCAATATCTTAATACTTATAGTATAGTTAAAATCTCGCTGCAGACTCGGTCATAAATCATTCGAGTGTTTCGCTCTCTTTCCCACTCACGGGCCTTATGGGCAGGCCACGCCCAAACGTAGTCCTGTGCATTACTGCAGTCGATGAGTGATATCGATAGTTTTATATATTTATAAATGGGTGATAGAAATAAATACACATTTTTTTTTATTACCAAATTTACTACAAAGCATATTAAATATATAAACAAAAGAACGTATATCCAAAACTAAAAATAGAAAATTAAAATTCTTCGTCTGAGTCATCGTCATCATCTGTTATCGATAATGGCCTTGAGCGCGCGCAACTAGCGCACATCCCTACTCCGATTATGATTTATGACCAAGTCTGCAGCGAGATTTTAACTATACTATAGGTAGATAGCAGATCATGTAGCACACATATTTGCATTGTTTATACAACCTATTACAACGTATCCATTTTAGGTTTCAGCAAGAAAAAACACAAAAATAAATCAGCCACCACGGACCTTAAGGATCTCTAAAACCTTACGTGAACGTATCCGAAAGATATTCGGTCATTTGTCGCCCATACCATAGGCAGGTGGAGCTCTCTTAGAATATGACGCCGCTGTCGGGCGACGTTCCTGCGAGGACGTGACGGTGCCGAGTACAGCGCGGTATTAGGATAATATCCTAGGACGACGCCCGGCCTAGGGACGTGCATACACGTCCTTATGAAGCTTGTGCCATACATACCTAATGTAACTGAGCTTATTTAACTCTAGACTTATGTTTTGTTGACAATGTTCACAAGTCACTTGTGAATATCATTTTCTTAGGCTTCTATGTTTGCTTGTACTAGCTGCTGGTGTTAACGGATAAACAGAGGGGCAATTCTCGTATTTTTAACAACGTTCGCAATATCATCTCAAGACTCAATCTGACAGAAATTGTATAGCGTTTACCTTCATTTTTGACATTTTGATTGACGCTGGCATGAGATTGTGAACGTTTTTAGGTACGAGAATTGCCCCTCAGGTTTCTAAATAACGTGTCAGTACAACTAACATACCTGGCGTAGGTAGCATGCCCACGTAGTGTCGGCGGACGAATAGATAAAATGACACATTGCCATGCTTAGACGCGTAGAATGTGTAGAAATATTTCTATATTCTGTCATTAGGGTTCCGTACCAAAATGGTAAAAAGGAACTCTTATGGTGCGACTCAGTCTGCCTGTCTGTTTGTCCATCTTCCCGTCTGTCACAGTTGGATATCTCAATGAATAGCACACTTTTTCAGAAATCGTAACGGAAGCCTCGGTGCGCGAGTCCGACCCGCTCTTGATCGGTTTTTTTGTCTATTCTTCCGTCGACAAAACCCGTTTCTATGATGGTCATGCTACGCCTAAATCAGTTTTGCTTTAGACGATAAAGAAAAGTAACTTAATTACTTAGTTTGAACGAAGTGAGATCCATTACATACATAACATACCACTGCTCATAAGTTTTAAGATCTTAAATAAGACGGTTATTATGTTTGGAGTTCGGTTAGGTTCAAGCAGACATAAAGATTGCGCTAGTCATTTTCAGTGTTGGAATTGAGTCGGCCACTACAGTTCTGAAGAGCAGAATTCCCTGTTTGTGGTCCTCAGTCAACTTCAAACTTGAGTCAACTTTATCACTGTTTTCGTTATATTATGGTTGAACAACTATTTGAGTCGATTGGTACCTAACTGTAACGCGCGACCGCGAGCGATAAACAGAAAGTGATTAAGTGAGGGCCGGCGCGTTACCAGAGAGCCGCGGGTATGGCTGGCATGCTGCTAGCGGCACACAGACACGCAAACTGCTCATATTAATGAGTTCGCGAGCCAGAGCAACATGACTGTTGCATTACTCACTTATCTTAACGGTGAGAAATGCCGCACAATTCTATTTTTTTCTTAGCTGCTGAATCAGTTTTTGTAATAAAATTTCCGGAATGTTGTTTTTTGGTACATAATCAGCCTATAACGTTCCCACTGCTGGGACACAGGCCTCCTCTCTTCTAGAGGAAATGGGCTGTAATCCACCTCGCGGGCCCAGTGCGGGTTGGTAGATGTCACATGTCTTCGAATTTTTTGTTGTAGGACATGCCGGTTTCCTTACGATGACGACGACGACGATGTTTTCCTTCACCGTTTTGAAAGCAGTGGTGATGAAATATTTACACAAAGTAAAGCGCCTGCCTGGGTTCGAACTCACGACCTACACAACCACCACTTACCACTGCACTCAAACCGATGTTTTAGATAATTATAGACGCATAGCGATCATGTTGTATACTGCAGGTTCGTTGATTTAATGAGTGGAGGGCGATGGCTGAGGTTTTGGGTTTTTTCCCCAAAAAAATGTTAAATTTATTTGGTTTTTTTGCTAGTAGTTTCCAGTAGCAGCGGAATATAATAACACGTACAAGTTTTATACGTACTCGTCGTATATCGAGTCGCGTTATTAGCTCTATGGCCTACGTTTTATACAGAACTGCTGCACAATATCTCACGTTTTATTGCTAGAACTATAGCTTTCTTTCGCCGCAAACAAAACTAAGTGCTAACAACATTACATGAATTGAGTCTTTTATTTAACACTGATTCGACTAGCTCGCCGTAACTCAGAATAAGTGAGAACACACAAAACTCAGATAAGTACATGAGTACACAAGTACGCTGTGTACTTATAAGTGAGTAAGTATATAGTGATGTGTGTGCGTGGCGGCAATGTTTGTGGGACTTAGGGTCTGTTTCACCAGGTTCAGTCAGTCAGTTAATAGGCCCGGGCCCATTTCACGATGTCCGAATAGCCACTACTCACCGAATAAATTCAAAAATGGAACAGAATTTGTATGAAATTATCTGCCAAGTAAGATAATAGGAAGTTAATCATAGGTGGTGAAACAGGCGCTGAGTCGTAGATAATGCGCGTGTGAGAATTACACTAAAGTAGATAAACAACAAGTAATTAATGCGACTATTTAGTATTAGGTATGTAGGATAGGTATTCGTGGCAAATGGTAAAAGCTTTCACAAAGGAAACCAGTTCAAAAGCTTAGGACGTGCAAAATGAATGGACTTGTAATTTCCATTTTTAATTAAAAACGTAAATGGAAATAATCTTTTTATTAGCTATTTGCTCCCATGCTGCTGGTAACGGAGATCTTTTGTCAAAGCGTTTTTCTAATCCTCTTGTCCGTTCAAACGAAAATGCTTGCTATAGTTATCTATAAATAAAAAGAGAAGTCCTGACTGACTCATCAACGCCCACTCCATACCATTGGACCTAGAAAGCTGAAATTTTGCACAGAGGTTCCCTTTATAATGTAGATTAGGAATAAGGAACGATTTTTGTTCCCGTGGGATATCTTACGACATCCACGCGGGCGAAGCCGCGCGAAAAGTGCTAGTTTGAAATATAATCCAATTACAATAAAGGCTTGAAACGAAACCAGTGCAGCAACATGATAAATGACTAAATTCAGTAACAAGAACAGCCTGTCGCGAAACGTGCCCAAGTCAACAGCCCTCACTACTGCGCCCTGTCGCTGTAGGTGCACGCAAAAAGTGAATTAGTCACATGTGACGCGTGCCAGCGTGCGCGCTGTGCTCGCGGCGTGTTAGCGGCGTGCTCGCGGCGTGTTAGCGGCGTGCTCGCGGCGTGTTAGCGGCGTGCTCGCGGCGTGTTAGCGGCGCGGCGGTCGTTTGCGTGAAGTGTCGGAGTGCCCGCTGACACGTCGTCGCCATTACTCACGTATGTGAGAGATGGTAAGCTTATGTTTGGCACTGGACTGCGACAGGCTGATGACCACACAAGTATGAAATGTGGTTTTTGGAACCATTGCCGCATTGCAAAGCTGTCATAATATATTTATTTTATTTTTATTTTATTTTATTAGGATCTCCAATAAAGAATACAATGCTATATTACAAAGAACAAGAACAGAAATCTATGTGCTCCCTCAATTATAGGAGACAACATCATGCGATAGAAACAAACACAAAATTATAAATTATTACTAAGCTAAAGTTATACTAATACTTTTTAATATATACTTAATACTTAATCAGCCTATAACGGTCCCACTGCTGGGACACAGGCCTCTCTATGAGAGAGAATTGGCCGTAATCCACCACGCGGGCCAGTGCCGGTTGGCGGATGTTACATGCCTTCGAATTTTTGATTCTAGCACATGCCGGTTTCCTCACGATGTTTTCCTTCACCATTTTGATATTAGTGGTGATGAAATATTTACACAAAGTAAAGCCTAAGTCGGGGTTCGAACCCACGATTTACAACTCGTAAGTCAGGGCCGGTAGCAGTGGTAACTTCCCACTGGGCCACCACTGCTCCTCTGCAGCTCACTGCTCATAATAAATAAGTGAGATTAATTTGGTAAAATTGTATTAGAAAACTGGTCGATCAATTCTATTATTACATAAAGTTAGGATAAAAATAGAATCTTATGACAAAGTTGCTGTACCAATAGAATATCCAAAAACATGATTTATTTCTTGATTTCTATATTATTATCTATCTAGTAGGTACAACCCTTTCTAGTGTCAACATGAAACATTATTGAAAGCTTGCTCTCTGCGATGTTAGTGCCATTCTAAAACTTTAGTATTATTATTAGTTTTTATAGCGTTTGATGTGAGTTTGAGAAGTCTAAGAGTTGTTTTGTAAATACATACATACATACATACGCGTACAATGTAAAGTAAGTAAAACATTGTAGTTTATGAGCTTACGTCACGCGTACAGTGCTTTAAGTATAATAGTGTCAATGACACTGTAGGGATAACTGTCAACTGTAATTTCTTGGCAAAAAGTGACATTGATAGACCTATAACACGTTACCAATCTCATGTTTAATCCTGTGATTTGACAGTAGGTTAAGTTCAATAGGTTGTTAAAACCGACTATTATTCTATATATTGTTTACAGAAACGTAATTTCAGTAAGTATATAGATGTTAGATAAACACAAACGGAATGGACAGACAATCTACCAAAGGTCGCAGTGATCCGTTGTTGTGAGACAACGGATCACAGCTGGATACCTCACGGGAAGGCCAAAGTTCAGCAGTGAAAATAGCTGCAATTAAGGCACTGTCTACAGTGCCTTAATTGCAGCTATTTTCACTGCTACTTTAGCTATTGCTATTTTAGCGTCTACTCTAGTAGACGCTGTGTTTAAAAAAGCGAGAGAGAAAAGTTACAAGACATTTTATTTGCTCCAACATGTTTACATTACTAACGATCATGTTTGTGTTCGTGAATGTCTGACACTACATTCATCACACTGCAACAAATAACACAAACATTTAGCTAGCGTATTGTTGAACTTAGAATCGATCATGTAGCGAGACGTTTACTTAACGGGGTCGTCAGTAAGCAGTAAATAACGAGTGAAGGTGAAGGGCGGCCACACAACTCTACACTGCGCCCTTCGCAGGGATGCCTCTGAAAACGACACCATTTGTTTTGTCCTAGGGGTGATATTTAGGGCTTAACAGACCTTATGCGAGTAGACAATATCTAATGCGACATAATATACAGTGGAACAGAATTTGTTCAACAATACCTGAACTTATTCAGAGGTGGTAAAATAGGCTTTATTAGTTACTAGTATTTCCCGCGCGGCTTTGTCCGCGTGGGTGTCGGAAAATATCACTAAGGAACAAAAATCTATTCTTATTCCTTGTCTACATTATAAAGGGAACCTCTGTGCAAAATTTCAGCTTTCTAGGTTCAATGATTAGGGCTGGGCGTTGATGAGTCAGTCAGTTATCTTTTTATATAATAAGATGTTTTTAGAGTAAGTCTTCCAAAAAATGCAGGTGCAAAATAGTAACCTATTCATGTTCATATTTTTAATTGCGTTCTTTAATTAGTAATAACTAACAAGATCTTATAATGGCTAATTTGATTAATTTTAAATTGCTTCGTTATATTAATTTCACCAAAACTAAAATAACATTTCAAAAAGTAACGATATTAGGTACGCGGGCATAGGGAGTCACAGGCATAGGACATACCTTATGAATATGTATGTTTATATATGTGTTTAAGGAGGAGCAGGAATAGCTCGTGGTTAAGTAATAACAGCCGCACGGGTCGATCCATCAGGTTAAGCTACGCTTGCCGTGGTTGGTCCATGGATGGGTGACCATCTTTACATACCGAGACTCCTCCGTGCCTCGGAGAGCACGTTAAGCCGTTGGTCCCGGCTGTCATTCGTGGACCTTTGACAGTTGTTACGGGTCGTCAGAAGCCCGAAAGTCTGACAACTAGTCTTACCAAGGGGTATCGTATTACCCAGTTACTGGGTTGTGGAGGTCAGATAGGTAGTCGCTTCATGTAAAATAATGCTATTCAGCTGCATCCGGTTAGACTGGAAGCCGACCCCGATATAGTTGGGAAAAAGGCTAGGCAGATTGATTGTAGATGTGTTTAAAGGTCATATTACTTTGTGTTCAAATAATTGTTCGACGTGAAAATAATGGATACTTAACTCAAATTAAAGTATGTAAGTACCTATTCAAATCAAATCAAATCAAATCGTTTGTCGTGTATTCAGATCGTGTTTGATGTATCGGTTGAATATTTTAGTTATAATATGATAGTTATATTATGATGAGAGGCTGCTACCTATATCTGATTCCATACAGTTCTTGGAATAAGAAACTCATTAAATTTTGTTAATATTGTACATAATTATACGTTTTTGATGAAGATTTGTCGTAACCATTACTTCGTAGAATGTCGTCTCTGAGATTTCTGAACTCAATTTTACTTTGCGACTTTTACAATTAAAACTTTTTGATTATCGTTTTTAGGCATCTCTTCTATCACTGATTACTTACAGCTAGTTTCACCACCACATGACAAGTTCCCGTTAATTTATTTGGCAGATAATGCTAGTAGATACTGACATTCAGGCTTTAAATATGAAAAAAGCTTCGATGAGTTACATGGCAAATAACTTTCTGAACTAATTGACCTTCCCGATCCAGTTTACCTATCCACAGGTAATAGAGCATTACCTTTGGTTTATGCTCGTGTTTGTTACCCCACGCCCTATAACTGTGACGTCACAAACTTTTACCTACATATGTTATCAGTGGATTGGATCAGAACGTAAACCGCTGTTATTGTACTTTATTCATTCTACTAGGAGCTCTGTCAGGTGAAGGTTGAGAGGATTCTGTTCGTCTGTGTCGCTTTAGTACCTGGATACTGGTGGTGTTCTAGTTTGGCGGAATTTTCAGTTAGCTAATTATAGTCAATATGTAGATAGCTTTATACCCTGGATTAACAAATAGGCTACTTTTTATTCCGGTTTACGTGGATGAAACCGCGGGGCGCAGCTAGTATTGAATAAAACCAAAGATATTTGTCTTAGCATTATCTTTATAGAAATTAAATTATATTCATATTTTTGTAGAAATATTTTCTACAGTACATAAGCTAAGACAAAATTACAAAATTATATATTTTTTAAAATATTATGTGAACCTAGTATAGAACTACTACAAAAACATAGTCTAAATAAATAAAAAGAGAAGTCCTGACTGACTGATGCACTGACTCATCAACGCCCAGCCCAAACCCTTGGTTCCAGAAAGCTGAAATTTTGCATAGAGGTTTCTTTTACGATGTAGACAAGGAATAAGGAAGGAATTCCAGGTAGTTTGTTCCCATGGGATATTTTCTGACATCCACGCGGGCGAAGCCGCGGGAAAAAGCCAGTAATTTATAAAAATAAATGGTAGGTATTTGGGTCACAAGTAAATTTGCGGTTCTATTTAATTTTAAGTATATCAAATCTTTCCCATGTATGCTGGTAATAAAAGTGTTTGTAAAACATTTATTACATGGAAATATCTAGTGTTACAAAAATATGCATTTATAAATAAAAATGTATTACCTAGAAGCTTTCTGACTATATATAGCACGGTTTATGCAAATGTACTGTATAATGGAAAAGTGAATAATTAAAAATAACATTAAAACTTAAGCCAAGTGTAAAGTAAACACGAACTACTGAAAAATAGCGAATAGTTTTACATAAAGACGTGGAAGTGAGTCGTCGAACTAAACTTCGCCGTACACTGCGGGCTGTGTTCGGGGCTATTGCACGTGGTTGTGGAGCGAGCGCGCTATGTGTCCGTAGCGCCGGAGCGCGCTCGCTCGCGCGCGGCGCTTCCGACTCTCATTGCCGGGCGGCACGCGACCGCTGTTGCAGGGTGGCGCTCCTAGCTTTGATAACTTTCTTAGTGTTTACTAGACTACAAATACTTACCCCTCTACGTGTATACTTTAACATGTTTAGACCCCACCAGACAGTTTTCAAAGAATATCTAAACATTATGCAAATGTAACAAATATTTTTGTACCTAACAAATGCTTTGCGTCACGTTAAGAAAATGTTCAATGAACAATGTTGAATGATGTGATGATGTTTGATGATGAATGTTGTATGTTGTTTTATGTTGTTGTTTGTTGTTGTTGTTTGTTATATGTTTCCTAGTAATGCTAATGTGCAGTAGTCTGTTTAAAAGCGATAAAATGCAAAATTAGAAGTCGTAATTAGTAGTAATTTCATCTGACACCTGTCTATAGATAGGTACCAGCCTATCTACGTACCTATCTACAAAATAGTGCAATATTTTCTAAAGCCGAGTCACTCAGCGAACCGCTCAGTGCGTGCGCGCGCGCAGCAGCCCTGGCTGGCGGCTGCGTCCGACGCCGACTGTTTACAACAGCGATTTAATGTTTCTCTATACCAACGGGAAAGTATTCGCTATCATATTTACACTTTGACTTGCGCTGTCTTTGGGCCTACTGTGCGAATAGATTTGTGACAAAAAAATATATGATAAACAAAAATCACAGGCACAGTTAGATAAATGGTGTTATACGTTTATTTTGAATGAATAAAACTACTCTTTCAAACATAAAATAATCATCACTACTTAGCTACCGGCAAAACTCACTCAAAAATGTGTTCAAGATTTGATGCGTAGCAGTTGATGGCTACGAGCAAACTCAAACTCGAAGCATTTATTTCAAATAAACAGGCACTTTTGAATTGTCAAGGGCTCGGTCAGACAGAAAGATGAAGCTAGTCATAGAGCTACGTACGTAGTAGCTGACGTAGCAATCGGCTACGACGTAGCAATCAGCTACGACTTAGCAATCAGCTACGACGTAGCAGACAGCTACGACGTAGCAGTCAGCTACGACGTAGTAATTAGCTACGTCGTAGCAAATATGCAATACGTATTTAAAATGAAGGTGGATTATAAATGTCGTAACTATGTGTGCATATTTACAAAACATGTAGTCAGAAAGTTATACATTTATTTTATTTATTTATACGAGCGTTTTGTGTTCAAACACATTGTGATAACTTTCCGATCATAGATAAAACGCGAACTCAAATAAATCACCAGCCACAGATTACATTCACACCATACTATCTATTGCAGCACACAAAACAACAATTTGAACCTACGTAATATAAAATAGTGCAATTTTTCAGTCGCCACTCGCTTCGCCTGACCGCTCGATTTAAACTAGAAACACACGGCGCCGCGACACGCGCGGCCGCGCCTGCCACACGTCGTTACACTTGCACTAAACACCAAATAAAATAAATCAACAGCGGACACCACGCTAAACTATCTGTCACAGAAGTAATGTATTGCCGCGAAACTATCGCTTGCGAACGCTCCGGCGAGGTAACAATTTGAATTTATGTAGTTTAAACTGACGCTATTCTTCACGGGGTGGAAACATACGAGCGTGCGGTTGACGCTGACGCGCTGAGTATGTTCGCCTAAAATATATACTGAATGGATCAGGCGGCAGGGGATGGAATTCATAAACAATAAATAAAGCGTATGCGCAAGTGTGTGTTGTCGCACCGTTGTATGAAACACACACGCGACGAAAACAATCTAACTCAAAGGTAACAATTTTCAATTTATATGCGGTTGGAAAAGGAGCGATTTCTCGTGAGTTTTGTTGACTTAAGAAATGCAATTTCAGCAGGAATGTCGGGGACGTCGTGTTTATAAGAGGAGTTTCTTCTACTGCAGGTAAACAACACATACACACATTAATTGAAATAACACTGTGATGTAATTATTTACTGCTGAAAATAGAAGCATAAATGTTTATTGCTTCCTGAAAGCAGCGTCTGTCTGTCTGTGACCTCCGTGTAAATAATCTAATAATGAACTCTTCGTTTGAAAACGTATTCTTTGATTTTGCGGTCTCTTTTGGAGTAACATTTTGGAAATTAAAATGCCCGATTACTCCCTTTGCTTACTACAACTATAATACAGTACTACGTACGGCAGATCAACCGGCAAACCGGCAAATCGTGTCAACCATATACAAGGTATGAAAATCCCCATGTCACATGATCACATTGGCGATCATGTGACAATTCTGTAATTCCTCCTTCAGATTACCTGTTCTGACATTCTTGTGTTTATATTTTAAGTTTTCCTAATTCACATAATTATTTGAAAAGATTTTGCTGTTGACATATTGGAAATATTTAATTGATTTAGACTTTGACATCGCTGTATCCATTTAAAATTATGATAAAATTTAATTAATTTGATCGGCAATTTTATAATTATATTAATGATTACATATTAATAATTATATTTGTACGCCTAACGGCAAAACATAGAGAGCCTTTATGTAAATATTATTACATCTCACACACTGTGTAACTCTACCTATGTTTACAAATAAATAGCTCTGATTCTGATTCTGATTCTGATCAAAATAACATGATATCATTATAATGATTCGAACATGTCGTAATATAATGGCCGCGTGGTTGAGGCAGGGCAGGTACCGGTGTGAATTTTGTTTTAATCATATGAGTTACTTTCTGAGTTTATCTTGGACAAAAACCACCAAAATCTCTCCGTGATAACTTAGGTGAAGTGAGCTAGAAGTGAGCGTGAGCTGTCATTTTTAGGGTTCCGTACCAAAATGGTAAAAAAGGAACCCTTATGGTGTGACTCAGTCTGTCTGTCTGTCGGTCTGTCTGTCTGTCTGTCTGTCTGTCTGTCTGTCACAGCTGGATATCTCAAGAACTACTAATGCTATCAACTTGAAATTTGGAACAGTTTTAGATGACGTTTACCCAACTATTTTTCAAATAAGAAAGAAATATTTATTATTATTTATTATTTAAAAATGTTTATGTTTTTTTTTGCAACAGGGACCGAAAGGAGGTCTTAAAAATTAAAAGTGGAGAAACTAGGCCGTGTGGGATATCATATGAAAGAACGCTGTTTGCACATTCTCAAACAATTTTTTTTTTTTTTATGCCGCATTATTTTCGACTTTTGATGAAAAATGTGAAAAAAAATACCGTTCCCCCCCTTATCTCCGAAGTTTGCAAAGAGAAAAATCTGAAATTATTCTATGTGATAGAAGATTAGGTAAAGATTACAGGAAAACTAAAAAGATGTCTCTAAATAGCACACTTTTTTAGAAATCGGAACGGAACCCTCGGTACTCGAGTCCGACTCGCTCTTGACCGGTTTTTTCACCTGAGGCCTTAGTGCGAGTTTTTATACTTACTCGGTCGCGCTAACGTCAACTTCTATTTGTACTGAAACTGAATAAGCGCCGCCTGGTGACTATAAAGGGAATCACAATTATTCCATATAAATTGACGTAAGGTAACGTTAACGTAAACGCGATCGAGTAACTATAAAAACTCTCATTAAAGTCCGTATTACAGAACGTCACTCAATACTCAAGCATTACTTAAAACTAGAGTCAAGCCATTTCATTGATTGAAACTATATTTAAACAAAGATCAGTGCTTGAGTTTCCTTCTGTAATACGGACCTAAGACCACTGATGCTAGGCGTTGACAATACTGACAGCTCACTTCACCTGAGTTAACACGGTGAGATTTTTACAGAATGTACCGGTTGAACTTATAGTGAATCTACTCGTAAGTCTGAAAACGCCAACCGTCTTGAGCAAGCGTGGTAATCCTCGCTCGTGCCTTCTCTGTGTGAGAAGAAGCCGTCCCCCTGCAGCACAACAACAAGCCGTCCCCCTGCAGCACAACAACAAGCCGTCCCCCTGCAGCACAACAACAAGCCGTCCCCCTGCAGCACAAAACTAAGTATCAATTCCAGCAGAACAACCGCACCTATATGGAACCAGCCCTCCTGCGTGACTCTGACTCTCCCTCGCGTCAGCGGCGCGCAGTCAGGCGGCCGCGCCGTTTGTCTTGTCTCGGAGACAGGTGACGTCACTGCCCCCCCCCCCCCACTACCACGCCCCCCGCAACTCAGCCCGTGATAGCTGACATCTTATCTCGCTACTGATTCTCGTATCTTGTGGTAGTCGAGTGGCCGCAGATTTGTAAAAACATCTTGTTAAAGTGATTTGCTACTTACGAATGAAGATGTTTCTTGATTTAAATGTTATGCAGGAATACTGATTATGTTAGAAAGCTGCTTCTATTACTTTTCTTTCTTTCTTTTTCTATTAAATAAGCTTAAAGTTGTAGAGGTTACCGTTCCACACAAACGCAACAATAGTAGACGAGAGAGAACAAACGATCATGGCACCATACAACTCAGCGTGGAACTTCTTTTAAATTTCAACCATGAGTATAACCACCCATAAATACTTTCTGTGCCATTTGCTGATATATCTCACTAGGTGTGACATTTTTAACTCACTATACCTCATCTTTAACTCACTATACCTCATCTTTAACTCACTATACCTCATCTGAGGAGCTAGTTACTTGTCAGTACTCAGGGTTCTCTTTCCGCTGGCAATCAAAAGCGAGGCGTGTATAAATTGCGTAACGTTTGCCGCTGCACAGATACAGGCTACCCGCAGGAGTGGTCGCCAGTTAGTCTGTGAGCAAACAGCTGGGCGGCAAGTCGTGCTGTGTGCCGTGCGGCTGAGGGTGCCGTGTGCCGCGAGCGAGTGCGACCAAGAATTCCATTTATTTGTGAATAGGGATGTGCTGAAGTCGATATTTTTCTTAGTTTTTATTTTCCATACCAACTTTGAATTGTAAAAAACAAAAACCGGCGAAGTGCGTGTCGGACCACGCACAATGAAGGGTTCTGTAGTTGAAAAGTACCATATAGGTTTTGATATATTTGCGAGAATCAAAATATGTCACTTAAATGGTCGTATTTTTTATTCCATTAACCAACTAAGTATATATGTTATATTATTATTTATTTTTAGCTTGATTTTTTTAGAACTTCAAGGGACCATAGACCTACGTATTTGATATTAATTTCAACTTGATATCTCTACGCGTTCCTGAGAAAAAAGGTCTTGACAGACTGACAGACAGACGCACAGCGAAGAGATCCTATAAGGGTTCTGTTTGTTCCCTTTGAGGTAAGGAACCCTAAAAATGAATAACATGCAAAAAAATTCCTTGTGTCTGAAATAAAAAGCTCCCAACAAATATTTGAACTAATGTAAAACAAAATACATTTACATTCGTAGAACCAGTCAGTACTATTGTGTATATTGCTTTCAAACAAATAACTACCTACTCGTAGGCATGAATATTGAGTTACATTCGGGAATTCAACAAATTCATATTGCACGCTAATTATTCTACTAAAATGCACAATTTGTACAAATTAGAAAATCAAATAGAAACTTATTCTACATTGTTAATAATTAGCAATGAACAGAATATTTGATACCTACTCATTAACCGAATATCGGAAGGTTTAATATCATCTATATAAATAAATAGAGAAGTCCTGACTGACTGATCGACTGACTCATCAACCCTTGGACCTAGAAAGCTTACATTTTGCACAGAGGTTCCTTTTATAATGTAGACAAGGAATAAGGAAGGAATTCCCGGTAGTACGTTCCCGTGTGATATTTCCCGACATCCACGCGGGCGAAGCCGCGGGCAAAAGCTAGTTTGATATGATTGGTCGAAAGAACTGTTATTGGAAAAGTGTTATTGGGTTTTTCCAGTAGGAGTTTCTCAGTGACTGCCCGGAGTTTGGAAGCTGGCGGTGTGATACCCCGTAACCCTGCACCTGATCTCTTTCCTGTCGTGTCGGATCGCCATCCCATCGGCCTATGAGAGTGAGAGAAGAGAGAGAGTGCAGCTATGTCTGCGCACACTGAAGGCTGGTCTCCGCTAAGATTGGTCGCCGTGCCTGAAATCGCTCTGGAGGACTAATATTATTATGAATTCGTATGAACAGTCCCTGCACATCATTGGTCATCGCTAATGGAATTGTAACAATACACGATCAGCCAGCGAGATGTACTGACTATGATCGTGATGACAATATAGTCCGCAGGGTGTATGGAGGATGTACTCGTGCCATTCAATATGGATACATGACCTATTGTACTCGCGACAACTAGCAACCGTGTTTGTGTAACATCAATTATATACAGGGTGTTTGGCGCATGGACCGACACAATTTTATGGGGGATTGGGGGGGTCATTTGCTAGGTTTCACCTAAAGACCTCCATGTCCTAAGTGTGACGGTAATTGAGATATGTTTTTTTTTGTGCTTTCTTTGAATTACCCAAAATCTCGCCTTTGAATCGATATATTTTTTTTGTTTATGGTTGCAATAGAACAAAATAAATTTTATAATAGTCTGCAATGTATTTTTATTCTAAATAAATTATTATTTGATGTAATTGATCAGTAGAAAATGACTTACGTGCTTCCAAAGTCATAAAAATGTTTAAATGTATGAAAAGTTACTACTCTTAAATTCATTTTTTTTTTTAAATAAAGCCATTTTGATCTTATTTTTATCTCAAAAAGTTCTTTAGCTTGTACCCTTTCTAAGGGTATGCTACACGCTATGAAAAACAATTCAAATGTAGTCAAAATACTAGTTAGAGAGTCAGTTATGGAGTGTTTTAAGAAAAGACTTATTACGGTTACTATATTTTTTAATTTTATTTCGAATAAGAATACATTGTAGACTATAATAAAAATTATTTTGTTCTTTTACAACCATAAACAAAAAAAATATATCGATTCAAAGGCGAGATTTTGGGTAATTCAAAGAAAGAACAAAAAAAAAATAAAACTATTACCGTCACACTTAGGACATGGAGGTCTTTAGGTGAAACCTAGCAAATGACCCCCCCAATACCCCAAAAAATTATGTCGGTCCATGCGCCAAACACCCTGTATATTACCTAAACATAGACTAACTTGAACCAGATCACTACTAATATTTACTTCTGAGTTTTAGGCTTTGAAAATGGATATTATTTCGAAAACTAACTTCACTGCTGATATTAAACTGAAGCTGAAACGTTCTTACTTGCCTACGATGTAACTAAACAATCACTTTATGAAAGTTCTACAAGTACCATCTACGTTTTATTTACATCTACAACAATTGGTCAAGTTAAACGTCTTTATCATTAACATACAAAACAATAAAACTTTCTTCTACACAATAATAGTAAAATATCTTGTTCGTAATACAGTTTGCGATATAACTACAGTCTATTCAACTATCGATATCTACGTAGATGCCGCGCGGCGTACGGGCAGCCCTACCGACAACTCTGCGACGCGGCGACGTTTGTGCGAACAAGTATGCAGGCAATGCGGCTCAGAGGGCCTACTCCCTAAGCACGAAGCCCGTAGTTTCGGCCTTCGTTGCGGGCGTTTCCTACTCCGTATCACCTACGGATGGATGATTGGTTCGGGCCCCGAACGAAGTATGAATGACAACATGATTTGCCAGTTGTCCCTACTCCCGATGTGTTTTTGCCCGTCCGAAAAATTTAACTTTTACACTTGTTTTGATGGATCGTAATGTCAGACGGACGGATAAACGGACGGACGGAAAGACGGTTGGACTTAGGGAGTAGGCCCCCAGATTCCCGCACCCATTACCGTGAATACAATTGGGCAACAATAGCGTCGAGTGTCTTGTCGTGCAGTGCGCGCTATCTTCCCTCCGCTGGCGCCAACGTCCGCATCCACCCGGGAATGGAAAGCGAAGTGTTTTGTTATGCTAATAGTTCGTTAGTCCGGTTGTACGCGTCACTCCAAGCTTAATCTGGCGCAGATCTCTGATGTGATACGTCTTGCACGTACGTGTGCAGAGCAAAATGCAAGATGACGAATATATGTATAGGTATTGGTAATCCATTTATAAAGTGTTGCCTGGTGAGAGGTGGTGTTACAGATCGTCCGTGACAGCTCTAAAATGATTCAAAGGTTAATTCGTTAATGTTATGTCACTCAATATCTTTGTTGTTCCTTTTTAGTTAGGAAGACAAACTGGAAGAGATACTCTGCTTTAGGATCTGATTTAGAGCATATGAGTAGTGTAATATTCTATTTGTGGAAACATGCAAAAATGCACCAGAATTTGGCTTTTCAGAGATTAAAAATGACGAGCGCCATGCATTGTCAGCTCATGAACGAATTATAAAACGAAAAATTCAAAAGCAGTAGTAAGATGGAAAAACTCCATGACCCAAAAACACGAGCTGTATAATGTAAGCAGCGACACGACTGCGGCTGCTAATTAGGGGTTTCAGCCGTTGCTCAATGGAGAGCCGACTCAACTTGATTCCTGCAGCATTTTTGCCTTCAAACTCATTCCAAAAATGACCAATTTTCTTTCAGAGATTTCGGAGCATCATGTGTTTCGACATCGCATCGCATAGCCGGTAGATTCTGGATTGTGTTGCTTTGTTCATGTCGTTCGGTCCGAGATCAGGTTCGTTATCTAATGAGTGCTCCGTCCCGTAAGTCCACCCAATCCACTGCCCCTAATCCTCCGTGCGCTCATCGTTCTCAAAGATATATGTTTATCTGACTACGACTTTTATCTGTCATATTGGTTACGAGCAAAAAACCTCTTATAAACGGTCACAATGGAGTAATAATTTCTTTCTCACAAAGTGGTCAGCCGGCACATTTCTTTGATTTGTGCCGTACATCTGCAGAGATAATGTGCCGTCTAATTGGGAGTGGTACATATTTATATATTGTGCGGAGATTGGTCCCGGGGGAGCCGCGCGTGTGTACCCGACGTAATGTTGTTCGGAGGCGCGCGTTTTGTGTACGTCCCGCCCCCCGTTTCAAATACTTTTACTTATATACATGCGATGGTTTTGATCCCGGCGGCGGAGGCGCTGGGGCGGGGGCGCTACACGAGTCTAACAAGACGCTCATGCAATGTTAGTGACTGTTAATTTTCAAAAACATTTTTAAACAATATATTATGTAACGTTAAATTCGAATTCAACACAAATATTAGGTCGTTTAAAAAAAAGTATGTTGAAAATAATTGAGAAAACTTTACTCAGTTATTCTCTAATAGTAACCAAGACGTGATTACTTAATATACTATAACATATATTATACCCATTGAAGAATTGTTACAGTAATAATTTCAAAATCTGTTGAAACTGTGAACGCAGGTTTGTGATCCAACTGTGTGACGATGGTGAAGCCGCGTTTTGTTTTGCTAGCAGCACCGAGCATTTTCTGATAAACAATATTACAGGAAAGCATAATCCTTGCACAAACGTCATTAGCCAAGTTCTGGAGACAAAGCCGTGTTCATTCGTGCTTAAGTCGACACATGCAAGCTCCGGCCGCTGCCTGCCCCGCCAGGTGGCGCCGTTATCGTGTCGGCCGGGTTACTGTGTCACACCACTAATGGTGCCGGATTATGGCACTGTCAGATTGCCGTTTGTTGATGATTTTTAAATCTGGTCCTGTCCGGTTGTAGTCGAGGTAATTAAGGATATTTTGAAGAGTTCTACAGTTTTTAGGCGAGGTTTTTAAGATGGTACTGGACTGAAGAAGCGACAAGATGTGGATTACAGTTGTTATAGAGTTGAGCTTTGAGCTCCAAGTTCTTATTTAGCTTTATGAAGTATTGATATTGAAAAAAATATCTGCTGGTTCAAATTGTGCCTTTAATCCATTCATGTGTACTCCATTGTTGGTAGCAAAAGAAATGTTCCTGTAGAACCAATTCAGCAAATGTTGGGCTTCGTCATTCGGAACGGAAAAATGTTTCGCCACAGCAAGCCCAAGACAGTGCTGTTTAACAGCTTGGTTAGCAGTACATACTTTGGCTACTGCAGCGCGGTATGGAGGCCACATTATGCGACACATTCGCTTCCACTGGAAAGGATTCAGAAACGGTTCATGTGGCACTTGGTATATAGCTCTAGCAGAGTAAATTTAAAGGCATCATACGCGGATACATTGAAGAAATTTGGCAGGACTACCTTGTCTAGTTGTTGAAGACAATTGTTGAATTGTCTATTTATGTACAACATGGTAGACTGTACAACATGGTAGACTGTACAACATGGTAGACTGTACAACATGGTAGACTGTACAACATGGTAGACTGTACAACATGGTAGACTGTACAACATGGTAGACTGTACAACATAAGTAGACTGTCCTACATTCCTGAGCAGGATTAATTACTTACAGGGTCCGTGCTAGATATCACAGTATTTGTATCACCCCTTTCTATCCCGCGCCGGAGAACCGTGTCTGGAGCATGCACCGCTACCAAGTGTGTGAAGGCTCTAAAACGAGTGCAGTGATCTAGTAGATGTACATTATGGACTCACTTGGTCGGTTCTGATCCTTCTTGATCATTTGTCTCGCAGGTAATTATAATTTTAGTGCGCTCATTATTTTTTTCTCTCTATCCTTTTTGTTATTTCTTAAGGAGATGCTTGTTTTATTAAAAACTCTTTGTTTTATTAAAAACAAATAAAATTTAACTGCTATAATTTAACATTCTTCACCCAGTAGATGATAATAAGAAAATGCTGTACCTATTTACCTCTATTTGTTTGTTACATTTAAGTTCTTACTTAGTTCTTTATTTTCTATTGCTTCCTTTAATTTATTTAGTGTATAAAAACGTTGGTAAATCTAAATAAATAAATTTATAATAATAAACAAAGATGTAAGTTACGGACGGCTCCTGAGCAAACAGCTAGTGAAAAGGCGAGGCTTGCGTTGCGGCCGCGACAGCTGATGTCGTCGTCAATGGCTTTGTGTCGCGAGCCCGCGCCCCGCGCCCCGCGCCCCGCGGCCGCAGGCGACTGCACGTGCACGCGCCACTGCATACAACCCGTCTACACGACACCTAGCCCCCTCCCCCGCCTGCCCCGGCCTGCCCCCGCCGGCCCCCCGCCGCAGGCCCAGGCCACTCGCCAAATACACTCGAGCATTTCAAAGCGAATCCCTGATTTCGCACCTCGGATTTCCTTGGCGTATTTTATAAATAAAAATTCTTTTCGGAAAACGAAATTTAAACTGCCGTTTTGGATGCCGTGCGCAAACAAAATTGAAAATTGTGGCGGCAAGTGAAATAAAGGGAACTCTCCTGCGATGCGACGACAAATTGGATAAACGGATATCCTGCTCCGCATAGTTCTACACGTTTAGTGAACCATTTTCTGCACATTAGCGTCAGCCAGCAGCGGGCTACTCCACTAAACCTCACTCTACAAAGAGATTCGGCTTTTAAAAGTTATTATAAAAACCAAAAAAGCGAATAACCTTTTGCCTTATAAAGGATTCACATCATATTTCTATCTTTAGTGCGGACAAACTCGTATGAAAAGGGCTCGTTTTTTATGCAAATTTATTCTGTGCTTTTACTATTTAATATTTCATCAAAGAGCTTCCAATTATTATCGTATTTATCAGCCGAAATATTTCGATGACAGGGCGAGTACATGAGAGGTTAATAGCATTCTTTTCGCAGCACTATTGTGTGCTAGGTACACAATAAGTGCCAATATTGCCAGATACATGTGAGTGGTACTAGGTACGTAGGTGCGAGTCGGTCGGTGGTCTGCCCTCTGCCTAGTAATTCTCTCGGCCATATTGTCCAATAAGATATATTGCGTTTGATCTCACATGATCCCCGCTACTAAAATTTCATCGTAAAATCTTGAAAGTCTGAGAAATATGATCCTACGCTTGTATTACGTACGCATAATACTATAAGCTACAAATAATAAACATTTTCTCAAACCTACAGCTTCAAAATTAATAAAATATTTTAAATTTTATTTAGTGGTTATTTTTTTCTATTTAGGAAAACAAAGTTAGCTTGTAGTTTTATAAAGTGTGACTCCATCTATATCTACACGTATTATTATGTTAGGAGAATCCTCCATTTCTTTTCAATTGCAACGACATGTGACAGCCGCACCAATCGTTAGCTTATTCTACACGGTAAACGATTTTTCTAACAAATTCAGTACTCCAACGAGCCGAGCATCGCTAATACAAATAATTTAATAAATTCAAAAGACCGCGTACACCTAAATAGCTGCAATTTGTGTCTCATTGAGCCGATCAGAGGCGAATGGTTCCCATGTTCATACGCTGAGGTGAACGACGCCACTCAGAAGATAATATTCCGTTTAATGTATTAATATACGTAACACTCGTGACAGGCTGTTCGCCCGGCGGCCATGTTGCTCGTAAGTACCTGCTTGTTAGTACTTCGTGTAATATTTCTAAAACATTGTTTGAATGTGTTTCCGGGGATAATTGGTTTTATATGACGATCCAATCACCTTACATGATTACATGATTTGCTTTTCACGTCAAAGGGCGTAATTTCGATGACAAGACAAAATCGATCCAATTTCTCGACATTTCTAAGTCCAACTTCTCCACAGTATTTTGTTTTAGACTAGTCCAGCTCTCTCAGATTACGAACAACCTTGTAACCCGTTGTGTTCCGTTCGGCTAGCAAAGAGATTGTACCAGTAGATTGAAATTACTCGCTCATTCTGTGTCGGGTCAGTAGCTCCATTTTATTATGAAAACTTTGTGAAATATAAAGGAATTCACTTAAGAGATAGTTGGGCTTCTCTGCTGAAATGGTGCTATTCCGATCTGAACGTCGTTTGCAAATACAGTTGGCAGGAGAAATAAATGCATATGCAGGCAACTAACATCATTTGCATTTTAACAGCTGTGCTTGTACTGATTAATTTAATGTTGTGCTTGATAGATGTTAAGGCTCTTACAGACAGAGGCGATATCGCGAGCGATATTGCGATATTATCGCGTCGCAACACCGCTACGCGACACGTCGCGACGCGATATCGCCTCTGTCTGTAAGAGCCATTAAGGTTGATGCTCCAGGGTAGCCCGCGAAAATCAAAATTTCTTACATTTTTTGCAATTTGTAGGTCAGTGTGAGCTTGTATGTTGATTAAAATATGATTCGCGGCCGTAGCTATTATGGCTTAACAGAATTATAATCATTAGAATCAGCAATACAACTCCATAAGTTAGCATTTACCTCAAATCTAGCGATTTCATGAAATCATGAGGTTTGAGATAAATGCTAACTTATGGAGTTGTATTGCTGATTCTAATGATTATAATTCTGTAAAGCCATATTAGCTACGGCCGCGAATCATATTTTAATCAACATACAAGCTCACACTGACCTACAAATTGCAAAAAACGTAAGAAATTTTGAATTTCGCGGGCTACCCTGGAGCTTTCGCCTTAATCTCACAAAATCAATGATGAAGCTACGATGTTCATTGCTTGTGTGCTTGCTAACTATTTTACAATGTGTACATTTCACAAACAAGGACGCGGGCACATATCTGTGGCTACGTGCACTGGCGTAACTATACCATTTGAGGCCCGTAGCAAATTCACTCCCCCCCTCCCAATTATAATTATACACAATAATTATTAAAATTCCTTTCTTCGGACTTTCTGTTCAGCAAAAGTGTTAATGACATCATCAAACTTCAGTTTTCGAGCTATAGAATTTTCGATGGATAGAATAGCCAAGTTGCGTAACCTTTCTTGTCCCATAGAATTTCTCCTAAGTTTTTATCAATTTCATTTTTGAAAATGATCGCTCGGCACTAGCCGTAGTCACAGGGTGAGAAATAACAGAAATGCAGTGCACACTTCAGGAAAGCTTAAAGATATAAAATTATTCTGTTTAATTAATATAATAAGTCAGCTAGTTGTCATATAGAAGATGACGTTTCTATTTATTTTTGGGATTCTCTTCTGACCGGGGCCCCTTCCGGCTGGGGGCCAGTGGCATTTTGCCGACTTGCCACCCTGTAGTTACGCCACTGGCTACGTGGATCATAATTGGCTGTGCCTGTGGTTTATCAAGCTTATAGCAATATCTAAGTTTCATCAAAATCGAACAAGAAGGCAGAGTCGTGGGCGTCAACATTAGATTCAGACCAACTAACTTTCGTATTTGTAGTTCTAATATGATTAGTGAGAATTTTGTTAAAACTTTAGGTACTAGATTTGTAATGGTTAAAAACTATTTTAGATAAATACAACTAGGTAATAAAGTAAGGGCTTGTGGCTAAGTAATAACAGCGGCACGGGTTGATCCATCAGGTTAAGCTAAGCTTGCCGCGGTTGGTCCGTGGATGGGTGACCATCTTTACATGCCAAGACCCCTCCATGCCATGGAAAGCACGTTAAGTCGTTGGTCCCGGCTGTCATTCGTGGATCTTTGACAGTCGTTACGGGTCGTCAGAAGCCCGAAAGTCTGACAACCAGTCTTACCAAGGGATATCGTATTACACAGTAACTAGGTTGTGGAGGTCAGATAGGCAGTCGCTCCATGTAAAATACTGGTATTCAGCTGCGTACGGTTGGACTATATGCCGACTCCTACATAGATAGTTGGGAAAAGGATAGGCAGATGATGACTCCTAGGTATTAAAGTAATTCTGGTCTTAAGGTCCCAACTCCATGTCCACTTGTTTAATTTCCTAGATTTAGGTTTTCTCACAAAAACGAAATAGATTTCCCTCAACCCTGTGACCCTATTTACACGAGCTTAGCTTGTGAGAACACTTTGTTTGGACCAAGAATGAATACTTACTAACATTTTATTTTTACAAAAATAAATGTATATAAGTAGTTTATCAGCCATCTCGTTACCATAACACAAGCATTAGGTTGCTTAGCTTGGGACTAGATGGCGTTGTGTGAAATGTCCAAGGATATTATTATTACTTATAGAGCAGGACCGGCGAGAAATTTAGTTTAACTTCCAAGAAACCAGTACTTGTGTCTTACTTAGTTAAACTACCTTCCGCCGCCATCAGCACTGTTACCTACGTGAGGAGCGCGATATTAATGTGCTACATAAATCAATAGCCGACACTTCGCTGATAGCGAAGGGTCGCAAATGGAAATCGTCCGCTTAAGCCTTTGCTACATGTTGCGGTGACGGTGCCCCCCCTCTCCTACTTCCCCCCCCCCCACCTGGCACAAGGATCAGGTAGTAAGACCAGTTTGCAATATATTAATTATACAATAAGTGATTGAACTCAATTAATGATATTCAGTCAAATAGAGGCATTCTAAGTCTGGCGTAGTAAACTATTAGAACGATAACTTTTTACAAATGGTATACTTATTTTTGCAGGTATTCTTAAATCAAAGATCTGAGGGTCAATTCTCGTATTTTTAACAACGTTCGCAATATCATCTCAAGACTCAATCTGTCAAAAATTGTATAGCGTTTACCAAAATTTTTGACATTTGATTGACGCTGGCATGAGATTGTGAACGTTTTTAGGTACGAGAATTGCCCCTCTGTTCTAACAAAGAGCATTTTAATCAAAAAGTACTCTGAATTGATTGGAAGCCTCTCTTCTCTATGCACTTTATGTGAAGGGATGTTACGAGTATAGTTCAAGTTTCATAGTTCAAGGGTCGTTGACATCGTGTCCCTTGCGTATAATAATTACGTCTTTTTCCTTTGAAGAAGAGTTATAAATAAAAAGAAACCGGTCAAGAGCGTGTCGGACTCGCGCACCGAGGGTTCCGTTCAGATTTCTGAAAAATTGTGCTATTTAGAGACATCGTTTTATTTTTCCTGTAATCTTTACATAAACTTCTTCCACATAGAATAATTTCAGATTTTTCTCTTTGCAAACTTCGGAGATAATGGGGGAGGGGGGGGGGGGGAACGGTATTTTTTTTACATTTTTCATCAAAAGTCGAAAACTATGGGGCCTAAAAAAAGAAAAAAATAGTTTGAGAATGTGTAAACAGCGTTCTTTCATATGATACCCCACAGGCCCTAGTAGCCCCACTTCGAAATTTTAAGACCCTTCAGTCCTTGACGCAAAAATGTATAAATATTTTTCTTTCTTTCTTATTTGCAAAATAGTTGGGCAAACGTCATATAAAACTGTTCCAAATTTCAAGTTGATAGCATTAGTAGTTCTTGAGATATCCAGCTGTGACAGACAGACAGACAGACAGACAGACAGACCGACAGACAGACAGACTGAGTCACACCATAAGGGTTCCTTTTTACCATTTTGGTACGGAACCCTATCAAGACAAGATTTAGAAGACAAGACACCGTATAGGTAAAACGGTGCGCTTTTGTTTTTCACAATCATGAGATGAAAGATAACTTGAAACGGCTGATATTAACACTATTGTATTCTGTATCAGTTTATTTCGATCAACGGCTTCCAATACTGAGAAAAATTAAATTATCTATAGCAAAAGATGAAAATCAATTTGTACACACTGAGAAAAATTGAACCATTTCATATTTTGGTTGAGTGCGTCCGATGCTTTACGAATGAATTTATCTGCGAAACCAACTTTTATATTAAAGGTTGAATATAATTTCAATCAGGCGGCTTTATATTTATTAATAAATAAGGCTTTCGTTAAATTAAATGCTGTTTTCCGCAGCGCCATTAATTTATCTTATTATTATTTTTATTTCAGTGAAAAAATATTTTTAAGGTGGAACAAGATCAAAATCATACGTTTTATAACTGCTCACTACAAGCAATGCAGGTTGCACATTACAAGTATTATAGCTAAGCCCTTGAACTTAGTGACATATGCAGCCAGCCAGCCAGCCACCCAGCCAGCCAGCCAGCCAGCTAGCCAGCCAGCCAGCCAGCCAAGTTAGCGGTTAACATAGCGGTTGGGCTAGCGTTTGATAACTGCTATTTCATCAATTTTATTATTATGTTCTTTGGAAACTTATAGACATGACGGCAGATTGCTTCACATCCATGGCCACCGTTTGTAGCTGGCGCGGGCAGTTGCTCTGGGTACCAAACGAGCGGAGCATTAGTGGCCGCATCTCAGGTGTAGTGGGCAGGAAATGGATTCCCGGCGTGGCCGCGCTGTCCGGCGCTGTCCGCCACAGAGTCCGCACTGAAGCCCGGACACCGTACCTCAGACATCGGTACACACAATAATTTGAGTAGTCCTACTAACATAGTTCAATAAGAGTTTCTGACGTGGGTTTGTCCAATTGTCTGTGTGCTTTGGTCTCTAAAACACAAAGTGCTGTTAAGATTCATTCGTCGTAACTTACCATTAGGTTTCTCTTTGCTGGAACATCAAGATCAACCATTGGTATGTGACGGTTGTAAAAACGGTCATTAGCAAATCGCAATCACACTACATAGTACTAACGAAGACAGAAGTGCATGGAGAATTCCAAACCAAAATCGTTTGTACAGGGTTTCATATTTCTTAGTATTATTATTTCTTAGTAATTATTTTAGGTATTAAAAACCTTATTACGTGCCTCTGCATAATAAGGTTAGCTTTGCAGTGTTATTTTCATGTTTGAACAGCGCCATCTAGTCGTCTCTTGAAAAGTAATGAAACGTAATACAAAACCTCACAGTCAAAAGTCGACCTTAGGCTCTCCATGCACTTTTGTCTTCAATAGTACCTAATTATCCTGCGTTATTAAAACCCCTTCGTTTCGGCTACACTACATTCGCATAAAGCACCCACACATAACTACGTACGCAAACAGTTAGCAATAACAAACCCTTTACGCCGTCGTATTCGAATTAGCATTCGCAAGTGTGAGGTATATGTGAGCTATATCTCAGGTGGACACTGCTAATGAAATTCCGCCGCCGGTTCGCTCTGTCCGGCACTGTCTGGCGCTGTCCGGCGCTGTCCGGCGTCCGACAATATTACGTGTGAGTATTAAAGACCATTCTCACCATTTGTTGGGCAGCCGTGGCTTTTGTTTCGGACACGTTGTAAAGGTGTCTTTCAAAATGGTGATGTGTTCATGTTTAAAAAGACGCATGTTTGTGGGAGAAGCAACAGAAGGCAATTTTAGAAGTTTAGAATTTCAGACTCTGTAGGTACTACATTCTGTCTTCATAAGTCATTCATAGAATTTTATCAATCATTGCTTTAAATGAAACTCATTGAAAGGTGCGATGCAAGATCTTAATCAACGCGATAACCATTCAATCATGTCACACAAATTGGTGACGGCATGAACTTTACGTATGCTTCGTGCCGGCCATATTGTTTCGATGCAAAGCGAATGGGAGTGTTAGTTGATACAAACTTCGTAAAACATACTTCACTTTGTTTCGCTTTCATTTGCAAATTGCCAATCGAGTAACTTCGATTGTTATCTCGATTGGATTTTATCATTTGAAATACGAGAAGCTTTAAAATAACAAGGTTTTGTATTGTGACATAATAATGACTGTTTAGATAGTTTTCGGTAAAACTAAAAAGTGCCGGCTGGTAAATAAATAAGATAACGTTTCTATTAGAGTAGGTATTCTAAAATGTGACTTAAGCAGTACAAAAAATGACATTGATTTACTAAGTTTCTGAGATTTATCAATTAATGAATTGACAGAATAATTTAGCAACGCGACCGAGAACATGAAATGGATTCAGCAATGCAACGTGAGTGAATAACAGTATCTTAGTTTTAATATTAAATGAAAGCAATTAGTATTAACGGCTGATCGTGTTGGCTAAATCCACTAAGTCTTACTCAACCGAGTGTAGTACGACGTCGGTTATTATGTCATCTGCCGTTGGCTCTACTCGGATGCATATTAATCCGCTGTATCCATGATCCCCCACGCGACGCTAAGGCTGGCGCTAAGTTTGTTAGAGGTCGGTTGTGTTCAAAATGAAGGTGAATGGCTCGCCCGGAAGAGGTTGTGTTGACGCGTTCGGTACAGCTGCGTGGCGATTTATGTCAATGGCCTACTGGCAGTACTCACGGGCCCTCAACTGTGCCAGAAGCTCGCATCTGCGTATTAGCTGTTATTGTCTTGGCAACTGTCATGCAAGTTAATATCTCCATAACGCAAGTTACTTGTGGTTATATTGTTGTGGTGATTATCGGTTTAATATTTAAAGTTGTTCTGTTATTTTGACCTTTAACACTCAGAAAGGTAATAACAAAACTTTCATAACGCCGTACAATAGACGTAAAGATGATAATAACTTGAAGAAACTTTTACTATTCAAATACAAGTGAGCTAATATACTCGTATCGCTGAACGGATTTCTAAATCGCCAAATTCAAAACATCGCAGAAATGGAAAATGAATACATAATGCAGTAATAACAGTATCACAGCGGACTCACTCTGTAGCGAACGATAAGAACTTTCAATAGGAACGTTACGATTCTATGGGATTGGTCACGTTTCGGTGTGGGCTATTGGTGTGGGCGTCAAACTCGCGCCACAGAATAGATAGATAGCAGTAGAGAATAATCTAGGTGGAGGAGTTTCGAGTGGTAAACAAACGTTGGCGCACAGTGCGTAAGCAATTCAGTAAGATATCTTAGATCATCACTTGGTTTTCGCGTTAGGTACTTGAAAATTAACGTAATTTAGTGTATTTCAGCTTGAACCGGATTCTACGAGGCTTATCAAAATGCTGAACGTGAAGAGAGAGAACGAGAAATTGTACTAAATTACTTTGGTAAAAAAATATACTAAAGTACTTTGGTGAGAAATGTTACTAAATTTTATTACTTTGGTAAAATAATGTACAAAATAGAGGTGTAATCTACCAAATAAATTTGGTACAACACCAACTTAATGTGCTTAAAATCAATCAAAATTTGTGATAGGACCGAAATCAACAGCAAACTTTGGTAACATTTACGCAGAATCTGTTAAATCCGACCTAACATTTTTTTCAGTGTGCCTCATGTTGGTATGCCCAGCGAGTGAGCAATTACACTGTTCTACTGAGCTACTCATTAAGAGGAGATGTTCATCGCAATGTGTTAAGTTTCCCTTTTTATTCCTCATCGTAAGTAGGTAACCGGTTATTACCGGCATTAAGGAGTTCTACATATGCTGATCACCATCCGCACTTCATCCCGCCCTCCTTATAGCCCATTGACACCCCCATACTTGTTGGCTATTGTTTTTCTTTGGCGTTCTTCTAGTTGTCGTTATCAGGCTGGTGCTTTAGAAAGTGTTGCGGGTCGGCGGAGCCTTACCTACGCTTTCTTTACGGACTTGTAAATTGTTGTTATGTGTAAAGACATTGCTGATTTATGAGCATAGATAAGTATTCGTATAGGTAACATTAGGTAATATTAATTTCACATTGTTTTTTCTTTTGTATTTTTGTGTTTCATGAACTGTGTACAAATAAACGTTTTTCTTTCTTTTTTATTTTTCTTTAGGTAACATATTCGGGCATGTGTTCACAACATTTAGTTTTCAATGTATTTGTTTTGAGTAATGGCCCGTTCGCAGAAAGCTTCTTTACATTTTGTAATTCTATTTAAAACTAATTAAGTATAATTGTTCATAACATACGCACGGGTAGCCGTGTGTACATAAGTATTGAAAACAATCGGTATCGCCCACTGTGATACAGGTCCCTCTCAAATACGATATTGTTTTAAAAAGCGATAGGGTCGTAAGTAATTCTGTTTGTGTCCGCCTCGTGTTGCTCTCCCTCAATCAACATCCACTGTTGATGGTCTCTTTATTCTGCTGAAATTTAATTCGCGCTCCGTTTGTCGAACAGTGGTACAACACAATACAAACACATTGATACAAAAAGTCCACTGTACAAGAATATCAGCAGTCTTAACTAAATCTGATTATATTAATATCAGACGCAAACGTGAAATCTCAAACGATTCGGTACCGAATTACCACGTTGTCTTGCCCTGCTGCAATATTACTATTTCTTTTTAACGTGTAACAGTGGTTTAACAGAAAAATACGGATGAAAAATAAAGAATAAGGCATAAGTAAGGTACTAGCTTTTGCCACCGGCTTCAACCGCGTGGTGGTCGGAAATTATCCCACGGCAATGTACTACCGGGATAAACAGTGTCCTATTTCTGTCTATCCAGATTATAAACTATTTGTGTGCCAAATTTCGACCAAATCCATTCAGCCGTTTTTGCGTGATTAAGTAACAAACATTTATACAACTGAACATGAAATCAGCTGTTCCCTTCATTTATGTCCGCATAACTCGTTAATATGTATGGAACAGCAGCTCTTTTTTTCGCGATTTTGGGTTTGGTCTCATAGTAAAAGTTGTTCATAATGATGAGTACGATGACCCGCTTAAAAGGTTGTGTATTAATTAAGATACGCCTTGTTTATGTATAAGTAGAAATAGTAGGATATGGTAAATTTTACAGAAACGAGAGCTCACGACCAAAAACATGTCGCATCGTTTTACGATCAAAACCGTATAAAATCGTTAGTTCTTTAAATGATTCTCCAATCTCCACCCGACCCAGTGGGCAGCACCGGTCAGTAACGTCACAGTTTTACGGGAGTTCATTTTGGCTGTGTGAAACAATATAGGCAGATGGTTTTATCACAATATATCTGTTAGAATAGGTTTCGTAACTTTATTACGAAAAACTTTGTTTTCAGACATTTTGCGCGTCACATGTGGCGTGAGAGCATTTTCTAAAATGTCAAAATATTTAATCGACCTGTCTCATAGCAACCTGGTTATTTTTTTTTTTTAATCTTCGTTTTTACCTGTTTATCTTTTGTTTTTTCTTTTAGTTAGTTACCAAAAACCTGTTTTCAGAAATTTTTAATAAACTCAAACTCAAAGCATTTATTTCAAACAAACCAATTACAGGCACTTTTGAATGGTCAAGGGGTCGGTCTTGGGTCGCTCAGTCAGAAAGTTGAAGCTAGTTGCCCATTCCAAAGCGTAGATCCTATGGAGAAGAACGGGCAAGAAACTCCACGGACACTCTTTTAAATCAAATAAGCATTTTACATAATATTGGTTACATCGTTCATATTGAAAATATGCATGTATATCTCATATAATTCCAAAAAGACACTAAGACATTGAAGATATTGTACTGGAGAGTGATTTTGATGACGACGACAACGATGATGAGACCGACAGTATTAAAAACCATGAAATTTTCACCCGTTGCCCCGGTTTCCTTTTGTCCAATTTATTAAAAAAAAGTCTATCAATTTCAGTTCGATGGTTTGGGGTAAGCGCTTTATAATTTGAGAGTTGCAACTTATTCATTTGCTTGATAGACGTAAATACGTCGTAATATGATTTTGGCTATTGAAAAGTGGTCCGTTTAGTAAGATGCGACACTAAAATTGTATAGTATTTTTTTTCTACATCTGCATCAGTTTTCAGACAGATAGCTAAGTTACCGATCGGTAAAATTTTTCGACACCTTCAAAATGGTTTCAAGGCATACGATGCTCACACTTTCTTCTGAAAATTGATTTATCCGCATCAACTGACAAATGTTCACCTGAAAACAAGAATTTCAGATGGGCTACTATAGGTTTTTTTTTCTGTGTTATGTTTAATTTTTTTCAAAATGGTCTCCTGGGTACGTGTGACGCTAACTGGTTTCTGAAAATTGTGTTGTCGGTATCTAAAATCTATCGTTCAACTACATTCTGAAAATCAGACAGGTTTCTACAGGCTATTCAGAAACAGTTTTTTTGACATATTTGAAAATGCCGTCAGGTCAGACGTGACGCGGAAAGCTTCTGAAATTAGGATGTTTGGATTCAGAATAACTAAATCTTTCGATTTTATAAGGTTTTGGTCGTAAAACGATGAGACAATAATTTTGGTCATGGGCTCTCGTACTAGAAATAATTATCATTTATCATCATGAAACGGTCCTGGAAATGATTATGATTGAAATGATTCTCAAAAGTTGTAAGAAGTAGGCCTTCTGATTTGTCTTAGTATACGCTATTGTGTGTTGAGGTACTACGCGGGCGGGTCATCGAACTTTATCACGTAAAACGTTATTTGTCAGTTTGTACAAATGTGTGTGTTTCCAGTGAATTGAGTACGTTTCAATCTTGTTTTGTTTTCGACTGTTGTTATTTTTTATTTAAAGTTATCTTTTTTATATCAGTGGTTTAACAACCCACACACATGGATACAGATTAACTGCAGTTCTTTATTTGATTGTCAGTAATTATGCGTGGCTTGTCGCGCTGTTCCCAGAATAGTGCAATCATATATTAGAATAATGTGCTTCTATTAATTCATAGATGTATGTAGGTACGAAGAACAGCATTAATATTAATTGTTATGTATCATGTGCATTTACGATGTACTTAATAAAATTAGGCTCAGAATGTACCGACTCAACTTCACAATTAACTTATCTCAATTAATTATGATCAACGTTACTATTATCTTGGAACGTGATAGTCTAAACTAACACTTAAATGATTAAGGCACTTAACGCGGCGACAAATTAATCTGTATTTGGGATTAAAAACTAAGTAAGCCGCTAGCAAAAATAGTAAGTCGGCAACTACTGCGAAGGATCATTTTAAGTAGAAAGTAGCAGCTTAGTAATCAGTTGTTAGCTTTGTTTTAATTTATAGGTCGCATTCAACGGAGCCCCAGTCGAGGAAGCCCCGCGAGCGGAGCTCAAGGGTTTAAAAAAATAACCACGAGAGGGATTGCGGGGTCTGTTTGCTCGCTTCGCTTCTAACCAACCTGTCCGAGTCGGTGCGCCAAGTCCCGAGCTCGCTTTGCTCGCACTTGCATCCGAAGTTATTGTCTAAAGGATTAATAAAAGTAAAAAATAAATAGGTAATAAAAATTAAAAAAAACACGACTGCCATGCCAAAAACCAACTAAAAAGTAAAAAGAAACAAGTTGTATTCCCTGACTAATTTTTTTAATTATTTATTTTTATTTTATACATTTTAGTGGCAATTCAGACATTCGCAGCCTAACTAAAGTCTGATTAAATCGTTTGCAACCAAAGATGAAATGTTTGTTTTGCATGAACACTGTACATAATGTAAAATATGCCAATAAATTATATAGCTTTTTTTGGAATGTAGGTACTCATCAAGACCTTCCATTTGATACCCATACTGTAAATACTGCCGCCATACTATTTAAAAAAAATATAGTCAGTGTCGCTCGGGATCATGTAAGGATTCTAACGATACCCCATACATCGAAATCTGTCCAGGCATTCAAAAGTTATGGAGGAATAAAGAAACTCACAAATACAGGGTGGAGGGACATCGTCGCACAAACGGTTACCACGTAAGTATTCAGTACATCCTTCTGAGTCCCCCTATATACAAATTTTTCATCGGTTATTGAAAAAAAAATCTGCAGTTTCCTACAATAGTGCAATACCTACACGGTCAAAATGTAGCGCATTTTTTTTCAATAACCGATGAAAAATTTCTATATAGGGGGGCTCAGAATGATGTATAGTAGTACTCAACTAATAAGGCGCGTCGTGAATCTTCGTTCGCGCAGAAAAGAAAGTATGGCCCCGAAGATTAACGAGATTGCTTAAAACTTACAATCAACCTTAGATCACTACTATAAGGTTCATAATATACTGTAGCTGTTAGTTCCATCTCACTCGCAAGTATAGCGGCTGTCAAGCGGCGCGCGCTAAAATGGCGGCAGCTGCAACCAATATCGGTACATGAAAAAGCGTGGAGCGTGCCGATTGGTCAATAGCATTTCCCGCGCTTTGAAAATTCATCTTCTGCGCAGGTACATCAATAAGCCATATTAGTTGGGTACTACTGTACTGAATACGTGGTAACCGTTTGCGCGACGATGTCCCTTCCACGCTGTATAAATGAACCCTGAAAACATAACACTCCTTTTTCGGACAGTCGTGTAAAAACAAAAAAGCTTTTGAACCTCTTACAATAATATAATTAAGTATTGCTAAAATATTTAATCGCTGCCAAGTTATTTTTTTAGTAGCAAATAGTAAGTCACCCTTTAAGAAGTTGTTAGTGGCCTGGAAAATTAGGGATTATCCAATGATTAATGCATAATACCTTTTCGATATTCTATACGTATTACTCGTATTCACAAAAAATCAAATGCATATTAAATCTATTCTAGTTAAAAACTGTTTTGTTCTTTCGAATTATGATTTGAGTTTGAAAGAAGAAGACAAAACACTTTCTAACTAAAATAGGTTTATACGGCGTTTTAGTTTTTTTTTTTATACGAGTAATACGGTGTATTTATGTTTTGTACGTGTTAACATATATACTACATAACCGATTTTGATGAAATTCAATAGAACAGGTTCCTGACGTGGGACACTCCAAACTGTTGATATAAGAACGAGCCGAGCATTACAGTTACAACTACCAATTAACATGAAGAATTGAAGATGTCTGCCTACCAGCCCAGTGTACCTGTAGTCCCTGTCGCTAATACTCAGCGTGACCATTAGGTGTTTACTTAGCGCGCCACTCTCCGCTCCTCTCGGCAATCAATGCAAATCGCGTTCGGAAACAATGGCGAGAATCTATCCGTCCGCACAAAGCGCTTGTCAACCAGTCGGCAATGCTGCACGCGGTAGGCAGGTGGAGAAGGACCACAGGAACACGACGCAGAAGAACACAGTGTTAGTCTGAGGACACTCAGTACCAGTAGCACCGAGTAATGCATGCTGAAGATACGACCGCCAATCGTAACAATGTTATTTCAATTCGCGAAAATGCTGAAATTTAACTATTATTTTTGAAGCATTCCCATTTGAGCACCTATTTTCTGAGCACCGATTTTTAGAGCACCCAAGGTATTCCCATTTGAGCACCTACGGTCCAGTAGCTTCTAGTGATGGGGTGTGTAATAAAACATATCGATACAAACATTCTGAAAGTCAAGATCTGCCTCTTAAAGTCACTGACCTTGACCTCAAGGACACCAACCATGAATATTGACCTGTTACTGCTCCTAAGAATCGCTGATCTTGACTTTCAGAATGTAAGTTGGTCCACAGATATAAAGCGCTCGTAGTTTGAAACTATTTGGTTTAAACTGTAGCAGTAGTTGTTATATCCATTGCCCTCATTGCACTCATTAACGAAATGTACGCACTGTTACAGACCTACCAATTCGGTCATCTGTTAATCAGTGGTCCTTCTGCACTTCCACATCGCCTAGTTCAAATATCAATCTGCCTAGCCTTTTCCCAACTATGTTGGGGTCGGCTTCCAGTCTAACCGGATGCAGCTGAATACCAGTATTTTACATGGAGCGACTGCCTATCTGACCTCCACAACCCAGTTACTGGGTAATACGATACCCCTAGGTAAGACTGGTTGTCAGACTTTCGGGCTTCTGACGACCCGTAACGACTGTCAAAGATCCACGAATAACAGCCGGGACCAACGGCTTAACGTGCTTTCCGAGGCACGGAGGAATCTCGATATGTAAAGATGGTCACCCATCCACTGACCAACCCCGGCAAGCGTAGCTTAACCTGACAGATCGACCCGTGCGGCTGTTATTAATTAGCCACGAGCTCCTCGTGGCTAATTAATAACAGTTAACCACCCATCGCCTAGTTATATAGTGAAAAACATCCGTATCCCAGATACCATCAATTACTTGAACAGTCTCGGAGGACAAAGCTTTTGTTCGGCGCCTCTGAAATAGTTCAATGTTCACCGGCGAGCGGCAGCGGGGACTATCTCAGCCTTACTTCATCTTTTTTAGCGAAGGCGATAGAAATCTAAAGTGATTATTAGTTTCCGGGCGACGGGACTTTTAAGTAATCGAGTTCGTTGGGAAGAGAGGAGATTCGGAGGAAACTGTCTTTTGTTTTAGATTGTAAGTACGTATAAATAATGGTGTCTAAGGTTTTATACAAGGTGGAACTTAACGCACAGCCTCTTAAGGGGTCGTTGTAGTACATGAGTACAACGACCCAAAGTTGTTCATAATGATCACATTATGAAGTACCTTTACTATGGAGCCAAACCAAAAATCGCGAAAAAAAAATCAGCTGTTCTACATTCGTTGTTCAGGTTATTGTTTCTGAGGGAATTATGAGAAAGAACGGGATCAGAATTTAACGATATATTAAACAGTACGGTTAAAACAGTAGGATACGTCGTGGTAACATTTTGACCTTGACTCTAGCGTAGTACGGAGTTTCAATAGAAAGTTTAGTGACCAGTGACGTGCGGCCTACTGTACATACATTACATAGCACTCTGGTACCTACGTAGCTATTGAAACCTAACAGACATCGTGTGAATGCATGCCTACTCTAGTTTACTCAAATACATTTTGTTGGTGAACTTTAGCACTAGCCATAGTTTTTGCGTGAGCTGGCTTCAACCCAAGCTTTAGCTAACATGTTAGAAGCGGGCACTCAGCGGCACTCTGCTGGCTCAGTAAATATAAGTTTTCCATTGATTTGTTCTCTTAAGTTCGCCTCTTAGCCGTAGTTTTTCAATAAAACCTCCCATCAGAATGTGGGTCACACATACGTTAGGCAGACAGCTCACGGCTGATATTGACTTGCAGAGACTCTGTGGGCGGGACATTCAGGAGGAAACTGAGTATTTGAGTCTCAGAACGAAAGTTATCAATATTTTGCAAAAAAAACATGTTCTTCTGAAACACTGAATGATTGACTTTAGGAGTCAATCATTCAGTGTTATCCTACTTTGACATACATAATGAAAAAACTTATTTGGTAGAAAAACATTTTGATCGGTGTAAAAATAAATGTCAAAGCCTAAGCAAACAATTGGATCCCTAAATTGGAAGTTTTATCCCTGAAACATTTCAGTTAATCGTTTTCGCGAACCCTAAACGATCAACATTATCGACAGAAACCCCACAAAAAAGGGTAATCTTTCCATAATAATAAAATAACTTGTTTTTACTAAAGATAAAGAGGGGTAAGTAAAAATAAACGTAGTTACCTTGTTCCCGAACCTTTTGTGCCGATATAACATAGTTGGCGGCCCTTTCATGTTGGTTACCAATATGTTTGCCAATATTTGTGATACCTTTGATCCGCAAGTTTGCGTTGAACTGGGTCATAGGAACAATAACAGTGGATCTGCATCTTAAAAGCTGTTCTTTAAAGAGATTTCCTTTTATATGTAGAGTTGTTATTAGGTACGTATAGTGAAACTTTTCTTCATAATGAAGTTTCGAAGAATGTTTTTGTAGGTATATTATTATTGCATACCTACGTTTTACCTGATGATGTTGCTGCCTCGAAACCTGGAGAGATGCCCGTTTGCTTACCTAGAACAAATAAAACAAAAAGTTATTAGAATGCACAACAATTGTGACGTCTCGTGGTTATGATTGTCTGTGTGACGCGAGACTATAATGCAGTGTCCCCGAGCCGCTAGCAAGCGTTGTTTTCCTTATTGCTTCTTTACGAATCCGGGGGGGGAGACATCGAACTAATTTTATTATCTACGTCATGTTACAGTAAATTAAAAGGAATTATAGGTTATTATAAGGCCACCATTGACGATTGAACCTACTCTATTACCTACAATCTGGAATGTAAGAAAAAGCTCAACAACGCAGTTGAACATTTTGTGAGCGGCGCGTTTAGTGGCAGTCGTCTGGCAGCTAGGATGCGGCGTGTGAGACGTGCGTCATGCACTAGGAGTGAGGCGTATTTATCGTACCAGGTAGAAATAACAGATATTTAAAAATAACAAATAACAATTTTTCCTACCAATATAACTTATCTGTTATTTAAAATAACAGACCCTCAGACTGTTACCGCGGCTGTTACTGTTCATTCATTATAACAGAACAGTCCCCACACACACACACAGACTGTTACCACGGCTGTTACTTACATGTATACACTCTCACTCACACAAAAGAAGGAATATGGCCAGATTGTCAATGTCTCTTTCTTCCTCATTAAATAATGACTCTTGCGAAAAAGAGAAACACCTGTTATTTAATAATATGTTTACTTCTCATTTTAACTAAAGCAGTTAAACTATGCTAGAAAGAGAAGCACTTAGTATTTTATTATCCCTAAAATACAGTTGGTGGTCTTATAAGAACAAACATTTAAAAAAAAATGAGATCTAAATTAGGTCGTGTTACCTACCTGTTATCTTCATGGCTGTTACTGACCAGTGTGACCATTATAAAATAAAACGAAATATTATTCTATTTTCTTTATGGTAATTTGTGTTGTAACCAAAAAAAATTGTGATCGTATCCGAATACCTTTGTTATCTTTGGTTTGATGATGTTATTCAATTTTATTAACATAAAATATACTGTTATTCCTTATTATTTTCTAGCAAAGGTTTGTGATGCAACCAAAAAATTATTAGTGATCATGTCCAGACCGCTTTATTGTCTTTGGTTTGACGTTGGACAGGATTGGTCGCAAAATTTTCCATGCTTGTATGACTTTATTTTGATAGGAATAAAGGTGATATTCAATTGAAAGTAAATTCGCTGATTTGTTTGTTGACATTTTTAAATTTAGATTTTTATTTGGTTGTTTTCACTAAAGGTGAACTGGTGAAAACATTTCACTAAATAAATGAATAAATCAACGTAATTCTATAATTCCACATTACCTCGTTATTCCTAGTCAATACTTCGGATCTTCAATTGATATTTAACTAGATATTTATCGTCCGTATAAAAATAACAGGCTGTTATTTAATAACAGATATTTGGATCTGTTATTTTTGTGTAACAGTAACAGCGATAACAGATATTGTGTTTAACCTGTTACAACCCATCTATACCATGCACTATTGCGCATGTGAGTGAGCCGGTGAGCCCCCCCCCCCCCCGCACAATGCACGCGACGTCTCACCGCCGCCGGGCGACTGCACCGATGCGCCCACACGACCCCTAAGATACTTTTTATTTCGTTCAGCCGCTGTTGGACCGCATCCAAGTGCTGTTCAACCTTTTAATGTCTGAATTCTTGATTTCCATGCTCTAATCGTTAGTTAAAATGGGTCGCTCGTATGTAAGCAACATGAAAAATGGAAACACGTAACAGAATCGCTGCAGCGATACTTCAGACTAATTGAATGACGCCATTACTTATCGGTGAGCGGACTTCGACCGGCGGACGGCGGATTAAATAATAAAAGCGAGTGGCCTGCTCGCCGGGACTCTTTTAAATTCAACATTTGCATTAGAACGGCGGAGTTTTAATGCAGAAATATTCTGGAGTGGAACGCGCACAAAGGACAAATTGATTCGTTTCCGATTCGCGCTCTGTTCGGTGCGAGATGAAACACTCGCGTACTACCGAACTAGCAGCGACACGCTCCCAGCTCCCCTACCAGTGGAACCAGTTGAACTAGGGGAACTTAGTAATTAGTTAGCTAGAACAAATAATTTTTAAGCGTCTTTTTAGATGTTGACAAGTTTAAAAGAATTTTCAAGAACTGAATGTTAGCGTTAGGTTTTATGCAGAAAAAATCAACAGCGCTGGGAACGTGGAGCAATAAAAAGAATCGAACTCATTGAACAGTCTTTCAACCCACAATCAATTGCCATTCAACTCAACACGGCTACCAACACTCATAATCCAAGCGACAACGCTCCGAGTGTTCACAGACAGCCGTTCACTCAATTATATCGAGGCGGACAGCGAGGCACGTCTGCACAATTGCCCACCATGGCCCACACCCCCCACACACATGGCCACTCGATAAAAGTCCTGGCCCACTCCGCACGCTAATTCGCAGGACGTGGCCACAGCGACGAGTTAGAAAAGATTTAATTAATGCCTAACATTTTTATGGAGGCAAAAGTCACTGAATAGCATCCATATGAAAGCGAAATCTCTTTCAACTATCTTTAACACAGTGGAATGTTGAAATTCTTGGTTCCTATGATTGTCAAATTATAATTAATTGTTATTTTGTATAAACGGCGAGTGATGTGTCAGTGAGTTCCTCCAGGACAAATAGTAAGGCGTAAGTATTCTAGTAGAATTTTCGAATGTAATTTGATCGCGGCGATGGCGAGGCGAGGCGAGGCGACGTGTCTGCAGATCGGACGCGTGATAATGTGGAAAGAAAGTTAAAAGAAGACGTGATTCAATAGGAAGCGCGCGAGAGGAGCTTCTACCGCGTACAGCTCCTCTCAGTTCACGTATACATACTTATCATTTATGTAAAATACTGCTGAACTTGAATTAGAAATAAGAAGTTTAGGTATGTACCATTTTGTCTCAAATTACATGAATCAACTTACTGACAATTAGGGCCTGTTTCACCTAAGATTAAGTTCCTATTAAATTACTTCAATCTGCCTAACCTTTTCCCAACTATGTTGGGGTCGGCGTCCAGTCTAACCGGATGCAGCAGAATACCAGTATTTACATGGATCGACTGCCTATCTGACCTCCACAACCCAGTAACTGGGTAATACGATACCCCTTGGTAAGACTGGTTGTCAGACTCTCTGACAACCAGTCTTACCAACCGACTTCGTCAGGGCTTCTGACGACCCGTAACGACTATCAAAGATCCACGAATGACAGCCGGGACCAACGGCTTAACGTGCTTTCTGAAGCACGGAGGAGTCTCGGTTTGTAAAGATGGTCACCGATCCACGGTCCAACCCCGGCAAGCGTAGCTTAACCTGACGGATAGACCCGTGAGGCTGTTATTACTTAGCCACGAGCTCTTCTTGTTCCTTCTTTATTCCTAAACTCAAACTCAAAGCATTTATTTCAATTAAACCAATTACAGGCACTTTTGAATTGTCAAAGAGTCGGTCAGTAGGTAAGTCAGAAAGTTGAAGCTAGTTGCCCATTCCAAAAGTAGATCTATGGAGAAGAACGGGCAAGAAACTCCACGGACACTCTTTTAAAATCAAAATATAGTTACAAAATATTGGTTACATCATTCATGTTGAAATTATACATGTGAGAACTATGAACGTTAAAAGCGTCCGTAATAAAAAAAAACAATTCAAAATTAAAATTAAGGCGCAGATTTCCTGAAAACGATCAAAAAAGTGGTTTTTTAAAGCTGTGTATCTCATAGACCGTAAATAATTTTGACATGTAAAAAAAATATGATATTTTCAAGTCCTTTTCGCATACAGTGATGGAAGCCAAAACATAATTAAACATACTTTAATGCACCAAAAAAATCTTTAAACATACCTCCTAATAATCTTTAAAAGCAGTTTATCCCTTCATTAGCAATTATAATTATAATTAAAAATATACCATGAAATGTCAAATTCCAAACTGCATCCAGTGATGGATTACATTTTATTAAATAGTTAATTTCTAATTTTATACGATTTTATTTGCACTTTTACGACATAATTCCGGTGCGCGTGAGAATCTTCTATCTCGTGCGTCAAACTAGACAGCCATAACGCCATTTCACTTACACACCGAGCTAAACCAAGATTGGAACCTGGGCCTTAAAATAAGCAGTGGCAGCTAAGGTATGACCAGCCTCCACCAACAGCGCCCGTTCACGAATGAACCTATTAACTTACATGGCAAATAATTTCATACAAATTCTGTTTCATTTGTGGCGGCATCTACATCGCCACATATGAACTACGCATCAATGACATGACGTCACGCAAACCTGCATCGCGCAATTAGAGTTTACCACGCGATTAGCATATATACTACGTCCCGACATCAACCGTCGGGCAGTAGCCCACCAGACACAACACCCGGAGGATGGATGATCGGAGGATCCTCCCTTTTCTATGGGGGTGTGTAAGTGAACTTTACACCCTGTTCCTCATGCCTCTAAACATTTTTGAATTTATTCGGTGAGTAGTGGCTATTCGGACATCGTGACGTAGGCCTCTAGTAATAGACAATTATTATCTATTACTAATTGCCAGTAATTATTCAGACATTTTCGGTCTACAAACAGCTGCATGCACCCGACAGCGGCCACTCCCCGCACACCTGCAGCGCGTTCATCATTTACTAGTTCAATTCACGAACCTGCCCGAAAATCTAGAAATAGATTCCAAGTCTACATGGGATCTAATTCCAGCACATTTGCACCCCGCGGGGTTGCCGCGTGACACGTTAAGTGGTCCCTATTATTGTCACGGCACACATTCGTGCGATACATTTGCGTGAAACATGGATCGTTTGTCATGCACTGTGTCTCGATATCGGTCGTTCTCGTGATGGATCGCGGCAGATATGGCCCCAGCCGCTCGGGGGCCACATAAATAAGGTCGCCGTAAAAAAGACGATGCTCCGCCGGAACAGGTACTGAATAATACTGTGTCATGTGTGGGTAGCAGTCGCGGCTGATGAGCGGCACTCAGTACTGTGGCTGCAGCCTGGTGTTACCTTGGCTGTCGGGAGTGATGTGTGCTGAATACTTTGTCAGTTCATTGTTAATATAGGTACTCTTTTTAGGGTTCCGTACCAAAATGGTAAAAAGGATGCCTTATGGTGCGACTCAGTCTGTCTGTCTGTCAGTCACAGCTGGATATCTCAAGAAGTACTAATGCTATCAACTTGAAATTTAGAACAGCTTTAGATGACGCTTGCCCAACTATTTTGCAAATAAGAAAGAAATGAAAATATTTTTTTTTTTGCAACTGGGATTCGGGGAGGGGGGGGTCTTAAAATTTCGAAGTGGGGCTACTAGGGCATGTGGGGTATCATATGAAAGAGCGTTGTTTGCACATTCTCAAACATTTTTGGCTTTTTTTTAGGCCTCATAGTTTTTAACTTTTTATGAAAAATTTAAAAAAATATATCGTTCTCCCCTTTATCTCCGAAGTTTGTAGAAAGAAAAACGAAAAATAAAACGATGTCTCTAAATAGCACATTTTTCAGAAATCGGAACGTAACCCTCGGTGCGCGAGTCCGACTCGCTCTTACCCGTTTTTTGAAAGCGGTTAAAAATCATCGACGATTTAAAAATAGATGAAATTTATGTTTTGTACGATCAATAAGCAATTTTTATTGAGTCGTATTCATAGGTTGATCATAATATTTCAATACGAATTATTTTATTTATATCTCTTGAATATTAACCGTCAGTAACACGCTAGCTGAATATGACACTGTTGACCCCGAGCTGTCGTTGGCATTTGCACAGTTTAGATTTTCAATTTCAAATTATGTATCTCCACAAAACTCTGCGTGAGTTTGAAAATAAAATCCAAATTGAATGAATAAGTGTAGTGGTTTTCTATATTGTTTACTTCAAACATACTGGTGTGTGTATATGTGTATAAACACACACACAACGTACGTTTGCTCGTGAGTACTTCTTTGTCTCGATGGAATTGAAGAGAAACATCGACAATGGCTGCTTGCTTGTGTTTCGTTAAATAAAAAACCGGTCAAGAGCGAGTCGGACTCGCGCACCGAGGGTTCCGTTCCGATTTCTGAAAAAGTGTGCTACTTAGATACATAGTTTTATTTTTCCTGTAATCTTTACATAAACTTCTATCACATAGAATAATTTCAGATTTTTCTCTTTGCAAACTTCGGAGATAAGGGGGGGAGAACGATATTTACATTTTTCATCAAAATTCGAAAACCAAGCGGCCTAAAAAAAAGAAAAAATAATTTTGAGAATGTGCAAACAGCGCTCTTGCATATGATATCCCACATGCCCTAGTAGCCCCACTTTTAATTTTTAAGACCCCCTTTCCCTGTTGCAAAAAAAATATAAATATTTTAATTTCTTTCTTATTTGAAAAATAGTTGGGTGAATGTCATCTAAAACTGTTCTAAATTTCGAGTTGATAGCATTAGTAGTTCTTGAGATATCCAGCTGTGACAGACAGACAGACAGACAGACTGAGTGACACCATAAGGGTTCCTTCTTTACCATTTTGGTACGGAACCCTAAAAAGAGACTGTGCTATGCATTTATTGGCACACGGCTCACGAGAACAGCAAAGAGTATCAAGTAACATAACAAAAACCCGCAAGTTGCAGATTATATTATTTTGTTGCTCATTGGTTTACTGACAGTAAGTACAGCTGCCAAGATCGAGGTCTCCTGGGCAGGTGGAACTTTAGTGGGCTTCTCCGTTAGGAAACTCTCTCTAATACTAGCCCAACGAAGGTAGTTTCACCAATGTAATGTTGGATCGATGTTTAGTTAGGAAGATCACTATTAATTTTTAGAGTTCCGTACATCAAATGGAAAAAACGGAACTCTTATAGGATCACTCGCGGTTCTGTCTGTCTTTTCGTTTGTCACAGACAATTTGCTCCGAATCTAATGGACCGATTAAATTACAATTTTGTACCTACACATATTAATTTCTGTGAGCCAAACACGAACTGGTAATGTAAATAAATGAATTTTGAATTTGGGGACAATTTAGAAAAAAAAAAAGTTTTGTGAACTGTACCGTGTGACATTTATTATCAAATGAACCGTGGGCCTACTGTGAGGGTCTCAAATTGATTTTTTTATATATTTTTTTCAAAGTTATTTTGGTAAGAAAATAGACGAAAGTTTATAATCCCCCCCCCCACTATATCCCCAAAATTACTGAGCCTAAAATTTGTAAAAAAAAATACAGAAAATACTTTTATATCTATAGATTACAGGAAACTTAATAAGTATTATGGTCTTAAAATAACATCGTACATCTTTCAATATTGTGCGGACAAACTTACATTTGCAGTTGGAATGTATGGAAGAACTTGTTTTTCAACTACAATGTTAATTTGTTTTTGGCATCCCAACTATGGCTGCTTGGCTGGTTTTTTTCCTGTTGGTTTAGGTATGAATATTCTATCTTCGATTTATACTTAAAACAGAAGCTTCCTTTATTTTCAGAGTTGGGTTATTCCGAAATTCTAGATTGCTGGATATGGTTTATTAACTACCTTGGGTGGATATTCCAAATAATTCCTACACCGAGCACACTAAACGGATCGAGACCCCGTCCCCCGCACACTACGCATAGACCCCGTCCCCCGCACACTACACATAGACCCCGTCCCCCGCACACTTTTTGTGGGCATTTTTTGTGATTTGTCCAAGGCATTCGACTGCGTTCTTCATGAAACATTAATCAGGAAACTGCATCACTACGGAATCCGGAACGCCTCTCTGGATCTTCTCACTTCTTACTTAAGTGATAGGATTCAAAGAGTTGATGTTAACGGGAAAAGATCACCCGGATCCGTAGTAACAATGGGGGTCCCCCAAGGCTCAATTCTTGGCCCGTTTTTGTTTCTTATTTATATTAATGACTTGCCTTACCTCATAAAGGATAATCATGATATAGTGTTGTTTGCAGATGACACTTCACTTTTATTTAAACTCAAACGTCAGCAGCTGGTTACTGACAATGTAAATAGCGCCCTCGCAAAAGTAGTTAACTGGTTTAATGTTAATAACCTACTTCTTAACGAGAAAAAAACTAAGTGTATTAAGTTCACTATACCTCATGTTAGACAAGTAAAAACTAGTGTTCTCATAAAGGGTGAAGAGTTGATTCCCGAAGATACCACAGTGTTCTTGGGCATAACTTTGGATGCCAAACTTCAATGGGGCCCCCATATAGATAAATTGTCGAAAAAGCTTAGCGCTGCAGCATACGCCGTTAGGAAAATTCGTGATTTAACTTGTTTAGAGACAGCCCGTTTAGTTTACTTTAGTTATTTTCATAGTGTGATGTCGTACGGTATTCTGTTGTGGGGAAATGCCGCCGATATTTAGACAATTTTTGTTTTACAAAAAAGGGCTATTCGTTCAATTTACAAATTAAGTCCCAGACACTCCCTCAGAGATAAATTTAAAGAAATTAATATAATGACTGTGCCTTCTCAGTATATCTATGAAAATCTTTTGTATGCTCATAAAAATATCAATTTGTTTAAAAAATACAGTGACGTCCATAATGTGAATACTAGAAACAAACACAAATTTGTTGTTCCTACAACCAGGCTGAAGAAAATAAGTGGTTCGTTTAGTTGCCAATGTATACGTTTTTATAATAAACTACCTAGCCACATTCAAGAACTAAGCCTTAATAAATTCAAAAATTGTATAAAGCGGAAACTTTGTCAGAAAGCCTTTTATACTGTCAAAGACTATATTGAGGACAAAAAGGCTTGGGTTTGAGCTGCTCCAATAAATTTACACTATTAATGTTGATTTAAATACCTTTTACATATTCTATACAATGACATGAATATTTTGTTTGTTATACTATTTTTAATTATTGTGAATGTGAAGACTACGTGGATCATTGTTTTTTATTTATTTTATCCTTTTCTCAGTTTTAGTTATAGTCTGACAGTTTGAGTAATTTATGCGGCCTACCCTAATGTCTTTTCTTTGGTATTGTTCGTCGAATCGTTAAGCTCCTTAAGTTTTGAGTTGAGCTGCACGATTACTGACAAATGCGTGCACTGACTGGACAGGTCCACTCAATCTGTGTGGTTCTTTCATCAAAAGACCATTTCTGACTGCAATCTACATGGTCTTCACATGATCTGACCAAGATTATGTCTGGACTTTAAAAGAGACTGTGACCTCTGAGTTTGTTTCGGCGTTTCTTCTCAGAGTAGTCAGATAGGAAACGTCGAACTCATCTAGTTTAAAAAAAAAATATGTTTGACGTGTAAAAGTGTTTGTACAAACCTACTTACAGAAAATAAATCATTTATCATTTATCATTTATCATTTATCACTACACATAGACCCCGTCCCCCGCACACTACACATAGACCCCGTCCCCCGCACACTACACATAGACCCCGTCCCCTGCACACTACACATAGACCCCGCCCCCGCATACTACACATAGACGCTGCTATTCACCTGACACAAACCCGTCACCTCTGACGTCACTGTTCAGTAAATACTCCGACCCACAGATAATTTACGTATCCTACACTAAACCTCTTCCAATACTGTAACCAAATACGTGCGTTTGACGCAGACCGCATTCCTCGTAGATTCCTGTGAGGTTATCCTGTACACTCGTGCATAAAACACAGTTATACACACATGCGGTACATCGCGTGAGTCAAGCTGTCACGTGCACGCAGCACAACGTGTACAGACGCCTTAGTGCGAGTTTTTATACTTACTCGATCGCGTTTACGTTAACGTTGACTTATGTCAATTTGTATGAAATAATTGTGATTCCCTTTATAGTCACCAGACGGCGCTAATTTCAGTTTCAGTACAAACTGACGTTTACGTTAACGTGATCAAGTAAGTATAAAAACTCGCACTAAGCCCTAGTGCTGTTCTGTAAATATTTCATCGTGAACACATAAAGTGCAGTAAGCTGTCAATAGTGTCAAGCCCTAGCATCAGGTGGAATGACAGCTCACTTCACATAAATTATCACAGTGAGATGTTTATAGAATAGCACTACTGGTTCATACATAAATTATCACAGTGAGATGTTTATAGAATAGCACTACTGGTTTATACATAAATTGGACAACTAAACAGTTATCGGCTTTTAGCGTTGGGCCAATCACCCAGCCAAATATTGGCTCCAACATTTGTTAAAATACGACAAGAAATTGTCCACTGTTTAATTAAAACAAATTTGTATTATTTGCATGGTGTTATGAGCAGTATCAGATTACGCCGTCTAATAAAACATTTCTTACAATATCTTATTTTATGAGAAGCATTCGGTTTGCTTTGAACCACGGAGAAATAGAAATTAAATCCTCCAAAATTAAGGAAAGAACAGATCTATCATTTTGATGAAAATAAACAGGAAAATGTTAAGACACAAAAAACACGCCAACATTTTGCTGAACACCACCAACATTTTCCACACCAATATTGGGCAGTCCTCAATTCCGCGCCAACGCCAATAATAGTCGGACATTAGTCGTTTTAATTACGTAGGTACCGAAGCTCGTCTGCTCTCGTTATTTCCCCCGGGAGGCTCACGATAAAGGATTATTGTGGCGGATCGGTGCCGGATCAAAACCGTGGATGGCTTACAATCTTTTTATTTATTATAACACCTTATATCTATCATTACAGGCTGCCCTAATGCGGTACCTAGTTATCTTATGTAACTTTATTATAACACCTTATATCTATCATTACAGGCTGCCCTAATGCGGTACCTAGTTATCTTATGTAACTTTATTAAAACACCTTATATCTATCATTACAGGTTGCCCTAATGCGGTACCTAGTTATCTTATGTAACTTTAAGTAATATGATGTGGCTCACGTTACGATGGTTGTAAGTGAAACTCTACACCGTTTATTAAACTATAGGTAGGCACTTATGTTTGTACAAAATGTTGGAATTGAAGAGCCTATTTAAATTCAAGTGATGTTCTTTTAATGTATTAACATCCCATCCTAATTATTATAAAATATGCGAAAGTTTGTCTGTTTATTTGTTACCTTTTCACGCATAAGCCACTGAACCGATCATCCTGAAATTTTTCATATACATTGTCAGGTGTACAGAAACGGACATAGTACCTTTCATCCCGAAAAAAAGTACTGTTCCCGAGGAAAACAACAATAACGTTCTTGTGATAATAGATGGCGCCACGTGTCTTTCTAATCATGATTGAATTATTTATTACAGTAATACAAGCAGAGTACAACCCGAATTGATTGTCAAATTCCAAATTAACGCGAGCGAAGCCGCGGACAAAAGCTAGTAACATTAAGAAATACTAGCTGCGTCCCGCGGTTTCACCCGCGTATACCGGGATAAAAAGTAACCTATGTATAAGCCAGGGTATAAGCTATCTACATGCCAAATTTCATCCAAATCGGTCCAGCCGTTTGAGCGTGAAGAAGTAACAAACATACACACACACACACACACACTCACAAACTTTCGCCTTTATAATATTAATAATATAATATATACAGGGTGAAATTTTAATCGTTTTGATCCTCTTAAGGGGTCATTGTACTCATCATTATGAACAACTTTTACTATGGGACCAAACCTGAAATCGCGAAAAAAATCTGCTGTTCAGTACATTTATCTACATCAAACTCGTCAAAATGTAGGGAGCAGCTGATTTTTTTTCGCGATTTCAGGTTTGGTCCCATAGTAAAAGTTGTTCATAATGATGAGTACAATGACACCTTAAGAGGATTAAAACGATTAAAATTTCACCCTGTATAATAATGGGTATTAAAACACGAATGTGGGTGTATCACACGAGGCGAAGCCGAGTGTCATAATAGTATCACATGAGTGTTTTAATACCTAATTATGTACAGTTGCATACAAGACTTTATCTACATCCCTGTTATCAATCCTGTATAAAAGGTTCTGAAACAGTTTTTTGCAATAGGACTAATACTCGTATTGAACATGGCGGCCGGCGTCATAGTATACGACGTGAATTCGAATAAGTTCTTTTATTTCTTTCTTATTATTTTGCAAAATAGTTGGGTTAACGTCATCTAAAACTGTTCCAAATTTCAAGTTGATAGCATCAGTAGTTCTTGAGATATCCAGCTGTGACAGACAGACAGACAGAGAGACAGACAGACAGACAGACAGACGGACAGACAGACAGACAGACGGACAGACTGAGTCACACCATAAGGGTTCCTGTTTTACCATTTTGGTACGGAACCCTAAAAAATGACATAGTTGTCCAAAACTAACACAACATCACGCCTAGTTACCCTGAAGGGTGAGGCAGAGTGTGCTACTACTGAGTCCTAAACTAACACAACATCACGCCTAGTTACCCTGAAGGGTGAGGCAGAGTGTGCCACTACTGAGTCCTAAACTAACACAACATCACGCCTAGTTACCCTGAAGGGTGAGGCAGAGTGTGCCACTACTGAGTCCTAAACTAACACAACATCACGCCTAGTTACCCTGAAGGGTGAGGCAGAGTGTGCCACTACTGAGTCCTAAACTAACACAACATCACGCCTAGTTACCCTGAAGGGTGAGGCAGAGTGTGCCACTACTGAGTCCTAAACTAACACAACATCACGCCTAGTTACCCTGAAGGGTGAGGCAGAGTGTGCCACTACTGAGTCCTAAACTAACACAACATCACGCCTAGGTACCCTGAAGGGTGAGGCAGAGTGTGCCACTACTGAGTCCTAAACTAACACAACATCACGCCTAGTTACCCTGAAGGGTGAGGCAGAGTGTGCCACTACTGAGTCCTAAACAACATTCACGTTTGGGTGTCGCGCAACTTCTACTCTTTTGAACTGGACCGCAAGTACTGTCGCAACGAGAAGTTTATAATTGATTATTATTTTATTTATTATTTATTACACACTTACATACAGCTATCATTACAGTAACCCAATGCGATAGTGTAGGAAAAAAAAAATAATAATAACGATAATTACAAATACATTTCAATTCAAAGATTATACAATAAATAAAAATAAATAATAACAATAAATTTATGATAAACTGGCTGCTTGGCATTTTGACTTTTACCTTATCCGCGAATAATAAAAGTAGCCTACTCGTACGTATTTAACTATATTTTCAGTGCGGACTATACTGCATATACCTGCGTTATGCTGGTAATCTGCTAATGCCTTCTTTGAATATCCCTCATAAGCTTTTAATGGAGTAACATGTGGCTGTATCGTGGAGCCGCCATTGTCTGTTAAGTTACGGCCGTTTCTTGCCATTACCTGTGGTTATAGAGGAGTAGTAGACTGTATAGTAAGTTATGAGTTTACGACACTTATAGAAGTAACTTTGATGGTTGAATTAGTTCTCAGATTACCTTAAAGTCTCTAAACATTCCAAAGCAACTGTTCACCAACTTGCTGAATAATACTGAATAATTTAATGTAATTTAATTTTGACATACATACCTAATTAGGATATTGTTTCGATTTATCTGATTTCATTCTAATTGGATTAAGTAGATATGTATTTAATCTAATGATGTATACTAGCATGCCGATTATTGTTTTAACTGTTAATGGGTACGGCCAGCAACAGAAGTCGGTTAACACTGCTACTTTTTGATATCACCTAAATTAACACAAAATGATACGATAACCTGCATTTTAGCATTTCATTTATTAGATAAGATTCTTATTAAGAGAGATTTTCTGTAAAATTGATTAAATCTGTTCCGATTTTGAACTATTTTTCTCAATAATTAAAATTTAGAAAACACAAGTGTTAATCGACTTTTGTTACTGACTGTACTTCAAATGTTTCTGGCAAATAAATAATTTAATTTTGTCATAATTTCCTTTCTCATTTTGTGTTAATTCTCCCATTACATACTTAATCTCATCACCCATTTTGCTATTAAGTACGTACGTCTTATTTTCCATACCTACAATCTGTGTAAATAAATACTTTACTTTACATAAAACGAAAACAAGTTACAAATTCATTTTATACTTTTCGTCAGCTTGCAATTTATATTAAACGAAATCTGAAAATTAAGTTAACTCAAGTCTAAATGCCTTCAACCATAAATAATAACTTGAATACTTGAGCAAACGAATTCAGTCTCAACGTTGACAATTTTACACACTGCTAGACATTTATTTAGTCAGACAGTGTAGCTAGTGTGTTGTGAAATTGGGCAACAAGTCTGTTTGACTGCGGGCGCGATAGCGGGCCAGAGATGTGGCGCGAGCCGCGAGCCAAGTGTGTCTGAGCACTACTGTATTCGACTGTACCATACGCGCACATACGGGGCTTGCAATTACAAGCATCGACTAACTTATGAATAATTCAAATGCAAAAATGAATTGCAAAACAAAAAGTTTGGTGATAAATAGTCGTAATATAACATCATTAATTGCGACACGTTGCGTGTTTACCATGCTCAACTAGTGAGACACCACCAGCATCAAATTAAAATGCGCCACAAGCGCTGCATCCTGCTTTAAAAACCAATCCCGATCGCTGATGCTAAAAGTATCGCTAGCTACGTGTGTTGAACCCGCCGGGATCCGAACGGAATGGTTTCACGCGGATACTCCTAGGTGTTACCCACGTAAGCTGGCCAGACTCTGAGCCAGTCAGAATATCCATATATCGTTCAGAAAAATATTCCTGTATTTGAAAAACCAGTTGGAAGTTTAGCTCTTAAATAAAAGTGGCTTATTTCTTTCTGTTGTATGTGCGCCTGGGGAGCAGGGGACTGATCATTTGTTCGCTCTTGTCCTTTATTTCTTAGAGGTCTCCGGAGACTAATGCTCCACGTCAGATAGAGGCAGTTTCAATAGTTTAAATCTATACACATTTGTTTTTGAATAGTAAAGGGTTGGTTTTTTCTTGCTAAAGCTTTCCATTACAGATTGAAACAGCCGAATCTCATACATAATCTCCTTACCTGACAGTAAAAAGATCGTAATTTTGTGCACACAGCACAATTTTAACTTGCCAATCATCAAAGTGATTGAACTCGTAATCGACGTCAGCGTCGCATTTATTAAGAAGACATTTTATAACAAAATTTTATAGCAAGCGGAATTGGCTGCCTTCACTCGTAAAATTATGATGATGAATAACTGACTCATCCGTTTTACGTATTAGCAGCTTTATCTTTATTATTTGGTCCGTAATTCTATATATTTGCGTAAAAGAATTAAGTGACCTCGCACTGGCAGGAATCGCAGCCTCCAGTGATTACGACCGAAATTGTCTGTAAAGCTATAATATAATTTAGTATCTGCTACTCTTCTCACAAGAGGAAGCCTTCCTGTGCTACCTATTTAAAAGTATGATGATTATTATTAAATTGTTCCCAATTGAATAGTAATCTTATTTAGGGTTCCGTAACTCAAAAGGAAAAAACCGGCCAAGTGTGTGTCGGACCACGCACAATGAAGGGTTCCGTAGTTGAAAAGAATTTATCCCAAAGACAAACTTAACATGAGTTGAAAAACATGTTCTCCCTTATACGTCACGGATAATTCTCCAGCTGCATATTTAAGTTTGTATTCGCAAAAAACTATTCATAAACATAACATCACGCCTTGTTTCCTCGAAAGGTTGGGCAGAGGTGTACCTATAGTACACCCACATTTTGCCAGAAAAAGAAAACTAAAAACTATTTTTTTATGTGATAAAAAACTACGAACAATCAATTTTCAGACTTTTTCTTTTACTTGTGCTGTGATACCTTGCTTCTTGCCAAATTTCATGAATCTAGGTCAACGGGAAGTACCCTATAGGTTTTGATGTACTTGCGAGTATCAAAATATGTTGCATAAATCGCTGTATTTTTTTATTGCGTTGACTTAGAAGCTTGATTTTTTTAGAAATCTAAGGGACCATCGACTTACGTATTTCATATTAATTTCAACTTGATAACTCCACACGTTCCTGAGAAAAAGGGCCTTGACAGATGACGTACTTAAAAATATTTTTTTATGTGATTAAATTATACATTATCAATTTTCGGACTTTTTCCATTACTTGTGCTGTAAGACCTTGCTTCTTGCCAAATTTCATGATTCTAGGTCAACGGGAAGTATCCTATAGGTTTTGAATTACTTGCGAGCATCAAAATATGTCGCACAGAACTTCAAGGAACCATAGACTTACGTATTTGATATTAATTTCAACTTGATACCTCCACGCGTTCCTGAGAAAAAGCGTCTTGACAGACAGACAGACAGACGGACAGACAGACAGACAGATAGACAGACAGACAGACAGACAGACCGACAACGAAGTGATCCTATAAGGGTTCCGTTTTTTCCTTTTGATGTACGGAACCCTAAAAACGGAACCCTTATAGGATCACTTCGTTGTCTGTCTGTCTGTCAAGAAAATTTAAAACCCGAGGAGGTATCAAGTTGATATTAATATCAAATACGTAAGTCTACGGTCCCTTAGGAGCTCTAAGAAAATCAAGCTTCTAAGTTAACGCAATAAAAAAATACGGCCATTTATGCGACATATTTTGATATTCGCAAATAAATCAAAACCGGGTACTTAGAATCACATTTGCCAAGAAGCAAGGTCTCACATCACAAGTAAAGGAAAAAGTCCAAAAATCGTTAATAACACATTTTTTTTTTGCGATTACAAACTTGCAGTTGGAGAATTGACCGTGACGTATATCGATGTATTAGGAGAACACGTTTACCAACTACAATATTAAGTTGGTTTTTGGAATAAATCCACTAACTACGGAACCCTTCATTGTGCGCGGTCTGACACGCACTCGGCTGGTTTTTACTATAATTTACTATTATCTGGGCCTATGTAAGTATTTAATCCCTCCTGTTTAATTAATATAAAGGCTCCACGAGTATACTATACTTACTACCGAACGTAGTTCACGAGCACCTCGGACAGTATTTCTTGTCTGTAACGTTGCTGACTGGCTAATCAATTCTTGTATAATATCACATATTATTATATTAGAAAGACGAGAAACAAGACCTTTACTATAATATTGACGCGTTATTTCTTTGATACATATTCAATCAATCAACTCACAAATTCACTAGATATATTGTAATATCTATTGAGCTCGTATCGACGACTACAGTCGGCGCTAGATTTAGTTTATCGCTGAAAAAGTAGCGCTCGTGTAATATATTGGAGAGCAGAGAAAATATTATGTTAGGATTGGATAACTGAGTTAGGAGCGAGATGTATGTGCGGCGCGGGAGCGCGTCCTACATGCAAATATTAAGATGAAACATTTGAATAGCATTGGATGTAAGAATGAAAGTTTTAGATTAGAGAAACCCGTCAATCAACACTACTAGGTATCAAATAATAAAAAGTATTCGGTTAAATTACTCGAAAAACCGGCCAAGTGTGTGTCGGACCACGCACAATAAAGAAAAAAATATCCCAAAAACAAACTTATCATTGCAATCCCAAAAACATGGGCTGTAGCTCGCCGTCCGGTGAGGGCCAGGCCCGGGTCGACGGCGCGTTGTGTTCCACGCGCGCCTCAAAGAGAAGTCAGCGAAATGATGGGGTCTGATAGGGCCGACCCCGCTGGGGTCGCGGGTTGTTTGAAAAATATACCGTGGCCCTGGCATAGAAACACGGGTGGGTTTTCATGATTTCCCATGCACAAAAAAAATACCAAAAACATTTTTTTTATTTGATAAAATTATCAAGTTTTGAACTTTTTCCTTTACTTGTGCTGTGAGACCTTGCTTCTTGCCAAATTTCATTATTCTATGTCAACGGGAAGTACCCTATAGGTTTTGATTTACTTGCGAGTATCAAAATATGTCGCATAAATGGCCGTGTTTTTTTATTGCGTTGACTTAGAAGCTTGACTTTTTTAGAACTCCAAGGAACCATAGACCTACGTATTTGATATTAATTTCAACTTTATACCTCCACGCGTTGCTGGGATAAATTGTCTTGACAGACAGACGGACAACGAAGTGATCCTATTAGGGTTCCGTTTTTTCCTTTTGACGTACGGAACCTTAAAAATATCCCAATGTAAATAAGCAAATAAACACATACATACATATCGCCCTAGTTACACCTAGTTGGCTATTTTCCGCGCGCCGCCCGCCGTAAGAGTCAATTGAGAGAAAAGTGTAGTTTATTATAGCTCTCAGCCGCAGGCAGCGCAGCAACCAACATTATAGCTCTCAGCCGCAGGCAGCGCAGGCAGCCAACATGGTGTGACAGCCTGGCCCTCCCACCTACTGCGCCACACAGCTCATGCCGGCGCCGAGCTGAACGTGTCGTCCAGGCGGCAAGGTGGCAGCAGCACTATATCATAGGTACATAAGAGGTGTTAGCTATAAAACCAGCTGCAGCTGTTAGGTATACAGTAGATTTTAAATAACTGCTCATCGATCTTGCAGATAAAACGTGGAAAATATGGTGTGCGCCTATTTAAATAATAATTGAGTACGTTCACAATATCAGATAACGTGAGGCTCGCATAACTGAATATTGAGTGCGACGCGAACTGCTCGCCGTGTTCAGCGAACAATTAATAGCTCCGGCGTCACCCCCACGCGACTATAAAAACTACACAGAAGTGACAAAGTAAAATTTAAAATTCCGCAACAGCGTCGCACCTAAGGAAAATTTCTTATAAAAGTGATACTTGTGAGTTGATACTTCACAATTTCCTACATCAAAACTTTTCATGTTCCACCATTAAAGTATTCGGTAAATTTCGGCATCGACAGCGCGGAACCTGCGAGAGGCTGGGCGGCGGCGGCGGCGGCGGCGGCGGCGGCTGCAGGCGGGACTTGGGCACTGATGTAGGTTACAAGGCGAGTGCATGTATGCAGGGAACCAGGTCGACACAGACTCTGCGGCCGTATCGATCGGCGGCGCGCGCACCCCGCGCACCCCGCGCCGCGTGACGCTCCCGCCGGCGCCGCCTCCAGCGCTCCGCGCGCGCCGCGCTCAGCTCGCCAATCCGTTAGTGAACGCGCAATGTATACCGTAATAGAGGATTCAGATTTTGAGAGGTCCGATCATGTTGAATCGGCGGGAGGGTGATGTAAAGTGATTGTGTGCGGACTTGGAGGCGGGACGGCGGAGTGTAAGATGAAATAAAATTAAGTTCGGATGTAAGGCCGACGCTCGATTTGCATCGGAATCGAATGTTTCTAGTGTCGATTACTCGTCGAGTGGCTCCGTCCGCCGGTGACTGCGGGGTGACATCGTCTGAGAGCTGGCTGCGGACAGCGACGGAACGCGATGTCGGATTGATTCTGAACTTAACGGTCGGTTTTAACATTCAATTTAGAGATAAATATGAATTATTGTTCGTGTTAATGAGTACCTAGAGTTCCACAATAAGCTCGTAAAGAACCAGTTGTAACCTTGCTACACATTCGTTCTTGTGATTACAGTGCACTAAGACGAACGCTTAAAAATGCATAGCTGTTCTCAACTTTAGTAATAAAACATTTTCTTCAGCTTATACTTGCAGAAGCCAGCTACTTTAACTTCCTATTTTACTTCAACATAAAAATAAATCTACCACGTAAGTAAGTACACATTATTGGTAACGAATTCCTCGTTTTCCAGTGCCGTGGAAATTAATTTCACTGCATTTTCGATAAATGGAGCCATGCGGAGGGAAGAAGTATGGCGAACTAACATAATGCTGTTTCATTTGCTCCCGAGGAGTTTATTGATGAAACAGTTCATGTAAACTGTGGAACATGTACACGTTTCTTTTGGGTAAGTAAAGTGTAAACTTTATTGATTGATATTGAAATAAATAGAGGTATATTTTTCGGCGTCAGGCTAATATTTAATTTTACCTACTGAAAGAGAGGCTTCAAACAAGATTAATTCTTAGATTTATTCATTTATATCTGTAATTTTTATGGTGTGCATAATAAAGAGTATTCTATCTATCTATCTATCTATTCTACGTCGGCCTACAGAGAATACAGGTTCAAAGAGGAAAAGACAAACCAATTCCCCTCTTCTCATATTAAAGTCCCAAAACGCTCCACAAACAGAGCTGTTACAGTGCACACCTCACGCGATAGGCTCAGACACAAATATACAGACGCACAGACACAGAAGCATACGTAGTCAGCCAGTAGCAGAGCCGCTTCATCGTGTAAGCCACTTGTACCGCTCCAGTTGTACGATCCGACTCTAAAGCAAACTATCCGGTAGATAGCTATAACTAGCTTCATCTTTCTGACTGAGCGACCCCTTGACAATTCATAAGTGCCTGTAATTGGTTTATTTGAAAGAGTTTTGAAAGTTTGAGTTTAGGAAGACTCTTGATTGTTTTGTTATTGATGTGTATTTTCTGCTTTAAAATTACTTATTTCATATATTACAAGAAAAATGCAAGCAACAGTTACCTACATTAAATTCCCTCGCTCCAAAAACTCAAAGCCTTAAAGATTTTCTTTTTGAAAGAATTTTAGTGAAATTCTTTCAAAAATAAAAATCTCAACGCACTTGCAGCAATTTTCACACATTCACGAAGAGTACGAATGCAATTAAGTATGCAATGCAACACATACTTGCGACCCCCGAGCGAGGGTTGGGGGTCACGGGGCCCTGCTGGGCGCCAGGGACCCCGCCGAGCCCGTCCGGGTGTGATAATAATTGTACTGGAGTCGGATATTAATATTGTGCACTTGCTCCCACCGTATGCAAGCGAATGGCGCCGCTTGCATGCCAATGTTTCCTCGTATCGCTGGAGAATAGCGAGACGAACTGATTCAGATTATAGCTTCTGAAGTGGGTGAAGATAGCTTTTCTTACATAATGCTAGACACGCAACAGATTTTAGTTGAAATCTCGGTTTAGACTTAACGGCCTTATTACTAAACGAAGTTTAGACTTAACGGCCTTATTACAAAACGAAGGTTTTCTTCTGTCATGGTTTAAACTATCGAGCCAGTTTTTGTAATAAGGACCTAGCTGTGATCAATGATATATTACCTTTAGATGCGTTACCCGGGCTCAAAAATGGGAAACTAAATGAAGGGTAATTGCCCGGCGTGATATCAGTCACGCACGCGCGCTAGTGAACATGCAGCAGCTAGTGACGTAATTAAATAAGTATATTCATCTCTTTCTTACAACAGGTATCGGCATGCGTCTTTCCTTTTCTTTGCGGCCAGTATATACTGGTATGTTGGTACATCATGGCTTACGCTGTTTTTGAAAGCACTGATGTTCGTGTATGACGCGTCTATCTATAATACGTCATTGGCTGTGATAGTATAGTACATTTTGATACAAGTGGAGAACGTTTGTTATTGCATTCGAGGCGGAATTAAAACACCCGAGCCGTAGGCGAGGATGTTTTTGAGCCTAGAACTGCAATAACAAATTTCCACGTGTATCAAACGACGTTTTTCAATACACTTTTGAAGAAATAAAATAAAATAACGGAAAATATTTTTGTCATGAATTAATAGGAAACTATGATTTAAATTTTCTTTTTTTTCCGCGCTTTGCTTTCGCCAGGTTGAAGGAGAAGCAAAGGTATAATAGGTAGCCGATAAACAGCCTAATATGAAAAATAGAAAATTGAAATATTTTTGAGTTTAGGACACAAATAAATGTTAATTTGTTCATAAACGTTTTTTTTATTGTAATAATCATGGTTTTTGATGTTATTCTATTTATAAATATTATTTAAATATTCAAAAAATATTAACGCCGTAAAGACGAGATTAAAAAAAACATTCATCTCCGAATAGAGAGTTGTGAATAGAGGCATTGGACCAATTTGGACTAAGTATAGGTATAAGTTATTTGTGGCAATTTTTACTCCCGCACACGTGCGGGAAAATGAAAATTCGCACGCGTGTGAAATAGACCTAACATTAACATAACATAACATTAACATAACACCTAACATTGTGAACCTAATCGTAGTGCGTTATGAACCAGTTTTCGAGGAAGTATATTGAAAATATAGTTCTTTATACAAAACTAGCAATTTAGTGCGGTACAGGTTGTCAGTTCCGTAAAACTGACAACTGAATGTGGCGGAGTAAAGTTCGAAATCCAAAAAGGGTCCATGGTTTAAACCTGGGTTTGAAGATGTACCTTGTTTTGCAATAAGACGGAAACTGTTTAGGGCGATACCTTATATGATTATGAAAACATACCTTGAGCATGATGATGGAGAAAGAGAAGATATCCGAGAGTACAATGCGTTTCAAATAAGAATAGGATCGACTTAGCGCCATGTTGGACGTCATAGCTGTCAAATAGAATAAATTGGGTAGGGTGAGCAAAACTGTTAGATATTTTTTAAATAACATTTATTTACGAATCATGAACGAAGAATTTGAAAAAAATAGTTGCTAACAATGAAAATATGAAAGAAAGGAGTATAATTAAAAAAAAACTAATTATGAATAATTTTTTCACTTTGATAAGCAACTAAGATTCGGATAAACAAAAAAAAAACGTTATTGGTACGCAAATTTCTTTTACAAACCTTAATAAGAACCAAAAATAAGAATAGGAACGTCAAAGAGGTCTTTGACGTTCCTATTCTTATTTGAATCGCATTGTACTCCGCAGACTGGTGTCTAGTGTTGTGTGGCTGTTCATCTCCAGACCACGGTACTTGTATCAGCTTATAATTATGTTATTCTTAACTAAACTCAGTACTTTCTCGTTTGTTGACATAACACCGGTGATCAGTAATACGTTTGTCAGAGCTGCAGCGGCTGGCGCGTATAATTAACCAGGCAACGCTGTTTGATTCTTCATTTTCATTACAGAGTTTATAGCAGCCTGATTTGACAGTATTTGAACGATGAAATTAGTTTACAATTTATAATTGACCCGACAGACGTTGTCCTGTCTTAGCTATGAATATTCTAATGTAAACGCGTGAAGTTAATAATAGTCATTAGTTTTCTGAAATTTTCCAATTTTCTGCGAAATTTTCTTAATTTATTCTTTCATAAGAACCATCTCCTAATAATAATAAACACAACAAAAAAAAAAAAAAATAGCGAAATTGTTCCATCCGTTCACGCGTGATGCGATGACCAAGGGAAATAGGGATTAATTTTTATAAATATATAAGATAAGATAATTAAACTTGATCTAGTAAACTTGTTTATTGTAAGTTGTAAGACATTACTGAAAGTCTTTCACGAAACAAAGCATTCACCTTTTAATTTTATTTCGAGTTGAGTCATGTTACGAGTTGTGCTGGAGCCCTGACCCCGCTACCGGCGCCACTGAGCCCCTCCACACATAAATCGCCTCACATTTGTCGCTTGTTTTAAACGCCCATTTAGATTAATTTTCTGGCATTAAGATTACTTTACATTGCGCGCTCTCGTCGTAAACGTTCCCCGCGCGACATTAGCGGCGCGGCAATGCACGGCGTGATGGCGGCGCGGCGCTCGCTCCTGCTTGAATATCTTTCCACACCATAAACCGACGCTGTAACGCCACAAATTGAATTGCTCCGCGTTGTTCGTCGCGCGATTATGACGTCACTCGCACGTGCAAGAGTGACGTCACGCCGTCAGCCGCCATACTGCGTGAACATTACACGAGTACATGTGACATGGTGCAGCGGCGCTCAGTTTATTAACCCGGTGCGTCCTGCGTGACGTCACGTGACGTCACGTCGCGAAGTTCGTGCAATTACAAATGGCGAACGCGACGTCACGTCAGCGCAGCGAACGCTTTGCAAATATTGGATTCTAGTCGTACGTATTGGAAATTTCGCACTTCAGTTGCGATACCGGAAAACTCACTTCAAGTAACATCGAACACAAGCAGCCATTTTAAAGCAAAACTTTCCCTCGGGAGGCCGGGAGGTCGGGGGGCCGGGAGGTCGGGCGGCCGGGAGTGACTCGAAACTGTAGAAGTCATTTGTCAAAAAATAATAAACGTCACATTGTTTTGGATTTGTAATTTGTTGAGTCGATACAAATTGCAATTTCGTCAGTCGTTCGCAGCGCGGAACTTGGAACAACTTATTGGTTTGGCACAAACTTATGTTTGGTGCTCCATTCACACCGCGCTTTACTCGACCCACTACTCGACTGTTCGAAAACCTACTTGATAAGTTTTAATTGAATAAGTTCTCGAATGGCGGCGGGATTCTTGCGAATTCAATTTATAAAATGCAGTTTCGCCAAATAAAAACTGAAATTAGATTAATTAGGCAAATAAAGTTGACGACCAAGTTGAACTGAAAGCTTTCTAGCACCCCTACGTGCGCGGAGTCGCGGGGATCTACTAAACTTACATAATGTCGAGTCACGGTACTTTAGTTTTAAATCCACTGTCTTAGTTTGGCTGTAATTGGTTACATTTGGTATATTTAGTGGAACGTGTTGAATGTCGACTTAAGCCAGCGCTTGGTTCGAGTGAGTGGCTCCAGCACTGCACCGCGCTCGAGCTACTCTCCACTGCAACATGACGCCCGCGCAGGAATTCCTTCGACGGAGCAAACACTAAATTAAATTCAGAAATGGAACCTAGCTGGCAGGGTTACCGTGCGAACCTAGCTGGCAGGGTTACCGTGCGAATCTAGCTGGCAGGGTTACCGTGCGAACCTAGCTGGCAGGGTTACCGTGCGAACCTAGCTGGCAAGGTTACCGTGCGAACCTAGCTGGCAGGGTTACCGTGCGAATCTAGCTGGCAGGGTTACCGTGCGAACCTAGCTGGCAGGGTTACCGTGCGAACCTAGCTGGTAGGGTTACCGTGCGAACCTAGCTGGCAGGGTTACCGTGCGAACCTAGCTGGCAGGGTTACCGTGCGAATCTAGCTAGCAGGGTTACCGTGCGAACCTAGCTGGCAGGGCTACCGTGTGAACCTAGCTGGCAGGGTTACCGTGCGAATCTAGCTGGCAGGGTTACCGTGCGAACCTAGCTGGCAGGGTTACCGTGCAAACCTAGCTGGCAGGGTTACCGTGCGAACCTAGCTGGCAGGGTTACCGTGCGAACCTAGCTGGCAGGGTTACCGTGCAAACCTAGCTGGCAGGGTTACCGTGTGAACCTAGCTGGCAGGGTTACCGTGCCAACCTAGCTGGCAGGGTTACCGTGCGAACCTAGCTGGCAGGGTTACCGTGCGAATCTAGCTGGCAGGGTTACCGTGCGAACCTAGCTGGCAGGGTTACCGTGCGAATCTAGCTGGCAGGGTTACCGTGCGAACCTAGCTGGCAGGGTTACCGTGCGAAATTCGGGTGTTTCGTCATTTCCTATTTCATTATTAATTCGTTGTGTTTCTTGGCAGTTAAATAACTTAAGGAAATTCCTTTGTTACCCTTTTTATACTTCTTTTTGTTAAAACGGCTTTGTCATTCTTACTGGCAGGCTTTAGAATACTAATCATGTTCTGTGTATCATAATCGTCAGACGAACATATACCTATGTAGCCCTCATTTTAAGGTCTACCTCCTAGTAACGGTAACTAGAAGACTAGGCCTTCATGAACAGACTCAGTATCTGATTCTCCTGCCGCTTGATCGCGTGCCGGCCGCCTCTCAACACAGCTGTTTACTTAAAGCTATTACAGCCGCAGAGCAAAAAGCAAAGAATCCCGGTTTATTCGCTCACTCCAGTAACACAATTAAACGCTTTGCAGCGCTGTACAGCGTATTCTGTTACGTAGTACGATGACATGAATGTTTGTGTTGCGTTACATAAGGAAGCGAATATTAGAGCAATACTGTTGTTTGCACTTGTTTAAAATGACATTTACCTACTGTTCATCGTACCTACTCATGTTTCAGACAAATAAATAATCTCTAACTCCCTCTCTCTATCTCTTTTGTTTAAATATGTTTTTGGTAGAATTGCGCCAATTCTGCATGTATTGTTAGGGGTGGTTCCATTGGAATTTAAATATTTCTTATGTCTGATTTGAATTAATGATTTTCCTATTGTGAAAGCCATTTCGGCTGAATGAACGAGTGCTGATCAGTGCATTGTGAACCTCACTGATGTTGGTGCGACCCCTATGATAAAAATGATGATGAACTTACACAAGATAATGTACAACAACAATAGGAAGTAAATCTGCTATGATTCAATGCACACAATACTGGTTGATTGCAGTTGGTTGCCGAGCGGTTCCACTCGCAACCCACCATTACTCTATCATAAATTAAAAATTAAGCCGCCAGCGTCCGGATCGCCCATTTTCGGCCGAACTCGGTGATATTCGTCGATATTCGGATATGTTCGGGTACAGCTCGGTGCTCAACTGAGTTAAGTTTCATTGCTCATTTGGCGAATTGAGGGCTGGTTTACGACACCGAGCTGAATGGCCGCGCACCTCTTATGCCTAATCTTTATGTTCGAATAAAACGAAACACTAAACGTGGCTGGGTACCTACAGGAAGGTGAGGTGGAGGGGACGACGGGGGGGGGGGAGTTGAAGAACGCAGGTTAGCAGCTATAGGCGATACATCAGCGATGCGATCGGAATTAGTTCCCGTTTATGACCGAGAGTTGTACAGACTGCGCGATCAGATTCATTTGAGTGATTACTATTGTCCGCCATTTCATTTGTAAGGCTGGGTCTTCATTAGAAAGGCTTGGAATGTTTAGGTACTTATATGCAAAGTCAAAATCAAATAATTTATTTCAAATAGGCGATTAAAAGGCACTTTTGTTCAAAATTAAAAAAAAAAAATAGATTCTAGGCGCCCCTTCCAAAAGGTAGTTTCGAATGGAGAAGAATGTGCAAGAAACTCCACCGATACTCTTTTAAAATATTTTACAATAATTCGTATACATTAATTTGTATAGTTATATGTGAATACGATGCACCTAAGATAAAATTACTATGCCACAATAAATAAAAAGAATTTAAAAAATGCAGAAAATGAAGCAACGACGCCTAAATAAGGAGAATATAAAATAAAATAAATCGATATTATCTGTTAGATAGTGCGAGAGTTGATACTGAAGAGTTTACTGAGAAATTATTGGTGCCGATTCTGTTGTACACCGAACTAAACTAACTAAACTATCACTAAAATTCCTTACTTTTTTCTATGAGAATCTTAGAACTATTCTGCAAAAAAAACCTCTAAATTTAGAAAAAAATTTGACACAACTAAAATCGAGTTTGACAATCGTGACTCCGCGTGGTATAGTGCTCGTAGTATATTTGAGCCGGTGGCTTTAATTGGAACTAACGAAATCACTATGAAAAGTGAGAAGGCTTGTCATATTTTGCTTACAGACAATCCGACATCGCCGCCGTTACCGTGTCAGATATTTTTTAGAGCTGGAGGGGGGCAGGGGAGGGAGCAGCTTCAACGTGTTTTTGTGGAATTTTTTTTTTGGTACCTATGTGTTGAGGGTTAGGGGTTTAAGAGTTTTATAAAGGGGGGCCAAATTTTCATTATTTTTGCGATAGGACACACCATTTTCGAGATATATGGAAAAGAAAAAAAATACAGTACTGTTTTTGCACTTGAAGTCATGGTGTTTGTTTGAATTTTAGCCCATCACAACTAATCTTATTCCACACCTTTTTAATCGCGATTAAAAATAGTCTAATTTAGTTTGACAATCAAAATTTTAGGTGAAAAAACGTCAAATTCAGAATAGCAAAATTGCCATTTTCACTAAATTATAATCTCAGTACAATCTTAGTGCTGTCAAACTAAAATTTAGTTAAGTTGTGTCACTTTAATCAATTTCAGAATGGGAAATCGTCGTTTGACAGGAATAAACTAAATTTTAGTGATTTTTAGTCTAGTTTAGAGGCATTTGTGACAACAGAATCGGCACCAGTGTTTACTATAATTTAGTAGATTGACCTTCATAACAATATTTACTTAGTAGCTATATAGGGTGACTGTTAATTAGTGACCGATACCTAAACACATGATTGTGCTCATGATAACAAACAACTTTTACTATGGGACCAAACCTGAAATCGCGAAAAGAAAAATCACCTGCCCCATACATTCATGTTCGCATAACTCGTCAAAATGTAGAGAGCAGCTGATTTTTTTTTCGCGATTTCAGGTTTGGTCCCATAATAAAAGTTGTTTGTTATCATGAGCACAATCATGGGTTTAGGTATCGGTCACTAATTACCAGTCACCCTATATAATACAACATGGTCAAAATGTTAGCTATTTTGGGAGACTTTATTTTACTTACCTTTAGATTTATTATTAAAACATAATTTAGTTATTCTAAGTAAACCACAGCTTTGTAGAGTTGTTGTTCGTTGTAAACTGTGTTAGTTTCATGACCTTTTAAATTAGAATAATAAAAAAATATTATGATCAATTTTATCATGGCGTTAATAAGTTTTTCAGTTTTATTTGGATAATGTTAATAAAAGATAAACTGTTATCATAACTACACTAGGTGGCGCCACACCACAGCTTTATTTTAACGGTTACTTTTATTAACCCTTTATTTCGTGAATTAATGGTTGATCTGAATGCTTATGATACCAGCACATTCTTTATAATGAATTACAGACATTATATGTTTTTATTGGTGAAAATGTAAATAAATTGTTTTACGTGATAATAACTTTTTAATGTTATTTTAGTGAGTGATTAAAAATATTTAACAGCATTTGAATTCTTATGTGCATGTATACAAGCACGAGATATATTTTATTTACAGAAAAATTGTGTTACAAATACTTTAAAATTAATGCAAGTTTCGTATTATCATTCAGATAAAGCGTATTTTAAGAGTAGGAGCAATGTTTTCACATTTCCATGAAAATACAGGTTGATAATATAACGGATAATTGATTAATAATTATTTGATGTGTACCTATGTAATAAATAATATAAATAATAATATAACCATTGTAAATAACGGAGTGACTCGAAAATTCTACTTCATCTTCCTAACCAATCTACGCCTCTCTCAACAATAATTGAAGAAACCTCTCTCAACCTCAGTGTAATAGTGTGTTTTTTGTATCTGGTCTGTATTGTTTATCTTTTAGTTTTCAATATAGTGCAAATCTTACCTTAGCTCCTTTTATTTCTTTAGGCTAGTAGATTTGTTACAGTCTTTTGTGTGTTTTTCTATCTATAATATGTATGTATTTACAAAAAAAAAATGTATATAAGTAGTTTATCAGCCATCTCGTTACCATAACACAAGCATTAGGTTGCTTAGCTTGGGACTAGATGGCGTTGTGTGAAATGTCCAAGGATATTATTATTATTTCCTTTATTTCATTTACAAACATATAATTTACATTTTTAAATATTTTTAAGTATAAAAAATTAAATAAAAAACATTTAAAAATATAAAAAATAATAGCCCACCGGTATCGGGATCAGGGTCCAAGCTACCGGCGGTCAGGGCTCCAGAGAGAGGAACCTCCTAACAATGCGGGCCGTGTCCAGAAGCACCGCTTTCTGAATCAAGCCCTTGATCCACCTGCCCAACGAGAGCCTCCTTATTATTATTATTATTAAATAACCTATTTATATTTGTACGCCGATGAGGCAAAACATGACAGATATAACTTTATTCAACATCTTGCATGCCATGTGTGTGTACTCATGTTTTGGACAAATAAAAAATCTTTATCTTTAACGCAACACGTACCTACCCAGAGGCTGCTGTGCATGCCCTCAGGTCCACAGATAACAAACACTAGTGTGCCGCCGCGGCGACACGTTGCTGCGGCAACAAGTCACATCCAGCCAGTCCCCGATGAACAATAAACTTGTCTTTGGTCTCCGCTAATTAAATGAGAGCTCCGCGTGGAGGTTATAGTCGAGTGTATGATTGTTTTATGTTGGTGGTAAGACTTACAGTTTATGTATTAGTATGGCGTCTTATAAATTAAAAACCAGTCAAGAGCGAGTTGGACTCGCGCACCGAGGGTTCCGTTCCGATTTCTGAAAAAGTGTGCTATTTAGAGACATCGTTTTATTTTTTCTGTAATCTTTACATAAACTTCTATCACATAGAATAATATCAGATTTTTCTCTATGCAAACTTCGGAAATTAAGGGGGGAGGAACGGTATTTTTTAAATATAACGGTATTTCATCAAAAGTCGAAAACTATGCGGCCTAAAAAAATGTTTGAGAATGTGCAAACAGCGCTCTTTCATATGATACCCCACATGCCCTAGTAGTCCCACTTCGAATTTTTCAGCCCCTGTTGCAAAAAAGCCATGTATTTTTGTTTCTTTCTTATTTGTAAAATAGTTGGGGAAACATCATCTAAAACTGTTCCAAATTTGAAGTTCATAGCATTAGTAGTTCTTGAGATATCCAGCTGTGACAGACAGACAGACTGAGTCATACCATAAGGCCTCATAAGGGTTCCTTTTTACCATTTTGGTACGGAACCCGTATAATATTTCAAATAAGTAACTTGTTCACCAGATTTTTTTTCTTCACCAATCTACGATTGGGCAAAGATCTTGAAAACTTGTAATAGAATATCATTAAAATAACACATAATATTAAAGAAAAACGATACTCAATAAGCCGAGTAAGATATTTGGCCGCTTTGGATCGCTTGTCCTACAGTCCCGCGCTCCGCGCCCGGCATGCGGCACACACATTTCTGTTCATGCGCCTTCCATTTACTGTTTATTTCACATCCATGTCACTGACCTGTCGTCTCGACAACTGGTAACATTAACTGTGCGGTTACGCTGCGCTAGCCGCGGTCACTCCGTGGATGGGTGACCATTTTTGCACGCGGCAGCAGCTAGTAAATTATAACAGAGTCAATAAATTTTGATTTTGAGAATGGGCAACTAGCTTCATCTTTCTGACTGAGCGACCCCTTGACAATTTAAAAGCGACTGTAATTGGTTTATTTGAAATAAATGCTTTGAGTTTGAATGAAAGCCCTGGTGAAGTCCTACCAAATCGTAGCACGGGCTGGAAGTGGATTTTCTACGGGAATTTTGAATGATTGAAATTGGAACAGGACAACGTCTGTCGGCTCAGCTAGTATTATAATGTACACATATACATTTAAAGCCCTTGTCAAGTGAAATGAGCGGCGTGTTAGTTAAGTGTGACCCGTACGGTCATAGTGTGCGCTGTTGGATCAGTGAGGCGAGCGGCTGTGCCGGATGTTAGTGTCGTAATTAATTACACATGTTGGGTATAGGGAAGCTTTGGAACTATCTAATTTAAAGAGTAAATTGACAAGGAAGAAGAAGACAATAATGAATTTTTACTTAAGTAATACATTCCTAGCGATATTTATTTTTATTGTTTTATTAAAACATTATTATGATTGACATTATTTCTCTTTATTATTATTGTGTATTAGAATCTTTTACTTTTGCATGCCATCATCTGGTTAAATATGGTTTTTTGCTACTTATATTTTTATGTCACCATCTTTTGTACCTACCCATGTTTGCAAAATAAAATATCTTATCTTATCTTATCTTATCTTATACAGTAAGACACAAATTAGATGTAGCATCGGCAAAATTCGTAAAACCGATCACGATCCGAACTGAGTGAGCCTTCATCTTTATAACTGCTTTAGGCGAAAATGATCTTTACATAAACGCTTTACATAAAACTTGTAAAGTCATATAATTCAATACATTCGTAAAATTTAAATGAGTAAATGAAAATTTTCAAATGTATGCTATATCAGATGTACCTACCCCTTTAGGGCGATAAATAGGTGAAAAACACTTGATAAGTCAATTGATCTAAGTTGTGTCGTACTGAACATTCTTTTGAAACTGTTTACTATAACTTTAGATGACATAATGAAATGCTTTATAAAAATTTCGTCTAGAGCGTCGCACTTACTCAAACCATTCAAAGAACTCATGAATAAACATAGCAAAGTAGTACTTAGTCCACACTCCTACAGTTTACCGTACATACTCAAAGTGTGGCTTAACGTGCAATAAACTTTTATAAACAAATAAATATAAACGTCAGTTTCTGTGAGAGCCTGTTTCGTTTTATTAATAATAGGAGAGTTACGAGCTGGTCCTGGGGTCCGCGCGGGAGCAGGGAGGACACAGCAATTAGATTTAACGCGATTCGTAAAAGCATCGCGTATTGAACCGAGTTGCATCGTAAATGTACAAGGATTAATAATTTTACTGCGGCTGTATTGTAGGAAATAATGTTTGATTAAAGTAATTAAGTAGTTCTTATGGGTACCACTCTGTATGCTGTTGTAACGTCAGGGGAATTTAATGTTAAGCAAATTGACTAGCAACTAAAATTGTACGTGAATTCAAATGACAACTGTCATTATTGTACCGGTGTATGAAATGGTTACAATACGGCAAGTTCACTTATGGTGGCAATTTTCCCTGACTGCATAAAACCTTTACATAAAGTTCATAGTACTTCATACTCCTGTCTATTCCTACACAGGCAGCTTCTTCCTCTACAGGGACTGTTAAAGTCCACTCAGGGATTACGCAAGAGTGGACATCAAGTATTCCCTGAAGCCAGCTCGTAACGTTGATATGATGGATGGCTGCCTTGTGCTAGCGAGTCTGTGATGCATCCGATAAATCTGTCTGCGCCGCGACATGGCTCCTCACGTGTCGCCGCTATCCGATCTCGGAAAATAACGTTATGTACCGGATCCGGATTTGGCGACGTCGCTCGGCGAAGGGCAGGATATAGGGGCAGTGTAGTGAACGGAACTATTTATTTTGTTTGGCAGCCCTAGCTACTTTAGCATACTTTGTATATTAAATATTCGAACATCAAATCTATAATTAATTTTTTGCGGCAGTCATAATAAGAATAATGTAATGAAAATTACCTTTCTAAAATGACATGAACATATTTTTCTAAAAAAATACGTGTCCTTCCAACGTAAAACATTTTATGAGTAAAATACGTATTTGACACTGCAACACTGCTAATAAAATAAAAAATTTCAGACATTAAATTTTCGCTACAATGTTCTGCTCTGGCTCGGGGATTACATTTGGTCTCAGAATGGTGTCAGACCACAAAATAAATCCAGAAAAATACACAAAAATGGACTTACAAAGGAGTGCAACGACATTAGCACCTGCCGCCTTGCTGCCAGACCAAACACAAGTATGTTAACTGTTGATACAAACACAAGTATGTTAACTGTTGATACAAACACAAGTATGTTAACTGTTGATACAAACACAAGTATGTTAACTGTTGATACAAAAACATTATAATAAACGAAAGTTGAGACATGAAATTGTCGATGCAATTTAGTATGCATCGGTTCAGGGAGCCAACTCGACCCTGTCTGCGCCTCCCCCAGGACTGCAGACGGCTGCAGCCGGCGGCAGGGACTTGCCTCGCAGTGACGCTAGACGCTGGCGACTAACTTAATTCTAGCTTGGCAGGATAAAGTTGCTGACTTTTTGTGAATAGATTTTGTATTTTACATTTTTTTTTGTTCGGAAATTATCATACCTACATGGATATTAATTTAACGAGACATGATGTAAAACTTTTGGAATTATTTAGTGATTCACCTGTTTCAAAGTATGTATTTTCCAACGGACCTTAGGTTTTACAAATTTATTTATTTATTAAACTACCATCTGTCATGTCTTTGTGGGTCTTTGTTATTGAAATTGCAACTGACATCATACGGTTAACGTGGCCATTTGTACCGAAGAGTCTATAAGTCTATCGATACAAAAGGAAGAAACAAACTGATTTCACTGAATTAGATGTGAACAATAGCTGAAATGAATATAAAGGCGCGACGGGCCTGACGGGCGCGGTGCGGTGCTTCAGGTCACCAGTCGTCGTCAGTTCGACACGCGGCATCCAGCGCCGGTGCAGCAGCTGACCCGCTAGGGCTGACAAACAAGATAATTGTTGGCAAAAGGACCAAATTGGAGACTGGTAAATATCTATTGTAATCTTAATACTACTAGTGTAGAGGCACGAGGCACTGGGTGTAAAGTTCACTCATCCTCCATAGAAAAGGGAGGATCCTCCGACCAGATGGGTGTCGTGTCTGGTGGGTAACTGCCCGACGGTTGAGGTCGGGACGTTGTATATAAGCTAGTCGCGCGGTAAACTCTGATTGCGCGATGCAGAGGCTTTAAAGAATGCTCACAACTATGTATAAGCTAGGTCTATCCATTCATACACGAAATTCCTCATCATTATGAACAACTTTTACTATGGGACCAAACACAGTACACAGGTACAAGTCCAAGTTTCATTTCATTTCATTTCATTTATTCTTAACAATTAAAATTGTGTTGAGTATTACATTACATTACATAAAAAGTAGGTATTACATATTAAATAAAATTATCACATACAGAAACAATACATATCAAAGCCTAATTAAATTTGATGTCAAATGATGAGTCAATTAATTAAAATATGTCAACAAAGAAATATAATGTCAAATTAAATAGGTACTTATTGATAATAATGGCGGTAAATGTTCAATGTCAAAATGTCTTATCCAGGTCCTAGTGATGAAAACAGTGTTCGGTCAAAAAATATTATAAAGCTTGTTCACTGCGATTTTAAAAGTGACTATTTTTTATCATTTGACATAAATTCCGATACCGAGTATAAACATTTTTCCAACAAAAAGGCTTTTAATTTATTTTTAAAACAGTGAGGGCTATAAATTAACAATTTTAAGTCATTCGGTAACCTATTAAATAACTCCACTGCTTGGTATCTGGAACAATGCTTAGCTATGTTAATATTAGGTGCCATTTTGTGTTTAAATTCCTTCCTTCTTGTGCTTTCTCTTATCCTATGTTCCTCTTGTGATTCATACTCATGAATATATTTAGAAAAGTGATTTAGGATTAATAATATATATAAACTTGGTACTGTTAAAATGTCTAATTCTTTAAAGTGCTCTCTACATGAGTCTCTTTGTGAGATCCTTACTATGATCCTTATGGCACGTTTCTGTAAAATAAAGGCTTTCTGACAGTTATAACTATAGCTGTTACCCCAAAGCATTATGCTGTATGTTAATCTAGATTCTACCAGCGCGTAATATATATCCTTAAGTTGCTTTAGATCCAACATATCTCTAAGGCTCCTGAGTGCATAGCATGCTGATGAAATTGAAGAGTCAATAGCAGCTAGCTCATGTTTCCAATTTAAATGCACATCTATGTTAATCCCTAAAAATTTGACCTTGTCCACTAAATCAATCTTGTCTCCTTTGATTTGTACATCTAAATTATCATTATGGCGAGTAGTAAGTAGTCTTAAATAAAATAATGTGAGTCTTGCTTGTATTTAGCAAAAGGTTATTAGCTGTAAACCAATCGCAGAGATTTTGTAGGCTTTTATTTACATTTTTGGTCAATTCTTTTGCAGATGATACAAATTTAATAATTGGGGCGAATCCCAATTATTAAATTTGTATCATCTGCAAAAACAACAGGTTTTACATCAGGCTGAACGTTATGCATAAAGTTAAGCAAGTCGTTTGTAAATAAAATAAATAGTATTGGTCCTAAAATTGAGCCTTGGGGCACACCACGTTTTATATTTGTAATTTTAGAGGTGTATATGACTTCATGATTATTTTCATCGATACTTTTTATTTCAACGAACATTCGCCTATTTTGTAAGTAGGATCTTAAAAGTTGTAAGGACTTGCCCCTGATACCATAATGTTCAAGTTACCAGAATCTATCTGTGTTTGTGTTTGTAATGGAAGATGTGCTAAATAAACTTAATGGTAGTATTAAGTCAACAATCAAAGAAATCTTAGTGTTGTGGTGATTGTCAACATGTTTTTTTATTTTGCGATTCCCGTTTTAGTCATATTCAAAACAAATTAATAAAAATAAATCGTACACCACATTTATTTCTTCATGTCTTATAACTTCACAGGAAAGGTATTTCATACGTCTATTAGCTATTCACAGAACCGGAAAGTGGAACCGTCACTTCAAGACGATCTACTTTTCACCTAGCCAAGTGAAACCTGAAGCGCGGCAGCCCTGCAGCGGAGCGCCGTACAGCGCAGGAAGCGCGGCGGGAGCGCGACTGGGCTGTCGCGGAAAAAATATATTCGACGCGAGGGAAACTCTCCAAGTAACTACTAGCATTAATGTCATATTTTTATGATAAAAATGTGTGTAGAGAAAAGTAGAATTCATAGTTAGAGTTAATTTTATATTATTTTGTAATTTGTTGCAACCATTGCTGCTGAGAGTAAAATTTTATATTAAAGACACGTCAATATTATTACTATTTCACGTTTCTATCGATGTACCTAATTATATTCAGCCTTTTGTAACTTGAATCTTGTACTTAGGTTTTCAAAAACCTTACATTCAAAAGAGTAAATGTAAATATATTAAATTAACCTAAATCGGATTGACTTATTTCGCATTAAGTATATAAAACAATGCAATTGTATGATTTTTTATTTGATTTGTATGTTTTGATTTGATTGTTTGATTTTGTTGCAATGTTTTAATTTTGTTGCCTTAGTGCGAGTTTTTATACATTACTCGATCACGTTAACGTAAACTTCAATTTGTACTGAAACTGAATAAGCGCCGTCTGGTGACTATAATGGGAAACACAATGCACTGAGGCCACTGAACATTATAAAAGCGAGCATATGTTATACACATAGGCTACGTTTCTTTACACGTACCTACTTATACACGTAAACAATAAGTTGAGCAAAACGAGTAAATGAAGTGGCTAATAGATATTGATGAGCTCTCGCGATGATTTATCGAAGCACAGGCTCGCGCGGGGCGCGGGGCGCGGGGCAGACGGCTGCTCAATGTGTACATAAGGGTGCGTTTCCACTGACGCGGAGCTGGGCGGAGCGGAGCGGAGACGTGCAGGAATCGACCAATCATAATGGTTGAAATCCTCATCGCGTCTCTTGCCTCGTCTGTAATTGGACGATTCCTGCACGTCTCCGCTCCGCTCCGCCCAGCTCTGCGTCAGTGGAAACGCGGCCTTATAAATGTTACGGCACATCAGCCACATCACACACACATCACATCATCACCGACCGTATGTTCTCAATGAACGGTGAAGGATTTCCTCCACTTGTTTATAGGAACAGGACTTGAAAGTGTGAAGTGTGTCATGAAGAGTTACTTTGGCGTTAAGTCTAAAGCATTGGTTTCATAAGATGTAAAAAGTCCATTTGATAAACTTGTTACTATGACAATAATATGGTTATACTCTGTTAATATTAGCAGAAAAGAAAATGTTATTTTATTCTTTCAAAATAGGCTGTTTTTGCACCTTTTGAGCCCAATACGTTCGTCGTACATTATACTTGCATACAGCCCCCTAAAATCCCACTCTTCACCGCTACCTACTGCTTGTGATATCATCCGCTCCACACTGCATTTAATGTCAGCAGGAACCCTGTGAGCTCACACTAACTGATTATTTAAATCTGCCATAACTTACAGCGATCAATTCAAGTGGATGACTGCAGGGAATCAATGTTCGAGCCATAAAGAGCGCTTATATGGAGCGTCCGACACGGAGCACAGCCGGCTCATATACATATATTACAGGATTCAGTCGATGACCTTGTTACGGGATCCGCAATTATAAAAAAGTTCGCCCTCCTAATGTAGAATGAATTGCTTCTGCCTGAGTCCGAAACGCCCTTCCTACCCGCCCTCACAAAACTACTTGCTACCTAAACCTACCTTCACACTACGTTAATAAAGTTTACATTCCTATGATTCAGACGCAAGTGTAGAGTTGTCTAATGCAGTGCTTTGACTTTTCACTCCATTTCGCAAACGTTTTTATTATTGTAATGTTGGATCCTCGTTTTCCGTTAGTCACATTCCGGGAATAAGTTTAGCTTTATCTGTTATGTAGCGAGGGCGCTTTTTTATGGGACGTAGGTACGCAATGACGGCGAGTGCTTGGTATCGTGTGCGATAACCGCGCGGTCAGACTGCCAACTACTGATAAGGTCGAAAGGGCTTTGGATGTAGTTGTTGGGACAACGGGTTTTAAAAGTCATGGATAATAATTATTTATTTTATAAATATTCGCATAGTATCTGAATATTACGGCGGTTTACTTAATTATTAGAGCAGCATTTTAATAAGCCTCTATGAATGCGGAATTGAGGATGGTTTGAATGGATCCTGTTACAGAAAAGGCAGCTTTATTCCCATTCCGAAACAGGCTAACTTTTACAGATATATTTTTGCTCTCGTCATCTCGTCCTGAACTGTTTATTTCTGTGATCTTTACAGAGGTCCATTTTAACTATTTAATTTTAGGTAATTCTTCCATTTGAAAGACTAAATTATCTGAATTTCACACCTAAATGACACAAATAATGAGGCTTTGTGATCGTTCAAACAGACAAAACTAAATTCCCCAGCAGTGAATAAAACAATAACCAGTACACCTGTAATATCAAAGGAATGTTCGGCCAATTAAATCCGTGACGGTTGTAATTAGCGACAACGCCCGGGCTGCGTTGTGATGAAGGGTTCACACGACCCCTACCGATGAGTGTGGTGTGACATGAAACGAAGTAGTGAGGTACCCGGGTACCTGCGAGGTGGACGTGCGATGTGGCGAGGTGGCTGAAGTTACACTGAACATAATTGAAATGTCTTAATAGTTTAAGTGGGCGATAGAATAGAGGTCTTGGATCAATAAATTGGGTGTGTAAAGAAACTGAGTATAAAAAGTTGCTGAGGAAATTAAATAAAATATAATACCTCGAAAGCTTATCCAGGGTTTTGAATCTTTCTGTCTGCTTAAACGTCTTTTCTTGAGTAATTTCATTATTCAATCAGCTTAGACCACTGGTTTCTTGTCGTCATTGGAGTATTAGGTACGACAAGGAACCAAAACTGGCCAACTGTTGTTTTTAGGTGTTTCAAGAATAACAAGCGGGACTTTTATCTAAGTATTCTTATATTCTTCCATTAAACATATTTTCTTGTAATATATTACAAGTAGTAACATCAAATCAGCCGTTACGTTATCTCGGCCATTCGTTTTTATGTAACATCTCCATCAGCCGCCTCAAGGACGCTCAAGGTCACGCCAACATGCGATACTGTCATCTGAGTGAGGGAAAACATGCAGAGCATGTATTATTACAGGCAAGCGGCGAAATAGATGCAGAAGGAGCAGTCTTAATAATATGCAGCAAAACTAAATGATGATGATAAATACGCGGTTTTTTCATAGGGGCGTAATTTCTTTGGCGTTAGAATCCTAACTTAATATTATAAATGCGAAAGTAAGTTTGTTTGTTTGTTACCTTTTCACACCTAAAACTGAGGGGTCACCTTTCATGATATGAATATGAATCCCGAAAAAAAGTACTGTTACCGAGGAAAACAACAATAACGTTCTTATGATAATAGATGGCGCCACGTGTCTCACGAATCATGATTGAATTATATTATTACAAACAGAGCACAACCTGAATTGATTATCAAATTCTAAATGAACACGGGTGAAACTGCGGGTAAAAGCTAGTACAATAATGAGAATAAGATAGAATGAGGTGGACAGGTGGTGGTGGTGGTGACAGGTAGGTGTTATTTAAGTAAGAATATCGAAAATGGCGCTTGCAAAACGCATGTTCAGTGCTCGTTAGTATCGCAAACCTCTTTATACGAGACATACTTATTATTTCTCCAGAATCGCTGCAAGGAACGGTTATTAAAATTTTTGTTTAAGTCTGTGTGACGTTCAGTGGTCCTTCTGTAGGAATGTATTGAATACTCCCGTGAAACATCGCGTCGCCTGTACGCAAGCACCTCTCGCCATCTATTACCGCCTCACACATTACCATCGATCCGGAAATTATTGCCGAACAAAAAACAAACAACTCGACTTTCGCCGGCACGTAAACACTATACGCTCTATCAGGAGCACCACATCCCACTTCCATACCAACTGACAAACTAAAATCAATCCTGTTACCACGCAATAAAATCGATATTGGATCGACGTCGAGGGGCACGTTTGTCTCTCTGGACGGCACACAGATTTATGTTTAAGGGGAGCTACTTCAGTGGCCGTATTTGCATAAGTTTGTTTATGAAATTCTCGTGTACTTTGTCAGTCGACGCGACTGCTACTTAACTGGTTATCATCTGTTTATTCAAGGGAATGGAACGCAAACAGACTGGTGCAGGACCAGCTACCCGTGAAGTGTTAATTGTTTCTATCTGGGCTCTGCCCCGAGCAGGCAGTGAACTGGGGTCAGGAGCGTGCCTCAGATACGTTGGGGAGATAGATCGCGAGGCTATCGGCTACGTGCTTCGAAAAAACGCTTTTCCCTCCATTGACTTCAGTATTCCGCGCGAATGACAAGTAGCCGATAGTAATCAGTTCTGTTATACAGCGATGTACAAGGTGTCATTTAAATAACGGGTCATTGTACTCATCATCATTGCTAAAATAAGTTAATCGCAAGTCATTTTTAGGGTTCCGTACCTCAAAAGGAAAAAACGGAACCCTTATAGGATCACTCGTGTGTCTGTCTGTCTATCTGTCCGTCTGTCACAGCCGATTTGCTTCGAATCTAATAGACTGATTAAGTTGAAATTTGTTACACATATGGAATTCTGTAACCCAAACACGTACAGCTAAATTAAATAAATAAATTTTGAATATGAGGGTCACTTTTAGGGAGCAAAATAGAAAATTTAAAAAAATAAGTTATGCAAACTGTACCGTATCCGTATGACATATCAAATGAAAAGGCTTACTATGAAGGTCTCAAATATATTTTTTTTATAATTTTAAAATAAATAGTTTTAGAGTTATTTAAGAAAATAGACAAACATTGACCATTTCCCCCTCTTATCTCCGAAACTACTGAGCCTAAAATTTTGAAAAAAATACAGAAAATAGGTCTATACCTGTAGATTACAAAAAAACCTATAAGCAAGCCTATAACATGGTAAATCTGTCAATAGTGTGAGTACAAACTTACATTTACTGGTGGAATGTATGGGAGAACATGTTTTTCAACTATAATGTTAACTTTGTTCTTGGGATAATTTCATACCAACTACGGAACCCTTCATTGTGCGTAGTCCGACACGCGCTTGTCCGGTTTTATGTTACTGTTGACTATGTTTGCTGTATCTGTCACCCATACTTATCTGCGGTGACATCTCTCATGTCATTCTGATGTCGTGTACAACCGCTGTTTTATTTTATATACCAAATCTAACACTAGATAATTACACTAATTTGTTCAATAATAGGAACACTTAGCAATAGGGATGATGCCTGGGTAAAACAAAAGAAATTCTATTTAGTCCGTCAGTCAGATAATAAAAAAATATTAGACACGTATTTTTTGCTTTATTATATTAATAAAAAAATACTTAGCTATTACGCATTAAAGTTGGGGAGTGGGGGCTCGCTACGTCACTTGTACGTATAAGACCTAGCTACTCGTGACGTCATGCCATATTTTAACTCAATGTATCGCCGTAATTTTTTGATTACGTAAAAAAAGAAAAAATACGTGTCCAATATTTTTTAATAATCTCTATGACGGACAAAAAATAAATTTTTAGTCATCATCCCTATTATGAAGAACTTTTACTATGGGACCAAACCTAAAGTCGCCAAAAAAAATCTGTTATTCCCTACATTTTGACGAGTTATGCGAACTAAACCTTTAGACGCACGAAATAACGCACAACCTCTAAAGTTTAGAGGTTGTGCGTTATTTTAAATGACACCTTGTTTAGTGGTCGCAATAAGTCGCACGCATCTGTTTCACTGACAACATCGCGTACAAAAGTGTGTGTATATTTGCGAGCCCTTTCGTACTGCAATTTAAAACTATGATTAAACAGCACGGCACGGCTTGCCGGAAGCTCGTTAAAAGTTTTGCACAACGCTACGCTTGGCCGCCGTTTAAAAGTTCCGTCTACCGGACAGAGGGCTGGCCGGCAGCGGGCGGCACCAGACGCACCGGACGGCACCGGACAGCCGGCGAATCTCGGTGAAACAAGGTTACGCGACACGCATACGCTTAACATTTGAGATGTTATGCAAATGTGCGCCCTAATGGAATGAACGGCACAATTTGTGCCGAATCAGTTAAGTGGGACATTTGTTTTTAAGGTCGCCCCGGAAACGGGTCAGTGTGTTCAACTTTCGATAATGGGTTTAAAATTAAGGTGCTCTGAATTCAGTTCAGCATAAATAAATGTAACGTATTCATATTGTGGTACCTGTGTTTATTCAGTTCTGTGTATAGGGAGGGCATTTAGGCCTCCTTGCCTTTTAAGTCATTACTTACGGTCCTCAATCTTGTGCAGGTTTATTCGATAAGCTTAATTAAACAAGTTTAATTTATCGAGTTTAACTTTTACAGACATTCTACTTAACTTTGAATTCGCCGATATTTAAGGCCGGAATTATCCAGCAATTTGAGCCCAAAACATAAGTCTCCAAAGCTTATCACAGCCTCAAACTATATCCCAACAAAAAGTCCAAGGGATTGCTCTATTAATAAAGATTATCACGCAAAGCCGGCGTTAGTTTTTACGCCGTCGGCGACCGCTGACCGGCGACCAAGCGGTCTGCGAGTGCGCTCGTAGAGTGCGGCGGCCGTAATATTTTTTGAGGCCGCAATAGCACAACACTACAGTGCACTCGTAGGAACTGTAATGGCACTTTTTACGGGTTGTTTTTATTCTCTTATTATTTGGGGTCGAGTTGTGGGCTGTGTGTCAACGTGCGGTGCGGGTTGAATAACGGGTTTAATCCTGTTGAATTTATGTTTGGCTTGTGCGGCCAGTTATGGGTAAGAATAATAGACTTTGGGCAATCTTTTACAACATTAAATAAAATGCTGTAGGCGTAGAGTATTTTGCTTAATTTAGCCTATATAAGTTAATCTTTAATCACACTTTAGGATTATAAAGTTTTACGTGTGTACACTACTAGTTGACAGTTTTTAGGAAACCAAATAAAAATGTTCCTTGTGTTATTTTCCTTATAACATGAATCAAAATATTAGCGTTAACAATACTAATTTTTCATTTATAAAACTCATCTTAATTGTCATAGTCAAAACGGGGCACACAGTAATGGCGGCTCGAGTGATATCATCATCTATAAAGGCCTGTGTTTCACCAACATTTAAGCCACCGAAGGAAACAGCCGTTTTAAAAGTCAATCGTTCGTTTTGAGATTTCTTAAAATCATACATTTCAATAGTATTTTTTCTGGTTAAGTATGCCTTAAATAAACATGCGAATGCTATTTACTTTTTCTAAAAAATCCCCTAAATATAGGTAGGGGAAAATATCGTGAGGTGGGAACCCCGAAACAATATTATTTTGTCAAAGTGACATGACTGAAAGTGAGACGTGTCGCGCTCTGATTGGCGTTCAATGTCACGTGACCAATGGCTATATTTTACGGTATTTTTTCTCAAAAATATTAAATAATCTAAAATCATTTACAAAACTAAGTTGAACTTTGACACTTTTAGCTCACAACCATTCTACATAATAAAAGTATGGTATTTTTTTTTTTCTGCCTTATATCCTTTACACCAGAGAAACTATATTACCTACTTAGAAAAGTTTGGACGAGCGAATCACAATGGCGTCCAATCCTAATCGATTTTTATAAATATGGAACGTCAATACTTCCTCCAGCTCAAACAACGTTTGTGTCCAAACACGGCGGTGAATCACAGAGAAACTACCGAACAAACACAAAATGTTATGGAAGGGATACATTTCACACAGAAAAGTTTTTCCATAGCAATTCAATCAGTAGTAGTAAGTTTGTAGAGCAGTTCTATAACAAGGGTGCTTTTTACAAAGTATTGTTTGGGAAGAACACACCGTGTTTGTAGCTGGAACACGAGTGCTGCATTTTATCCACAGAAGAGATTTGAATAAAGATCCACTCTACACCAAGCTGACCGTAATCTTTCACGACTGCGCGTGTGACAATAGTCAAGGTTTCAGGATTGACAGTTGCTATAGTTAATATGTCAATGCAGTTGAAAAGCAATCATCATCTGCCTAGCCTTGTCCCAACTATGTTGGGGTCAGCTTCCAGTCTAACACGATGCTGCCGAATACCAGTATTTTACATGGAGCGACTGCCTATCTGACCTCCACACCCCAGTTACAGGGTAATAAGATACCCCTTGGTATGACGGAAGATCCACGAATGGCAGCCGGGATCAATGGTTTAACGTGCTTTCCGAGGCACTTCGGTATTTAAAGATGGTAATCCATCCACGGACCAACCGCAGCAACCTGAACGATGACCCATGCGGCTGTTATTACTTAGCCACGAGCCCCTGCAGTATCAAAGCAGTTGAAAAGCAATTTAGTTGAAAATAAAACAAATGCGTTTTGATTGCGTCTAAACCTGCTTAAATTTGCGCATAAACATTTCGGTAACGCAAACCATTACTTTTGTGACTTTCTACCAGCCTTTTGTTACCTCCTGCGACTTCTCACTGTGTGCAAGAAGCAGGGGTGTGTCCTAAGTGCCGTAATGCCGCCACACGGCCCCCGAGCGCGCTAATGCCGCGCAAGTGGCCCTGCGTCATGATAACAGCGCTCTCTGCGATCGTAAACGTATATTGTCTCATACTGCGATATAATTCTATGGGTTATTACAGCATTAAGATGTTCATAAATCGTTTTTTTCCCCAGATGCTGGTTCTTTATGAATCCATTATAGTTACGTTTATGTCAATTTGTGTTTTTTTTTTATCAGTCTTTTTCAATACAATTAGGCGATTTGCAGACAAAAACAATATTTTTTTAAACTCATGACTTCAATTAGGTACGGCCAGCAACAGAAGTCGGTTAACACTGCTACTTTTTGACATCATCTAAATTAACATAAAATGATTCGATAACCTGCTTTTTAGCATTTCATTTATTAGATAACAGTTAATTTTCTTTAAAATTTAAATCTGTTACGATTTTAATGAAGTATTTTTCTTAATAATTAAGATTTAGAAAAGTCAAGTGATAATCGACTTTTGTTGCTGACTGTACCTAACACACACACTACACCTTGTATGTATACATAGCTAACAAATGCTACAATCTACAAATCTAAACGAATATTGTAAAAAGGTACAGTTGTTCGTTTGTTTGTAAAGGCGATGCGGCTGCGCGTGCGCTGCCAATAGGTACAGTCAGCAACAAAAGTCGATTAACACTTGAGTTTTCTAAATCTTAATTATTGAGAAAAATACTTCATTAAAATCGGAACAGATGTAAATTATAAAGAAAATTAACTCTTATCTAATAAATTAAATGCTAAAAAGCAGGTTATCGTAATGATCATTTTGTGTTAATATAGATGATGTCAAAAGTAGCAGTGTTAACCGGCTTCTGTTGCTGACCGTACGATCCGCTTACAAAAGTAGCAGTGTTAACCGACTTCTGTTGCTGACCGTACGATCCGCTTACAAAAGTAGCAGTGTTAACCGACTTCTGTTGCTGACCGTACGATCCGCTTACAAAAGTAGCAGTGTTAACCGACTTCTGTTGCTGACCGTACGATCCGCTTACAAAAGTAGCAGTGTTAACCGACTTCTGTTGCTGACCGTACGATCCGCTTACAAAAGTAGCAGTGTTAACCGACTTCTGTTGCTGACCGTACGATCCGCTTACAAAAGTAGCAGTGTTAACCGACTTCTGTTGCTGACCGTACGATCCGCTTACAAAAGTAGCAGTGTTAACCGACTTCTGTTGCTGACCGTACGATCCGCTTACAAAAGTAGCAGTGTTAACCGACTTCTGTTGCTGACCGTACGATCCGCTTACAAAAGTAGCAGTGTTAACCGACTTCTGTTGCTGACCGTACGATCCGCTTACAAAAGTAGCAGTGTTAATCGACTTCTGTTGCTGACCGTACGATCCGCTTACAAAAGTAGCAGTGTTAACCGACTTCTGTTGCTGGCCGTACGATCCGCTTACAAAAGTAGCAGTGTTAACCGACTTCTGTTGCTGACCGTACGATCCGCTTACAAAAGTAGCAGTGTTAACCGACTTTTGTTGCTGACCGTACGATCCGCTTACAAAAGTAGCAGTGTTAACCGACTTCTGTTGCTGGGCGTACGATCCGCTTACAAAAAATGTTTCATTGATGTTTCTATCAATGAAAGATTTTTTGTTAAATTGTTAGTTGACTTGAGTTGGACGAAGTCGTGAGCAGAAGAAGCCAGTTTAGAATATTTTCAAAATTAAGTAGTTCAAGTACTAATGATTCTAGTACTAAAACTATCATCGAGAATCTACTTAATAATCTCTAGAGGCTTTACTCGGAAGCTGGGATCCTATTAAGTACAACAACAAGACTATTCGGCGCTTTTTGTAATTAGCTGCAGTACCTACTAACGTTTAGCTGCAGTACCTACTAACGTTTAGCTGCAGTACCTACTAACGTTTAGCTGCAGTACCTACTAACGTTTAGCTGCAGTACCTACTAACGTTTAGCTGCAGTACCTACTAACGTTTAGCTGCAGTACCTACTAACGTTTAGCTGCAGTACCTACTAACGTTTAGCTGCAGTACCTACTAACGTTTAGCTGCAGTACCTACTAACGTTTAGCTGCAGTACCTACTAACGTTTAGCTGCAGTACCTACTAACGTTTAGCTGCAGTACCTACTAACGTTTAGCTGCAGTACCTACTAACGTTTAGCTGCAGTACCTACTAACGTTTAGCTGCAGTACCTACTAACGTTTAGCTGCAGTACCTACTAACGTTTAGCTGCAGTACCTACTAACGTTTAGCTGCAGTACCTACTAACGTTTCTCGAAATAATGTTTGACAGGTGGAGTAATGCAATAAAGTCGCCTTTCAGTAGTCAACAGCCGAGGTTTTCAATCAGTCAGTTTTTGCTTGTACTTAAAATCAATTTAGCTTACTTTAGGTACTTTCGAATTTATGATCATGTTACAAATTAGCTTCGTCTACAAATATTATGAACAACGTAGGTGGTTTACTCTAGAAAGGCCTCATTTCAATTTCCTTTGAAGCGAAATGTGTCAATTTCTTTAAGTGCTGAATATTGACTTAAGATCTAATGGAATACTGATGAAAAAGTAAATAAAAAACAAAATGTTAATGTAACGTTTCCAGTTTTACATTTCTATGCTTCTCAATGAGACAGATCGAATGGCATTTCGTTTGTCAAAATCAGCTTAGCAGTTTACGAAAATACTCGAGCGCCACATACATAAAACATGCGTTCATGAGGCTCACTTTTGTTTTTATCTGAGAAATACGAGAACGAACTACCGTCTTTATAATAATAGAGCTCGATGTGCATTGGAAAGCAATCTTCGGCTAACCTAACTGCCGATGTACATACCATACCTAACTACAGCGATCTCTTCTGATACATTCAAATGCAGATGAGTGCGAGGCGGACCACTCAGTACTCATACACTCAGTACTTATATCTCGAGGCGTCATGCGTCAGCTACAATAGCGTCAATGTTGATTGATACCGATTGATTCGGCCGTCCATCAGTTCTTACTATTGAACAAAAACATCGGATTGGTCCTCGATCATTTATCGCTAGAAGCGAACGCATTGACGGCTCGTCAATCACGGGGAGCGACAATAAATTGATTGTACGTATCACGCGACACACATAAATATTTAGTAAGCGGTGATTGCAGTTTTGTATCGGCCGTTAAGTGGCCTAAGAGCGGTTTCGCACTACGTCCAATCCGAATCCGATCCGGTCCCGTGAAAATACGGATCTAGAAATCTCGGACCAAATTCGGATATTGCTTACGCTTAGTCCGATACTAGTGAACTAAACATACCCCGCCGCCCCGCTGCCTCTCTGCTCGGACGCAGCTCGGATTCGGTTCGGACGCAGGGCGCGAGCGTTCATACAAATAATACTATGGCTTTTTTGGTCCGTCAATAATCTTCTCCGGAATGGAGATTCACGGATAACGGAAAGAAAGGATGAAGGAAGCCGGATCTACTGCGTAAACTACCATAGCAATAGTTCTACGACTACTCCGGACCGTATTTTCACAGGTTATCGGTTCCGGTACCGATACCGGCCGGTATGCGGGCCTGTTGCCTTGTGCAAGTGCAGCACGGGCGCGGCACGGATGAATGCATGATTGCTCAGGGTATTGCTCCTGACTTCGGATTCCTTTATCTACTGCCTTGATAGACGATTGTGAATATGACTAGGTATAGCAGACATTGTGGAGTATTGTACCTACTTGGACATATTAGAACATCGTTGAAATACCAGCGGAATTTTGATGAGATGTCAAGAGAAATTTAGTGTAGATTAAATTAAAACTTTAGAAGCGTTTTGGAACGTTAAAACGTCTATCATTGTGCCACTTTTTATCGTTCAAGGAAACGAATGTCGGATGGATATCATCTGCCATATTAAGAAATATGAATGTAAAGTCCACGGTATTGGGAATTACATGAATGGTCGCTGAATAAAAGAATTGAGTCTTGAAGTTAGTGACAATCTTTGAAGTTTATCTCAATACCTATCAAGTATTGACTTCACTATTTGATGGCTCTACATTTATTAACATTACAGCGATTTCAATCTTAGATATTACTTATTCAAACGGTGTCTTCATTTAAAAATTGTGACCCAGTTAATTTAGGATACATGGTAAATAAAGTAACTTGACTAAGTAACAATTTAAAGCATCTCTCCACTTAATAAAATGAAAATTTTAAATAAAATTATAAATTTTCTAAAGAGAATTAAGACGTCTTTAGGGTTATAAATTAATTATTTCTATATTAGCAATTTGGTTTTAATTTGTCTTGAAAAGATACTTGACTCATATTATTGAACGTTAAGATACTCGTGTCAAATGTTAGCTTCATTAAAGTACCTACCTCAAAAAAGGTTGATCGGTACTTCTACGTTCGTACTGTTTTATGATTAGTCGATATTAATTGAATCTATTTCGTAGAATGAACATTGTACATTTAATTCCAATTGTAATGTTCATGGATTTTGCTATTAATATTATGTGCTATTTATTGACGCCATTTTTTTCCTTGGTATAAAGTCTGTTTCTGTAATTTATATGAAACACACGACATATTCAACACCTACAGATTCAAAACTATTTTTGTTTGCATGAACTGAATTAAAAAAAGCGAAATTGTTTTAACAAAAAAGAGGAGCTCGTGGCTAAGTAATAAACTAATAACAGCCGCACTGGTCGATCCGTCAGGTTAAGCTACGCTTGCCGGGTTGATCAGTGGATGGGTGACCATCTTTACATATCGAGATTCCTCCGTGCCTCGAAAAGCACGTTAAGCCGTTGGTCCTGGCTGTTTTTTTTTAAATTTATTTACTGAAATTACAATACAGCGGTATTTCTTAAGTCTAAACTCGCCAAACTTTTACGTTTGATGGCGAGTAATTCGTGGATCTTTGACAGTCGTTACGGGTCGTCAGAAGCCCGAAAGTCTGACAACCAGTCTTAACAAGGGGTATCGTTTTACCCAGTAACTGGGTTGTGAAGGTCCGATAGGCAGTCGCTCTATGTAAAATACTGGTATTCAGCTGCATCTGGTTAGACTGGAAGCCGACCCCAACATAGTTGGGAAAAGACTAGGCAGATTGATTGTTTTAACAAAAACAAAAAACTGTATCGCTAACAAGTTGAAAACTTCAAATTATTATTTCATGGAATTGTCACTATTGTTCCACGGAATGACAACTATAACAGAGCCCGATAGCTCGTTATTGAAACATCGACCCAATACATAATAGAGTTTGAGTCTAAAATTGAATGAAAGTGGAAGCTCGTTACTGTCGAGTTTCAAATGCAAAATAAAATGTAACAGCAAATCATCTTTCGTGTTTATTATTGCTTCGCTCTGAGAATACAACTTATTTTAATGTTGAGATGTATCTGTAGAATGAAACTGCTGACGAGAATATTCAGTTAAGTAGGTAAATTATCTGTAGCTGTCTGAAATATTGTTGGAAGAACCATTCGGTGTTTTTAAAATGTTTGCTTACCTACTTTATGTTGTACAGTATAACTTTTAGGTAGAGATGTGGAAATATGCGCTTACCTGAAACAATAAAATGAAAGAACATTAATAAAAGAAAAACTCACTGAAAATAAAACGCACACCACCGTAAAAATATCATCAGACAAAAAAAGATACTAAATTAAAATTATCGTGCACATCAAAACAATAGCGAGGTATCGGTTGAGAGAGAGGCGCTGCAGACGACAGGAGGGCGTGACTCGTGAGTTCAAACACTGATTCATTGAACTGTGGCCTTACTGCGAGTTTCTAAACTTACTGGATCGCGTTTACGTTAACGTAAGTCAATTTGTATGGAATAATTGTGATTCCCATTATAGTCACCAGACGGCGCTTATTCAGTTTCAGTACAAATTGAAGTTTACGTTATCGCGATCGAGTACTTAAGTATAAAACTCACACTAAGCCCTCTGAGTGACGTACCAAATGGTACAAGTTTGAACCGAACGAAACGTATTGAGTTACAATTAGCCAGCAAAATTAACTAGAATATTAGTAATGTCTTCACCACATAAGTACTCTAATTTCTAATGCTTAATTACCACAAAAATAAACGTGTTACTGCCTAGACAGACTTCATGAGTTACTTTGAGAAAGTTAGTGATGATTTCTCATAAAAAGAGATTAACAGTAATAATTGGACTCATAAATCATAAAGTTAGTGTCGAAATAGTATTAATCATATTATGTTTGTTGGGCAAAGTCCTATTAATAATGGTTACCATCTAATAGGTAGATCTTGTTACAGGTATAACTTTTAGACATATTTTACACAATTAATTGACTAGCGAACAGTACATGACCAGACTTGAGAACAGTGCAGTGTGGCCCAGTGGTACCGACCGCGACTTGCAAGTTGTAGGTCACAGGTTCGAACCCAGGCAGGCGCTTTACTTAGCGTAAATTATTTCATCACCACTGCTCTCAAAACAGTGAAGGAAAACATCGTGAGGAAACCGGCATGTCCTACAAACAAAAATTCGAAGACATGTGACATCTACCAACCCGCACTGGGCCCGCGTGGTGGATTACAGCCCACTCCCTCTCACAGAGAGGAGGCCTGAGTTCCAGCAGTGATTATGCTAATTGACGAGCATACCATGGTTTTGTAATTGCTATTTTTGTACTTAGGTAATGTTCCATTCTACCTATGTACAACTCTATAATAATCTAATCTAATTCCCTTGATAGAAGTCATACTAGTGATACATAGTATAAAAGACGGAGTATTTGCTCCGTGGTATAAAACAAAGTCGCTTCCGGCTGTCTGTCCCTGAGTATGCTTAGATCTTTAAAACTACGCAACGGAATTTGATGCGGTTTTTTTTAGTAGATAGATTGATTCAAGAGGAAGGTCTATATGTATAATACATGCACGGGTAAAGCCGCGGGCAAAAGCTAGTGATGTTATAATTAACCCATAACTTTGTAGTATTCCCATTTACCTACACACATCTCTTCATCTAATTTTTTTTTTTTTAATATCTTGACCTGTTGAAGATCACACAAATACCAACACCCATCGCCTTGTTTTTTACACATTCTAACACAAAACTCACAAACACTGAGCACAAACACAACTCTGAACAATTCATGTAGGTGAAAATCCATCGCGTAATCTGTACCACACTGGCAAGATAGGTAATGTGATTATTTAATAAATGTCAAACTCAAAGTCTCTTGTCTGTGACCGCTGTGCGCACAGATAACATAAGTTTCTTGGGTTCCGCACCCGAAGGGTGCCAAACGGAACCCTATTACTAAGCCTCCGCTGTCCGTGCGTCTGTCTGTCAGCGGGCAGTACCTATCTCATGAACCGTAATAGGTACACAGTTGTTTTCACAGATTATGTATTTCTATTGCCGCTATAATAAAATAATAAAAGGTTAATCACTAAAGAGGATCCCCATCAAGAAACGTATTTTTTAAACAGAAGTATTATTTTATTAATACATATTATAGTGGTGTTAAATATTGTACGGTGAAATATTGTACCTTCGGGTGCGAGTCGGACTCGCACTTGGCCGGTTTTATTTAGTGTTGTCTGTGCTGTGCATCTACGCATTATGAACTATACGCCCGCGGCTTTGCTCACGTGGTATCTATGTCGATAAAAATTAATAGGTATGTATATGTCCTTTTCCAGGTCACGGCCTACCTGTGTGCCAAATTTCTTTTTCTTAAAATAATAAAACAAACTAATTTTCGCATCCATCGACAAAACTCACAACTCAAGAAATCGACTCAAAACTTTCCTCACGACATTTTCCTCATTCCTCCGCATCACATGCCCATACCATGACAACCGATTTCCACACAACTTTTTCAGTCACCGGTGCCACTTTCCACTTTTTAACTTCCTCTTATGTACTCATTTCTTATTCTATCAAATAATAAAAAAAAAGTTAAAATTTAAAAGGGGTACACAATACAGTAAACAGTGTGATGTTTTGAAATACATATTTAGGTATGTCATCATTCTCCTGCCCTTATCCCAATCTATTTGGGGTCGGCGCAACATGTCTTTTCTTCCATACTTCTTTAGTAGTCGTCATCTCGGTAGTCACCCCCTTTCTAGCCACGTCGTCTTTCACACAGTCCATCCATCGTTTCTTTGGTCTTCCACTCTTATAACCATCGACATTCATACTCAAAACTCTCCTCACGACAGTTTCCTCATTCATCACATGCCCATACCATGACAACCGATTTCCGCACAACTTTTCAGTCACCGGTGCCACTTTCAAACTTCCTCTTAGATATACTCATTTCTTATTCTATCCATTCGTGTAACACCACACATCCCTCTTAGCCATTCTCATCCCAGCTGCATGCAATTGCCTTTTATTCATCCTTTTTGTAGCCCAACATTCTGATCCATTCAAGACAGCAGGTCAACAATTGTTTTATTATTTTCCCCATAAGTTTAAGGGGAACATACTTTAAAATAATAAGTTAATATTTAAGATCCTTGTAATTTAACTTATTTAATAAGTGGTTTCAAACGATTGGAACAATACAGTCAGTTGATGTTGATATTCTATTGATTTTGTTTTCCGTGGGGGAAAAAAACCTAAAAAAAAAAAATCCTCATGGATCCCTCCGACTCCTACCGACTAAAACCCCACTGTTCCGATATTTATTCAATCATTTAATTTAATTTCAGAATAAAAACATTCCATACATTGTTAGTAAATGATACTTATCGCTGTGTTAGTTATTAATGAATTATTAATTACTATTTACAATTTATAGATTACATTATTATTATTTAATATTATAAAGGGCACCTCTGGATCCGTGGACGGTATTCCAGTGCCTCACAATCGGATAATCAACCCTTCCCAATATCATGGGGCCCGGGATATACTTGTACATTCGCCGCATCTCCGAAGAATTACGAATCAACTCTTATTAAATTGCTAAATTATCTCGTAAAGATTTAAAACAGTTTCACTTCATTTTTCAGTTTACATTTGTTTATTATTACTTGTGTTTGATGTTATTTAGCCAAAATATATGATGACCTGTGATTGGTTCAAAATACTTTAGATGTGACTCTGTTTCGCACATGAATTATATATAGCATTATGCTGAGGGATGGCCGTTTTAGGTTGATGCGAGGATGCGACACATAATTGTTCTTTTCATTTTGTAATTTGTTTTTGATTTTAGCGTCGTGTTAGGCGCAAAATAACTTTTTCTTACAGCCGAACCTAAAGTGCAATAATAGAAAAAACACGAATTCGGGAAAAAGACTTTTCTATTAAACTTTGAATGCAAAGTGAAATGATAAGTACAAAACTAAAAACTAGACATTGTTACGTTAGTTTTTAAAAAAAATAAAATGGGAAATCAGAATAATATTTAATTGAAAACCTACCAAAATTTCTAATACTGCACTTTAGGCTCAGGTGGGCAGAGTAGAGAATGAAATATGTACATAATTCATTGTACAGAAATTCAAAGATCGGCCAACCTATTAATCATTGTGTATAATTTGAATTTTCAAAAGAAAACTCATAAGCTGACTAAAGCGTTCTATGACACAAAATCGATTTAAGTGACGACGTTAAAATTACTCCACTAGCTAACAGCTATGAAAAAACATAATGTCATAGACTTAGAATAGGTATTGAAAATATTTCAGAAACAAGTTTAAAAATGTATCAAAACTTCATATTTTAGACGCGATGTATTCAAATAAAATCCTATTGGGGCCGAAATAGCGCACAAAGGGAGATAAAACAAGGCTTATCCATATCATTTGCATACACACACTTTTGTATTTTTTTAACGTTTAACTTTACAAAAAAAAATACACAACGGGTTTGAGCAGACAGTTTTACAGTTAGTAAAACCCACGGAACATTATTATTGTTGAGCGTGTGCTGCGCGTGCACGTGCTAGTACCTGCAGTTTGTTGACGTGACATTGATTATTACACGCTGTTACTTTTATATAAGTATTTAAATGTGTTGCCTAGCTCAAAACTCGGGAACGGCTGGAACAAGTCGGCTAATTTTTGTTTTTCAAACATTCGTTGAAGTCCGAGGAAGGTTGTTATGAAGAGAAACATTGCACGGAAAAAACGTAAAAACAACTTTTTTCTTTTCCCATACAAACTGAGGCCTTACTTAGTGCGAGTTTTTATACTTACTCTAAGACTTACTCGATCACGTTTACGTTAACGTTGACGTACTTACGTCAATTTGTACGGAATAATTGTGATTCCCAGTATAGTCACCAGACGGCGCTTATTCAGTTTCAGTACAAATTGAAGTTTACGGTAACGTGATCGAGTAAGTATAACAACTCGCACTAAGGCCTCCTGTCAATTCTAGGGATGTAATAAAAAACTACTTGAATTCATCTGCCGATTTGACACTTTTTATTTCTACGTTATATACAGTTTGACAGGTTTTAGACGGGACGTCTATTAGTATCTTAATTAGGGTCAATTAGTATCTTAATTAGCTGTACTAGTAAAACGACACTTGTAATGTAATTTTTACTGTCATTTCGCTATGAAATGGGAACTTTTTTTTAACGAAATGACAGTTAAGAAGTGTCATTTTACTGCAGCTAATTAAAAGTCTGAGCATAGTAAACAATAGCATTTATTTAGTACGAACGAAGTTTTGGTCTTTCATTTGATAACGAAAAATGCAACCAGTATTTTATTTTATCAAAAAAAATGAACATAATTAACTGTGGAGCCGTCACCGTCATGTTTGAATTTTGATATTTAGCTGATTACAAAACTGCAGCTGAAACAACATAAACATACATACATAACCTCAGACCTTCTTCACGTGGGGGTAGGCCAGGAACTACAGAACTACACCTTCTACGATCCTTATTACATACGCTTTTTGCCGCGATTACGTACGTAGCATACACGCATCTTGTCATACACGCACGCGCCGCCGCGCCGGTTATGAGAACTACACACTTTCCGGAGAAAATCACCAATCACACATCACACTAATATTACAAAGGCGAAAGTTTGTGAGTGTGGGGGTGTTTGTGTGTGTCTTTGTATGTTTGTTACTTCTTCACGCTCAAACGACTGGACCGATTTGGATGAAATTTGGTATGTAGGTAGTTTATACTCTGGATTAACACATAGGCTACTTTTTATCCCGGTCTACGCGGGTGAAACCGCGGGGCTCAGCTAGTAACCTATATGTCCCCCAAGGGCGTCCCCTCCCGGCGTTTCCACTCACATCTGCCTTGTAAACAGCATAAATTATCTTACTAAATTCAGATTTTTTCATTCCTTTTAACTACACCAACATTCAAAATAATAAACCTCAGTAAACGGATCCCCATTTCGCTGCATATATTCCGCGCCGCATTGAGTCCGTTGCATTCACGGGCGCCATGATGCGGTGACGTCACGCGGCTAAACAAGTGACAGACCCGCGGGAGGCCTTTGAAGCTGCGTCTTGTTTACAGAGCACAGCGAAACAGAAGAGAAAAATATACAAAACGGTGCAGGCTGTGGGACACTAGTGCGGAAGTGTTCATATCGTCTATGTGTCATTAAAATCGGTGAGTAATTTGCATTGCAAAGATAATGGTCTCTTTAATCAGTCTTACTTTAAATAAAAACTTTTTTACAAAAAAAAAAAACAACCGACTTCCAAAAACCACTACTTACAAAGTGAAAAATAACTTTAGTTTTGGAAGTCGGTGTCTTTGGATCTGTATTTTAGTTTTTTGTCACCGACTTCCAAAATTAAAGTTATTTTTCACTTTGTAGTGTTTTTTGGAAGTCGGTTGTTTTTTTTTTTGTAAAAAAGTTTTTATTTTTCACTTTTTAGTGGGTCAGTTTGTAATTTATCTAAGTTATACTAGACTAGCCCAATGTCAACTGCTCATCACCTTTTACAAAATATTGCTTTTCCCGATGCAGGGACGTTAATTGTTGAGGAGTTCTCCTAGTAAGAACCAGGAGAATTGGAGCTCCATGGTGAAGTCATCACCACCATTATGCATTTTGACGAGCATAAATTACTTAGCAATCATATTAAAGTAATCGAATCCCAACCCGTGAAATACTTAGGTATAATTGAGTAGTTCCAATGGCCATCTCTGGTCTGCATCATCAGTTCTACTTCACCAAATGGTGCATTCCGAGAGCAAATGCATGAGTTACTATAAAAATACCCAAATCGCTATAGGTGTGCCTATAAAATTTGAGGGTTTCCCTCGATTTCCATGAGATCCCTTCATCAGATTCTGACTTGGTGACAATGGGACCACCTCGAAAGTATACCCTTTCAAATATAAAAAGAATTTTGCAAATCCGTCTATACAGTGTGAGTCTGCATAATGTGCACAAACTTCAGGATGTGGTGCAGACCATCTAACTGAACAACTTTTTCCCGGGGACCAACATCGTAATCGTGGAAAAAAAAACAGTCGTCCCTTACTAAATTTCAATGCCTACTTGAGCAAATGTATGGGACGACTGTTTTTTTTTCCACGATTACGATGTTGGTCCCCGGGAAAAAGTTGTTCAGTTTGATGGTCTGTACCACATCCTGAAGTTTGTGCACATTATGCAGACTCACACTGTATAGACGAAGTTATGCCCGAACATACATAAAAAAAAAAAAAAAATTATAAACATCCGAATTGATAACCTCCTACTTTTTCAAAAGTCGGTTAAATTAATAAAACATAAATGACTTCTTTCAGAGTTCTTCTGTAAGCTACTTCGATCGATATTGAAAATATTTTACTTTCCAGTGATTCAGGGCATTAACAATGAACCTTTGCTTCTATTTCTCAAGAGGTAAGTATCTGGAAGTAGAAGCTTCATAAAGGCTTTCTTTTTTCAAAACATTTTCTAAGATTTCTGTTATAAAGGACGCTAAAAGACAATACACTAAAGACAATTAATTTAGAATGAAAGCTAAAAATGTTCCATTTTAGGGTTCGTTATCCGAAGGAAAGAAAAAATCTTTTTTTTGTTCTATACGGAACCCTATTACTAAGTCCATCCGTCCGACTGTTGTACAATAATAAACAGAGTTTTATGTACGGTCAGCAAGAGAAGTCGGTTAACACCGCTACTTTTTGATATCATCTAAATTAACATAAAATGATACAATAACCTGCTTTTTAGCATTTCATTTATTAGTTGCGAGTTACTTTTCTTTAAAATTTACATATGTTCCGATTTCAATGAAGTATTTTTCTCAATAATTTAGATTTAGAAAACACAATTGTTAATCGACTTTTGTTGCTGACTGTGCAATACTTTCTATTGATGAGGCCTTTTTTAATGACACTCATGATTAAATCTGCACATCCAACAGTGGTGTCCATCCGCCCGTCTGTCTGTCAGCGTGCTGTACCTGTCTCATGAACCGTAATGGGAAGACAGCAGACATTTTTTACAGATTGTGTAAGTATGTATTTCTATTGCCTCTATAACAACAAATAATAATAAAAAGTTAAAATTTAAAAGGGGTACACAATACAGTAAACAGTATGATGTTTTGAAATACATATTTAGGTATGTCATCATTCTCCTGCTCATCCCAATCTATTTGGGGTCGGCGCAACATGTCCCTTTCTCCCATACTTCTCTATTAGTCTTCATCTCGGTAGTCACCCCCTTTGTAGCCACGTCATCTTTCACACAGTCCATCCATCGTTGCTTTGGTCTTCCCCTACTCTTATAACTGTATTGTTTAAGCAAGTACATACAAACGAATGAATGTAACGTTAGTATCTAAAGCTAGCTATCGATATGTAGATGATCACACATACAGTCCACTTAAATATTATGTCAAGGCAGTCGGAAATAAAGCTTCGCGACAAACACACGTCTATTTTTTCTAAAACTCCTTTTAAACCAAACACAACCTTATCGCTCTAAACAGTATATTATAGTGTTAAATATTGTAAGATGGTTCGGAATCCTTCGTGTGAGAGTCCGACTCGCACTTGGCCGGTTTTTTGTTAGTAAGTAACTTATTAAAAGGAAGTCGTCCTTGCTTTGACTTTGAAGATGAAAGTAACTCTCTTAACAACTTAAAGTAAACTGGAAGTAGCTTCAGATTGTATTTTTTTTCTTCATATTTTATTAAGCTCCTAGATTTATTTTTCGTGACACTAACGGTCGCAACAATAAATTAAATGCACCGTTAACTTATATACTATACACACCTATATACTATGATGATAATATTGCGGTACGATACTTCCTAGTTTTGATACAGAAAGTACGTCTGCAATTTAATCACCACTATCTTCTTGCGTGGGCCAGAATTTAGAACACAAAGTTCAATTTTCCTAAACATATCTTTAATTTAAGCTACGATGTAACGATAAACCACATCGGCACATGCTACCACTAGCTTCAGTTCTACCGACCCGTAACATTACCTCAAACCTCAGCCAAAACTTATCAGGAGTAAAATTACATTTTAAACACTTGAGTAATATTCCACGAGAACGTCGACAACCGGCTCGCGGCTGCCACGAATTATTCACAGCCTGTAAGAAAGGCTCCTTTCAGCTCGCGACTTAATTTATTAAGATTCGTATGCAGCTAACTCGTCGGATATTATGCTAATGCCTTGCATGCACCGCCGCTGCGAGCACTCACACTTGACAACACATTTGTTCTGGAGTATTGTGATGTTCCAACAAACGAGAAGGTGTTGACGTTATAATGTTAACAAGCAAGGAGCTGTTCGCGCCTGTTTATGCAGTGATGATATAAAGGCAAAGTGATGTTAAGAGTAAACAGGGAGAGAGGGCGCAACGAGTTGTTTTGAAGACAAATTAATTATTTTAATTAATTCCCTGCTAGCTAGTGAGACATACCACATCCCCTAACCACATCCACTAACATAGGGCTGCGCAAACAAAAGAATAATTCAATTACACGTCTGAAGCGCTGCCCCTTAAGTAATGGATGCCAAATTAGCCCAATAGCAACAATTACGCGAAGCCCTCAGCCCCTAATCATGTTTGTGTGAGCACACCAAGCACACTGCCGAGGAAATCGTCTTCTATTAGATTTGCCTGTAATAACATTTCACCAAGGGTTTGGGTTTTTAACTTTGACATCGCTTTTGGCGAGGCTTTTTATGATGAGGATTACCGAGGTCCTTTGAGCTCCCGAAAATTTAATAATGGAAAAAGTTTGGGGAGCGGCGACACGTGGAGTCAGTCTATCGTTCACGACAATGAATTAGTATGTGCCCGGAAGTGAAATTTAAATCATTTCAGCTAAGGATTTTCCTGCGGGATAAGTTGATAATTCCCCGCCTCCCACGTCCTTGTCGCGAGCGAAGACCGTAATAGGCAAATGCGCCGTAACAGGATGATGGAGACTTAGTGAAAAAAACTTGGCTTCCGACCAAGACTTCGTTCCACCGATCCGTTCGCGCCTTTATTTCAGTGTGCCGTCGAACCTCTTCGTATATCTCGTAGAGACAATTCCCACAATGGGTTGTCAATATAGCCCTTTGCGGACTATAAACTACGGTGGTGGCGGCGCTTGCAAGGGCCGGCGACATCCCTCGCTAAAGTGTAAGAAATACGATGTGCTACTGGACGGGTGACAACCAGGCGCTCTGACTGCGCTCTCTTCAAATATTCGGAGAAGAATCGAGCAGCGCCACCTGACTGTACATTGCTTTCGCTACTCCAGAATTCAAGGCTCGAGGGAGCAATGAATAGTGACGGCGGTGTACAATGTGCTGGTACGGAGCAGGAGGAGGTGAGGCGCGGGGCGAGCGCGGGGCGCAGGGCGCCGTCGTCGCTCGCTCGCCGCTGAATATTTCATGCTCGCCCGATGTAGCGTCGTCGATATTTAATGCTGTAGGTGTTCGGACGTCTGCAACTACTCGCAAATTACGTTGACATATCGTTGGAACTTTTCCTCATTTATTTATGCTAAGCGAAAACATTTGTGAAGCGCTAGAAAATGTTTGGAAACCGACGGAGAAAGAAAACTCTGTGCTTCTAAAGTAGCGCACTATTATTAGTGTGTAGTTGCAGAGACATATCAGGAATGCAAGATGTTTCATACAAATTTTGGGATAGAAACAAAAACATTGGGAGCTCAGGTGATTCCAGAGACAATTTGTTTATTCCAGCAAGTTATACGACGGGAAGGCTCTGCCTAATGGTGCTCATGCATGAAGGGCGAGTAACTTACTCTCACCTGTGCCCTGTCTAATGTCTAATCTGCTCCCGTTCTATATCTCCTTTTATCTCGAGAAGGCGAGAAAGACTAAGTAATATGAACACGATAAATCATTTCAGTCTCAGAACGTCATTTCACGGCCGTATTCAATGTTTCTGTATTCCCACTTGATACATTTTGACTTCTGGTATTTTAAAGTTGCTTATTAATCCCCGGATTAATTTTCTTGCCAGTAAAAGTCTGAGGTTAATCTTTCTGGGAAATCTCAGGCAGTATTCTGAAGTTGCAAACGTGAAGCTTTACACACATACAGGTGACATTTTTTTGATAATTTGGGAACCATTTGTATAGTTTAAGCAAAGACAGGCTTATGTTTTTTACGCGTATCTGAGCCGATATGCCCGAGTATCGCTGGGCAAATCGTCGAACGATGAGCGTTGAACGACATGGCGGATGTTTGATAGTCAAATCAAGAAATAGCGGCGTATCGTGAACTGGCCAGGTAGATCACGAAGTGGCCACTTCTACGATCGGACCACGACATAAATATAATCATGTAAGTGTAGTGGATCATGGAGCTTTTATGCATTTTTACCTCTTGACATATTATCTCCATTTTAATTATAGCGCTATCTCACTATGTCGTTCTGTTGCTCTATTGTTATACGCTTTACACTAAATTATGTTCAACAAAATCAGTTACAACAAAATTTTGCAATTCCAGTTCGACATGAAATCGCATATTTCAATTATGTTCCTTCGGTCCGCGATCGGGTCAAGTGCGATGTGTTTATTGAAGCTACATCTGAAGTTATGTAAGATAGCAGGCGCCCTCTGGCGGATCATTCGGTGTATCGCGGGATATTGGCCGCCCCGGGAATGTGCCGGGATCTGTAGAACCCAAGCTGTGGGCTTTTGCAACGAATTATGTGGGTTGTTCGTAAGTCTGAGATTTGGCGTAAGAAAGATAAGATTTAGGTAGACTGTGGAATCGATTGTTAAAAGAAGCATAATAGAAGAGAGAGCAATAGGCTAGTGGATGTTATACCTAATCTAAAAGTGCCAAGTTGATTTAAAATATTTGCATATACAGTGAGTCTATCCAACGCCCATAGTCGAACAAATATTGCTTATTCAACCATAAGTTTGTTTGAATTGGCAATTTGAACTGGGTAGTAACAATGTGTTACAATACCTCAAGTGGCAGTGAAGTGGAAGGGTGCAACACCCTCACACGAGAGCAGACATCGCGGACGCGACCAAATTGATAAGTTGACCTGTATCAAACCTCAGCTTACACCGCGTTTAGAGGTCGGAAGGACCGAGTTTAGGCCGTAAGGACCAAGTTGGAAGTTGATAGGGCTGTTAGTTGTAACACAATTTTGAAAGAGATTTAATGAAACGTCTTAAAATTCTGTTACAACGTACAACATTTCTATTCACGAAGAAAAGAAAACTACCTATAAGTTTTAAGTCATCAATAAAAGCACAAGGTGCAGATTTTTTAGGATAATACTCTTACAATAAGGTAATCTTGGAGTACTACGAATCTTTGTCACATACGTGTCACTAAAATACGCTTAAGTTTCCTAATGCTACTCGCTTGTAGCTTGCGGCACGCAGGACTCACCCCCGGTCCGCCGCGGGCCCGGCATGCAGAGCCCTAACACGCACATTTACATAAAGGGCTCGTGCCAGCAGATAGCGGCCTACTGCGACGAGTGGACCGGTATCTAACATCACACCTTTTGTATGTATTTTGTGCAAATGGGAAAAAAGTCACAGAGAGTTAATAATTCCAGAGGGGTTTCGATGAGTAAGTTGATAAAAAGTTACACCGCCACAGACTAACCATGAGAAAATACAAGACAAAAAACCGGTCTAGAGCGAGTCGGACTCGCGCACCGAGGGTTCCGTTCCGATTTCTGAAAAAGTGTACTATTTAGAGACATCGTTTTATTCTTCCTGCAGTAATCTATACATAAACTTCTATCACATAGAATAATTTCAGATTTTTTCTCTTTGCAAACTTCGGAGATAAGGGGGGGAACGATTTTTTTTTTACATTTTTATCAAAAGTCGAAAACTATGGGGCTTAAAAAAAAGGAAAAAAATGTTTGAGGATGTGTAAACAGCGTTTTTTCATATGATACCCCACATGCCCTAGTAGCTCCACTTTAAATTTTTAAGACCCCCCCTTCAGTCCCTGTTGCAAAAAAAATATAAATATTTTTATTTTTTTCTTATTTGAAAAATAGTTGAGTAAACGTCATCTAAAATTGTTCCAAATTTCAAGTTGATAGCATTAGTAGTTCTTGATATATCCAGCTGTGACAGACAGACAGACTGAGTCTCACCATAAGGGTTCCTTTTTTACCATTTTGGTACGGAACCCTAAAACAAATATAGCTAGCTATACTGCTCAGTAATAACGAGCTACACTTACTAGCCGGCCAAAAGGAGCATGTTATGCGATCTTCAGCGTCTATGGGCCATAAAATATTTGTGTCGGTCCCGAATCGTTCCAACCCTGTAGCCCTGGACCCAGCTGGCGCTCTCCGTCAATGAGCCATTCAGGTCATCTACAGAACAATTCACAATATCACTCTCATTTTTATCGATACAATTAATATTGAATACAGTATAAAGAGCGTAGCGTAGTGCTTCGGTAATTGTATCGTTTGTATAAATATCAAACGTTTTATGAAATCATATTTATTTGTTCACTAGTTAAATATTGAATGCTGTTTGCTAATATTTATCTATTAGTAGTTGTTCGCGTCATTGGTTCCGTCAATAACGTCGGCGGCGAGTTTGATGGCGCTGCACGGTGGGGTCAGCAGAGGTGTCGCTTTGGGTGACGGGCGCGGCATTAATTCTATTAGTAACGAATTTAAATGAAATTGTGTATTTTCTTGTTTTATATAGAAATGGCTATAAATTTTGTTTAAACAATGGAATTAGTTATTATTATACTATTTTAAAATCTGCATCGACTGGAAAAGTTTTTAAAATGATGGACACCAGCAGTGTAGAACATTTTTTTTACACCATTCGCACCCCAAGTCACATAACTTTCTAGAGATTCTAGTTGAAAATTGAAATAAACACTTTTAATATTCAGTACCTTTAAAATTATATTTTAAATGTTATGAAGGACCGTATTTTGAGTTTTATATTTCTAGTGATTTCAAAACATGAATATTAGGACAGGTTTCCCGCTGACGTTAGTCTTTACCATAAGCTGCTTGGTTGTTCAATTACTAGTACTTAAGTCATCGAAACCCAAACTCAGTGTTATTTTATATCTAGGGTAGGTACGGAATGTGACGTAATTTGAAAGTGTAGCTGATTGGTTGAGGAGATAGTTTCATTGAACAGTAAGTTAGTAGGGAAATTGTGATAGTCTGTCTAAATCATCCGCAAATAAACTTGTTTATTTATGCGCAACGAATCTATCAATCGTGATTCAAACGTAATTATTAGCAGTCACGAAGGGTGGATTACTACATAAACTTAATCAAAAAGCACCATATCTAATTATAAAACACCAATGAAACATGAATTAATCGGCTAATAAGCGTCGGACAGTTTGTTTAATTACCACGGTGCCGCTACCAAAGAGGTTTAACGTTGACTCATTAACTAATGGGCTCCGTCACCGCTCAGCCGATGTGTTAGCCGACAATAATTTAATTCATTTATTACTCATTTCATTCATTAAAATGCCGCGAATTATATTCCGGTTCAATATCAAATTACTTACGGATGTTGAATTTCGATTTACATTCGGATTTGAAATGTTAATTAAGTTAATCAGGTACCTACCACCGAATTTGTATCGCGTGGATCTTTATCGCGTTCAACTCGAATTGTTTTTATTGATATCTCGATTAGATGAGCGCTTAGCCGTGAACCGGTAAGATTGTGGGATCGGATAATAATGTAGAAATTGAATGCGAATTAGCAGTTCAACAATTTGGAAAATAATATTCTTGCGCATACCGAATTGGCACACTAAGGTCCGTATTACAGAACGAAACTCAAGCACTGATCTTTGTTTAAATCTAGTTTCAACCAATCAAATGGCTTGAATCTAGTTTTAAGTAATGCTTGAGTATTGAGTGACGTTCTGTAATACGGACCTAAGTCTCGGGGAATACTGTCGTGATGCTATGTTATGTGTTGTGTGTGTTGTGTTGTATTGTATTGTGTTGTGTTGTGTTGTGTTGTGTTGTGTGTGTGTGTGTGTGTGTGTGTGTGTGTGTGTGTTATACTACAAAAACGTACTGGTAGAAGTCAAAATCCATATTTTTTATTGATTGGTTTATATTATTTTTGAAGGCCAAAATTGAAAAATCTCTGTTAATATGTACACACGGCTACAGATCAAGCTATACATTTCCAGTATAAGCTGACCTCGCATTGTATAGGATTTCCTTACAATGAGAGGTCAGTGTAAACTGGAAATGTATAGCCGTGTGTACTTACATATGTGTGTTTTTAATTAAATTTTTGAATTATCTTTTAATATATTGATTACGGACGCTTTTAACGTTCTGCATCGTTCTCACATATTTAATATTCAACATGAATGATTTAACAAATATTTGTAACCTTATTTTGATTTAGAAGAGTGGCCGTGGAGTTTTATAGCCGTTCTTCTTTATAGGTACCTACTATGCTTTGGAATGGGCGACTAGATTCAACTAGATACATTTTTCTGACTGAACCCCTTGACAATTCAAAAGTGACTGTAATAGGTATAATTGAAATAAATGCTTTGAGTTTCAGTTGAATTGGTCGCATTGTGAAACAGGGCCTGCCAGGTGAATTACCTTTATTACTTATACTAATAAATCATTCACGTCACGGCCTTGTTTGTCATGAAACACGCCTCCAACAGTAATTAGTCCACCAATAAATCAATAAAACACTACAATAGTCTGCTAACTTCGGCACTTAGTGCTTAAAACTTCGCTATGTAACAAATTCAATGTGCCGTGTGCAGGATGTAGGCTACGCGTGCCCGCACCGGCCGCAGCGGCCCGCACCGGTCGGCGGCCGCTCGTCCTTGTGTTTCAAGCTCAAACATGAGCTGTTTATTAGCTTGTACAGAGCGCAAGTGCAAACTGGACGAACTGCAGCTTGAAATGTAGGTTTAGACTTATGCAATGTGGGTCTGTGAAATAATTAGTTTAAACTGAGAGTGGGGTTTTATGTTTGTTGGATTTGATAGCTGAATGAATTTTTAATGAAGGCGAATATTTCTGGTCGTTTCGAACACTGACAAGTTGCATTTTTTATGTACGACAACAGTAACTTCAATTCTGGAAATAATAGAGAAACAGAAGATGTGGAAAAAAAACGCCGAGACTAATATAAAAAGGATTTCTGACACATTCCCGGGAGTTCTGATCTGGATCTCTCAAAGAAACATCTCCGCAACAAAAGGCTACTTTTTACTCCTTTTTTTATCAGGCCAGTAGATTTGTTACAGTTTTATGAAATAATGATTGAGTGATCGGTTACCTATCTTAAGTATTCAAAAAATATTGTATAACTTGAAAGCGTTAGAAGGCGATCAGCAATAATATGATTTATAACACATTTGCTCGTAAAGGGTCCTTATTTCACGAATTTCAATATCGTAATGTATGTCATTACGTACTTGTGCGTAATTGTAATGTAAAACGCACGGGTTTCTTTTTAATAAGGTAAAACGTAAAGTTTATCAAGATGCTCCGTCTAAAACGAACGGTACTTTTTAAATCTTAGCAAAGTGTTTTTATGTCAGAAAAGTGGTCAACATTTTATGAATAAAATTAACTTTGGGAGATAAAATATAAAAAATAAACATTAAATAAATTAAATACCTACAATAAATTGCAACAATAATAAACAAAAACAAAAAAAATATTAATTTACTTTATTAGTAATACTGGCTGTTTTTGTGCCTTTGCTTTTAAAAAAAAAAGCGCTGATGCGCGCGTGTTAGATTGTTCACATTTATATGAAAATAACTATTGTTAATTAAAGTTGTAAAGCAATAATCACGTATAAAACATAACTGGTAAACAGAACTTGCATAAATAACAAAGACAATGTCAACTGTCACAAGACAAGTGACGTTGACATTAGGTACGGTCTATCTCAACATTATTTATCAATTCATTCTATTCTCACCGCGAGTTAATATTTTGTGAAACAAGAGTTTTAATTTAAAATAAATGTAATTATCAATTCCTGGATTTATATTTCAAAGACTGAATAATATTGATCTTAATATTTAAGTGAAGTAATCTCATAAGGCAGAATAAGAAATATTGTGACTGAAAAGACTAGAGTCCAAACCAATGTTATGACGCAGTACTGCGTGATCAAGATTAAAGTTTATTAATGTTAACTTTACGAATTGATAATATAATGATCAATAGTATGATACTTTAATATTTCTTAGATTTTACATTGCAATTTCTATGTACCAAATTGTTCCTAAAAGATTGTAAGCCAAAAACTGTAATGATGAGCTGTGATTGGTAGATACTAAAACTCATCAGATAATACTTAAAATATTAGCATTATAGCCATTGCTTATTTAAAAAGTATTTCAATATGTTTTAAAATAGTCCTATTACATAAGTTTTGTTTATTATTAAATATTATAATAGATATTCAGCCAAAACTGTAAGGTGCTCTGTGATTGGTTGAAAAGATGGGAACAAGGTGGGAACCTTTGGGATTTCTGAAACTATAAAAAGGCATGTAACCGCCGCACGGGCGGACTCGTTGCGCTAGCTGTCTAACGGAAAGACCCTCTGGTGTCTGCCGTAATTATATTAAGCTGCCAATGAGATCCTCGCCACAAGGAGAGGTACACTAACGTGGAAACTCTGACTGGCAGGCCAAAAGTGAGCTGGTACGCCGTGCCGCGAAAGCTCTGGCCAAATTCTCCAAGAACTTACTGTGCTAACTGTTCGACGGTACAGACTCTAACCCCAGGGTCCCATGTCCGTTCTTTAAAGTTGCCTAAAGTTTCCCACATACCTACGAAGGATATCACACCTAGGAAATAGTACTGGGTGATTTGTGAAGCAGGAGCTCTGTACAAATTCTATAAAGATGAGTATTAACTTTATCTAAATACCATGTCTCTTAGCCATTCCATATAATTTCTGTGTAAAATGTACCTATTGGGCATCACCCTTGTTATTAGGTACTGACCTAATATACCTAAGTATACAATGTGTATCTATTTGTGATAATATAATAACATCTAAGGTTCTGTCATATATAAATGTAAAAGTGTAACTCGTGTGATTTTGTTGTTTACCAAATATAAATGTAGTTAAAATGCTATCAGGTTTTTATTGTTTTCCTACAAAAATACCCTTGTACTACGTTTTGTTAGGTTAGCTAGAAATAGGTTCAATTCCTATTTCTAATATTGATGTACTGTGCTGTGATTTATACCCTTGAACTAGGTTTCGTTAGGTTAGCTAGAAATAGGTTCAATTCCTATTTCTAATATTGAATTACTGTGCTGTGATTTTGTTGTTATTGGTTTCCTACAAAATATACTTTTGTACTAGGTTTCGTTAGGTTAGCTAGAAATAGGTTCAATTCCTATTTCTAATATTGAATTACTATACATTGGTGAGATTTAATTTATTATAGAGCATATTTTCTTTTACGCGCATCGCTAATTTGTGAACAAGTAAAAATTATTCCGCGCGCTTTTTCTTTTTGCTGTATTGTTTTTATTTGAAAATGTCGTCAAGTAATGATGAATTTATTAATTCGACACCGCCAGAAGTCTCAGAGGCAGCGAAAAAGGCTACTCTAAGCCTCTTGCCTGAAAAATCGACCGATAGATACTTACAAGCGTATGAAAATTTCATCTTATGGAAAACAAGCAAAGATCCAAATTTATTTTCAGAAAGTGTGTTTTTAAAGATTTATTCGTTTAAGAAAGTCCGATTTTTATTTATTTCCTCGCAAATATGTTATAAAACGTCGTATGACATACGTGCGCTTTGATAATTACATCGTCTGCTTTCTTGTAGCCCTCGCCTACGGCTCGGGCTAGCAATATCCCCTCGGTTGTAATTTTCAACTTACCGCACTTATATCATAATGTACTATTTGAGTTTATCTCTTAACCCATCATCATTATCTCATATCTCTTGAGTGTCGAACTATAAATATCGTTCAAAGGTCGAGGTACGAATGTATGACCTCGACCACACCTATCACCAAGGTGGAGGTATGTACGACGTCGACCACAATAGCACCATGGTTGAGGTACAAATGTACGACCTCGACCACATAGCTGCCATTTTTACACACATAAAAACTAAAGTTAGGTATAATTACAAAACTCGTACAGGACCTGCTTTTCAATAAAAGGTTAAATGTCACTTGCACGTCATAGAACGACAAGGCCTGTCTGTCTGCGTGACAGTTAGATAGTTTCAACCTTAGTGAAGTTGCAATTTAATTTAAATTGTTGTCAAAAGTGATACAGCACTTACGAGTTCGATTATACATAAATCGACATAATAATATTCGATTAAAACTCCGTCAGAAACCTCGCCCCTCTTCCTTCCCCCACTCGGTCAGTATGTCACACATATCTTAAGAGCGTCCTTGAGCGCTGAAGACTCCAGTGAGGGGTGCAACTGAGCCAAGGTCAGGGAAGTGACGCTCGGCTGCACCGGGGGAGGGGGGGGGGGGGGGGAGCACATCGATGTACCGGAAGGGGAGAGGGGGTAATGGTTATGTGTGGCAGGATTGTGAGTGGACCAGGCTATATATACTTTTTTTTTGCAATGATTCATGGTTTTCCTTCTTGTATTTTTGCAATTCTTAAGTTGTCGTCTAGATATCTGAGTGATTCGCATAGTGTAGTAAAATAAGAGATTTTATTCAGACCTGCGACTGCGTACATAGAAACATTGAGAAAGGAACTAAAACTATGAACGAGTACAATTACTAGGTATCTAAAAATAAAAAGTTATGTAGCCTTTGCTTCCTATAAATATATCCTTTTAAAAAAAATAAAGGCAATTTTTGTGTTGAATGTGTTTTTTTTTTTATTTAATTCACAAAACTGATGTACAATCTCAAACGCAATAACAATAGGTCTGATTGACATCTACTGGATGTGAATCTAGCATGCATTTTTATGTTAAACACTTACTAAGTACTTATTAATTTATAAAAAAAAAGTTAAACAAAACTTACAAATTGTGAAATTTTCCACAGACACATAATGAAAAGTTTAGAAACAGAAAAAATAAATATAAACATGATTATACAATTAAGACTCTAAGCTTAGTCCTAACTGAGGCTACAGAACCAGCAAAGACATCTATATCACCACGAATGGAATTCGCAAGAGAAAGCATGCGGCAAATGGGTGAAAAATTACCCAAAAATAAAAATTAAAAATGCCTGACTAATGTTTTGTATACAATCTATACTAATATTATAAAGAGGTAAAATTTGTATGTAAGTTTGTAAGTTTGTAAGTTTGTAAGTTTGTATGTAGGGGGTAATCTCCGGAACTAATGATCCAATTCTAAAAATTTTTTCACTGGTAGAAAGCTACATTATTCCTGAGTGCTATAGGCTATAAATTATATTTATATCATGCATATTAGCCGAGCTATCACAAGTTTTGTCTAACAAGTCGGAAAGAAATACCTCTTTAAACAGACTTTTTTGCATGCGCTGCCTAAACGGTTGTTTATAATTGATAACAATGTATGGCAGTCTGGTCCGTCTTAAATAATTCTACAAAAAAGTCCGCGACACCATATTTCTATCTTTTATATTTTATCTTTTATACATCTTTTATTGTTTTAAAAAAGTATTTTTTAGACATACTTACGTTTGGACGATTATTTAAACAACAAAACATTAATCCTTATCTATACTAATATTATAAAGAGGTAAAATTTGTATGTAAGTTTGTAAGTTTGTAAGTTTGTAAGTTTGTATGTAGGGGGTAATCTCCGGAACTAATGATCCAATTCTAAAAAATTTTTCACTGGTAGAAAGCTACATTATTCCTGAGTGCTATAGGCTATAAATTATATTTATATCATGCATATTAGCCGAGCTATCACAAGTTTTGTCTAACAAGTCGGAAAGAAATACCTCTTTAAACAGACTTTTTTGCATGCGCTGCCTAAACGGTTGTTTATAATTGATAACAATGTATGGCAGTCTGGTCCGTCTTAAATAATTCTACAAAAAAGTCCGCGACACCATATTCTATCTTTTATATTTTATCTTTTATACATCTTTTATTGTTTTAAAAAAGTATTTTTTAGACATACTTACGTTTGGACGATTATTTAAACAACAAAACATTAATCCTTATCAAAATAAGATATTTTATGATCACAAGGGCATCATGGAGATAAGATTTGGCCTTTACAGTATGGCAATTGGTCATACAGTTTCGGAGATAATATAAAATTACTAAAACGCAAAATAACTTTAATTCATACCGGTTCCTCTTGAGCAAACATGTTTAGAGCGGACATTTTATCAATTTACCCATAGATGGCGTTGTGCAAAATGTCGGTGGAATACAGCGGAAGAGTTTGTTTTTAGGGTTCCGTACCAAAATGGTAAAAAAGGAACCCTTATGGTGTGACTCAGTCTGTCTGTCTGTCTGTCACAGCTGGATATCTCAAGAACTACTAATGCTATCAATTTGAAATTTGGAACAGTTTTAGATAATATTTACCCAACTATTTTGCAAATAAGAAAGAAATAAAACGATATGTATTTTTTTTGCAACATGGGCTGAAAGGGGGTCTTAAAAATTCAAAGTTGGGCTACTAGGTCATGTGGGGTATCATATGAAAGAGCGCTGTTTGCGCATTCTCAAAAATATTTTTATTTTTTTTTAGGCCGCACAGTGTTCGACTTTTGATGAAAAATGTAAAAAAAAATACCGTTCCCCCCCTTATCTCCTTATCTATCTATTCTCCTTATCCCCCCTTCCTTCCCTTATCTCCGAAGTTTGCAAAGAGAAAAATCTGAAATTATTCTATGTGATGCAAGTTTATGTAAAAATAACAGGAAAAAAAAAACGATGTCTCTAAATAGCACACTTTTTCAGAAATCGGAACGGAACCCTCGGTGCGTGAGTCTGACTCGCTCTTGACCGGTTTTTTTTGTTAGTTTGTTTGAACGCGAATCTCTGGAACTACCCCAGTCGGATTTGAAAAAATCTTTTTGCATTTTATAACCCAGTTCTTGAGGAGGGCTATAGGCTATTTAACATCACGCTAGGGCCCTTAGGAGCCGAGCGCGAAGTAATAGCGCGGGCAGGCGATGCGGAAGGATATAGACTATTTAACATCACGCTAGGCCCCTTAGGAGCCGAGCGCGAAGTAATAGCGCGGGCAGGCGATGCGGAAGGATATAGGCTATTTAACATCACGCTAGGGCCCTTAGGAGCCGAGCGCGAAGTAATAGCGCGGGCAGGCGATGCGGAAGGATATAGGCTATTTAACATCACGCTAAGACCCTTAGGAGCCGAGCGCGAAGTAATAGCGTGGGCAGGCGATGGAGAAGGATATAGGCTATTTGACATCACGCTAGGGCCCTTAGGAGCCGAGCGCGAAGTAATAGCGCGGGCAGGCGATGCGGAAGGATATAGGATATTTAACATCACGCTAGGGCCCTTAGGAGCCGAGCGCGAAGTAATAGCGCATGCAGGCGATGCGGAAGGATATAGTCTATTTAACATCACGCTAGGGCCCTTAGGAGCCGAGCGCGAAGTAATAGCGCATGCAGGCGATGCGGAAGGATATAGTCTATTAAACATCACGCTAGGGCCCTTAGGAGCCGAGCGTGAAGTTATAGCACGGGCAGGCATTGCGATGCGATACGTCGGGGTTGGTGGGTGGGGGTACAAGAAATTTAACGCGGACGAAGTCGCGGGCAGAAGCTAGTACACAGATAAAATGGCAGGGGGTGACTTGCACACTCAATAATGGGCCCCCGAAAACGGTCGCTAGCACATAGTGTCGTAGCGGCAAGGGGGCAACATGTCCTGAGATGCTTGTGAGGAGTGGAGAGGTATCCCACGGTTCTCAGAACAATCCCAGAGCCCGGAAGATGGTCAAGATCCCTACAAACACTTACTGGAATACTTCCTTCCTCCGAGCACGTTTGCTCTTGCGAATCTCCACTCAAGCCAGCCAATAAAGGCAAGAATGAGGTGGGAGCTCTGTTCCCGTCAGGTTTCACTCCAGCCGGCCAATAAAGGCAAGCCAAAGATGAGGAACAAGACTACTCCCGGGAGATAGGGTCCGTGGGGTCGCTACTGCCCAACAGCTCGCCACATGCTGCCCTGCGGGTTTCTGTATCTCTCTTGGTCTGGCTCCTCACCCTAGACCTGTTTCGGCAAAGTGAACTCTACCGGCACAGGCCCAGAGTTCGGAGCGCGCAAGCCCCACCACGACGTCAACGTAGAGATACGGCGGTGGGGTTATTATTATTATTATTATATTTTTTATTTTATTTTTTTTTATTCTTATTTATTTTTTATTTATTTTTTATTGAAATTATTGGGTTATTATTGAGAATTGGGTGCGACTATGTGGCAGAACGAAAGTCATTCGGTTAATTAAACGGGTACTACTACGTGGGATACTAAATGTCACTTTTTCTAAAAGCTCGGGTGAATCTATTAAACCATTTATTAATTTAAACAAAAACATGAAATCTAAAGATTTCCTACGTGCGCTTAAAGATTTCATTTGTCGTTTTGAATTATTTTTGTGATAAATAAAGCATCATACTATTTAAAGCAGTTACTAGGAGAGTATATTTTTAGATATAATACAAATTACCTACAGTATCTACCTAGGTAGACTGTACCCAGGGATTATCTTCAGTAAGAATTCCATTCCATGCTCAGTCATCACAGTGACGCTCTAGTGACTACGAGCGAGCCGGGCAATTACCGGTTCAACCGATATCGGGACTGCAGTCAAAGTAGTCGGGAATCGGCAGTTATTGGACTGGTTATCGGGACACGTTTAATCGGTAAAGTTGGGGAAGTTACTCTGTAGGTAATTCATGTTAAGTGCGAGTTTCGAAGTAGTAAAATGTGTAAGTTTTTGAATTAAGTGGTTATAACGAGTTGGAAATATTTTGAATGGGGCCGAACACCTTTATTGAGATTTCCCTTTATAATATCACTAGCTTTTGCCTGCGGCTTCGCCCACGTGGATTTCGCAAAATATTCCACGGGAACGTACTACCTTGAAATAATTCCTTATTCCTTGTCTGCATTATAAAAGGAACCTCTGTGCAAAATTTCAGCTATCTAGGTTCAGGGGTTTGGGCTGGGCGTTGATGAGTCAGTCAGTCAGTCAAGACTTCTCTTTTTATTTATACAGATTATCATTTCGGTTGTCACTTTTAGCCTCATATTTAGCCACAAATTAATTCTATCTTACTGTAATCAAGTTATTAAAATGCTTTGGGATACGCTATGAGCTAATAAGTTCCAAAACTGAACAAAGAAAAATTGGCAAACCGTAAAATAAACCGTAAAACTAGCTTCGTTGCGCACCGGTGAAATTATTTCATTTCGCTGCCATCAATAATAAAACACACAGACAGAAAACAACAATAAACAGTTCACCGTTGCCAAAATATTGCGATACCGAGTATCCCGGGACTGAACCAACTCTCGGTACCAACTACAACTTTATAATTCAGCGAGCGCAGTGTTTGTCCGACCCGCTGCAGCGCTTTGTCGGAGTGCCGTCTAGCGAGCGACAGCGCTGCGGCGCCATACGGGTCAGGCTCCATTGACTCGTAGTTTCGAGTCAAAGCCTCGCAGTCCTTGTGGACCAAGGACCAAATTAGATTCATAATTATTTATTACTTGAGTGCTGCCTGTTGTTAATATTGCCCGGTTTGGCATTGACAAGTATTGATTTTAATTAAAATGGAAACTTTCTAGTTGAACACAAAGAATAATTGTGATTTATAAAACGCTTTAGAAATCCTAACTGTTAAAGTAACTTTTGTAATTAAAAAAGAGTTGGCCATAGAGAATAGAACGTTTTAGTTATGGAAAATTTATGGAGCGTTTATGAATAGTCTTTGGCTGAGATAGTGACACTATAATTCTAGTGTTAATGGCTTAAAACCATGTTGACCTAGTGCTGACAGAGTTTGGATCCTTACAGAATAGAGAAGGAGGAGGACGATTTTAGGATCTGAATAAATACCTAAAAATAAATGGTATTTATCTAATAGTTATACAAACAAAATATAATTAAATCTATATTAAATAAAAAGAGAACCTGACTGACTGACTGACTGACTGACTCATCAACGCCCAGCCCAAACCCTTGGACCTAGAAAGCTGAAATTTTGCACAGAGGTTCCCTTTATAATGTAGACAAGGAGTAAGGAAGGATTTCCCGGTAGCAGGTTCCCTTGGGATATTTTCCGACATCAACGCGGGCGTAGCCGCGGGCAAAAGCTAGTAAAAAATAAAATGATACTTTTGTATCCTAATGATACTTAGATTAAAAAAATCACATTAATTAATTATCAATAATAGTTCTCATCTAACATTTCTATCATTAAGTTAGTCTAAGTAGGTACAACAAATTCCACTCAGCGTGTATCCACTACGTAGTCTGCTACGCCACGTAGCGAGCGTAGCAGCGGCGCCCGCTACGCCGTAGCACCCCATTACTTTGAACACTACCTATTTGAACACTACGGATCTTCTGTTATCTGCACCTATCAATCCCAGTCAATATCCGCTCAGCATCCCTCAGTGTTCCGGCGATATATCAGGATGTTATCTGTTAGATAAATGATGTTTTTATATCAGCTGTAGCCGCCAGTGTATCCAGCCGCGTTGTCTTACGCTTCTAACATGAGATTAGAGAGAGCACGCGAAGAAAAATTCTTAAGCAACAAATAGCACCAAAATTAAATGTAGTAGAGCATTGCTCGAAGTACCAAGCTGTAGAGATATTTAATAAGTTGCCTTCTGAGCTAAAGCTCCTGATTTATAACACCCACTTGTTTAAAACAAAATTAAAGGCCTTTTTATTAGAAAAATGTCTTTATAATATATCGGAACTAACGTCACAATAATTAATGTTTCACACTTAGATTATGATATAAATTGATAACTATTTGACATTATATTTTTTAGACATGTCTGACATTATGTTTACAGATTGACATTATTATTTTTAAAAGTTTTGACATTATTTTTAATTTATTTTTTTCCTAATACTTATCTAATACTTACTTGGAATGTTTTTTTTTTTTTTAATTGATTGTTTTTTGATTGTTTTTTTTAATTGTTTTGTTTTTTTTGGAATGTTTAATTTTTTGTATAAGTGTATAAATTCAACACAATGTAAAAATTGTTTAATGAATAAATAAATGATGATGATGAACACCACCATCAATTTGCTGATGTTAGGTTTGAGGTCAGGGTTGGCACGTAGAAAAAAACCCGCCAAGTGCGTGCCGGACCACGCACAATGAAGCGTTCCGTAGTTGAAAATAATGTATCCCAAAAACAAACTTAACATTGTAGTTGAAAACTAAGTAATCCCAAAAAAATGACATGCGATAAAATTACAAAATAACGATTTTCGAACTTTTTTCTTTACTTGTGCTGTGAGACCTTGCTTCTTGGCAAACATGATTCTAGGTCAACGGTAAGTACCCTACAGGTTTTGATTTACTTGCGAGTATCAAAATATGTCGCATAAATTGTCGTATTTTTTTATTGCGTAAACTTAGAAGCTTGATATTTTTAGGGCTTCAAGGGTACAAACTCAAACTCAACTCAAAATCAAAGCATTTATTTCAAACTAGCTTTTGCCCGCGGCTTCGCCCGCGTGAATGTAGGAAAATATGCCACAGGAACAAAAATTTTGAGATAGCTTCTGCCCGCGACTTCTTCCGCGTAAAATTTCATGTTCACCCAACCCAACCCGTCGCATCGCATTGCCTGCCCGCGCTATTACTTCGTTCTCGCTTAGCGTTCCTTCTCACTTTTTTTTGCTCGGCACTTAAGAGTTCTGGTGTGATGTTAAATACGCCTGTAGCCTTCCTTAAGAACTGGGCTATGAAATGCAAAAATAATTATTAAAGTCCGACTGGTAGTTCCATAGATTAGCGCGTTCAAACAAATAAAAAAAGCTGAGCTCCGTCGCACGACTGTAGTTTATTCCTGTTTTTTGTGTCGTTCCGAGTTTCCGACTTTCTATTTTTCAGTAATTTCTATCGGGAAGCAACTTTAAGGTGTAAAGGCACTGCTCCCTCCTCCCCCTAATATCTCTTTCACCCCTCCTCTCTCTTTAACCCCTCCCCTTCCCACCCTCTCACCCTCCCCTCACCACACCCTTTCACCCCCCTCACCCTCTCCATTCCCCTCTCCCTATCACCCCCTCACCTCATACCTTTCCTGCTAACCTCCCCTTCCCCTAACACCTCTTCCCCTCCCCCTCTTCCCTTCTCCACACCCTCCCCCTCACTATGCTCTCCTATACCTCACCCCCCATCATCCTCCCCCTCAGCCTCCTCCTCACCACCCCTCCCCTCCCTCTCTCTCACCACACCCTCCCATATAAATATTCATCCCAAATTTCAAGTCTATTAACTCAAGGAATAAGATTTCTCATACAAACTTTGGACGCCCGTTTCACCCCTTCAGAGGGTGAATTTTGAAAAATCCTTTCTTAGTGCACCCCTACACTTCGTAAGGAACCTACGTGCCAAATTTGGAATCTCTAGAGCGGTTTGGGCTGTGCGTTGATATATCACACAGTCATTCAGTCAGTTTATCATTTTATATACAGGCTGGAAACTTTCAGCGGGGCAGTAAGGGGAAAAAAGCTTTTGCGTAAAATTTTCATACAAAATGTACGGGAAAAGTTTTTTGCAATTTGCGACTTTTTGAGTACTCTAACGATGGTTGGTCCCATTGAAGTTTTTGATCAGTATTAGAAACAGGATCGACCAGGATAGACCATAGACATGTATTTGATATTAATTTTAACTTGATACCTCTACGCGTTCCTGAGAAAAAAGGTCTTGACAGACTGACAGACAGGCAAGCAGACAGATAGACGGACAACGAAGTGATCCTATAAGGGTTCCGTTTTTTTCCTTTTGAGGTACGCAACCCTAAAAATTAACCAGTCAAACTAGAGAGACGGCGTAAAGACTCCTAGAGTGGTGTCTTACTGACACGTCATCAACACAAATCAAAATCACGATTTTATTTGTAACTAGCTTTTGCCCGCGACTTCGTCCGCGTTAAATTTCTTGTACCCCCCACCCACCAACCCCGACGCATCGCATCGCAATGCCTGCCCGTGCTATTACTTCGCGCACGGCTCCTAAGGGCCATAGCGTGATGTTAAATAGACTATATCCTTCCGCATCGCCTGCATGCGCTATTACTTCGCGCTCGGCTCCTAAGGGCCCTAGCGTGATGTTAAATATACTATATCCTTCCCCATCGCTTGCCCGCGCTATTACTTCGCGCTCGGCTCCTAAGGGCCCTAGCGTGATGTTAAATATCCTATATCCTTCCGCATCGCCTGCCCGCGCTATTACTTCGCGCTCGGCTCCTAAGGGCCCTAGCGTGATGTTAAATAGCCTTTAACCTTCCGCATCGCCTGCCCGCGCTATTACTTCGCGCTCGGCTCCTAAGGGCCCTAGCGTGATGTTAAATAGCCTATATCCTTCCGCATCGCCTGCCCGCGCTATTACTTCGCGCTCGGCTCCTAAGGGCCCTAGCGTGATGTCAAATAGCCTATATCCTTCTCCATCGCCTGCCCGCGCTATTACTTCGCGCTCGGCTCCTAAGGGCCCTAGCGTGATTTTAAATAGCCTATATCCTTCCGCATCGCCTGCCCGCGCTATTACTTCGCGCTCGGCTCCTAAGGGGCCTAGCGTGATGTTAAATAGCCTATATCCTTCCGCATCGCCTGCCCGCACTATTACTTTGCGCTCGGCTCGCCTATAGCCCTCCTCAAGAACTGGGTTATAAAATGCAAAAAGATTTTTTCAAATCCGACTGGGGTAGTTCCAGAGATAGCGCGTTCAAACAAACTAACAAAAAAAAACCGGTCCAGAGCGAGTCGGACTCGCGCACCGAGGGTTCCGTTCCGATTTCTGAAAAAGTGTGCTATTTAGAGACATCGTTTTTTTTTTCCTGTTATCTTTACATAAACTTGCATCACATAGAATAATTTCAGATTTTTCTCTTTGCAAACTTCGGAGATAAGGGGAGGGGGGAACGGTATTTTTTTTTACATTTTTCATCAAAAGTCGAACACTGTGCGGTCTAAAAAAAAAAAAACATGTTTGAGAATGCGCAAACAGCGTTCTTTCATATGATACCCCACATGACCTAGTAGCCCAACTTTGAATTTTTAAGACCCCCTTTCAGCCCATGTTGCAAAAAAAATACATATCGTTTTATTTGTTTCTTATTTGCAAAATAGTTGGGTAAATATTATCTAAAACTGTTCCAAATTTCAAGTTGATAGCATTAGTAGTTCTTGAGATATCCAGCTGTGACAGACAGAGAGACAGACAGACAGACTGAGTCACACCATAAGGGTTCCTTTTTTACCATTTTGGTACGGAACCCTAAAAACAAACTCTTCCGCTGTATTCCACCGACATTTTGCACAACGCCATCTATGGGTAAATTGATAAAACGTCCGCTCTAAACATGTAATTGCTCAAGAGGAACCGGAAAGTTATTTTGCGTTTTAGTAATTTTATATTATCTCCGAAACTGTATGACCAATTGCCATACTGTAAAGGCCAAATCTTATCTCCATGATGTCCTTGTGATCATAAAATATCTTATTTTGATAAGGATTAATGTTTTTTTGTTTAAATAATCATCCAAACGTAAGTATGTCTAAAAAATACTTTTTTAAAACAATAAAAGATGTATAAAAGATAAAATATAAAAGATAGAAATATAGTGTCGCGGACTTTTTTGTAGAATTATTTAAGACGGACCAAACTGCCATACATTGTTATCAATTATAAACAACCGTTTAGGCAGCGCATGCAAAAAAGTCTGTTTAAAGAGGTATTTCTTTCCGACTTGTTAGACAAAACTTGTGATAGCTCGGCTAATATGCATGATATAAATATAATTTATAGCCTATAGCACTCAGGAATAATGTAGCTTTCTACCAGTGAAAAAATTTTTAGAATTGGATCATTAGTTCCGGAGATTACCCCCTACATACAAACTTACAAACTTACAAACTTACATACAAATTTTACCTCTTTATAATATTATTATTATATTATTAAGTATAGATTTACGTTTGAGTTTTCTATGGAGATCATTAGCTTGGCCTACTAACAAATCGCAATTAAAAACGAATACAGAATGATCTAGCTTATTTCACTAAAAACCTACAATATTTACACTTCACCAAAACCCTAACACACAATTGCGCATCCAACGACCCAATTAATTCGGTACTTCACCAGGTATGTATAAAAGTACATTATACCTCACGCGGCTCAGTAGGTGATAGTCGATTAAACAACAGATTTAGTTCAAGTGCTGTAAACAAGCCCCCTGTGCCCCGCGCCCCAGGCCCCAGGCCCCGAGCCCCAGGCCCCGGGCAGCAATCGCGGTACATAACACATCAGCGCGTGAACTACATACCCTCACATTTCGTTCATGTTAATGAGTTTATTCTCTTGTATGTTTAGGGAACTTACTGCGGGCTATGTGCCCATGTTCACGTTTTAGACATACTAAGTATGTTATAGAATATAAGACCAATATCCTGGCCTGAGTACACATGATAGGTTACACTATAATATCGAACTATTTTTGCCTGTAAAACTTTAGTAACCAAGAATGTGGCAACGAAAGTTATCATACACTATTACACTTTATAGCTTGTATGTTGCTATTAGAGGAGCTCGTGGCTAAGTAATAACAGCCGCGCGGGTCGGTCCATCAGGTTAAGCTACGCTGGCCGGGACATTGGATGGGTGACCATCTTAACATACTGACACTCCTCCGTGCCTCGGAAAGCACGTTAAAGCGTTGGTCCCGGCTTTCATTCGTGGATCTTTGACAGTCGTTACGGGTCGTCAGAAGCCCGAAAGTCTGATAACCAGTCTTACCAAGGGGTATCGTATTATCCAGTTACTGGGTTTTAAAGCTCAGATAGGCAGTCGCTCCATGGAAAATACTGGTATTCAGCTGCATCCGGTTAGACTGGAAGCCGTCTCCTACATAGTGGGAAATGGCTAGGCAGACAATTTACGTTGCTATTTGATTGGTGCACCAAACACTGTATTAATTACTAAGTCCAGATCAAATAATCAACCAAGTATTCGCTCTTCTACTTTTTGACAAAAAATGCTCCTTTTGTAAGAATGATCCGTATGACAGATACATAACGAAGCCGGGCTCCCGGCCGTCATTGTGATCACTTTTGTAAGAATGATCCGTATGACAGATACATAACGAAGCCGGGCTCCCGGCCGTCATTGTGATCACTTTTGTAAGAATGATCCGTATGACAGATACATAACGAAGCCGGGCTCCCGGCCGTCATTGTGATCACTTTTGTAAGAATGATCCGTATGACAGATACATAACGAAGCCGGGCTCCCGGCCGTCATTGTGATCGATCCGTATGACAGATACATAACGAAGCCGGGCTCCCGGCCGTCATTGTGATCACTTTTGTAAGAATGATCCGTATGACAGATACATAACGAAGCCGGGCTCCCGGCCGTCATTGTGATCACTTTTGTAAGAATGATCCGTATGACAGATACATAACGAAGCCGGGCTCCCGGCCGTCATTGTGATCACTTTTGTAAGAATGATCCGTATGACAGATACATAACGAAGCCGGGCTCCCGGCCGTCATTGTGATCACTTTTGTAAGAAAGATCCGTATGACAGATACATAACGAAGCCGGGCTCCCGGCCGTCATTGTGATCACTTTTGTAAGAATGATCCGTATGACAGATACATAACGAAGCCGGGCTCCCGGCCGTCATTGTGATCACTTTTGTAAGAATGATCCGTATGACAGATACATAACGAAGCCGGGCTCCCGGCCGTCATTGTGATCACTTTTGTAAGAATGATCCGTATGACAGATACATAACGAAGCCGGGCTCCCGGCCGTCATTGTGATCACTTTTGTAAGAAAGATCCGTATGACAGATACATAACGAAGCCGGGCTCCCGGCCGTCATTGTGATCACTTTTGTAAGAATGATCCGTATGACAGATACATAACGAAGCCGGGCTCCCGGCCGTCATTGTGATCACTTTTGTAAGAATGATCCGTATGACAGATACATAACGAAGCCGGGCTCCCGGCCGTCATTGTGATCACTTTTGTAAGAATGATCCGTATGACAGATACATAACGAAGCCGGGCTCCCGGCCGTCATTGTGATCACTTTTGTAAGAATGATCCGTATGACAGATACATAACGAAGCCGGGCTCCCGGCCGTCATTGTGATCACTTTTGTAAGAATGATCCGTATGACAGATACATAACGAAGCCGGGCTCCCGGCCGTCATTGTGATCACTTTTGTAAGAATGATCCGTATGACAGATACATAACGAAGCCGGGCTCCCGGCCGTCATTGTGATCACTTTTGTAAGAATGATCCGTATGACAGATACATAACGAAGCCGGGCTCCCGGCCGTCATTGTGATCACTTTTGTAAGAAAGATCCGTATGACAGATACATAACGAAGCCGGGCTCCCGGCCGTCATTGTGATCACTTTTGTAAGAATGATCCGTATGACAGATACATAACGAAGCCGGGCTCCCGGCCGTCATTGTGATCACTTTTGTAAGAATGATCCGTATGACAGATACATAACGAAGCCGGGCTCCCGGCCGTCATTGTGATCACTTTTGTAAGAATGATCCGTATGACAGATACATAACGAAGCCGGGCTCCCGGCCGTCATTGTGATCACTTTTGTAAGAATGATCCGTATGACAGATACATAACGAAGCCGGGCTCCCGGCCGTCATTGTGATCACTTTTGTAAGAATGATCCGTATGACAGATACATAACGAAGCCGGGCTCCCGGCCGTCATTGTGATCACTTTTGTAAGAATGATCCGTATGACAGATACATAACGAAGCCGGGCTCCCGGCCGTCATTGTGATCACTTTTGTAAGAATGATCCGTATGACAGATACATAACGAAGCCGGGCTCCCGGCCGTCATTGTGATCACTTTTGTAAGAATGATCCGTATGACAGATACATAACGAAGCCGGGCTCCCGGCCGTCATTGTGATCACTTTTGTAAGAATGATCCGTATGACAGATACATAACGAAGCCGGGCTCCCGGCCGTCATTGTGATCACTTTTGTAAGAATGATCCGTATGACAGATACATAACGAAGCCGGGCTCCCGGCCGTCATTGTGATCACTTTTGTAAGAATGATCCGTATGACAGATACATAACGAAGCCGGGCTCCCGGCCGTCATTGTGATCACTTTTGTAAGAATGATCCGTATGACAGATACATAACGAAGCCGGGCTCCCGGCCGTCATTGTGATCACTTTTGTAAGAATGATCCGTATGACAGATACATAACGAAGCCGGGCTCCCGGCCGTCATTGTGATCACTTTTGTAAGAATGATCCGTATGACAGATACATAACGAAGCCGGGCTCCCGGCCGTCATTGTGATCACTTTTGTAAGAATGATCCGTATGACAGATACATAACGAAGCCGGGCTCCCGGCCGTCATTGTGATCACTTTTGTAAGAATGATCCGTATGACAGATACATAACGAAGCCGGGCTCCCGGCCGTCATTGTGATCACTTTTGTAAGAATGATCCGTATGACAGATACATAACGAAGCCGGGCTCCCGGCCGTCATTGTGATCACTTTTGTAAGAATGATCCGTATGACAGATACATAACGAAGCCGGGCTCCCGGCCGTCATTGTGATCACTTTTGTAAGAATGATCCGTATGACAGATACATAACGAAGCCGGGCTCCCGGCCGTCATTGTGATCACTTTTGTAAGAATGATCCGTATGACAGATACATAACGAAGCCGGGCTCCCGGCCGTCATTGTGATCACTTTTGTAAGAATGATCCGTATGACAGATACATAACGAAGCCGGGCTCCCGGCCGTCATTGTGATCACTTTTGTAAGAATGATCCGTATGACAGATACATAACGAAGCCGGGCTCCCGGCCGTCATTGTGATCACTTTTGTAAGAATGATCCGTATGACAGATACATAACGAAGCCGGGCTCCCGGCCGTCATTGTGATCACTTTTGTAAGAATGATCCGTATGACAGATACATAACGAAGCCGGGCTCCCGGCCGTCATTGTGATCACTTTTGTAAGAATGATCCGTATGACAGATACATAACGAAGCCGGGCTCCCGGCCGTCATTGTGATCACTTTTGTAAGAATGATCCGTATGACAGATACATAACGAAGCCGGGCTCCCGGCCGTCATTGTGATCACTTTTGTAAGAATGATCCGTATGACAGATACATAACGAAGCCGGGCTCCCGGCCGTCATTGTGATCACTTTTGTAAGAATGATCCGTATGACAGATACATAACGAAGCCGGGCTCCCGGCCGTCATTGTGATCACTTTTGTAAGAATGATCCGTATGACAGATACATAACGAAGCCGGGCTCCCGGCCGTCATTGTGATCACTTTTGTAAGAATGATCCGTATGACAGATACATAACGAAGCCGGGCTCCCGGCCGTCATTGTGATCACTTTTGTAAGAATGATCCGTATGACAGATACATAACGAAGCCGGGCTCCCGGCCGTCATTGTGATCACTTTTGTAAGAATGATCCGTATGACAGATACATAACGAAGCCGGGCTCCCGGCCGTCATTGTGATCACTTTTGTAAGAATGATCCGTATGACAGATACATAACGAAGCCGGGCTCCCGGCCGTCATTGTGATCACTTTTGTAAGAATGATCCGTATGACAGATACATAACGAAGCCGGGCTCCCGGCCGTCATTGTGATCACTTTTGTAAGAATGATCCGTATGACAGATACATAACGAAGCCGGGCTCCCGGCCGTCATTGTGATCACTTTTGTAAGAATGATCCGTATGACAGATACATAACGAAGCCGGGCTCCCGGCCGTCATTGTGATCACTTTTGTAAGAATGATCCGTATGACAGATACATAACGAAGCCGGGCTCCCGGCCGTCATTGTGATCACTTTTGTAAGAATGATCCGTATGACAGATACATAACGAAGCCGGGCTCCCGGCCGTCATTGTGATCACTTTTGTAAGAATGATCCGTATGACAGATACATAACGAAGCCGGGCTCCCGGCCGTCATTGTGATCACTTTTGTAAGAATGATCCGTATGACAGATACATAACGAAGCCGGGCTCCCGGCCGTCATTGTGATCACTTTTGTAAGAATGATCCGTATGACAGATACATAACGAAGCCGGGCTCCCGGCCGTCATTGTGATCACTTTTGTAAGAATGATCCGTATGACAGATACATAACGAAGCCGGGCTCCCGGCCGTCATTGTGATCACTTTTGTAAGAATGATCCGTATGACAGATACATAACGAAGCCGGGCTCCCGGCCGTCATTGTGATCACTTTTGTAAGAATGATCCGTATGACAGATACATAACGAAGCCGGGCTCCCGGCCGTCATTGTGATCACTTTTGTAAGAATGATCCGTATGACAGATACATAACGAAGCCGGGCTCCCGGCCGTCATTGTGATCACTTTTGTAAGAATGATCCGTATGACAGATACATAACGAAGCCGGGCTCCCGGCCGTCATTGTGATCACTTTTGTAAGAATGATCCGTATGACAGATACATAACGAAGCCGGGCTCCCGGCCGTCATTGTGATCACTTTTGTAAGAATGATCCGTATGACAGATACATAACGAAGCCGGGCTCCCGGCCGTCATTGTGATCACTTTTGTAAGAATGATCCGTATGACAGATACATAACGAAGCCGGGCTCCCGGCCGTCATTGTGATCACTTTTGTAAGAATGATCCGTATGACAGATACATAACGAAGCCGGGCTCCCGGCCGTCATTGTGATCACTTTTGTAAGAATGATCCGTATGACAGATACATAACGAAGCCGGGCTCCCGGCCGTCATTGTGATCACTTTTGTAAGAATGATCCGTATGACAGATACATAACGAAGCCGGGCTCCCGGCCGTCATTGTGATCACTTTTGTAAGAATGATCCGTATGACAGATACATAACGAAGCCGGGCTCCCGGCCGTCATTGTGATCACTTTTGTAAGAATGATCCGTATGACAGATACATAACGAAGCCGGGCTCCCGGCCGTCATTGTGATCACTTTTGTAAGAATGATCCGTATGACAGATACATAACGAAGCCGGGCTCCCGGCCGTCATTGTGATCACTTTTGTAAGAATGATCCGTATGACAGATACATAACGAAGCCGGGCTCCCGGCCGTCATTGTGATCACTTTTGTAAGAATGATCCGTATGACAGATACATAACGAAGCCGGGCTCCCGGCCGTCATTGTGATCACTTTTGTAAGAATGATCCGTATGACAGATACATAACGAAGCCGGGCTCCCGGCCGTCATTGTGATCACTTTTGTAAGAATGATCCGTATGACAGATACATAACGAAGCCGGGCTCCCGGCCGTCATTGTGATCACTTTTGTAAGAATGATCCGTATGACAGATACATAACGAAGCCGGGCTCCCGGCCGTCATTGTGATCACTTTTGTAAGAATGATCCGTATGACAGATACATAACGAAGCCGGGCTCCCGGCCGTCATTGTGATCACTTTTGTAAGAATGATCCGTATGACAGATACATAACGAAGCCGGGCTCCCGGCCGTCATTGTGATCACTTTTGTAAGAATGATCCGTATGACAGATACATAACGAAGCCGGGCTCCCGGCCGTCATTGTGATCACTTTTGTAAGAATGATCCGTATGACAGATACATAACGAAGCCGGGCTCCCGGCCGTCATTGTGATCACTTTTGTAAGAATGATCCGTATGACAGATACATAACGAAGCCGGGCTCCCGGCCGTCATTGTGATCACTTTTGTAAGAATGATCCGTATGACAGATACATAACGAAGCCGGGCTCCCGGCCGTCATTGTGATCACTTTTGTAAGAATGATCCGTATGACAGATACATAACGAAGCCGGGCTCCCGGCCGTCATTGTGATCACTTTTGTAAGAATGATCCGTATGACAGATACATAACGAAGCCGGGCTCCCGGCCGTCATTGTGATCACTTTTGTAAGAATGATCCGTATGACAGATACATAACGAAGCCGGGCTCCCGGCCGTCATTGTGATCACTTTTGTAAGAATGATCCGTATGACAGATACATAACGAAGCCGGGCTCCCGGCCGTCATTGTGATCACTTTTGTAAGAATGATCCGTATGACAGATACATAACGAAGCCGGGCTCCCGGCCGTCATTGTGATCACTTTTGTAAGAATGATCCGTATGACAGATACATAACGAAGCCGGGCTCCCGGCCGTCATTGTGATCACTTTTGTAAGAATGATCCGTATGACAGATACATAACGAAGCCGGGCTCCCGGCCGTCATTGTGATCACTTTTGTAAGAATGATCCGTATGACAGATACATAACGAAGCCGGGCTCCCGGCCGTCATTGTGATCACTTTTGTAAGAATGATCCGTATGACAGATACATAACGAAGCCGGGCTCCCGGCCGTCATTGTGATCACTTTTGTAAGAATGATCCGTATGACAGATACATAACGAAGCCGGGCTCCCGGCCGTCATTGTGATCACTTTTGTAAGAATGATCCGTATGACAGATACATAACGAAGCCGGGCTCCCGGCCGTCATTGTGATCACTTTTGTAAGAATGATCCGTATGACAGATACATAACGAAGCCGGGCTCCCGGCCGTCATTGTGATCACTTTTGTAAGAATGATCCGTATGACAGATACATAACGAAGCCGGGCTCCCGGCCGTCATTGTGATCACTTTTGTAAGAATGATCCGTATGACAGATACATAACGAAGCCGGGCTCCCGGCCGTCATTGTGATCACTTTTGTAAGAATGATCCGTATGACAGATACATAACGAAGCCGGGCTCCCGGCCGTCATTGTGATCACTTTTGTAAGAATGATCCGTATGACAGATACATAACGAAGCCGGGCTCCCGGCCGTCATTGTGATCACTTTTGTAAGAATGATCCGTATGACAGATACATAACGAAGCCGGGCTCCCGGCCGTCATTGTGATCACTTTTGTAAGAATGATCCGTATGACAGATACATAACGAAGCCGGGCTCCCGGCCGTCATTGTGATCACTTTTGTAAGAATGATCCGTATGACAGATACATAACGAAGCCGGGCTCCCGGCCGTCATTGTGATCACTTTTGTAAGAATGATCCGTATGACAGATACATAACGAAGCCGGGCTCCCGGCCGTCATTGTGATCACTTTTGTAAGAATGATCCGTATGACAGATACATAACGAAGCCGGGCTCCCGGCCGTCATTGTGATCACTTTTGTAAGAATGATCCGTATGACAGATACATAACGAAGCCGGGCTCCCGGCCGTCATTGTGATCACTTTTGTAAGAATGATCCGTATGACAGATACATAACGAAGCCGGGCTCCCGGCCGTCATTGTGATCACTTTTGTAAGAATGATCCGTATGACAGATACATAACGAAGCCGGGCTCCCGGCCGTCATTGTGATCACTTTTGTAAGAATGATCCGTATGACAGATACATAACGAAGCCGGGCTCCCGGCCGTCATTGTGATCACTTTTGTAAGAATGATCCGTATGACAGATACATAACGAAGCCGGGCTCCCGGCCGTCATTGTGATCACTTTTGTAAGAATGATCCGTATGACAGATACATAACGAAGCCGGGCTCCCGGCCGTCATTGTGATCACTTTTGTAAGAATGATCCGTATGACAGATACATAACGAAGCCGGGCTCCCGGCCGTCATTGTGATCACTTTTGTAAGAATGATCCGTATGACAGATACATAACGAAGCCGGGCTCCCGGCCGTCATTGTGATCACTTTTGTAAGAATGATCCGTATGACAGATACATAACGAAGCCGGGCTCCCGGCCGTCATTGTGATCACTTTTGTAAGAATGATCCGTATGACAGATACATAACGAAGCCGGGCTCCCGGCCGTCATTGTGATCACTTTTGTAAGAATGATCCGTATGACAGATACATAACGAAGCCGGGCTCCCGGCCGTCATTGTGATCACTTTTGTAAGAATGATCCGTATGACAGATACATAACGAAGCCGGGCTCCCGGCCGTCATTGTGATCACTTTTGTAAGAATGATCCGTATGACAGATACATAACGAAGCCGGGCTCCCGGCCGTCATTGTGATCACTTTTGTAAGAATGATCCGTATGACAGATACATAACGAAGCCGGGCTCCCGGCCGTCATTGTGATCACTTTTTTCCTTCTGTTCAATATCTTCATAACCTTCTGGTTATGAAGATATTGAACAGAAAATTTCCATTTTTTATTTTTGTCAATTTTTAAATGTAGCTTAATTAATTTAGCTTAACTTTAAATACCCCACAACACCTCCCATAGGCACAGTTTCACGTGCTTTACTTGGGCGCTGCCGGAAACAGCGATTTTTCACACCAAAAATAAAAGTTGTTTTCCAGCAATAATGTTTTGCTCCATGTTACTTCGTTTGATGTGCAGATTGCGTAGGTTACGCCTATGTGGTTGATCTTTTACCCTGTACTGTATACCTACTAAACTTTTTTAACATTTACATATACATATATCGAGAACCCTAGTGTCACGACACCGCTGACACTGGCGACAGTGTTTGCTCGATATTTTCTCGATAGCAACCATTCGTCTTACCGCTGTCGCTGTATTTATCATTGGACCCCGATTCGAGTTGATGTCGCTTTCATTTTTAGTATTTTCCTTGTAAGAGCGATAACTTTTCTGTTATTTTTCTTAGCTATTTGAAAGTGAGGGTTTATGTAACTGATATTATATGACAGTGGATCACGTATACAGTGGAACTCATCTACTACTTATCTGCTAAGAATTTACGCAGCAGACCAGATTTTTTTATTTAAAAGTAAATTGTTCAGGCAAGCCAGATCTCATAGATGAAGCAACAGCATTTAACGAAGAAGAGATTTTGTAATGGTTCCCGGCTTTGAATTAAATGGCACATAGGTAGGTATATCTTCTGTCGCAAAAAGCTGTTGTGAAAAGCATTCATTATAATATTTTGAAGCTTTGTCCAGCGAAAGATATCAAGGATAAGACAACTAATTATAAAATAATATTCCTGTCTATACGTCGTACCTACTCCGTGTACTCGTATTTACATTTAGTAGTATTTACTTATGTAAATTAACCTCGCAGGTAGCTAGTTATCGTAACTGTAATATAATAGTAACTGAATTCGCGCTGTCTAATGGGAATTGAGTGTTTAATATGTTTACAAACTCCCCGAGGCCGCGAGGGCTGAGTCAAACGCTCCTGATGTATAATTAATTATTTACTACGAGTATTTAGAATATATCGCTTTGAAGTTAATCGTATAGTTAAAAACTCAAATATTATTATTTTACGGCGATGTTTCAGTACTTAGCGTTTTTTTTTTTGCTCCAGCTGTGCCCCGCGGTTTCACCCACCTGGACTGGAATACAAAGTAGCCTATGTGTTAATCCAGGGTATAAGATATCTACATACCAAATTTCATCTAAATTAGGCTAGCCGTTTGAGCGTGACGAAGTAACAAACATACAAACACACACACACAAACTTTCGCCTTTATAATATTAGTGTGGTTACGTAGTAGGTACACTAAAAACCAAAACCAAGAAGGTCAAAGATCGCATTTTAAGGCAAATAATAAGCACATGTAACGTTGTCTTTATTCTAGATTTAAATAAAATGTCATTATAAATTTGTACGGTACAAACCTGTAAACAAATCCGCATTTATTTAAAAATCCACTTAAAAATTTCATACAGCCTTATCTCCGAGGCTTCATATATAAAATCAACACAAAACAAAATACAAACGACACTCGTATGATCATTACGAAGAAACTTGGGAACAAGTCGCGATGACGAGTAATTACCAAGTACGTCAGAGGCTCAACAAATAGGGGCGGCGCGCAATGCATCACTCCGCGGCCCTAATTGAATATGTTATGTGTACAGGGTTGCCACCGTCTGGGAACTAGTCTACTGAGAAATTTGGTCCTTCGGTCAGCGGAATGGCAGCTTTGGTATGTCTCAAAGTCAAATCATTGATTTCACTTAGGCCATTAAAAGGCACTTTTGAACGTCAACATTTATAACAAACTAGAATCGATTCTAGGTGCCTTTTTCATAAGGTAGTTTTGTATGGAGAAGAATGGGCAAGAAACTCCATAGTTAATATTTTAAAATATTATACAAAATATTGTTACATTAATTTATAATTATGTGAAGGCACCTAGACTAACATTACTATAGGTTAAACTACAATATTTTTTATAATAATTTAGAAGGACTTATTGATCCATTGTTACAAAATAAATTTCAAAAATAATAAATACAAGACAGATAAATTAATTATGTTGATTATGAAATATACAGTGCTCACATATTTACAAATATTGCAACCAACGACTGTTCCTAACATTTTGACAAATAATTCATCAATATTAAGTGAGTTAAGGTACTCTCAGAATATAGAATTAATTAAATTAGCAAACAGTTTGATTTGTCTAGACTCGAGATTGTTTTATGGAGACAGAGACTGGTCCTGACCAGTCTATTTCTTATAAATGTAATTGTGCTACCAAAAATACCTTTGTTGTAGTTTAAACCCTGATCAGCTATAGATATACAAACCTGATAGGAAAATGATGTGTTATTTCATGACTGACATTTGATGTGTATATGTCAATCATGAAATGGCTTTTTCAGAAATAATATTCCGAACAAAAATACTGAATTACAATAAAATTAGTTTCACTTTCCACCATTACTTTACTCCTTCCTTGCTCACTTTTTCAGCAAAGAAACTTTAAATAATTTGCTCTCTAAAAAGGTAAATTGTGTTATTAATTTAGTCTAACCTGGCAACCCTAACAGACACTGTTGCGGGCTTATTGTAGATGAAGCATTAAAACTACTTTGGTAAGTAATAACGCGGCGCGAGCGGAGCAACTTGCCAGCAGGAACTTTGTGACGTTTGTGTTGGTGCCGCTTGTTGACAGGCGCCGCCGGAAAATACTGATGAGAAGGTACACGCTCATACTCGGCGAGCACTCGTGAGCGCGACCACTACAGCTATAATCTGGTCCTAGATTACTTACTGCGCCTCTCAGCCTAAATGACAGAGATACAGTCGTGTTACACGTTCAACTGCGATCTCTCATTTGTGGCATCAATGATGTGAGGAGGAGCTCTCATGTCTGGTGGCAAGTCCGAAGTCTACACTACATTATGTGAGTAGGAGGTCTCATGTCTGGTGGCAAGTCCGAAGTCTACACTACGTTATGTGAGGAGGAGGTCTCATGTCTGATGGCAAGTCCGAAGTCTACACTACATTATGTGAGGAGGAGCTCTCATGTCTGGTGGCAAGTCCGAAGTCTACACTACATTATGTGAGGAGGAGCTCTCATGTCTGGTGGCAAGTCCGAAGTCTACACTACATTATGTGAGGAGGAGCTCTCATGTCTGGTGGCAAGTCCGAAGTCTACACTACATTATGTGAGGAGGAGCTCTCATGTCTGGTGGCAAGTCCGAAGTCTACACTACATTATGTGAGGAGGAGCTCTCATGTCTGGTGGCAAGTCCGAAGTCTACACTACATTATGGGAGGAGGAGCTCTCATGTCTGGTGGCAAGTCCGAAGTCTACACTACATTATGTGAGGAGGAGCTCTCATGTCTGGTGGCAAGTCCGAAGTCTACACAACATTATGTGAGGAGGAGCTCTCATGTCTGGTGGCAAGTCCGAAGTCTACACTACATTATGTGAGGAGGAGCTCTCATGTCTGGTGGCAAGTCCGAAGTCTACACTACATTATGTGAGGAGGAGCTCTCATGTCTGGTGGCAAGTCCGAAGTCTACACTACATTATGTGAGGAGGAGCTCTCATGTCTGGTGGCAAGTCCGAAGTCTACACTACATTATGTGAGGAGGAGCTCTCATGTCTGGTGGCAAGTCCGAAGTCTACACTACATTATGTGAGGAGGAGCTCTCATGTCTGGTGGCAAGTCCGAAGTCTACACTACATTATGTGAGGAGGAGCTCTCATGTCTGGTGGCAAGTCCGAAGTCTACACTACATTATGTTTACAAATATCACATGTACATAATTTATAAAGAAACCATTACATAGAAGGCATGCAAGTCGTAGTGCGTAATCGTAGTATTCGTCTAGGATAATCTTATTATACCAACTGATTGTAATTCAGATTATGATAATTTTATGGATATAACAAATATTACAAAACAATTTACTGAATAAATCTCTGCTTCGAATTCCGCTGTTCGATTATCGAGCCAACCCGTTCAAACTAAAGAAGTACGATAAAGAAAGCTTTATTTTATGAAACAGTTTCAAAGTGTTGATTAAATTATTTATGAGCGCCGTCCGCTGCTAAGTTAAGGTCCTTTATTAGAACGGGCTGAAGTTTAGCATATCTACTGATGAATTAGTGCTCCAACTGATGAATAACAAACTCGCGCTGAGTGCTGATGTGCTCCATCTACGAAAAAAGGGCGAAAATAAAAAGTTTCAGAAAACTATCAAAATATTTGCGCACCTAAAGCATTTATTGTTATACGACTTTTGTTTACGTAAACCGTAAGTAGTTTCGACAATTTCATGAAAAACCTACTCTAGCTTTTGCCGGGCTTTAGGCAAGGTTTTATTGTTCTATAATAAACCGGAATTCATTACTTATGTACGGCAAAGTTCTATTTGACGTGAATGACTAGCCAAATGTCTGTAGACCGACCGTGTGAACTTACATTACAATACACGATTTTCTACATATTTTTGCACCAAAAGCAGTCTGTTCCGGTAAGATCTGTCGGTATCTTACGCAGCGATAACAAACCAGCAACAATATTTCAATCAAGCTCATCTCGCAAAGTGGACAAACACATCCATTCTGAAGCCTCGAGAAATATCATAAATATTTGAGCACAAGCACGGCGGTACAGCGCCATAGATCAAAGGACTGTGTGCCAATATGTTGCTGGTACCGCTGACCTTTTGTCCCGCTCACTCAAATATTTATGAAGGAAGAGTTTCCTCGTGTGAAGTCGAGCTGTAATCAAGAATGACGCACGATGTAATGGCCGAGTGGAGTTTTGCGAGAACTGTCGCGGAGGGGCGGCTGGAGGGAGCGAGGGATACTTGCGGAACTTGTTTAATTTATTTTGTAGCAGTGATTTGCGAAAAAATCAAAATAATACTTACATAATTTTGTGCGAGTTGTTTAAATAATAATTTAGCAAACAGAGAACACGTAACTAATGAGTGTGCGAATTAAACAACGAACCGTTAATTATTTAGTAGGTATAACGTTTCTGGTTAAATATAATAATGCACATAATTAGACAATGTTACCCAAAACTTCCCCTCCCTCTCGGCTGCCACATTACCGCACACACGGTACGACCGTCTTACCTTACCCAACAGTTACCGAAGTAATGTCGTCAATCGGAGCACAGACACTCAACAATAACACCTGTCCCGTTCACTTGAGCCGAAGAGGAAGTAGGCAGCGACGTCAGTGTCAAGGAATAGATAGTTACAGAAGACCCGCTCCATACAACGAGCGGAAGTACAAGCACACATAAAAACGTTTCACGAACAGCAAGTGCAAGTGCTCGGCTCAGATTTCCGACGTTTGCGCCTCTGTTATCGCTCGTTGTACGGAGCCAGCCTTCTGTACCTATCTACTCTGTGTGCGTGTGCTCAACTGCCAGGGGACTCGACGTGATTGCTCGGTAAATGAGTCACGGGATAATTAGTCGGTCGGCATTAAATTGTCGTGAGCCGTGTGGTGGCATGGGGAACAAGTTATTGTGTAGTTGTGTTTTGTTGCTATTGTATGTTTGATGAGTTCGGGAAGTACGCGCTTTGAATTGAGTTTATATTTTGTTGAGGGTACCGTTCATTGGAATACTTCGTGGATGCATCTGATGTGAGAAAACTGTAGTTGGGAATCAAAATAATGTCATTGTGGCTTTCAGAAAATTTTAAAAAGAATGGTGGGACGGATGAAACCCTATAGGTATTTCATTTTAAAATATATTTTATTCATTCATAATGAATCCTGTCGCCTCGGAGCGGCGCGCTTTGGTTACATTGTCAGCATGTGTAGCGTTACCGCAGATACACTTTAATGAAATGTCAGAGCGATGAGCGGCGGTTAATCAATGCGTCGTTCAGCGGAGCCAGTCGCCTGCATTTATAGTCTTATACAGTTTACGTTGAATTTGTTGGAGTATAGCAAAAACAGACGACTCTACTTCAACACAATTAATCTTTCTATTGTAACTCATAATATTAGTTTGTATGTCCGAGCCCGCCCTCAGCACTTCACTGAAATCCTGACTTTCTCATAGCGTCTGTACTCTTCTATAAGCCTTGCATGAGACCACACGTCTCACGTAATATTAGTAAATCACACCTTCCAATATATAAAGTAAAGGATAATAAACATACTATTGAAATCCTTAGAACGGTCTTTCCTTTGGCCCTTTAACCCTAACAGAATTAACGTACCGCTGAATTTGAAAGCAGTTACATGCGAGCGAACGATAACATCAAATACATGTAAGATATTTATTTTTAAAACAAAAGCGTGGTTTAATAGAATCAATGCATCAAACATTGATTCTATTTTAACAACATAGAATCAATGCATCAAACATTGATTCTATTTTAACAACATAGAATCAATGCATCAAACATTGATTCTATTTTAACAACATAGAATCAATGCATCAAACATTGATTCTATTTTAACAACATAGAATCAATGCATCAAACATTGATTCTATTTTAACAACATAGAATCAATGCATCAAACATTGATTCTATTTTAACAACGCTTGCAATCCACTTCACTTTCCAATCAGACGGAAGCGCCTTCCTTCTAAATTCACAAACGGGAAGCATTCTCAAGTAATCGCTTGTTATTTACTCCTGCTTATTTCAGGTACAGCAAGATGTTTAAAATTGAACAGATGTAGGTACCTCTGTTCAATTTTAAACATCTTTCGGTCACGAATTCTCTCGGTGTCTCTGCTGTCCCAAAGGATACATTTATTCCTGGCGTCAGTTCTTCAATCTTCATGCAAATTTTCACCCGAATGCATTTAAATTATGTTTTAAACATCGCCTGCTTGACACCTCAAAGACTTATCTAAGAAAGGTCACATAGGTACATGCCCCCGACCTGCAGTAGTATAAGAAGTGGCTATAAACCCCCGTAGGTACGTCTCGACCACCAAGAGTGGGTCCTCGCGGCCGTCGTAAACCAGACAGTTAGTATGTATCCTCGTGCGCTATATATTTTTATTTGCTTGCTCCGTTTGCGGGACAAAGTAAACACAAGCTCAACTAGAATTCAACGCTTGACCACGGACAGAATTAAGTTTGTGGGACACTATATCCCGGCTGCTTTGCCGTAATCCCAGTGCTGGGCAACCGGCCCCACGTCGGAGAGCTAACTCCGCCTGAGCTTACCTAGATTAGAAAACAAGCCGGCTGTAAACAAGGTTCCGTTATGGCAGCTCCGAGACAGCTGGACACTTTAAGTAGTTTCAGCGAAATAAAAAGACTAACAAAATCTTGTTTGAAGGCTTTCATGCTTAAATAATGTGTTTGTGACGTCACACTGCGCCAATCTGAGCTGAGAACAATAGATGTGCAATCAGGTGGCGGTTTAGTGTAGCATTAAGAAAAATGTGTGGTGGGGAAATGGTGTTTTATAAAAATTGCAGAACATTCGTCTGTTTCGCTGTAGCTTTAATTCCTGTGGTCACTACTAGACTCTCCTGTCGATGTAGTGTGTATGTGTACGCCGTGTAACTTGCCTTCTCTTTATTTTTCTATTCTATAATTGCGTGGCTTGCTTTTCCTTATTCGTGGCTAAGTAATAACAGCTGCACGGGTCGATGCATCAGGTTAAGCTACGCTTGCCGGGGTTGGTCCGTGGATAGGTGACCATCTTTACATACCTAGACTCCTCCGTGCCTCGGAAAGCATGTTAAGCCGTTGGTCCCGGCTGTCATTCGTGGATCTTTGACAGTCGTTACGGGTCGTCAGAAGCCCGAAAGTCTGACAACCAGTCTTACCAAGGGGTATCGTATTACCCAGTTACTGGGTTGTGGAGGTCAGATAGGCAGTCGCTCCATGTAAAATACTGGTATCCAGCTACATCCGGTTAGACTGGAAGCCGACCCCAACATAGTTGGGAAAAGGCAGGCAGATTGATTGCTTTTCCTTATGCTATTCGAATACAAAACTGCGCAATTGTAACGTACTATTTTTGACTTTCCCTTAGACAGATAAGCCCCATATGTCCAATGTTCCACCATAACTCTCTTTCCTTGGTAACCCTCGCAATAGAGAGTTCAGTGGCTAATAAAGACAGGGTTCCTTCCGCCGGATATGATGTCACTCACTTGTATATTACATGAGGAACTAACCATCGGATCTAGAAAGCCTTTAAAATCTGATGTCAGACCTCACGACCTAATTAAGTATGTAAGGTCAATCAAAGGTCCAAACATCGAGATTTATTCATTATACATACCTACATTATACTATATTATACACTTCCGGAGTAAATTCTCTAAATGATGGTGAAAACCGTTTCAAATAAAAACACGACAGACACGAAAAGTGACTTTAATTTGTATTATGTTTAGAGATTAAGATAAAAAAAAAAATCAATACCTACCAAACTAATTTCTTCTAAATACTAACAAAATACGACGGTCGTAAATTAGGCATCATCGAAAATGCTGTTCAGTTTCAGCCCTTTCGGCTGAAATGACGTCCACTGTTGGACATAGGCTTCCCCGCTAGGCACCACCATTTCAACCGATTCTGTGCATATTATAAATCGAATCGATTTTAATTAAGTAATTAAAATTAATTTACACTCCACTAGAATAATATCACTGTAACTTGAAACAAATTAACTTTGTGAATTCATTAATAATTGTTCTGTTACAGAAATTATAGTTAAAAGTAATCAAATCTGCCCAGCCTTTTCCCAACTATGTTGGGGTCGGCTTCCAGTCTAACCGGATGTAGCTGAATACCAGAATTTTACATGGAGTGACTGCCTCCCTGACCTCCACAACCCAGTAACTGGGTAATACGATACTCCTTGGTAAGACTGGTTGTCAGACTTTCGGGCTTCTGACGACCCGTAACGACTGTCAAAGATCCACGAATGACAGCCGGGACCAACGGCTTAACGTGCTTTCCGAGGCACGGAGGAGTCTCGGTATGTAAAGATGGTCACCCATCCACTGACCAACCCCAGCAAGCGTAGCTTAACCCAATGGATCGACCCATGCGGCTGTAATTACTTAGCCACGAGCTCCTCCGATAGTTAAAATTAATCCATTCAATAAATCAGTAGGTATTATAATATTATTGTACGTTTATAGTTTTAATACTTTACCGCTAAATACTCAACGTGTCATTAAATGTATGGCGTTGATGACTTGATGAGACATTATGTAAGTATGATTATGGAACGGATAATGTACATTATGAAACTTTCAAAACGAGACATAGTTTGAGATCAATCCACACATTTAGAAACCGTATTATTTTGTGAACGGTGGGCTTCTAGGGGATCCTATCTGTATTACCTAGTGACGTTTGTAAAATGCTAAATATCATAAAAGACGTTGATTTTTGGTTTTTATATTTTATTGACATGGTTATGGCTGGATTATTACAATATTACGTGTATGAGTGCGGCGGTAGATATTTTATGTAACCCTTCGTCCGTCGCATGTCGGGACTGATGTGTTTCAATGGATAATGCTACGTAAATCCTCCGCCGGAGCTTAATTAAATCATTACGCCCCATTTCCCGAGTAGGATGAGCAGGGATGTGAGTGGTTTTAGAGTACATGCGACGGGATATTGTTTTAAAACATAATAATGTGTAAATACATATTTTCGGGTTGATTGGGGTGAAATTGGTGTTGATCGACTTCCGAAGTTCTGAATGGCTCTGTGTCCTGATTCTGTTGGCACAGGCCCTTTACTTTTTGAGTTTTGTAATAAAACACCAGGAGCATGTACAAAGAATAGAGGAATCCACAAATTGTTCTAAAGCGGTGAAGGCTCTTTCCTTTAAAAATTTAATCTGATGCCTGAACAAATTAATCTCTTATCTGGCGATATGGTTGCAAAGAAGGTAGGTAGGTACTTGTGCTTTTGAAATTTCTTAGCAAATCATCACTTTGTACTTGAGCCCTCTGAAGTTTTTTTTTCGCTTGCCCTGAAGAAGAAATCTTAACCATCACAGTTTCCCTAAAATGCAAAACATCAAACCTGTCGCTTAAAATGTAGCACAAATAAACAAAACATCAATCAAACAATTCCTTAAACAAATACAAAACAAGGAACACGGCAACATGATCACGGGATCGCGATCATAAAGCAATCAGTAATTAAAAGTTGGAAGATTCAACCCGTTCTATTTAACATCATAATGGAACGCCGGGAACCTATTAAAAACATAAAGTTTTCACTAATTAAGTTGGTACGAGGAGGGGGTGACAGGGGGTGACGCGGGGGTGAAGGGGGGGTGTAAACTCGTAAGCTGAATTGTATCAACATTAATTCATATTCCGTAATTCGTTTTATTGTTATAATTGAACTGGATTCCGCGATAAACAGTCTTTGATTGAGTTTGCAAACGTTGTCTGCTGGTGTTCGTGTTGGTGGAGAGATTATTATGATTTATGCTAGAATGGGTTTGCTATTATTAGTATATAATCAGCTTTTGAATGTCCATTATTATACTGTGTCGATAGGCATATGGGCTATCATAAAAATACAATGTAGCAAACAGCTTGGTAGATGTAAAATATCTAGTTATTACTGTGGTGTACTGGTTTGCTGATGTATTGATAAATAAAAAGCCACACATCGATTTCACCAAGGAGCGCACACACGTCCGTACTCGCCGGCCGTTGAGCCAGTTGTCCACTCCCGTCCCGGCGTACGTGCATGCGCTGCTTGCCCTTTATTAATACGTCACACCTCTTCCTTTACATAAGAATTTAAACAAACAAATATAATAACTGATTAATCCTAATAATTAATGAATTCTTCAGATCAACGTCTATAATTTCTAACAATGTTAAATTATTCTGAATCATCTGTTTGCTTCTCATTATCAGGTTGCTGAATCTGCCATTGCCCTTCAACTTTCTTTACATCAGGTTTCTCCTATATCCATGACTAGTTTCGTCGTTCCTGACATTGTATTCATTTCCACTAGAACTTATTACGGTATGTGGTGTTGGGTTAAATGTAAGCTAAGCTTAAGCTTTATGTGTAAGCTTATTTTCTTTTTCCATGTTTTTTACATAAACTTTTTCTCCTTGCTCGATTTCGTAATCCGTTGCTCTCCGTTTCCGGTCATATGTATTCCCTTTTCCTTTCATTAATCTGTCTCTATCTCTAATTTCACAATCAGTCTCATTTCTGCTTCCAACTACCGATGGAATCTTATCACTAAACCATATTAATATTTAGTCCTAGTTTCAGTACTTTAAGATCTATGGCCGTTTCTTTTCCTAGCAGGTCACGGGTACCATTTTTAATGACATAGAATGTACTTTGTTTTTCCTCTGAACCAATTTTAACCATCGCTTCAAATGAGCCCAGAACGATTAATGGTACGTTATTACCTTAAGCAATAAATATTTTGTCAGGATTAGGAACTTTGTTGGAGATTTGTATATTGCAACTTTTCAAATAATTCCAAGACCTGTCGGTTAGTATGTTAGAATTACTTCCAGAATCGATTAATAATTCAACATCATTGACTCCGCCTAGGTTACATTTTATTTTCTCGTCTTCACCAAGATAGAATATGTAGTTTATATTATTAGAAGACGATGAGGGCCTGGGTTTTTCCTCATCTCTTTCAGTTTTTTTAACAATTTTGGAGTTAAAAGATTGTTTGCTTCTTTTATCGGGTATGGGTAATTTAGCTCCATCTTGGTGAGTAGATTTCCGTTTATGTGGTCTTGTACGACATAGTGCCAAATAATGGCCGATATAACCACATTTGGAACATTTTTTATCTCTGGCAGGACAAGCTAAACTGTCTCCCTCCATAGTGTTTACTACTACCGCAACGAGGGCAATAACCCTTATTTTGAAAGTCACCACGTTTCGGTTCTATTCTATTTACTGTTGATGTGGTTTGTTGGTTGTTATTGCTGAAATCAGATAATTGTCTTTGTACGGATTCTATTGCGTTGGCTTCTGTTATAACCTTGTCTAGAGTAATAGCATCGCCTAAGGTCAACATTTTCTTCTTGAGTTCTACTGAATTACATTTTTCTATTATCTGATCGATAAGATCATCCTCTTCATTTGTGAAACGACACTTCTTACTTTGTTGGCGCAGTCTTAAAAGAAATTTGTCAAATTTTTCATCAGACTCCTGTTTGAGAAGCCTGAATAAGTGTCGTTCGTACACTTTACTTTGTTTAGGTTGGAAATACTCTTTGAGTTTATCTATTGCCGTTTTATAGACGTCAGTTGTATCTGTGATATCATCATCTGAAATGTGTGCTCCTGGTATGTTATGATAGATTTCTTGTAAGGCTGTCCCTCCCATATGGAGGAGAGTGGCTCTTTTCTTGACGGGTGTATCTATGCCTGTCGCAAGGAGATATATCTCCAGGGCTCTCGTCCATTTGTCCCAGCGTAATCCCAGTGACATGGGATCGCCATCGCATTGTAATAGTTCTACCGGTGGTAGATTTGACATTTTGGGCGACCTGAAACAATGTCATTATGCCTTTGTATTGCACCCTTGGTGCTATTGGGTAAGGTGTTTCATATTTTTATTTATACTATCAGTAAAATACAAATTACTGGCCTTAAATCCTCGTAGTATCATGTTATCAGCAATCTGTACCCAATCATGTTTATTTGCCCAACTTATTATCTGTAATGTTCGTGCCATGTTCTCACAACACTACAGGACCTACAATATCATATTAATAAATAAAAAATAGTTTGACTTACACCATTATTGAGTCCTAGATCAGTATTTTACTATGATGCCTGCATAACAATTAAACTACAATAGGTATACTTATGTGTAATTTACACAAGTAATTATGTCTCTGTCTTCGAATTTTAGTGTATAACCACCGAATTTTTAATAGTAAACAAATAGATTTATTACATTACTGTTTAGTGTTAATTCAATAATTATTTTTTATTTATTATTATTGGTATTTAATTAGTTTTGTATTGTTGAGCATTAATTACCAACAAGTAGTGTGATTAATGTTTAATATGAAATGTAACCAAATTATCTAATAACTTTGTTGTAATAACTTTGAACATGTAGGTTTAACTCCTAAGTTAATAGTATGATCACTTAGTGACATTCTGTCCTATTAATATTTTGTATCATTTTCATTTATTAGCTAGATGCAGCATACAATGATCAATAATAGAATGAGTGTTACTAATCTATAAGTATTATGGCTGAAGTAGATATGGGCTATGCCGGTAACATTATATTACATTAGATTTATTTTAACTATTTTATGTTAATTAAAACTTCAAAAATTAAGTTACAATAAAGGTGGCAAAGGAAATATTAATTAATTTGATCCATATAATGTAATTTGTATTTTTTATGCAAATGCTCTTGTCAAAATTACACCTTTATGTTCCTTGGTGTCAAAATCAAAGTGTTATTTACTTGGAAAAATAATTAGTTTGTGCACCTTGGCACTTTGTTTCACCTTGGATAAATAACTAGTTTTGTGCATCTTGGCACTTTGTTTCACCCTGGAAAAATAATTAGTTTGTGCACCTTGGCACTTTGTTTCACCTTGGAAAAATAATTAGTTTGTGCACCTTGGCACTTTATTTCACGTTGGAAAAATAATTAGTTTGTGCACCTTGGCACTTTGTTTCACCTTGGAAAAATAATTAGTTTGTGCACCTTGGCACTTTGTTTCACCTTGGAAAAATAATTAGTTTGTGCACCTTGGCACTTTGTTTCACCTTGGAAAAATAATTAGTTTGTGCACCTTGGCACTTTGTTTCACCTTGGAAAAATAACTAGTTTGTGCACCTTGGCACTTTGATTCACCTTGGAATAATAACTAGTTTGTGCACCTTGGCACTTTGATTCACCTTGGAATAATAACTAGTTTGTGCACCTTGGCACTTTGATTCACCTTGGAATAATAACTAGTTTGTGCACCTTGGCACTTTCATTCACCTTGGAAAAATAACTAGTTTGTGCACCTTGGCACTTTGATTCATACCCTTTGGTACACTTATTATTATAATATAATTTTAGTATGTATATCAATTGGTAGTACATGTATCCATTGCAATGTAGTCTAAGAAATATTTTACAATGATTGGTGAAAGCACAGTAAAGATATTTACAGTATTGTGACTCGGACCTATTCTAGAGATAATCACCTAGGTACAGCCGCGCGGTACATAAACACGCTTCAGGGTTGCCCGACTACTGCATTACATATTTTCATGTCATCAACCTACTTGAGTTTCTTTCTAGATTTAATAAAAAAAACAGCTGACGAGTAATTATAATACTTATATTATTTCATCTCAGCTTATTAACGTCCCCATTACCTACAGCACGGAGCAACTCGAAATAACAATTTTTTTGGTCACCCATCCGAATTCGAACCGCTGCAAACGTTACTTAATATCAACCAATGCGAAAACCTCACTACCTACTACCAAATTTTGACATAAAAAGTAAATTATAAATAAGTACCTACCTATCATTATTACTCTCATAATCATTTCATAATGATATTTCGTCTAATTCAATAATGTAATGTGAGTAGTACATAAGTAGGTAGCCTAGCCTAGGAAACTACATACTAGTTTTTTTTTTTCAACGCGAGTCACTCGTGTGTGACTTTTTTAACCTACCCACTTAGGCGCATTCGCGATTGTTTGCCTACCGAGTGCATACCGAACTCAAGGCGCGTAGGTATGACTCACGTTCCAATCGTTTGTATGAAGATACATTACTGTAGATATTTAAGTATGTGGTGACTCAAGTGTCTGATATAACATTACTAACGACATTTGAATTACCTCAATCTTATAACATCTTTAATATAAGAAGTACACGATTGATAGTGGGGTAGGTAATACGGGCTGGTATCCGCAACTCCACGTCAATGCGCGTATTTTGCGTATATTGATAGTGGGGTATTATAATTTACACTGAACATTCTTATTCAATCAATCAATCTGCCTAGCCTTTTCCCAAATATGTTGGGGTCGGCTTCCAATCTAACCGGATGCAGCTGAATACCAGTATTTTATATACAGCGACTGCCTATCTGACCTCCACAACCCAGTGACTGGGTAATAGGTACATACGATACCCCTTGGTAAGACTGGTTGTCAGACTTTCGGGCTTCTAACGACCCGTAACGACTGTCAAGGATCTACGAATGACAGCCGGCACCAACGTGCTTTCCGAGGCACGGATGGGTCTCGGTATGTAAAGATGGTCACCCATCCATGGACCAACCCCGGCAGCATAGCTTAACCTGACGGATCCACCCGTGCGGCTATAATTACTTAGCCACAAGCTCCTGAACATTCGTATTATGTAGGTATTTAAATAAACAATGTCACTGGATAGATTATATTTACGCGGACTTATGCGGTAAGCCGCGAATTCTATTAATTAGGTAGGTACGTTAAAACTAACGTCATGTTCATTATGCCAGGGGTTCCTAACTTTTAAGGGTACGGAACACTCGACAAATCCTTTTCATTCTATGGAACCCTACTTTCAATGGTGAAATGAAACAAACTGCAATTTAAAATATCAGAGGGTATTCATATTTTTTTTATATTGCAAGAGGTTTCATGACAATAATACTTATTGAATTTTAATTAATCGGTTAGATAAATAACTCTGTGTTTGTTTTGTGATATCTAGTCATTGTTTAAAATAGCTTTTGGATAAACAGATACACATACCACTCAATCGATAGCGCCATATAACCGTGAGGTTCTTATTAGGGTTATTTTTTTTTTGTGTGCACGTGAGTTCGTTATTTCCCTCCTTTTCCAATTTTTTTTTTTTTATTATTTATCTGCAAAATTTACCACTTACTTGAGGGCTCGTCGCCACGTGTGGTGTACTGGTTTGCTGATGTATTGATAAATAAAAAGCCACACATCGATTTCACCAAGGAGCGCACACACGTCCGTACTCGCCGGCCGTTGAGCCAGTTGTCCACTCCCGTCCCGGCGTACGTGCATGCGCTGCTTGCCCTTTATTAATACGTCACAATTACCATATAAAGAAGTTGTCGCAGAGTCACAGAGATAAGATGGTATCATAACATTAATTCCACTTAAATATTATTTAGGACCAGTGGTATTATTAGTGGCCTCGACTTACGAGTTGTAGGTCGTGAGTTCGAACCCCGGCAGGCGCTTTACTTTGCGTAAATAATTTCATCAGCACTGCTCTCAAAACGGTGAAGGAAAACATCGTGAGGAAACCGGCATGTCCTAGAACCAAAAATTCGAAGACATGTGACATCTACCAACTCGCACTGGGCCCGCGTGGTGGATTACGGCCCACTCCCTCTCACTGAGAGGAGGCCTGTGTCCCAGCAGTGGGAACATTATAGGCTGATTATGCTAATATTATTTATTTAAATTCTTTCCACAGGCGTCTATTTAATTATTTTCTTTGCGTAGGTATCTTAATTATTTTCTTTGCGTAGGTATCTTAATAATTTTCTTTGCGTAGGTATCTTAATTATTTTCTTTGCGTAGGTATCTTAATTATTTTCTTTGCGTAGGTATCTTAATTATTTTCTTTGCGTAGGTATCTTAATTATTTTCTTTGCGTAGGTATCTTAATTATTTTCTTTGCGTAGGTATCTTAATTATTTTCTTTGCGTAGGTATCTTAATTATTTTCTTTGCGTAGGTATCTTAATTATTTTCTTTGCGTAGGTATCTTAATTATTTTCTTTGCGTAGGTATCTTAATTATTTTCTTTGCGTAGGTATCTTAATTATTTTCTTTGCGTAGGTATCTTAATTATTTTCTTTGCGTAGGTATCTTAATTATTTTCTTTGCGTAGGTATCTTAATTATTTTTTTATTTAGTGGAGCCACTCTTCTCTTAATGAAAGTTTCGAGAGTTAGGTATTTCTGAGAAAACCGTGAAGGTTTTGTCAACAATGTAGAAGTCGCATGTCGCCTCTTTAATACTTTACCTGTTTATACTTAACACTACACGAGGAGCTAACAATAATAAATACCTGATTATAATAAATATTTCGTTATTCGTCGGGCTTTGTATCTTAGAGTATTAACACTAATTACTGAACTGTACATTTTGCTCATTAAAGTTGTCGCAAGGACACTGTTCTTCTTATGAGGTGCCACACTTAGTCAGGTACCTACTTATGAGGTGACACACTTAGTCAGGTACCTACTTATGAGGTGCCACACTTAGTCAGGTACCTACTTATGAGGTGACACACTTAGTCAGGTACCTACTTATGAGGTGCCACACTTAGTCAGGTACCTACTTATGAGGTGACACACTTAGTCAGGTACCTACTTATGAGGTGCCACACTTAGTCAGGTACCTACTTATGAGGTGACACACTTAGTCAGGTACCTACTTATGAGGTGACACACTTAGTCAGGTACCTACTTATGAGGTGACACACTTAGTCAGGTACCTACTTATGAGGTGACACACTTAGTCAGGTACCTACTTATGAGGTGACACACTTAGTCAGGTACCTACTTATGAGGTGACACACTTAGTCAGGTACCTACTTATGAGGTGCCACACTTAGTCAGGTACCTACTTATGAGGTGCCACACTTAGTCAGGTACCTACTTATGAGGTGCCACACTTAGTCAGGTACCTACTTATGAGGTGCCACACTTAGTCAGGTACCTACTTATGAGGTGCCACACTTAGTCAGGTACCTACTTATGAGGTGCCACACTTAGTCAGGTACCTACTTATGAGGTGCCACACTTAGTCAGGTACCTACTTATGAGGTGCCACACTTAGTCAGGTACCTACTTATGAGGTGCCACACTTAGTCAGGTACCTACTTATGAGGTGCCACACTTAGTCAGGTACCTACTTATGAGGTGCCACACTTAGTCAGGTACCTACTTATGAGGTGCCACACTTAGTCAGGTACCTACTTATGAGGTGACACACTTAGTCAGGTACCTACTTATGAGGTGCCACACTTAGTCAGGTACCTACTTATGAGGTGCCACACTTAGTCAGGTACCTACTTATGAGGTGCCACACTTAGTCAGGTACCTACTTATGAGGTGCCACACTTAGTCAGGTACCTACTTATGAGGTGCCACACTTAGTCAGGTACCTACTTATGAGGTGCCACACTTAGTCAGGTACCTACTTATGAGGTGACACACTTAGTCAGGTACCTACTTATGAGGTGCCACACTTAGTCAGGTACCTACTTATGAGGTGCCACACTTAGTCAGGTACCTACTTATGAGGTGCCACACTTAGTCAGGTACCTACTTATGAGGTGACACACTTAGTCAGGTACCTACTTATGAGGTGCCACACTTAGTCAGGTACCTACTTATGAGGTGCCACACTTAGTCAGGTACCTACTTATACGAAATTAGTTATAAGCTGTGGTTAAAAGGTTGCTCGTCGTCCTCCGAAGAGGAGGAACGGTTGAATAAGTCTCACAATTTAGTGAATTTATTATGACTATTGATAACATTAGACCAGCAGGCAAAGATATATGTTTTCAAAATACAGAGGTTCTTGAAAAAATCACATACTTCTAGTCTTTATAATGTGGTTTTACTTTACGATACGAAAACCATAAATCTTTTCAACTCTAAACATTCTCACAAGTCCCACTGCAGTCTTAGTGGCAATAGCACCATTAGACCCGCGATGGCACCGCCGCACCCCATCAAATACCGTGTTATTCCCCATCGACACAAGGTCAGCTAGTGTGATGTCCCCCATTGCCCCCATTCGCCAATAGTCGCGGTAATATGGTCGTTACATGGATAGCTCAGTCACAGAATAGATAGATAGGTACAGAAGGCTGGCTGCAAACAACCAGCGAAATCCGGCGCATGCACACATAGATGCGTGAGGCGATCTCAGCCGAATGCCCCCGAGTCCTAATCAAAAGCGATCGTCCCTCGAGTACGCGATCGACGCGATCGGTTGTACGCGCGACCTAATTGATCGCGCGAGTTTGTCATCCTAATCCTTACTTTAAATGATAAAAGACACATCAAGATTGTTTACCTTTATATCACTACGTAAACCTTTCTAGTATAATATTATAGGAAAATCCGAATGTGAGTTTGTTTGTTTGCTTGTTTTGTTACGCTTTCACGCTGAAACGGCTGAACGGATTTGAATGAAATTTGACACATCATGACCTGGACATACTTTTTATCTCGGTAGTACGTTCCTGTGGGATAATTACCGACATCCACGCGGGTGAAGCCGCGGGCAAAAGCTAGTATTCATAAACCTAAAAGAGTGCGACGATCGTTTGTTTTTAGGACGCGGTCTGTCAGTTGCGCTGTAGAATGCACAGCTCGCTGTACGTAGACGCGTGTATTTTCGTGCGCGTGCGCTCGTGTGGAGCCGACCTTCTGTACTACCTGTTCTGTGTCCCCGTAAAGGCGATGGACAGTGTCGGGAGACACGACATGTCGCGTGATCGACACTAACAGAAAAACATGTGTGTTGTGTGTCTATTTAAATTAACAACTATAAATTGATTTTTGAAAACTTTTTGATTGTTTCTGCAGAAAGGGAATGACCGATTAAATCTGTTTTTATTGTGCTATCAAACTGAGGTAATTGATTAAATGGAAATTATTGTTTTTGGTTGTTTCTCCTGAAACTGATTGTGTCGTGTGATGCTCGCATAAGAGGAGGTCATTATACTTTCTTTATCATTGGTGATAGTTTAATAATATTATTGTAGCGATGGAGATATTAAGATATTCTCTATTATGTAATAGATTCAATATCGTCGTGATATTTCAGCTGAACCACAACAGCGGTGAACAGCCTCAGGCCTCAACAATACCACCAGCTTCCTTTATTAAAAACAATATTATTGGGTCCTGTGTACAGTAGGTACATAACTTATTCGCAAACTAGCCCTTCCTCTGTAAACAGATACGGCAAACTAAACTCTAAGCAAATAGTCGTAAAGTCCTGTTTGCACTGGGGATTTAAATTGGGAAAGTTACGCCATGTAACCGCGGTGCAAACTAACAAAGGGGTCGGTACACATTTTATGGTAGTTTTAGCTTTAACTTTTGCAGCTGATTTAGGAATTAAGGAAGGGGATTGCTGCTCATCTTGGATTTATAACCTTTGCTGTAGTCCTAAAGTGTACGAATACATCCGAGAATGTATTAGTTCATAATCTAAACCATAATTATGATTATTGTGTTATTCATAAGGATATTGTTATGAGCTTTTGATGAAAATAAAGAATTTCATTTTTTTTTTATGTAGATCGATGTCTGAAACTACCGGTGTGCTCTTTCTTTGCATGAGAAGGGAAGTCTTCAGTGGAACTTACAGTACCTACACTAAAACAAATTACGTGATTTTTAATAATAAACATTATAATTCTTAGGTAATGAAACTCGAATTTTTGAAAATCGGAACATCGACATTCGAATTAAATATTTCGGAGTATTTGGGTGTTCCCGTGCTGTGAGACTTTGCTTCTTGCAAAATTTCATGATTCTAGGTCAACGGGAAGAACCCTAGGTTTGTTTTAATTGCGAGTATCAAAATATGTCGCATAAATGGCCGTATTTTTTTATTGCGTTGACTTAGAGCTTGATTAATTTAGAGCTCCAAGGGACTAGGACAAGGGATACCTACGTATTTGATATTAATTTCAACTTGATACCTGCACGCCTTCCTGACAAAAAGGGTCTTGACAGACTGTTAGACAGACAAACACACAGACAGACGGACAACGAAGTGATCCTATAAGGGTTTGTTTTTCCTTTTGAGGTACGGACAAATGTGAAAATAATGTTTTAATCACGGCTGCGCCAAAAAGGTTAATTTTTAGCAAATACTGAAACGTTTACTGCATTTGGTAGCTGTAGTTTACGCCAAGGAAAAGCTTGTTAATAAAATGTTTAAATACTTATCTATAGCTAAGTTGAACTTAACAACATAGCTAGAATTTAGGAAAAGCTACAAAGCTTACTTTGGCAACTTAGTGTGTGAGTTAAAATCCTTAATTCTCAACACAAGTTCGTTCGCTTCAGTCGGTTTCAAAAGAGCAAGCATCAGGCTTTGATACACAGTGCAGCCCAAAGTATTGCTAACACTGAGCCAAAGAGAATGTGGAGTTGTTGTGGTAATATCCGCAGCGAGCAGCTGTTGTGTGCTCAGTCGTCTTGATACTGCGCTTCTGTAAGAAAACTAAAACATATGATAGGTTTAATGAAGTACTGTTTATGTGTCAGTCATTTTTTTAGGGTTCCGTACCCAAAGGGTAAAACGGGACCCTATTACTAAGACTCCGCTGTCCGTCTGTTACCAGGCTGTATCTCATGAACTGTGATAGTTAGACAGAATAAAATAAATATTTAAGGGGGCTCTCATACAACAAACGTGATTTTTTTACTCGTTTGTGCTCGATATTGATAGCGGCAACAGGTAGATCTGATGCTTGAAATATACACATTATATTTAGTTATATGTATATTCACTTTAAAAATAAATAATTAAATTAAAATAAAACAAATATTTAAGGGGAGCTCCCATACAACAAACGTGTTTTTTTTGCCGTTTTTATAGATAGCCGGTACGGAACCCTTCGTGTGCGAGTCCGACTCGCACTTGGCCGGTTTTTATTATTTCGGCATTCACGCCGTACGACGTGTTTAGGTACAAGAGCTCTTTCGGTGAGCACATTCTTGTTAATATTTCTTGGCTTATGGGATTCAAATTATATTACCAAGTCTTGCCTAAGTCTTGCATTTGTCGCACTTGTGGCATGCTTTGTGACTTTAGAAAATGTTTACAAAGAAAACAACGGAAGACTCATATCAATAGCACAAACGTTTTTGTGACAAGCATCGAAAAAAACACAACTTCTCTATTTGAAAGCACCAGTGAAAGTGACAGAACAACAGAAGATCAGACGTGAAAAACATTATTCTTTTTATTTTTTTATTTGAAACAGCGTGCGCCAAACACGTGCGGCGGAAACGGCGAAACGACTTTTTATTGTTCTGCTTAAACTTTGAAAAGGTCGCTATGTTTTGTTAAAAAAATACAGGGCAACAACTGTGGTTATAAAAAAGAAAATTATCGTGGTAACCGACCCTTTGTTTGTGTAAACGTTTATGAGTTTCAGCCGTTTTCAGCGAGTTTGCAGACGGCTACGATTCGTCTTCGTTAATGTTTCAAGGTTGAAGCTGTTTCGCTGTGATATAGTTGCTATGTGGGAAAGTATGTGTGCTTTGTTTTCCGTTCAATGAGCGGAAAATACGTACCAACCCGCACGGGGCCCGTGTGATGTATTGCAGACCGATCAATCTCACGGAGAGGAGGCCGGTGTCCCAGCAGTTTTATAGCCTGCTATAGTTAGTGCAATCCACGAAGACGCGCCCCACTCTTCTTCCTAACCGCTGACAGTGCAAGCGTGCACCGTTCCGCTAGTGTTTTAGGGTGCGTTTCCACTGACGTGGAGCTGGGCGGAGCGGAGCGGAGACGTGCAGGAATCGACCAATCATAATGGTTGAAATCCTCATCGCGTCTCTTGCCTCGTCTGTAATTGGACGATTCCTGCACGTCTCCGCTCCGCTCCGCCCAGCTCCGCGTCAGTGGAAACGCGGCCTTACTTTTGTCGATACACACTAATTGCCTGTAATAGGCATAGGTAATGGGGAGGAAAACTAACTTTTTATCACGCTAGGTGGCACATGATCGACTGTGCTTTTTTCATTGATTTGACATAACGAACGATTGTCAAATTGTTTGGATTTGTTTGTAAAACAATGTACAGTCGTTCAGAGCGCCATCTACAAACAGCTTTGCGTGTGGCTCCCCATTAGTGCGTACACTTGTACAATGTTCCATACTTGTACTGTAAGCGAGAAGAGTGGGGCGCGTCTTCGTGGATGGCACTAACTATAATAGGTATTAGGTTGTTAAGTACTATGCTATGTTAAGCGGAAATATGAATTATGTTTGCGATTCTGTGAGAAGACAAAATGATAGAATTAAAAGAAAAGAAAGAAAGAAAACTTGTTTATTCTGCACAAATAAAACGCACATAGACAAAGAATAATAATAAAACAAGAAGACAGCACACTCAAAAAGCAATATGAGCAAAAGCCTCATATTTAAGTTCGCAAATATTTTTTTTTATTGGTTGGTATGAGACCAAAGACAATTTACACGTCTACATTGCCTCTGCTCTGAGTGGTGCTGTGTACTTGTCACACTAGTAAATCAAAACAAACAATGAGAACACAAACAATCAAACAAAAGTGGAAAAATCATACTTTTTTAACAAGAATAACACAAACATATTGATCCGTATTAACTTAATTTAGTATCAAGGGCTAACTTAAAGTACTAAATAGTGAAAAAAAAAATAATTGTTGTCCTTCGTTGTGGACTACCTACAACAGAAATGCAGTACCTACCTCGATTGTTGAATATAGACGTCATTACGCAGCCCATTTTACTGATATTTTTATTTTAAAAAACTCTTGTTTAATCCACACATTTGATTTCAAGTAAAACCTCACATCGACACGACAAGTCATAGCAACAAGACTCAGGGCATTCCACTGAGAGCACTATTTCTATTCATCTCAATTTATCTCAACTGACCAAACTTGACACACTTCTCAGTCCAATCGTCAGCTAAAATGGGGTGTCTTTGTGATTTTTCACATTCGTTCTGGTGAAGGGCACGGAGTGTTACGGTGGGTGAAAGGAGGAAAGGGGTGGTCAGCACAATGCACTCGTTAGCTGCCACCCTCTTTGTCTCGACACCACCAGGTCTTTTGTGGCGACACTTACAGGGAAACCTCGTTACTGACCGTTTTGGGCGAGGTGGCGAGTTAGAGGAATCGTATGAGGTGTTGCTGAGATATGTCGGTCGTAAGTGCACAAGTGCACCATATTTACGTTCGAGTATATCCGTTGAACTATACAATGTAAAATGATAAAATAAACTGTAGTTGTAGAAGTCTTTAGTTGTAGAAGTCTTTAGTTGTAGAAGTCTTTAGTTGTAGAAGTCTTTAGTAAATTTTTACGCTCCATGCACTTCAAGTGCTATCATTCAAAATCGTCTTACATAGCATTATTAAAACAATATAAACTTCTGAGCCTGGAGTCCAGATGCACGTTATTGATGGCCATGATGGTACATGGTATATGTAATAACAAGTTCGACTGTTCCGATATTACAAATAAAGTTTGTTACACTGTACCCAGAACTGTAATGCGGCGAGGGGTGCGCGTTCCCCGGCTGCTCCACACTGCACAGTGCAGAACCCGCGCTGGTGAGCGGGCACCTCTTCGCCGTCTCTTACAAACAAATAACACACACTTTATTGATCTTGATCTATTCTCTTTATCCCTTACAAAATTTAAAAAAATGGCCATCGAATTGCTTCAATAATTTCAATTCCTCAAAATGCTGCTTGTGGCCTGACGCGCGTTCTTTTTCAAACTTACCCTAGTATATTTATTCCGCGGACATTAGTGTGGATTACATACATGTTTACCCTAGCCCACTTTAGCTCATAACTTTTATAGTAATATTATAACATGTAATTGTTTTGTGTCCCAATGTAGTAAAAATAAAAATATAAAATAAAAATAAGTCAGGTAAAGTTTTGATAATTCTGTTTTTTTAGAGTTCCGTAATCAAAAGGTGCCCACGGGACCTTTTTATTAAGACTCCGCTGTCTGCATCTTTTGAGCTGTAATAGGTAGACACTTGAAATGTTCGCAGAGTGTGTACTACTAGGTGTGTACTACTAGTGTGTACTACTAGTGTGTACTACTAGGTGTGTACTACTAGTGTGTACTACTAGGTCACTATAACAACAAAATATAATAAAAATAAAATAAAGTAAAAAATTAGACAATAAATGTGTTATAATAATATGTAGTGCTAAATATTGTTCGGTGTACAGAACCCTGCGTGTGCCAGTCCGATTTGCAATTGGTCGCTTTTTTGAAAATCTTAATATTTAATTTGATTTAAGAAAAACTATTTTATTTTGTGATTCCTTGCCTATAATTTAATATTGAACTCTACATATTTAATAAAGAACACTTCAGAAAATAATAGTCTATGTTCTTGAATTAATTATGCGTTGTTCAGCACTCCACATTAGGGGAGACCCGTATAAAATCGTATACCGGGGTAAACAGTACATACAGCATGGTAATTCTCGTCAATAATTCAAATACCACGCAGGTCGCTCAGCGGTGTCCACCAGTATAAGCCTACTTGTCAACAAACATGGCCGCTACAAGTTCGCGCGTATTCCTGAACTTATCATTATTTTGATGGTTCTGGGTAGGCTTCATCTTATTTTGTGAAAATTCAAGAATCAAACGTGAAGTTTTCGTAGCCATCCGGTTAGTTAGCCGGTTAGTTTTCTATTTAAATGTTAAAATTAGTGTATTTACTCGCAATTTACGAGGTTTTAGTACCTATTTAGTGAGTGACATGTTTATAGGTACATTTAGGCCTATGGCAAAACCGTTCGGGGTTAAACCGGCCGATTGATTTTTACCCGTACATAAAATAAGACCTATAGCAGAAAGTTTTAGGTAGTGAAATAACGGTTGTTTACCTATCTTGATGTGTCTTTTATCACTTTGTATTTTTAAACCTCAGTTTAAAAATAAAATGTTACTAAAAGCCATTATAAATACAACAATAATGTTTACTAAATCAATTGAACCATTAGTTTAAGCAGTAGTTTATTTGTTTAATATGTGTTTGTGTAAAAAGTCACGTTAAGATTGTTTACCTTTATTTCACCACCTAAACCTTTCTGGTATAAGTATTTTTTCGTTTATCGTAACAGTTGCGACAAAGATTATTATAGAATTACTTCTTAATTTAAGATATCCGGATCCCATGAAAAAAGCAGTTCAAGCCATACCTATTTGATGAGACAGCGGGCATGGGTATTTGAAGGCTACTCACATCTATCCAGAATACTGCAAGTTCCAGTCAACATATTCAGATATAACAAAAACCTAGGCTCGCAAAGCCATAGAGGGCGATTTATATCGATTTTGTTGACTTTGTACAGTATCTCTTATAGACTACAGTTCTGCGCAGGTGTTGACTTTGTACAGTATCTCTTATAGACTACAGTTCTGCGCAGGTGTTGACTTTGTACAGTATCTCTTATAGACTACAGTTCTGCGCAGGTGTTGACTTTGTACAGTATCTCTTATAGACTACAGTTCTGCGCAGGTGTTGACTTTGTACAGTATCTCTTATAGACTACAGTTCTGCGCAGGTGTTGACTTTGTACAGTATCTCTTATAGACTACAGTTCTGCGCAGGTGTTGACTTTGTACAGTATCTCTTATAGACTACAGTTCTGCGCAGGTGTCGAGGCAAAACCGTGATCAGTAGAGATTTTGTTGACCTTGTACAGTATCTTTTATAGACTACAGTTCTGCGCAGGTGTCGAGGCAAAACCGTGATCAGGAGAGATTTTGTTTTTGGTCTTCTTTTTTGTTTATTATCATCACTATCCGAATGATGTGCCATTGTATACCTTATGAGACTAGCTAATTATACACGATGCTTTAAATACAATTATGTTTTGAAATTAATGCGCTACAACCCCAAACCCTTAGCTACCTACATGGCTTTGCCGCGGTCGCCCCTTACATAGTAGACCCTTCAACATATACAACTACAGCCTACGTAATAACAGTCATCTTGTCCAATAGCCGGGAGCATTCCAATTAACTACTATAATTAGTGGCACGACGCGTATAATGTTGTATGTTTTTGATTAATTTCCATATTGTTAAAACTTGCACTGCAGTCATCGCTTAATTACAAAGAGAACATTAAAAACACAGAAGATTCTAGAAGCTTCTTTGAAATAAACGAAGCAATGTTTATCAAAGACCAAACGAAGACGCTTTAATTTTAATTCTGACAAGAATCTCGATAACATTAAATTTGTTAAAGTCACTAAACTCGAGTTCGTCGGGACTTTAAAACAGGATTTAGAGAAGCTCAGGTATTCCAAGATTTTCTTATTTGTTCTAATCACGATCTCGATAGCAAAACTAACACAAATTACATTTTTAATGAAAAATCTTTGTTATTTTTAAGATCAACATGATTACTTATAAAAACGTTCTTTGAAGTAAATTCTAGGTAAGTATCAATTTGTTTTTTATACTCAATTTGCTTGCTTTACATTCACGACAGAATTTAATACAATTTTTATTTATCAGCTCGCTTAGATCGGTACAACCATAAAGAAACGTAAGGCTCAGCTTTTATAAATTACCTAAATGCTAATTAGCGACTGTTTTTGATTAAATCTCACACTACCAAGGTAAAGCTGGGTTTATACAGAGTGTAAGTGTAGACAGTGGCAATATTTTAAGGGGTCATTGTACTCATCATTATGAACAACTTTTAATATGGGTTTAAACCTGAAATCACGAAAAAAAGTCAGCTGTTCCCTACTTTTTGACGAATTATGCGAACAAAAATGTACTGAACAGCTGGTTTGTCCCATAGTAAAAGTTGTTCGCAATGATGAGTACAATGACCCCTTAAAACATTGCCACTGTTTACACTTACACTCTGTATAAACCCAGCTTTACCTTCAAAGTAAATTCTCCAGATATGTCGTTCATATTGCTTTAAACATTAAGTGTATGTAGCGATTACAGTAAGGTCGGCTGCACGAGAGCGACTCGTCGCTTCCTGGGCGTGTCGCTGTCTGTCACTTGTCTCTGCCGCGTCGTGTCGCGCTAGATGGATGGCGACGCGTCGGGTAGCGCGCACGTGTCTTACCTGACGCCGTGTAAGTGATTGTCAGCGGGGAGAGAGTAGGATCCGTTGTTGGTTATACAAAGAGTAAATCATCTTTCCATGTGTAAATATTTAGATTTGTTACGACAAATATGTCATACAACAGTAATATTTACAAAACTAAGTGTTACACGTCCACTTTTTACAGTTTTTCAAGAAAAAAAAAGTGCAATTCTATGTTATGTGTCTATGGTTTCGTTCAAAGGTTTACTACATTCCTAAACATAATTATGATGAACCACCCGTGTCGTACAATTGTAGGTATTTATTTCTTCATGTAGAAAGTCTAATAGCGTCTGGTCTGTGTGTTTGTATACAAAAAACCAATAGCGAAAAAGGTAGGCATATATAGATAACATGTCTAGTTAGGCATAAGAAAATAGATAATTAATAATAACGACAATAATCGGAGCGTTTCCTGAATCCCCACACAGGAGGTGTGCGCGGGTGCTCGGGGCGCGCGGCGCGGGGCGCGGCGGGGGCGGACGCGTACAGATGTCGATATTATTTTAGTTAATTAGCGAGCGCCGCCGTGCCAGTATTAGTTACTGAGAATCATATAATACATGTTGCTTAGTACTACAGTGTGAGCAGGGCGTTACAAGAATACAAAGTGAACTCGGATTTTGTTAGGAATCACTTCCGACGGAAAACCATCATTTACAATCATTTTAAAACTCATAAATGTAACACGTGTATAGGTTGTGTATTCTTGTAAAGTAGCCACGCTATCGAACAAAAAAAAAACCGGCCCCGAAAAGGGTTCTTTTGGGGGTTGTAGTTGAAAAACATGTTCCCCATACATTTCAACTGCAAATGTAAGTTTGTACGCTCAATATTGAGTGATTTACCATGTTATTTTAAACCACAGACTTCATTTTTTTTTTTGTAATTTATAAGTAAGTACTTATAGAACTATTCTTTGTATTTTTTTCTCAGCCGTTTCGGAGATAAAGGGTGTGGCGGCATCTACATCGCCAAAATGTTCCTCATGCCTCTAAAAGGGGAATGGTAAATTTTCATAAATTTCCTTTAATAACTTTAAAACCTTTTATTTAAAAATTATAAAAAAAATATATTTGAAATCCTCAGTAAGCCCTTTCATTTGACATGTCACACGGTGCAGTTTGCAATTTATTTTTAATTTTTAGAATTTTTCCCCCAAAAATAAACCCCATATTAAAAAATCATTTATTTACGTTACACGTTTGTGTTTGGGTCACAGAGATTCATAATTATGTGTACTTAATCGGTTCAGTAGATTCGGAGCCAGAGTACACAGGCCAAAGGAATTAAGTAACCAGACACGCACACTACAAAACTATATCCTACTGTACGTACTGCTCACAATGACAGCCTCGCACACATCCCATTCATAGAGTGAGTGCGCTGACGTCTTTTAAATGATAGTGTAACATAATTTCGCAATGTAGGATAGTTGCTCTCGTGGCGCAACAGGTAAGCATTCAACCTACAGTGACAGAATGATCTGAGTTCGAGCCTCGAGTTTACTAAAATATTATTTTTGAGATTTTGTAATTTAAAATGAATATACTAACTGAATAAAGCGATATTCTGACCAGTTTGAGAATCTACCACAAGTTTCTCGCCTACTTAAAATTATTTCCCAGTTTAGAAGCTAACTACCCGCTTTAAAAATATATTCCTGCCTTTAATTGTGAACTTATGTAGTCAGTCTGCATTAGCAACTACACATTATACTCTTTCTTTTGCACTTGAAGTTTGTGATTGTGATATATTGATTAATTTAGACCATGCATCATTTAACAAGATTTCAAAAAGCTCAGATTATTGTTTTGCATGAGAAAAAAAATATTTCTATTAGTGAAATCGCAAGGCGCCCAATGCTATCGGTGAGTGAAATTATTATTAGAATGTATTAATTTATTATGTCACCGTGATCCCACCCAGTAATTTTATTATGATTGTCTGTTGTATCTCATTTAACGAATTGTGGATATGAATAGTTGAATCTAATAGGAAATGACACCGGAATAGTTGAATTTAGTATAATGAGTGGCTATGCAGTTAACAAATAAATACAATTTTTGTTAACTGCATAGCCACTCATTATATCGATAATTATTTAATCATTTCCATTATTGGTTTACACAGTATTATAGTAATAGTTTTTATCTGTGTTTTGTAATAAAATATTCAAAAATAATGAATATGTTTGTAAATGATTAGATAATAATAATAAAATACAATTTTAAAAGATTTAATTTTTTATCTAAAATATTTAAAAATGTAAATTGCATGTATGGTAATTAAACAAAGGATTTCTATTCTAAATAAAGTATAATAATATTGTTTAATACTTTTTAGAAAAAATAAAAAATCATCATTATATTATATTATTTGTTGTTTGTTTTTTTTATTTGTGTCATTATTATATTATATTATTTTTTATTTTTTATAAGTATGATATTATGTATTTCCTAGGTCACTCGCCCTGCCTTTTTATTTCCATTTTATCGTATTATAATTTTTATTATTACTGACCACTAGCCTTATATATCAATTGTATTTAAGTATATAAATATATATTCTCTGCATTGTATTTATATTGTGTAACTTTTATTTCTTAATTTATAATTTGGGAGGTGTATGTTTAGACCTAATATTTTCACTTTTTTTTTTGTAGAGAAAAACCGTTTGACTGTGGGTGCATTGTCACTGAGACAAGCGAAATAAACCGTCGCCTGCCTGGACCGACACCATTGGCTTACACAAATGTTTCGCCTCGGCATCGTGCGTGAAATTGTTACCACCCATACATCAGATCCATTCGCTTAGACCAGCATAACAGCAGCAGCACACAACGTCATTATGCAAACTGTACGGAACCACCTGCAAGCAGACGGTTTGACATGTTGCAAACCGACGCGTAAAATTTTGTTATATACCGTGCACCGTCAAAATTGCGGAATATCGGCACTTCGATTGACAAAACAATGTCGTCATAATTACTGATGAAAATTGTCTTCGTCGAAAATCACCACCGACTTATCGTAACATACATATTATATACTACCTTTAAATTTCAGACATTTTAACGTTTTTAAATCTATTATTTTCCTAGAAATAATTAATAATGGTTGGTAATAATTATAATACCTACTGTTCCCGATACAGGTGGTAAATGTTTTTATTTTAATTTTAATTTTCAAAAATGTAGGTAATTCATATCTGTATATAACTGAACTAGCGACCCGGCCCTGATTCGCACGGTTTTTACGACTTGTTAAAACATGAAGGTTTCTATAATATATAAGTTAAATATTTATCATGATAGTGAAAACCGCATCAAAATCTGTGGCGTTAGAAGAACAACGCGGCTACACAGACAGACATGAAAAGCGACTTTATTTTATAATAGATACCTAAACGAAATACTTAATACTTTCACAGCATATTTAGCCATAATAAATTAAGTCGGCGGTACTGTGTAGGTAGGAGTGTGTGAGTGATGTTATTGTTACTGGATCAGATTATATTTGTTATCTATGTGACATGTTTATTCACTCCGCCCATTGTTGTATACATATTATATAATGGTATAAAAAGATGTAATAGCATGTTCTAAACATATTGTTGTATTTATAATAAAACATGTTCACTTTTGATGTTCTTTTTTTTAAATAAAGATATTTATTAAAAATTGTTTTATTTATTTAAGCAATTTTAAATAAATAAAACATTTTCTTAACAAAAATTGTTCTAATTGCTTTAGCTTAAAATAATAAATCGCAAAAAGAATCATCACTTCAGAGATTTGAACTCACACCGTAGTACTCAGAAGTATAATGCCTTATTCGTTGGGCTACGAACGCTTAAGTTTTCAACGCGAAATTATGTTATACTATAATTGAGAAGACATTAGCGCACTCACTCGCACATGAACGCGATGTGTGCGTGAGGGCATTGTGTGTTGTACGTAATGAATCGTTTTAACAGTAGCAATACTGTTTTGTAGTGTCACGCACACTACAACACTGGTTACTTATCTCTGTTGCTGTCTGTACATTGAATATTCGGAGCAAATCGGTGGTGACAGACGGACAGACACACGAATGATCCTATATCGGTTCCATTTTTTCATTCGAACGTCCGAAACGAAAAAAAAATACAAAAACAGATATGAAATGGTTACTAATTGCACTAGCAATCATTTACTTCCAATGTTTTTGTGATTTAAAGAAATCCGTGGTAAAGAACAGTGGAAATATGTGAGGTGTCTGATCTGAGGTTGGAGCTGACACCATCAATCTTATGGCAGTGACAGACGACACGGCGGCCGTGTTCAGAAACTAACCGCGCGGCTCGTAGGCAGGGAGCGGTGCGAGCATTTGATTCTACTTACTTACCTATCGTATTTAATTGAAATATCAATGTTACCTCCGTTGCAATTATAGTTCCCGTGTTTGTGTTGTTTGTACTTAATATGTATACAATAATAATTCATTGATTAAATAAACTTCTTTCATTACTTTCAGGAGAGCGAAGTACTAAAGAAGTCTACCATTTATCTAGAAGGCAAAGGTTCGAAACAGATGTTATTAACATCCAATGTTCTGCAAATCTACTGCATCTTTTCATGTATTTTATAAACAAACTACAAACAATAGAAGTAAATAGGAAAATAAAATAGAGTGAACAGTTTCAGTTGAGTGCGATTTAAAAAGTAAATTGAACGGAACGGTTAACTTGGAGTATTAACCGGTTCGGATCGGTTCAAACTGCATAGTGGCCTTGCAATCTCCGAGTCGTTACACCGAGCTACATCGATTGGAAATTCGTTGTTATACTGAAACATACAAGAACATAACGGTTTTATAATAACTTTAGCAGCCACACTAGTAATTAAAAGCGTAACCCTCGACTAAATAAATAAAAGAATATTACTTAAAATACTCTTACTATGCAATCTGAGTCCAAAATAGAGTAGACAAGTACCTACTCCCCATTGATATACAAATACCCTGTTAATATATCAATCCAATGCTACCCTCTCAATTCCCTGAAGCATCGTTAGGAGGCTCTAAAACTTCCTGCATGGACAGGCAGCAGCGTCTACCTGTATAATAACGAAGTTACTATTAACCTTCCAGACTTGAGGGTGGAAAAATGCGTTCAAACATAGACCTATAAAAAAAGGAGGACTCCGCGCCACGCATATCGAAAGTGAAGCACCGTACCGCAAAGACGCCGTCGCTCGTAATGGCGGCCGGTCGGCATAATATGATGTAAATGTGTGCGTGAGGCGTGTTTGTACAAACGGTCTTACTTACTGTGCTACACTTGCGATATGCGTGGCGCGGAGACTCCTTTTTTATAAGTCTATGCTTTCAAAATAAAGTCTTTAAAATGAATTCTCAATGTGTACGATAACTGGTCTTTAGAATGACATTCAAATTCTATACGTTATTGGCTGTTTAATTCAGTGTAGCCTAGTTCGATAAAATGAACAAACAGTGCGAACCTTCAAATCACATGTCGCTTCCCATCAAATAGCTACAGGCACGGCTGGGTTCACTTCACCTGCTAATACTAAAAGGTCGCCTACAACTACACCTAGAGAGGCTCTCCGTCTATTAGTGTATCAATATTCAAGGCTGTACCTCCATATTTAGGATAACCCTACTATTCATAACATAATACCCGGCCGACACGACGCGGCGACGACACAGATTTTATAAATGAGCTACGAGGGCGGAATACGCGGCGCAAATGGCGATAGTCGTTACCAAAGTTACGTAAACACGCGTTACGTTTAATTATATAATTTAATTATTACAAGGAGCGTTCGCAGCGAGCATAAATTCACGTAGTACTGCCTGAATTGTTAATATTGTATTTAAGACCGCCATTACGCTAAATATTTATGGTGCCAGATTTCCGCCGCGATCACTGTCGATGTATGTCATTAATTTGTGTGCTTGTGTGTGGGGGTGTGTGTGTGTGATGCAAATTAAAGAAAACTAAATGGAATGTGCTCGTTCCTCATATTATTTACGTTTTACAACTAAATTCGCCAAAAGTGAGATGAAGAATAGAGAAAGTGAGAGTGAGTGAGCGGTGAGGTTTGGTGAACACTTTGGTGATTTACAGATCGTATACGATACGATACGATGCGTTAGTTGACGAGCAAAAACATGTGTGTAACCTCCATCTTACATGATTCAAGGAGAGGGGAGTGGGAACAATATTTAGAATTAAAACCAATCACAGTCGAGAGATAGTATGACGTAGATTTTGATCTCATGTCTTGCCCCGAGATGTCGCCATCAGTAGGAGTTCACAACAGAAAGCAATTATTTTTTTTTTTTATTTCCTTGGACATTTCACACAACGCCATCTAGTCCCAAGCTAAGCAACCTAATGGTTGTGTTATGGTAACGAGATGGCTGATAAACTACTTATATACATTTTTTTTTTGTAAATACATACATATTATAGATAGAAAAACACCCAGACTCGGAACAAATACTTGTAGGTCGTACAAATATTTGTTCCGTGCGGGAATCGAACCCGCGACATGCTGCGCAGCAGTCAATCGCTCAACCACTGCGCCAACCGTGTCGTCACTTGTCGTGTGTTCCCGAAATGAGTCCCATGCACTCAACATTGCCATTGAGTGCTTATTTGGCTTGAAACCTGAATCAAATCGAATTATTAAAAGTACGACCCAGAAACTTCAGCAGCGGGAACTGTATGAAATTTGAATCAGATGCAGTAAACGGCACTACAACTTACCATTACATCGTCCAGAGCATATTTACTCGGATTGGCCGCCCTTGCCGCCATTATTCCGCACATTAACACTCCATTCGCCCACTACTCTGCGGTCAATAATATGATTATTGCGTATGTGCGTGTGTGTGTGTGTGTGTGCGAATATAATGTGTGTGTCAGCTGCCGTTTCCCGCGCTGTCGAGCGGCGGCTGTGAAATTAATTACGGCATGTAAGTAACCAGGTAACTCGTCATTACGATACCTTTGAATCTTTGAACATGTTTTGAATTTTCGTCGCGATTTGAGTGTGATTGCGTGAACATTTTTCAGGTGTTTGTAGGTTACCTATACTCGAGGAGCTCGTGGCTAAGTAATAACAGCCGGACGGGTCGATCCATCAGGTTAAGCTACGTTTGCCGGGGTTGCTCCGTGGATGGGTGACCATCTTTACATACCGAGACTCCTCCGTGCCTCGAAAAGCACGTTAAGCCGTTGGTCCCGGCTGTCATTCGTGGATCTTTGACAGTCGTTACGGGTCATCAGAAGTCCAAAAGTCTGACAACCAGTCTACCAAGAGGTATCGTGTTACCCAGTTACTGGGTTGTGGAGGTCAGATAGGCAGTCGCTCCATGTAAAATACTGGTAATTCAGCTGCATCCGGTTAGACTGGAAGCCGACCCCAACATAGTTGGGAAAAGGCTAGGCAGATTGATTGGTATCTACCTATTATACATACATGTCTAATTAGTACTAATTATACAGGGTGGCCCGGAATAAATTTTATTTTTGTTTTCTTTTTAACTTGTGAACGGGTGGAGGGGGAAGGACGCAGGCGCTGTCGGTCGCTAGTTGCAGAGAATTCCATCTTTGGATTGAGCTTCATTTAAAGCCCAACAGGACGGGGCAACTTGTCACACATCGAACATGAGTTTAGAGGTGGTTCGTGAAATGTTCCCAAGAAAAGTCATTTCTCGAAGGGATAGCATTGACTGGCCGCCTAGAAGCTCAGATTTGAGCCCACCAGATTATTTCTTGTGGGGCTACCTTAATAGCCGTGTTTACGTAAATAATCCTAGGACTACGGCTCAATTCAAACAAAATATCCGCCAGGAAATTGCAGCGATTCCCCAAGCAACCTGCAGGCGTGTATTGGAAAATTTTAGGGCGCGCTTACATGAATTCCAGCGCCGTGATGGTGGCCATCAGCGGGGCGAGCACGGGCGTACCCAAGACGTTTGTGACAAGACATGATAAATTATGTCATGTCTTAGAATTTGTCTTAAATTCTAGCACAGGTCAACCATGTGACATAATCTAGAGGCGCGACATGGCTTTCTTGTTGCTAAATTCATAGTGTGACATAGTAAATTAAAATGTTTAAGACTATCTGAATATGCGGCAAAATAAAATATATTTTTTTTCTTTTCTATTATATCTCGAAAACGGTGTGTTCTATCGCAAAAATAATGAAAATTTGGCCCCCCTTTATGAAACCCATAAACCCCTTATTCCTAACATGTAGGTACCAAAAAAAAATGTAGTATTTAAGTACCCATGTATTTACTTAAATTATTTATTGATTTTGATTTTTTTTTTGTTAGTTTTGACGCGCATTATTTACATGTCTAAATATGTATTTTTAAAAATTAAAAAAAAACAACAAAATTATATCCTAACTAAACTATTAAAAAACTAAAATATGGCGTCGAAAAATTCCTCCGCATCGCTGTCGACTGGTAGAGTACCCAAGAGACTGGCGGCATTGCCACGTTGTATGGCAATGCTAATCCTCTGGCCAAAGTAAAAGCCAGCCCTCGGGTCACGGGAAGTGTCAACCAGCCGTTTGGAGATTTCGTTGAATAAAACAAGAGCACTTGGACCCCACGGCCCAAGGGTTTCAACCCCAAACGGCTCGAAAATATAATTACCGATAAGGTTATTATATTTCCGCCGCTTGAGGTTTTCCGCAGCCGCAGCAGCAGTGCCAGCACAGCACGCCGAGCCAGGAAGATGGGATGGCGCAAGAGTATCGACACACGTTGCGTCCCACACTAAAGGCCTTCCCACCTTCCATGGAAATAAAGACATCCCGTCCGGTCTCTTGCCATCGTCGCGTGCCAAGCCATTGGGTTCTAATACAGCGGGAACGCCGACGGTGACAAGAGCTCGTCGGATGATGTCATTGATGTTCGCGTGCCGTGCTAAGCGACCCGCACTTCGGCTGCAAGACAGACCGTGGTGTCCGAGGCTGTTGACAACTTCACCACAGTGACAGCGATGAGGAGAACAACATGGAGCTCCTAGTCGCAGTGAAGCAGCGAGGCGGAAAGTAGTGTCGTCGAACAAAGTGCCTATGTTCGACGACGGTAGTGCGTGAAGCCACAGACCCGACTCCCACTTAACCACAGCCAGCAGACGCGCACGCTCCGCAGTAGTAGCAGACGTGTCAAGTAAATTGTTCTGTACTACTCTGCAGAGCGGCTCATCCCACCGTCTCTGGGAAGATGGATTGTCGGGTGGATCTGAATTCGGGCAAGCGAGTTTCCAGGCATCCATAGCCTCAGCGAAACAAGGCACATCAAAATTAACCAGTGTGGAGGCTAGGATTTTCCTGATTAACTTCTCTGTGCCGTGGACCGAGGATATGAATGCCGGTAAACTAATACTAGAAATTTTGCGGACGCCGAGGCCTCCCATACGGATGGGAAGAGTAGCTTGCGCCCATGCACGGTCGTCCATGGCCACATTTAAGATTGAAGTTAAAGTATGCCGGATAATTTTGTCCATTTTGTCTAAAAGGTGAGTGTGCTGCCATAAATGGGAAGCGCGAAGGAAATATATTAATTTAGGGCCGAAACAGCAGTAACGGATTAATGTTATGGCCGAATGCATGTTAATTTGGAACAATCTTTCCGAAACGTCATTAAAATTTTGAATTTTTTCTTCAATAAAAACAGGAAAAGAATTTTCATAGATTGGAGACCCAAGGAGACGAAGAGTGTTCTTTTCAATAATTTTGATTTCTGGGGCTATTGCGTTAAATTTAGGAAGTGTTAGATGTCTGTCAGTATCGTCCGCTAAGAATAGTTCACATTTCGAAAGGTTGAGATCAAGGCCAATAGAATGAAGTTCATTTTTTAAGAATTGTAGGTCATTTAAAACAGTATCTACATCGCCTCCCAAGGTTCCATCATCAAGATACCAAACGTTAAATTTGGAATTTAGCTGTCGAATGATTGGGTGAATGGCTAAACTAAAAATCACTGGCCCGAGGGGATCACCTTGCTGACAGCCAACAGCCGATTCCAGAAGGTTGTCCCGGTACAGTAATTTAGAAGAGTGTCTGTAACATTGCCAAAGGAAACTATAAATTTGGGGTATTTCTTTTCTAGTTTCTGCCAGCAAGGTGTCCCTATTAACAGAGTTGAAGGCATTTTTTATGTCAACCTTCAGGATGACCTCACCTTTGCCAGAATTTAGGTAGGTCGATAAGGCGTGTACGGCAGCCTCACAGCCCCCTTTTGAGCCGTAACCTAGCTGCAGGGGCTGCAATTTTTCCGAAACAACCTCACCAAAAAATTTACAGCAAATCTTGGCTGCCATACGACGGTAAGTAGTTCCCACGGCAATGGGACGAATGCCGCCATCCCTTTTACGCAGGGCGCATAGGTTGGCCCCGTATAGAACGTCGATGACGGCCCCGTTCACCTTGCCGGAGAGCATAAGGTTAATCAGAGCCGTAAGTTCCTTCAAGAGCAACTCACCAGCTGCCCCGGCGCCTGGACTGATAAAAAATAAAAAAAACCGTTTCAAAATATAAAAAATAGTAATTTATTTATTTACTTATTACAATTGTTTTTGGTTGTCACGCGCAATTCTTCACACAAATAAACCACCAAACAATGCAAGAAAATAATTTATTCCCATTTGGTGCAGCAGGAAATCTTATCACCGCCTCTGAACGAACGTGATACAATTTTTCTTAGTCACCGTCAGAATGTGACATTTGTGATATAATTGGTGCACCCATATTAGCAAATAAGACATAATGAGTCCCAACTAAACGTCAAGAAGTTATGTCACATTCAAGAAATTATCTCACGCCGCCGTGCTAGCATTTAAGACAAAACAGTTTTATCGCCCAAACTACGATAAAATGTGTGACTCAAGCCATGTCACAGTAGGCCGTGCTCGCCGGGCTGGATGACATTGTGTTCAAAAACTGAATTCGCATATGTCCTTTTAAACTTCTATAATAAATAAAATTGATTAAAACTAACCACTGTTTTATTATGAAAATTTCAAAAATAATATTTACTCAGGGCCACCCTGTATTAATGTTATTATTGAATCATATAACGATGAAGCATTATTTTCAGGGCATACGAGTCGTTCTCGAGTTGCGCGACAATTTGCTACAATAAAGATAATGTAAAACAAAAGAACGCGGTCTCTTAGAGCACGCTAAACAATGGCCGGCGGGCACGGCGCGCATGCTGCGGGTTAATTCGGGATCGTTTCATGAAGCGCTGCTATTAATACCAGACAATCGTCCACCGACGCACTGGGTAATTGCGAGAACACGTTATTTCTGTCTGTAGGTAATTCAATGACTGAATTAAGCAATAGTGGTATATGGTGTACAGAAAGATTCGATTTCCAGAGGGGTTCAAACGGCCACTTTGGCAGAATCACAATAGGATTATTATGAATAATATTTGAAATCGTAAAACGGTCACAAACTGACAATTCATAATATATTGTCAGTTTCTGACCGTTTTACGATTTAAAATATGTACTTATTTAAAAATAGTCTGACTGTTGCTGGAAAAGTGTGTGATCTGTCTTGTTGTGAACGTAATATTGCTACAGTCGTAGTGACGTAGTTGTCGTCATTGGTGTATATTCGTGGATTAACGGACCTCGTTTTACAAATGGGCTTAAAGACAACTTCTTAGATGCCTAACTTGGCATTGTTACCTGCTATCTCTGAACATAATTATGTCACATTATTACCACAAGAAGAGATAAAGTGGCTTTTAGCAATTCATGTTGCACGAATTACAATATTACTTAATAAATAGTTAGTAGACCGCATATAGTTTCTGAAACCTAATCTAATCTACGCAGTCTCCGTGAGTTAGGACCTAAAGGTGACATTCCGCAGTGTCATAATACGCTGGAATTTCAGCCGCTAAGTCCTTCACGGGCGCGTATGTACGAGTATGTACGAGTATGTACGAGTATGTACGAGTATGTACAAGTATGTACGTAGGCAGATTTAGAGCGCGCCTTTGTCTCATAAGCACGTAATCTCGTGTGAATGGGTCTCAAGTATTCAAGCACTAAAAGAATTGCCTAAATCCTTTTATACTGTTTTGGTGGGATCGGGTAATGCGAAGAAAATCGCATATACATACAATGTTTGGTGTTGGTTGAACCTACAGTGATATCCCATGTAAAAATAGAACTGTAAATAATTTTATTTGTTATTTTCGCAGAGGTAGGTGCTTTGTGTTTAACGTTCAGGGCCTCTATTAAATGATACTCGGAGAGATTTTGTGGTGATGGTCCAAACCCTCTTCATCTAGCAAACTCTGAGAATTACTTTGATTTTTCCCTAACATAGCAACAACCTCAGAGCCGACCTTCAGCGACCAGCAAGGTTAAGAAACCAATAATTACTTTATTAACGACATAATTAGAATGGCAGCACCTGAACTTTGTCGTCGGTTCATTAGTTCGGAAACAACGTCAAAACAACCGACAACTGCCGAGCATTGACCGGTTGATAACCGAGGTGGTTAACCTGCCAACCATTCTGTAAAATTCATTAACACTGAGTACTTTCTGAATAGCACATTAATATCAATGAGAACTTCACTATTCATTACAATTTAATAGTTATTTATGCAACTGACGTATAATAAGGGGTATTAAAACACGAATGTAGAGTATCACATGAGTGTTTTAATACCTAATTATGTACAGTTGCATACAAGACATTATCTAGACCCATGTTATCAATTCTCTATAAAAGGTTCTGAAACAGTTTTTTGCAATACTAATATTCGTATCGAACATGGCGGCCGGCGTCATAGTATACGACGTGAATTCGAATAAGTTCTTTTTTAAAATTACGGCGCTGTTGTAGTGAAACGCGCGTGCATTACAATGCTCTTTTTTTGAAAACGAGTTGCATTATGAAATTCAGTACAACATTAAAACACCCGTTTGGTTGCTATTATGGTTACCATGGTTACTATGACACTGGCTGTTTTAATGTTGGCAATAAGCTAACTGTTTCAGGAACTTTTATAAAGAATTTATAGCATGGGTGTAGATAAAAGTATTTAGTTTGTGGCGACTAAATAATTATTTACTATTGAAATAACTACAGAAATGAAACTCTTTCTTCGTTTATTATTTGCTTTTCGAGTTTATGTTACATAAATATTTTCATATATCCACAGAGTTTTGATTTACAAAACCCTTTGATTTCTGTAAGGGAATTATTTAGCAACAGTCCCGCATTCACGTGGATTGCTATTCACATCGGAAACAAAGGGACGCGCGAAATAAATTCCGTCGTTTATCCGAGTACAGGGTAGCGCAACAATTTATAACTTTTATAACATTTTACACAACAGTCCCTTAAACAGGAAATAAGAAACAGAAGGTGCAATACTGAAGTTATCATAACGTGGATGGTGGTGATTTTTTTTTTCAAACTGGTGTATAATATTTATTATGTAATTTTTTCAATTTATTTTGCTATTTAAATACCATAATTAAATTATGCATGACTTTCAAATATATTTTTAGAAACTGTAATTTGTAATCTAAAGCTAGATGCTCACCATATTTGTACGGCTCCTGGTGTAACATAGCGTTCTTTCATCAAATATAAGATCTGTATTTCTTTACCTGTGTTAACAAATAAAAGTGATTTGATTTAATTTGATTTGTGCAAGGATATTGTAAGTCAAATCTGGTAGGTATGGCTCGCAAAACTACAAGTTAAAGTATATACATAATTTCACACATTTTAAGAGTAATTTCCACGATTCCATGCGGTTTGTTCACGTGGCCTCAGAATACCGACAAGAAACCTTGATTTTTCAAATTGAATAAAGAAGTTATCACCAATTTTACAAATCAATAAGTACAATTGCATTCTTTTCAGAAACACTTGTGTAATTACGGGCGTTGTACCGAGTGTACCTTCTGCATGTACCTTCATAAATAAAGGTGTGAGTAGACATGATGTGACAAATAGCAACCAGAGCTACGTAGGTGACGGGTAATTATGTCGTAATGGATACAAGGGTTTGGTCGCGATCGCTCGTGTAGCCGGCGGTTTATTAATCGCCAAGTTATGGCCGTGCCACATGTCCGCCGATGTTCGGTAATGTTCGGTAATGCTCGGTAATGTTCGGTAATGCGGCCGATTATGTGATGTTGTGGTGCATGTATGCGGCTGGTGTTAGGTTTTGATTGACTGAACAATATCTTGGTTACATGAATAGTGTGGGTTCACATATGAACGCGGTACAGCAATGCTATTCTGTAAACATCTCACCATTAAAACTTGCGTGAAGTGAGCGTGGAGTCAGCTGTCAGTGTCATTCCACCTGATGCTAGGGATGGACCAAGCACATTTTTACAGTCATAATCGAGATTTTAATAATATTTTTTACGCTATTCTAGTGATCATTTTATATCATTTTAAAGCTAGTATTTAGGTACCTAAGTGTCTAAAGTTTAGACACTTACCTTAAAGGTGCAGTAATGTTTAGACTCTAAACATTACTGCACCTTTAAGGGGTTTTTAAATAAAATTGCAAAACAGAAATTAAGTCACAAAGTTTTCACGGTGAGATTTTTACAGAATCGACCTACTGGTTTTTATTAAAATCGAAGTATCAGATAGTCCCTAAAATTAGTGCAAGAAACCTCCATGTCAGCCAGTAATTAAAACAAAAACCTTTAATTCTCGTGAATTATTGCAATAATAAAATATCACCGATAAAATTGTAGCGTTTGAAAATATTCAGCTATTAAGTGAGTTGTTTACACTTTAAGTGGTAATTCTACTTGGTAATTACTTTTTAATTGAAGATTGTAAGATTTTAAACGAGAACGCTTTTACTGTTTTTCACTTTGGACTAGAAGAAAACTCTTTGGACTAGAAGAAAACTCTTTGGACTAGAAGAAAACTCTTTGGACTAGAAGAAAACTCTTTGGACTAGAAGAAAACTCTTTAGGTGACTGGTTCTGGTTTCAGTTTGCTATGTTTTTTGGGCCTACATACATCAAAGAAGAAAAAAGGCTGCCTGTATAGTTACACTTAAACCAGACAATTCAATAGTTTATTGGCTATACAATATACATCTAACTTTTATTTATAAAATGATATCCTTAGAAATAACGTGCAATCTTCATCGATGGATAGATGGATATTTGTTCCTCATTCACGCCAGAACGGCTGAATGGCAGATAGGCTACTATTTATCCCGGTAGGTTCCGTGAGATAATTTCCGACATTAACGCGGGCGAAGCCACTGGCAAAAGCTAGTTTATTTATACACCTCAAAGAAGCCGCAGATCTTCAGATCTGAACTATCAATAAATAATTAAAATTTGCAGTCATGGTAGAACCATCCAGTTTAATTGAGTAGAACCCCACAGTTAAGGTTCCCCTGGTTAAAGCTGAACGCGAACCACCCCGAGCCCTGACCATACATACTCCACACATGTAAATCCACACTCTCAGCTGCTCGGTGCGTCTGAAAGGGAGGCAATCACCACTTGCCACCACATTACGAAGCCATAGCCACCATTTTAGGCGTGCGCGCAAATTTAGTGATGTGACAAATGCGGGGCGGGATTGGAGGATCAGGCCGGGACGCGGGACGGGTGCGGGAAGGGCCCATTGCCCGATTTATGGATCCCGGGCTACTTGCGATTCAAGTGGCATACACCGCCTTTATAAAGATATAGGGCGCATTGTACTTAATGTTTTTGCCCGTATTTATGTTAGCCGCTCGAATTGGAATCAGTTTAGAGATTTGCGCGGCTTATTGCCGCTCGCCGCTTTATGTCGGCCGTCGTTATGATACAATGCGGACGTAAGTGGCTCTTGCAGACGTTGTTGCTACACGACGAAATTTGTGTGGATTTATCTGGTTCCTTGAAAATTATGTTAAGTGCTTCTGCTTTATTGCCCTTGGTATTTTAACTTTTTGAATTAAATTAAATAAATATCAGGTGAAAAAAGAAAGTATGTTTTCCAAATAATTAATGTATATAATGAATCATCTTATTAATAGTAGGTTAGCGAGCAGCAGACCGCGCGAGCATCACAATCTTTTTTGCAACAATTCAAATTATTTAAAACAGGATAATTACCATGTTTTTTTTTCATCAGATCTTCGCCAATTTTCTATGAGACTAACTAAAAAAGGAACCATCGAAATCGGATCTCATAAGACGGAGATATCCAGTAGCCCGCTTTTTGCCCTTTTTTGGGGAAAGTATCCTTCCAATCAAAAATCCCCGACGAAAAAAAATCTATAAAGTCGTAAAACCTGTATATCAAGTATTGTCCAGATCGGTTGTAAATACGACCTGTAGAGGAGTAGCAACGAACTGACAGACGAAAGATAATTTTTCCAGACTTGAAGCTACACTTGATGCTACACTTGAAGCTACACTTGAAGCTACACTTGAAGCTACACTTGAAGCTACACTTGAAGCTACACTTCACTCGCTACGCGCGCTCGGTCAATTATTTCCTTAAAACAAAATCACAACGACCTATGTACTTCGTAGTCGTAAATTAAATTACGTGTCTTGAATTCTCAAAAAAAAAACAATTAAAAACACATTAAGCCCCCAAACGCCCGTAATTATCTCCCCTTTCGAAGTCGAATAAACAAAGCTCAATAAACAGACGTAACCAATTCACGGCGCCAACTCGATAAACAATTAAAACCACGCATGACTCAGAACTATTTCCCATTAACAATTAAATTAGGAAATATCCCGGATCACCACATCTCAACATTCTCAACGCGGCTACTACGCGGCTACTACGGTGATGGCGCTCGGTCAGCTGGAAGTTAAGTAAAAGTTCCGGGAAATTACGGAACTGTAGGCTTGAAGAGCTTCCCGCAAATTAATATTAGTTTCAACACATCAGACTGGATGTTTATTAATAAAGTCAAACTAAAAAGCTGTTTCAGATTATTAAAAGTATCGCTATCCTCTAATATTTTAAAATTACATTTGCCTTCTTATTAAAATTTATTCCTATACATAATTGTTTGAAAGTCTAACACATAATAGAATAAATAATAGAAATAAGCAGTACCTTTGTACTCCTAATTTTAAGTATTATGTATCTCTTTGTATTTTTCTGTGTGTACATAAATTGTAAAATAAATAAATAAATAAATAATACACACACACACCTCTTCCCAACCCTTCGGGGAAGCAAGGGGTGATGTGTCTGACACTTATCTCTAGATCTGCGTTTACCTGATTCAGTTATAACCCAACCGTCGAGCTAAACCACAAATACATTAAAACGTTTGCCAGAACAAAGCGTCGTCGCAGCGAGCTCAGTAAGAAGGTGAAACAGCGGAATTATACGAAACATTTCCGTGCGTTGCGACTATAAAACGCGGCAAGTTCCCGCGCTCCGGTCACCGCCATGCATCACTCGTCGTGCACGGAAGAGACATGGCCGGAGGAAACTGACCCTCCCTTTGTGTGGAAAAGTACCATGCGGAGCACGTTTATGTAGTGTACCAAGATTTTTAATGGAGTAGTTTTCCCTATTGAGGTATCAAGTAAGTAGGAAAAAGTTACCTTCAAAGGTAGTCAAATTAAGGCTACAAAGAAAAAAATTTAATGCAGACTTTAAATTTTTATTTGAAAAAAAACAATTTGTTGAATCTCGCAAAAAATGTTAACCATTTCTTTAAGTAAAATATTTGCTTTTGAAATAGGCTAGAGAGTACCTACTAGAGAGATCTAGGGAGAGATAACGAAAAAGTCTTTCATTATATAGCAATGAAAATAATTTAAATGGAAAACAACATGACATCGTCGAGGTAAGTAGTCCAGGCAGCCCCTTAGAACGATGTCCTCGACGTGCAAGTAAATCTAGATAAGTCCAAACAATGAATATATTAAAACGAAACAAATTGCATTTTAAAAAGGCGCATTACACGAAACGTTTCCGTGTGTCGTAGCAATAAAACGGGGCGCGCTTCCCGGGGCCCGGGATCCCGGGGTCGTTCATCACTAGCTGACGAGTGAGGAAAGCCGCTCTTTATTTATAACGCGAGTAAATACTGGTCGACTAACTCGCCTGTCTTCTGCTGTATGTGAAGAGACTTTGTACTTTAATTTATGAAAATAAACAAGAAATAAATCAGGATTATAGCACTTAAAAGCGTTTTACTGAGCGCAATTACTGTGGTGTAGTGGCAACCAGGGATTACTGCAGAGCAAGAAAAAAAAAGATAAAAGGTCGATCTCCTAGGCAAAATGATATTTTTTAAACGACCTACTTTTTAATGGAGCCGTACTATTACCGTAGCAACGAAATCTTTAGTATTTTTATAATAGAGAGATGAAAGATGTCTTCTTAACTCGGACATTATTTTAAAATCGAGGAGAGCTATAACAACCCTAGTTTGGCTCTACTATACATGCATGCAAAATATTTCAGCGAGTTTGAAAAAAGTGCAGTACATAAACAATATCCACGAGTTATGGGCTCCCGTCCCATAAAACTAGCTGAGTGAATTTTAATAGAATTTCCACTCCTTGCAGAAAGGGTTCAGTGATTAATAAACATATTCCACGCGAGCGAACGAGTTAACATGACCAAACTAGAACAAATGTACCGTATTATTGATTAACTCACCATATTTGGGGTATATTAGAGGCTCATAGCGATATAAATAGCGTCCTTAGCTGTTTAATTACTTTGAAATTGATGTGATGTAGGCATCCGTAGGTAAGTGTAGTGAAAATATAGGGTGACTGGTAATTGTGACCGATACTTAAACACATGATAGTACTCATGCTATCAAACAACTTTTACTATCGCACCAAACCTGAAATCGCGAAAAAAAAATCAGCTGCTCCCTACATTTTGACGAGTTATGCGAACATGAATGTATGGGGCAGCTGATTTTTTTTTTTCGCGATTTCAGGTTTGGTCTCATGGTAAAAGTTGTTTGTTATCAGGAGTATAATCATGTGTTTAAGTATCGGTCACTAATTACCAGTCACCCTATAATAGGTTTGACAAGCGGATTTTCAGTTACAAATGGTTGATTATTGGTGCCTCTAAAGCGATTGGAACAAGAATACGCGAAGTTATGACATGTGAAACATTTCTTTGTGTCCTCATTCAAACTAAAAAAGTTTGTGCATTAAAAAAAAAGAAAATATCTATTGCGTTGCGATTCATTGTTTATTTTTCAACGCTATGTCTTGTCATTTTCAAATAAAGGACACTCATTCGTAAAAACATACATTCCACTGTCAAAACACCAACAAATCAAGGAGAAACGGTATCGCATACAATATTTACGACATAATTATACTTTTGACTGACTCTTCAAAAGTGCGTCAGACTCACAGATGTCATTATAGTGCCACAGACTGGCAGAGCTCCAAGACAGGAGTGCTGCTAATCGTGCGTGAGAGAAAGATGGCGCTCTTGCTTGCGTTTATATTGTTTGTGATACCTATAGGTATTATTGATGATTGACGCTTAGAATAGGGGTTGTTCATGGTGAACAAGCAAGGGCTTACCTGTTGGTGAGTGGTCACCGTCCACAGACTATGAAGATATCTGCAATATCTAAGGCATTACAGATGTGACGTCCATGCTAAAGACACAGCTGAAACGTCTCTTATGCCTGTCACTACCCACTTACCTTGGAGATAAAACCTTCCATTGTATCAACCTTTCTGTAGTTTGAATTTCCGAAATGTTGCAAAAGATATTTCGAGTAGAGAATTTTATTTGTCTATCCACTATCTAACCCTTCAAACCGATACACAGCTATTTCTGTTTAGCGACACGACTCCATACAGCGGCAGCAGTTCCCCGGGCGACCTGCCCAACAGTGTCCTACCACTGCTGCTGTTCTCTTGTATACAATCACCACCTCTTGTATACAATCACCACCTCTTGTATACAGCCGACACCAACATAGTTGTGAAAAGGCTAGGCAGATCCTGAAGCGACTGCCTATCTGACCTCCACAACCCAGTAACTAAGTAATACGATACCCCTTGGTAAAACTGGTTGTCAGACTTTCGGGCTTCTGACGACCCGTAACGACTGTCAAAGATCCACGAATGACAGCCGGGACCAACGGCTTAACGTGCTTTCCGAGGCATGGAGGAGTCTCGGTATGTAAATATGGTCACCCATCCACGGACCAACCCGGCAAGCGTGGCTTAACCTGATGGATCGACCCGTGCGCCTGTTATTATTTAGCCACGAGCTCCTCTCTTGTATACGCTGTTCTCTTGTATACGTTTGATGAAATATCGTTTGCTGATATTAAGAGCGTTGTTGCATTTTTCATACGTAAATCGAGAACTTGGGAGATTTTGAAGTGATTTTGGTCACATAATTTATTTTTTTAGCTTCTTTTGACTTCAATCATCGTAATTATCATATATTTTTATTTAAAGTCTATTAAAAAAAACTTGTTCAAATTGAATTATTGACTACGAAAACAGTCGATTTCGAAGGCGCGATTTCCAGATGACGCGCGAAGGCTCAACTTTGAAGTAATCTTACACCAATTATTACTACTAATTAAGAAGGTAAAGTGGTATTCATTCGAAGAGGCATATCCTGAAATTTAAATTGCATTGAGAAAAGTTTGATTTTTAATTCATTAACTTGTATTTTAATCACGTCTAAGATAATCAAAAATCGAGAAATCGACTACAAAAAAACACGTCATTTCTCAGAATCTAAAAGTCATTTGGCAACACAAATCATTTTATACGTAAGAAGAAAGATTGTACTATATATGTGTAAAAAATAAAACATATCTGTCTTCAATCATTTACGAAAATAATTTTTTAAAGTGAGTATAAAATCGGGTGCATCGAACGGCCTAAGTCAGTCGCGCTCTGGCGCTCTTCGACGCAGGACCTACGTCGGTTGACCTCCCGCCGCCGCGCATGCGCCTCGCGTGATATATAGTCAATTGTAGTGCGACTAAATATTTTTGATCCTTTCATTTAAGTAATATTTTAAGAAGCTAACGTGGTAGGCACACTTACTTTAGGAGAATTATGTTACAATTCTTGAATTATGTTGTATTACTTGTAATATTGATATTGTAATTACAATATCAATAATACAATATAATTTGGTCAAAATGTAAATCCAAGATGGTGGCTGCGAAAATTTTTAAATTTTTCGTCATGGGGATCGTTCCCATTGTTCTCGAGGATGCTAAAGCCGATAGTGACGTTAAAATGTAAATCCAAGATGGCGGCTGCGAACATTTTCAAAGTTTTCATCATGGGTATCGTTTTCATGGTTCTTCTGGGTGCTAACGTCGATAGTGTAGTCAAAATGTAAATCCAAGATGGCTACAAGAATTTTGGAGGATGAATATGGAGAAAAAATTTATATCAGATTTTTATTTGAAATCTCTACTGCCACAATCTCTATTGTGGATCCGTGACAAAGGAGACGGAAACCATGTCATATAAACTTGGGCCTGGGCCTGGGTTGTAAAAAAATGAAATTGGTGTCAATTTATAGCTACTATATTATCAAACCATCACTGAACATTTTGCGGATTTTCGCGGTCTGAGTTCCGAGTTAAAAGAGATGTAATAAAAGTGAGGTTACATAACGATCTACATATAGGTACTTAACAGCTGATTTTTGAAGTTCTTCAGCTCGACGACCACGTAAACTCCCACTCACACACTCACTTTGCCACAATTTACGCAACGATCCATGGTGCCAATATGAAATCAGTAGGCTGGTCGTAATATACAAAATAACAAGTTCAAGTCCAACGTTTATGCGGGGTTCTCCGTACCGTGTCCGGTGTGGTAGCAAGGTTCGTACAAGAAGCAAGATCAGAAGTCCGCAGAAAGAAAACAGGGGTCGAGGAAAACATCAATAAAACTATGGGAAATACACTCAAATCGCGACCGCACTAAACGATACGAAACGAGTGAGGCATAGATAAAGGCACTATATAAAGGTGTGTCCAAATATAGAGCGGCATTTGAGCGCGGCTGCCACGCGCGGCTAGCCGCGCTCTGATCGGACAAGGGCCGCGCGCGGCGGTGTTGAGCGTAATATATCTTCTCGTCTCACATCAGTGATGACCTCTGGCACTGAAACGTGCTCGCTCACAACATAATGGGTCTCAATCATAATCAGCCTATAATGTTCCCACTGCTGGGACACAGGGCTCCTCTCGGTGAGAGGGAGTGGGCCGTAATACACCACGAGGACCCAGTGCGGCTTGGTAGATGTCACATGTCTTTGAATTCTTGGTTCTAGGCGGTTTCCTCACGATATTTTCCTTCACTGATTTGAGAGTAGTGGTGATGAAATTATTTACACAAAGTGCCTGCCTGAGTTCGAAACCATGACCTACTCGTATGTCGGGATCGTTACCGTTGGGCCACCATTGCATTGCTCTCTTGGGCCGCATAGTGCAGTCAATCATCCCTTCTAGGATGATTGACTTCACTATCAGCTTCATCCTCGAGAACTATGAAAACGACATCCATGACGAAAAATTTTAAAATTTTCGCAGCCGCCATCTTGGATTTTAATTTTGACTTCACTATTGGCTATAGTCGAAATCGAAAACTTTGAAAACGATACCTATACAAATCCTTATCACTTACCACTGACGTGCGACGTGTGGTCGACTGTATAGTCATTAGGTCGACTGGGCACGTACAATACCTGCCTAGGCTAATAAACATTATAAAACCAACCCCACACAAACGCAGCAGTACTATTATTTATTCTACAGACACACACACACACAGACTTATTACAGAAATCAATAAACTTTTTTACTTTTACTTTTACTTTTACTTTTTTTTTTTTCTGTGGCAGCGGGGTGACCTACCTATTTGAAATTTGAAAACAGTAAACCAAACATTTGCGCATGAGGCGGCTTTATGTATTTATGTATTAGTGTTGGTTCAAATTCAACTGTTTTATGCACTTGATGCGGTTGGTAAACCTATGCCGCAAGAAAAATAAATAATTATAGCTAGCGCGTGGCGTCTTTATCTACATTAAAATAGGGCTTAAATTGAACTGTTTTACACAAAAAAACGATGATTTTGGACAAAAGATGGCTCCGCTGTTAACAAAATTTTATTCTGATTGTGTTCTCCCAGAAATTATAGATCCAAGGAAAAGTCAATCAATCCCCTTAGACAAATGAATAAAATAAATAATAAATAAATATCCTTGGACATTTCACACAACGCCATCTAGTCCCAAGCTAAGCAACCTAATGCTTGTGTTATGGTAACGAGATGGCTGATAAACTTCTTACAAACATTTTTTTTTGTAAATACATACATATTATAGATAGAAAAACACCCAGACTCGGAAACAAATAAGTACTTGTAGGTCGTACAAATATTTGTTCCGTGCGGGAATCGAACCCACAACATGCTGCGCAGCAGTCAATTGCTCAGCCACTGCGCCAACCGTGTCGTCAAATACAAATACTTTTATAAAACTTCAATTACTTATAAGTATACAAATACTTAAGCAAATAAGTAAAATGAGTTTATTTTTTTTAAGTACCTACATAATATTATTTTCTTCATCCATATTTGTATAAATTTAATTAAAATACACTAATAATGTATTGTGGACAGTCTTTTTATTTTCTCCGTAAACCTCTAGCTTTTACTTCAAAAAAATATAGGTACGCCATAGCTACGATCAAGATCGTTTAGTCGTCGCAGCATCGCAACTGTGTGCCGTACATGAGGAAAAACGCACACACGCGCACTCGCTACGCGGCGTCGAGCGTCAGATGTTTAAAATCCGAGCGCGAAAATATGCGACCACAGTCTTAAAAGGCTATTATTAATGTTTCAACTGTTAACGCAGGATCATCTGTTTTCGCAACCATTCCTTTGATAAGAATATCTTTCCAAAAAATCTTTTCTGGCTGGTTTATCATTTCATTGTGAGTCGAGCTATCTAGTGAATCCTTCCGAAACGACAACACTGTGAAGGTTCACTTTCACCTCAAATTAGTTTTTCGGAGAAAGAAAGTATCAAACATTTGATATAGTGATATCGAGTTTTTCTCTTCGAGATTTATTCTCGGAAACAGCCCGCTTCGAAATACGCAGTACAAAGAAACATACTCGATTCCTCATAACACCGAAAACCATCATTGGCAAGCCAGAAGTTCACAAAAAACCCATTTGCCTCATTCTTCGGGAAATGAAGAATGTTTCATAGTCATTCACACAGTCAATTATTTCAATTTATGGAAAAGTTGCCGTAGAACGAAGACTTCTTAGTAATAAACAGTCTATTATAGAAGTTATTCAACCTTTTATTATCAGCAAAACGATTAATTTCTCAACAAAGAAAGCAATCCGGTTCTCCTACGTATTCTGTAAGGTCAACCACTGAAGCCGAAATACTTAGGAGCCCAAAATAATGTAGTTCAACGCACTGGTCTGTTTGACAAGCTGTTGGCAACATTAGCAACGTGCTGGGACCGTCACGCCGCCAAAGAGGGAGGCAGGCCAAGTACAGCGCCACTTGGCACGCCAGAGTGACTCATAAGCAGTTATAATAATATGAGGAAATTGCGAATTTTGAATTTGAGTCAGTTTAAATATTTGCTGGCTAATTTGTGCGTTCCTTTAAATGATTTTAGTGACAATGAATAATGATAAACATTCAAAGATACTATTTTCTTGTATTCATGATCTAGCTGGTACACTCCACGAAGTACCATGATCTCAACCTCAGTTAACATGACAAGGTAATACTGCGGGTATTACCTTGTCATTTAACTGAGGTTGAGATCAAATACTGCATGTCCGCGGATTTGACGAGAAACGTCTCCCAAGTTATGATGTCGGCAAGCCCTCGGAGCAGTCAGCAGTTACCTCAACTGATAGATTACGAGTGATTGTATGCAAGAAGTGAGCTTACTTGAGCACGTAGCTAGTGTGTAGGTTCTGTTTGGTATTTACCAAAGTTTCCCACGAACAGCACGCTTAGCATGACCGCCATAGAAACAGGTTTTGTCGTTTTGTTTAGAGGCATGAGGAACAGGGTGTAAAGTTCACTCATCCTCCATAGAAAAGGGAGGATCCTCCGACCAGACGGGTGTTGTGTCTGGTGGGCTACTGCCCGACGGTTGATGTCGGGTCGTTGTATATATGCTAGTCGCGTTGTAAACTCTAATTGCGCGATGCAGGATTGCGTGACGTCATGTCATTGATGCGTAGTTCATATGTGAACGATGTAGATGCCGCCACATCACTCCCCTTCGGAGACCGGAGGTCGATAGTGGGCTGAGTCGTGTATCTTGCGATGCTTGCCAGTGCCCGTTGTGGTTCCAGTGAGTCGGAACCGGGTGCCGCATAGTTCACGGTGAGTCGGAACTGTCTGCGGTGATACCCCAGTGAGTCGGGGTGGCGTTGCGTTATGCTCCAGTGAGTCGGAGTGTGCAGCGCTGGGTTAAGGCTGAAGGTGATGACCAGGAATGCGCGTCCGCTGCATGCTGGTGGTCAGGATACCCGTTGAAGCCGTGGATGCTGGCTGGCTGTGTGACTCGCCGCTCGAAAGCTTGAGGAAGTGAAGCTGATGACGTCACGCCGAAGGAGTTGCACGAAGGCTGCGCTGACGGTCACGTCAGGGTCACCAGTTTAGAGGCATGAGGAACAGGGTGTAAAGTTCACTCATCCTCTATTGAAAAGGGAGGATCCTCCGACCAGACGAGTGTTGTGTCTGGTGGGCCACTGCCCAACGGTTGATGTCGGGTCGTTGTATATATGCTAGTCGCGTGGTAAACTCTAATTGCGCGATGCAGGATTGCGTGACGTCATGTCATTGATGCGTAGTTCGTATGTGGCGATGTAGATGCCGCCACAGAAGAATAGACAAAATGGAACATAGCAGAAATATTTGTACGCATTCTACGCGTCTAAGCATGGCAATGTGTAGTTTTGTCTATTCTTCTGTCGAAAAACGTCGTCATACTACGCGTGCTGTTCATGAAACATACCTTCGTAAGGCTGGCCCGAAAATTCTATCAGAAACAGTGAGTTTGAAAATAAAAATAAAGTTAACATTTATAAGAACATTCGTTAACCACACATTTTTCATCTCACACCACGTTACCCACAAACAATACTTGTATCTTGCACACGCAGGAGCAGAAAAATCACAACGTTTACCAAAAAGTGAAGCACACGAGGACAGTGCGGGGACCAGCCGCCTGCCGGGGATTCTCAGAATTGCCTTGGTGACGTCGCGGGAAAAATTGTATTTGCTTCGTAATTCCCGGACGCTTGTTAACAGACTTTTTTGTGATCGTTTCAAAGAAGGACGGTCAAATCGTACCTGACTACGAGGCGGTGGTGTACAGATATGCCATATATATGTAAAAATCTAGTATTTTTTAAGGTCTTAAAAAACATAAGAAATAGATATTTAAGTCGCCAGAAAAAAAAGCACAAACACATTTTTTTTTAATAGCATAATTTGCAAATAATTTAGAATAACATGTTCAGAACGCACCTTTGACGATTCATTTTGCTTAAGAAATGATTTAGTACTCAAAGATTATAATTATTCACGTTATTAGATGTAATTCAATTCTATATACTTGTGTATCAAACCAACTAGTGCTGTTTTTATTATGTATTGGATTCTTGTCATAAAAATAATTATGTGGGTTCATAGTAAGTATCAGCATTTTGTTCAATTGTGTACAACGGAACGTCATAATATGTCATCGACGCGCGCCATGGATTGACAGTGTCAATACTGTCAATTACAACGGGTGTCAATTTGACACTAATATACTGTAGTGTGTAGTCTTTGCACCCGGCGATCTCGCATTGTTGTTGTGTTGTTGTTGTTAGTGTGAATATTGTGATAAGTACTTGTTTTGGATTTCCTTCTGTTGTTTGACCTTGGCATTGTTTTACAGACTGATAACTAGGTACCGCTTGTGACGATTATTCTGTGCTTTTGATTTCCGGACACCGATAACCTCAAAAGTATTTTTTGCATTATTGAAATATCTTGGCTATTTAGATATTATTTTCGAAAGGGATGGTGTTTACTACATAAAACAATCAAATCTCACTATAATTTGCTTCTGTACACTGAAAATAAAACTCAGGTCCAGCTTCTATAGAAATATGACCGATGTTCTTTCGCTTCGTGGGGAGATGTGCGCTAACGAACCCACCTTTGTGTATCATTACTAACGGCAATTATGCGCAATGGACGGATGGATTATTAAAATGTTTGTACCGATAGAGAAATGTGATTCTTGCTTCATGATTGTTGTTGTTAAAAATTGATTGTGTAGGTATGTTACCTACATTTTATTTTAGCTACACCCAGTTTGTATGTTTTTGTTAGCAATGTTCTGTTTTGCTGTATAAAAATATTTAAATAAACCTTAAGGTAGGCAGGCAGGTACCATACGTACAAAGGTGTCGCCCTAGATCCTTTTACTACATTTCTATCCAGGCCCGCACACCTAAAAATAACTACAACCTAATTTCCATCCAACATTCATGTAGGACTAACAACTTATTTATATATTTTCATCGTGTTGTGTCCCTTTTTACCAATTTTCGGGAATATAAGCCAATAAAATTTTATAGTTATGTAACAGTAAAATTTTCATCAAAGGCTTTCGGAAAGCGGTCGTTACAAATGTTAATGTGGTTGGAAACAATTGTTTTAACTGAGGGAAATATGATAAATAAAGGAAGAAAGGTGGGTCAGACTGTATCCAACTTCTGGCTCCCACTAGATGAGAAACACGCACACATACACACATACGTTAGTGACAACGGCAATAAATAAATAGCTACCAATTATAATCGAAGCAATTATAACTCAAAGACTGCATCGAACTGGCGTGAATATTATAAAGCCGAAAGTTTGTGAGTGTGTGTGTGTGTATGTGTTTGTATGTTTGTTACTTCTTCACGCTCAAACGGCTGGACCGATTTGGATGAAATTGGGTATGTAGATAGCTTATACCCTGGATTAACAAATAGGCTACTTTTTACCCCGATCTACGCGCGAAACCGCGTGGCGCAGCTATAAATGCAATACACAGTAACACATTATGGGTTGGCCTTTGAAGAATATTTTGTTCTTTCTCTTATCAAGGAGCGTTTTGTGCCGTGTAAGCCTTCTTAAAGAATCTATAATGTGTCGGCACTCGGGCTAATTGCCGCGCCGATTGTGTCACACGGTACGTGCGTCCGTGACACTAAATGAGCACTTTAAACGAAACAACTTTTAGGGGGAGTGTTTCAGGTAGAGGGGGATTTTAATACATTGATTTTTAATGTTCAGAATCAGTAATAATACTGAGAAAAGTGCCCGGAGCAATATAAGTACGCCACGCCTTGATTCCTCGAAGGGCTAATCAGAGGTGTACCTGTACTCCCACATGTCCCACATGGCGCCAGTTGTCAGGGGCGAGCCTGTAGCCATCAACCTGGCTCAAATTCAGACTCCGGGCTGCTACTCAGAAATTTCAGATACAAAAACCCAATATAAATATAATAATGTTCCTTTTTTCGCGTAGAACAGAAGCAAAATGACGAACTTCAATACAAACATTACAAATTATCATTCCATACAAATTACTGAAAATTTATCTCTTTAAGGAATGAATTTTCAATAATTCTTCCTTATTGCTCACCTAATAATGAAGCAACTTTAATGCAACAACTCATGTTCCTAGAGCCCGTGGTTTCGGCAGTGTGTTGTCTGTCAGTCAGTCAGTAAGTAAATTAATAAAACATTTAAGATTTTTGTGGACTAGACAGGTACAGTGGGCTGCATCAATTGGGTACCCCAGTTGTTTTTAAATTTCAATACAACTGGGGTACCCAATTGATGCAGCCCACTATACCTACCAACTCTATGATAAGTTTAACTAAGTAAACACAGTTTTAAAAAAAAAGTGTTTACACTTAGATAAATATTTTACTTTTATCCCTAAAAAAATTATGCATTACGATTACGAAGTCACCTACTATATAGTACTGTACTAGAAATTTTAATGTTATAATCAAACCAATAATTTAGTTCACTTAAAAACGGTCCAACGTAGAGAAAAGATAGAGTATTTCTTTTACCAAGTGAATTAATTGGTAGCAAGCTAACAAAATAACATTTATGTGGTGGATGTGCAGCGCAGCACGCTGCGCACGGCGACTTTATTCCGAATACAACTGTTTGCTCTGTAAACTGCATTTAATAAATTTGTAAAGAACGTTGTATGTTTAGAAATTATGAATGCTCTGGTTAATATACCGTATCATATATTTAGTTGGGACAATTTATTTATTCACAAAAATTACTTTGTCACAGTCTACTAAATAATGAAAATATGCGCCTGCCTTAGTACAACTAACACCACGCCTGCAGTCCTCGGAGGGTTATGCAGAGGTGTAGCTATAGTACCACATTTCGCCGTATCATTTGACATTAAAGAAAAGAAGGAAGAAAATAATTTCAGTTACGCCTTTTTACATATTATACAACGACATGAATATTTACTTTCTAAAGTATTATATTATTTTTAATTATTTTGAATTTGAAGACTACGCGAGGATCATTGTTTTTTTTTTATTTGATCCTTTTCTCAGTGTTAGTCTATTATGCGGCCTACCCAAATGTCTTTTCTTTGGTATTGTTCGTCGAGCGTTGAGCTCCTTAAGTTTTGAGTTGAGCTGCACGATTACTGACAAATGCGTGCACTGACTGGACAGGTCCACTCAATCTGTGTGGTTCTTTCCTCAAAAGAACATTTCAGACAGCAATCTACATGGTCTTTCCAAGATTATGTCTGAACTTTAAGTTCCCTTGGGATATTTTCACGACATCCACGCGGGAAAAGCGCCGGGAAAAAGCTAGTCATTTAATAAAACAACATAGCGTACCCTTGAAACGGAGCACAGTAAGATGCTGACTGACAGGAGTGCGTCGATATACATCCCTGGTGGACGAAGTGTTATTCAGTGGGTTCTAACTTCTGCTTAGGCCGTACCCGTACGTTACCGCTGCACCGAAATGTAACCCTTTAACACTTTTAACAGTACACACCTTAACATAAACCATCATAAACAGCCCAAAAAAATTCCAGTCTACCAATAAATCCGGCAGATCCGTGGACAAATATAGGTTAACGATGATTCTGGGGTTAGGCCACGGTCTGACCGGCGCCCGTCGATAATGCGCCCATTAGAAGGTGACGAATGTGTGTACCGAGCCGTTTGCCGTACTCACCCCAAATAAACGAGACGCGTTAAAAATAATGCCGTGTATAGACCCCACTTTATACTTTGGCGTAAGGGAGGAACGAATACAGGACTGTTTTATGTAAAGGTAAATATACGTACGTACATATTTATACAAGTGGCTAAGGCTCAACTGGTAGGATGATACACTGGTAATTAATTTCAATATGTAAGGAAAACGCTGTTTTGTAAAAACTAACAATCCAGTATTTTCAGTATTGTCTGAATTCATAATAAAAGTAGAGTTTTGATGAAGTGAATTTGATATAGTATTTACAGAGAATGGCAACATTTTAAAATGGATTTTTGTTCGCTATAGTTTCATAAAAGTGTACCTACCAAAAACATCAAAAACTAATTTTAACATTTTCGCCGGAGTTTCTGAAAAACTAGTGCATATTCTATACCTGTACAGTACATTGAAAGACCTTTCAATTCCCTAATTTTATTTTATTTGAACACAGCCCAAATTATTCAAGAACCCATTTAGAGTAAAGCAACAAGGCCCACGCTGGTCCCAACTACATAACATTTAGAGTAAAGCAACAAGGCCCACGCTGGTCCCAACTACATAACATTTAGAGTAAAGCAACAAGGCCCACGCTGGTCCCAACTACATAACATTTAGAGTAAAGCAACAAGGCCCACGCTGGTCCCAACTACGTAACATTTAGAGTAAAGCAACAAGGCCCACGCTGGTCCCAACTACGTAACATTTAGAGTAAAGCAACAAGGCCCACGCTGGTCCCAACTACATAACATTTAGAGTAAAGCAACAAGGCCCACGCTGGTCCCAACTACATAACATTTAGAGTAAAGCAACAAGGCCCACGCTGGTCCCAACTACATAACATTTAGAGTAAAGCAACAAGGCCCACGCTGGTCCCAACTACATAACATTTAGAGTAAAGCAACAAGGCCCACGCTGGTCCCAACTACATAACATTTAGAGTAAAGCAACAAGGCCCACGCTGGTCCCAACTACATAACATTTAGAGTAAAGCAACAAGGCCCACGCTGGTCCCAACTACATAACATTTAGAGTAAAGCAACAAGGCCCACGCTGGTCCCAACTACATAACATTTAGAGTAAAGCAACAAGGCCCACGCTGGTCCCAACTACGTAACATTTTGGACACTCAATAAATCTTTATACTAACCCTTTTCGTGTACAAGAAAGCATATTTTTCCAAGTCTAAGTCTTCCAAGTTGGCCGCTAAGTTATTTTTATGATTGCCGCGATGTTTACGTGCCGGTGCATGGAGCGGGTGGCGCCGGGTGATAAGCTTATACTGCCGGTGCATGGAGCGGGTGGCACCGGGTGATAAGCTTAGACCGCCGGCGAGGCGTTGCGTCACACATTTTATTTTCCTAATGTTTCAGGTTACTTTATGTGCTTTACTGTCGGGTTTTGATGGACTTGTGGCGGCATCTACATCGCCACATATGAACTACGCATCAATGACATGACGTCACGCAAACCTGCATCGCGCAATTAGAGTTTACCACGCGATTAGCATATATACAACGTCCCGACATCAACCGTCGGGCAGTGGCCCACCAGACACAACACCCGTCTGGTCGGAGGATCCTCCCTTTTCAACAGAGGATGAGTGAACTTTACACCCTGTTTCTCATGCCTCTAAATTGGTGACCCCGACGTGATCGTCAGCGCAGCCTTCGTGCAACTACATCAGCGTGACGTCATCAGCATCACTTCCTCAAGCTTTCGAGCGGCGAGTCACACAGCCAGCCAGCATCCACGGCTTCAACGGGTATCCTGACCACCAGCATGCAGCGGACGCGCATTCCTGGTCATCACCTTCAGCCTCAACCTCAACCCAGCGCTGTACACTCCGACTCACTGGAGCATAAACGCAGCGCCACCCCGACTCACTGGGGTATCACCGCAGACAGTTCCGACTCACCGTGAACTATGCGGCACCCGGTTCCGACTCACTGGAACCACAACTGGCACTGGCAAGCATCGCAAGATACACGACTCAGCCCACTATCCACCTCCGGTCTCCGGAGGGGAGTGATGTGGCGGCATCTACATCGCCACATATGAACTACGCATCAATGACATGACGTCACGCAAGCCTGCATCGCGCAATTAGAGTTTACCACGCGATTAGCATATATACAACGTCCCGACATCAACCGTCGGGCAGTAGCCCACCAGACACAACACCCGTCTGGTCGGAGGATCCTCCCTTTTCAACAGAGGATGAGTGAACTTTACACCCTGTTCCAAAGTTGGGTTTATCATGATGTTTTCATAATAATTTTATGTAATATCGAGAGAGAGGTTTACGAACCAACTTTTTAAGTTGCAGGCTGTGCGAAAACCGTCTAATGGTAGATAACCTATAAACTTTTGAATATTCGATCCAGGCGTAGTGTAATACGAATTGATCAGAATCTCCCGCCATATCTTTCGCGCGATAAACAGACGCAATCGGCAGCCATTGTGTTGCGCGGTCCGCGCATCCAATGAGTTTCGTTTACATAAACTAGTCATGCATGCAGCTTGCAACAGCGCTCTTCTATTAACGCAACTGTCGGAAAATCTTATATTCAAGTATTCAAGGTCCTTTTCAAATGGGGTGACGGTTTAAATCTGCATTAATCTTGCAGAATGGGGATAAAAATGGGTTTCTCAAAATACATTATTGCACCCATCTCTATTGTTTTCTCGGAAGGGGTTAGTTTATTATGTACTTTTAGTCTTCGACATGATATGACCGGAAACGAGGCTGCTCTTACATTGACTTACCTTAAATCCTGAGTTGAGCTACACGATTGTTGACAAATGCTTGCACTGACTGGACAGGTCCACTCAAATTTGTATGGTTCTTTCCTCAAAAGACCATTTCGGACATAGATCTACATGGTCCTCACATGATCTGACCAAGATTATGTCTCGACTTTAAAGGAGACTTTGACCCCCGAGATTGTTTCGCCATTTTCTTCTCAGGGTAGTCAGATAGGAAATGTCGACTTCATCTAGCTTATTATTTAAATATTTTTTTATGACGTGTAAAAGTGATTCCGATATCCTATTTACAGAATAAACAATTTCATTTCATTTCACTACTCTTTATAAGTTAAAGATGAGTAATAGTTATTTATGCAACTGACGCATAATACGGGGTATTAAAACACGAATGTGGGTTTATCACACTCGGCTTCGCCTCGTGTGATAATAGTATCACATGAGTGTTTTAATACCTAATTATGTACAGTTGCATACAAGACTTTATCTACATCCCTGTTATGAATCCTCTAAAAAAGGTTCTGAAACAGTTTTTGCAATACTAATACTCGTATCGAACATGGCGGCCGGCGTCATAGTATACGACGTGAATTCGAATAAGTTCTTTTTTTAAATTACGGCGCTGTTGTAGTGAAACGCGCGTGCATTACAATGTTCTTTTTTTGAAAACGAGTTGCATTATGAAATTCAGTACAACATTAAAGCACCCGTTTGGATGCTATTATGGTTACCATGGTTACTATGACACTGGCTGTTTTAATGTTGGCAATAAGCTAACTGTGTCAGGAACTTTTATAAAGGATTTATAGCACGGGTGTAGATAAATAAATAAATAGACATTGTACAGACGTCATTAATTTGCACGTATATAGGACAATGTTCAGCCGCTAAACATTGGGAGGCACCAGGCTCGCAGAATTCATCAAGAGCTTGTGTACACCATTCAGTAGATACATCTCATTCACTCCGCCATCACATTTACCGCTATAGAAATAAAATTTTGCAAGTGCGCGAAAGGCGAGGCCGTCGAATTTACCTTTTATTTTACCGCCCTTTACTTTTTATTGAGCATGTCGTTTTTATACGGAGCCGCGTATTTGCGTACGTCCGATACGAGTACTGTTAAACGTACTGCTACTAGAATTGCTCTCGTTGAATATTTGCAAAATATTGTATGCGTGTTTACTCTGGACTGTGTTTTTTTTTATGCTACATTTGTTCTGAAAGGCAATTATTGGGAGTTGGTATTGGTTGGCTGTCATTTCTTATTGTTGTGGCGTTTCATACTATTAAGTAGGTGTTTTCAGTTGATACAAATTTTATAATTGACGTGTGATTTCCCCAAAATGTTAAGTTACTATGATAATATTTTCAGGAAATTACACACTTAAATAAATAATAATTATAACGTAGTCTAAAATGTGCTGTGCACAGTAAAACCTCATCATACTTTACCACTAAAGCCTTAAAAACTGTAGCCGAAGAAATATTAAAGTTATTTACGAACCTCCCCGCGCCGCGCCTCAAGAACTTGGCAAAGATACATAACCTTTTTACGCCTCCGCAAAATTAATGTTTGCACACAAAAAAAACACATGTAATAAAATTTATGATGATAAAAATACAGCATGGTAAACCTAATTTAATTCTTAATGAATAAACATCAGTGTGGCGGAAGTCGCCGGCTTTGAGTGGAACAACTTCTGGTGAAGCTCGCTGGAAGCCGCACGAAGCCTTTGAGCTGCGCCACCTAGCGGCAGAAGTCGCAACTTTCTGGGTAATTAGGTAACTATGTATGTGACTAACTCGTTACAAGTTACGTTTTAGTAGTTGGATGTTTAACGACGTGAGGTCGCTGACCTCCTTATTCCTTGCTAACATTGTCACTAAGATTGGTCGGATAAACGCACATTACCGCGCTGATGTTCATGCGTGTTTACATGTAGTTTCCGGGAAATAGATGGACAGTTCCTTCCCGCTCTTATCAGAAAAAAATGCGAAGTAATCACGACAAGAGGATGGGCGCCAGTAGCGTCCTCGTATCCCCTGATAACCAAAAACATTGTTTTGGTGGAAGGACTCGATAACATCAAAGTATCGGTTCACCATCACCAACATTCAGAGAAGGAAGACTAAATCTTTGACGCCACATTGAAAATAATAACATAATATCTCCAACATCCTTAAAGGATCTAAGGAGCGAGCCCCTCCACCGTGCTTTATACCCTAAGACCAGGCATAAGTACTGCGTATTAAGCGTAGTCACACGGCTTAGGGGCTCGCGGGGCGAATGCAAATGAGCTGCATGTATTGTCTACCTTATGGTTCGCTCTCGACCGCTCGTTAAAAGTTTGTTATACCGACGTACTTGTTTATGGTGTATAAATACAGATGGTTATTAAAACGTGTATTTTGTTCGTGCTTTGTAATAAATTATGGCGACGCTGGTGATCTGTGTATATAGCTTACTCAGATATAGGAAAGAGCTCCAGATTCTATTTGCGGAACGGCATAACATCCTTGTTATTCTAAATGCGAAAGTGTGTTTGGTCTACTTTTACGCAGCAACGGATCGACGTAACCTTTGCACTGAGACCGTTTATGATCGGAAAGTGTCAATAAACAATAATCAATCTGCCTAGGCTTTTCCTAACTACGTTGGGGTCGGCTTCCAGTCTAACCGGATGCAGCTGAATACCAATATTTTACATGGAGCGACTGCCTATCTGACCTCCACAACCCAGTAACTGGGCAATACGATACCCCTTGGTAAGACTGGTTGTCAGACTTTCGTGCTTCTGACGACCCGTAACGACTGTCAAAGATCCACAAATGACAGCCGGGACCAACGGCTTAACGTGCTTTCCGAGGCACAGAGGAGTCTCGATATGTAAAGATGGTCACCCCTCCACGGACCAACCCCGGCAAGCGTAGCTTAACCTGATGGATCGACCCGTGCGGCTGTATGACTTAGCCACGAGCTCCTCCTCCGAAGAGAGTGTCCATAATATGCTACTAATTTTATCGCGGAAAATTCCTGTGGGAAAGACGGCGCGGCGGGAACGAAGCCGCGGATAAAAGCCAGTCACGAATATTGCAAGCAATCACATAATGCACAGTCAGTCTCATGAATTTTCATGGACTCTCATAAATCTGCCCAAACCGGCTACACATGTCCTTGCGTCGATCATCTTATTCATTTATCCTGCAGGCTTTTACGGAAACCAGTGGTAGAGCAGAGATATCAGGAAGTAAATCTATGAGATTGGTTGGATGGTGGTCGATAAGAGTGTAAATGCTTAGTAGCTCTCTGGGTAACGTTCGTGATCTTGGTTTTGGCGCGCAGTTTTGTGTTCCATTTTTTTTTTAAATTGGTGGTACATTAGTGGTATGCAAAGAAGAACTGGATGTGGTGTCTTTCGGAAGAATTCGAAGCGGCGTTTACATTGTTTTCAGAATACAGATGTTTGTAGAAATTTGAGCAAAATCTTAGGACTTGATCGCTCTCGCAGCGATGATCGTCCTTTTGGTGATGTGATGCCTCTCTTGGCGATTTATAGATTAACCTTTCAACTCTCCTTTGTTCCTAGCAACATCTGAACCTTTCACAATTAGAAATACAATACATTCGATTCAAATAATTCTAAGAAATGACAGGTATTCTCAGGAATGTTTTGACTACTGAAATAATATCTTTTGATCACTTTCGGTTGACATGTACGGATTTCGAGGATAATGTCTGGAAGAAATTCTAAGTAACTTCCTTTGTTTATCACACGACGGGGAGGAATTCCAGGAATATCTACCTATGTGTACTATTTGTATTATTATCAGATTTACATCATCTCTTTTCTAAATACTTAAGATCAAAGGATATAGCATTGTTTATCAATCAATTCCTTCTTCTCGTTTCAACCAAACTAAAGCCACAGATCAAATATTTCTGACTAGCTCTTGCCAGGCGGTTTCGCCCGCGTGGATGTCGGAAAATATCCCACGGAAACGTACTACCGGGAATTCCTTCCTTATTCCTTGTCTACATTATAAAGTGAACCTTTGTGCAAAACTTCAGCTTTCTAGGTCCAAGGGTTTGGGCTGGGCGTTGATGAGTCAGTCGATCAATTTTATGATTGTATTAGTACTAGTACCTATTGATTGACCGATAACTTGTATGTGTGGTGAAAACTGTAAGTATAAGTTGGTTGTTTTTAAATAAATAAATAAAATCAGTCAGGACTTCTCTTTTTATTTATATAAGTAGATAGAAGATAGATAGCTCATTAATAAGATACGCCTCGAAAGACCAATAAGGCTTTGTGACGTGAAAATACATGACGTCATTTCGAAAACTGATTTAAAACACGCTAGCATGGCAAATACGTACGTCAGTAGCGTCATAAGGAAAGTTTTGTCGTAGAACTGTCAAAGTGCAGATGCTAGTCTTACGACATGGCTGTTCGATAACATGGCTGGTTTTATGAGAGCCGTTAGATACCGAGTTTGTTACGACATACTACAATAACACTGCACTTTTATATCCTGGGACCTTGACACGTTTTGTGGGTAGTCAAATAAAAATATATGTCGCTTACTTTTATGATCATTTTTCTATTTTGGCACCAACGAAACGTATAGTGAAAGGAAATGGTGCTATAGTGAGCAGTTATAATGTTTAAGTGTAGTATAGTACATAATAGGCCTATACAAGAGACTTGTTCGTCCTGGTTCTTGGTCCTCTCATAGGTATACATATAAAATGAGACGTATTTTAATAGCAACAAAAGAAATATATTTTAGAGGCATGAGGAACAGGGTGTAAAGTTCACTCATCCTCCATAGAAAAGGGAGGATCCTCCGACCAGACGGGTGTTGTGTCTGGTGGGCCACTGCCCGACGGTTGATGTCGGGTCGTTGTATATATGCTAATCGCGTGGTAAACTCTAATTGCGCGATGCAGGTTTGCGTGACGTCATGTCTTTGATGCGTAGTTCACATGTGGCGATGTAGATGCCGCCACATCACTCCCCTCCGGAGACCGGAGGTCGATAGTGGGCTGAGTCGTGTATCTTGCGATGCTTGCCAGTGCCAGTTGTGGTTCCAGTGAGTCGGAACCGGGTGCCGCATAGTTCACGGTGAGTCGGAACTGTCTGCGGTGATACCCCAGTGAGTCGGGGTGGCGCTGCGTTATGCTCCAGTGAGTCGGAGTGTACAGCGCTGGGTTGAGGCTGAAGGTGATGACCAGGAATGCGCGTCCGCTGCATGCTGGTGGTCAGGATACCTGTTGAAGCCGTGGATGCTGGCTGGCTGTGTGACTCGCCGCTCGAAAGCTTGTGGAAGTGATGCTGATGACGTCACGCTGAAGGAGTCGCACGAAGGCTGCGCTGACGTTCATGCTCGGGGTCACCAGTTTAGAGGCATGAGGAACAGGGTGTAAAGTTCACTCATCCTCTATTGAAAAGGGAGGATCCTCCGACCAGACGGGTGTTGTGTCTGGTGGGCCACTGCCCGACGGTTGATGTCGGGTCGTTGTATATATGCTAATCGCGTGGTAAACTCTAATTGCGCGATGCAGGTTTGCGTGACGTCATGTCTTTGATGCGTAGTTCACATGTGGCGATGTATATGCCGCCACAATATTTACGTACTTATTCTATTTTGGGCAACGAAACAAAAGTTAAATCTAAAATGAAGACAATAAAATAAACTTGATAACAAAAGTACTTTAAGGTTAATAAGAAGAAAATTGGCTTAAACATGAAAGAAATCCCGAATATAACTCGCTTGTTAGTCTCTCTGGAAAATTGATTGGTAACGTAAATTGGTATGCTTATAACAAAAATGAGACCTATTGAAGGGAACACTTGGAACAGTTGGAACTTACGAGATGTATGGACTGTATTGAAGGGAACCACTTGGAACTCACGAGACGTATGGACTGGCTCCTCAGTTCCTCACTCGTCTTTCACAAAGGATATAACCATGACCTTGTCTTTTCATTGGCATTTTATGGTTGCTTTTATATATAAACAAAAGGATGTGGCTGGTTTTTCTTTGATCTAAAGAAAAACAGGACAATACGAAAAAGATGTATTATCCTGTTTTTCTTTAAATAAAAGAAAGTTTAGTTCAAGATAAAAGGATTGACGTTAAGCTTAAACTAAAAACAGGTTTGCCATAAAAAGATAAAACTGAATTATGACAAAGTAATTATGAGAAAAGTTTATAGTAATTGGCTACACCCTGAATCCCTAGAAATAGAAAACCAGTCAACAAGTAAACAGATACAATAATTATATATTCTGTACATAGAAGGTCGCGCTTAATAGTCGGGATAATACGGGCAGAGATAATAAGCGGGCTTATTTATGGCAGACCCTAATACCGTCATTTGAATATTTTGGATACCTTCTGTTGTTTGTATTGTCACATCAGTGGCTGATAATATGTGGACTTCAGGTTTTGAAGATAATTGAAATGTTTTGATTAAATTCTTATTCTTTCAAAATTTCTATAACAGGTACTATCTTTTGCTCGCAACTTTGCCCGCGTGTAGGTTAGAAATTATCAAGGTCATGGTCTACCTGTGTGCCTTTCATCCAAATCCGTTCAGTCGTTAAGTCATGTAAAGATAACAAATAGACAGACAGAATTACTTTTGTATTTATAACATTACTAGACCGCACCCGCGCGGCTTCGCTCACGTGGAGGTCGGAAATTATCAAGGTCATGGTCTACCTGTATGCCTTTCATCCAAATCCGTTCAGTCGTTAAGGCATGTAAAGATAGTCAGACAGAGTTACTTTTGCATTTATAATATTACTAGCCCGCACCCGCGCGGCGTCGCTCACGTGGAGGTCGGAAATGATCAAGGTCATGGTCTACCTGTGTGCCTTTCATCCAAATCCGTTCAGTCGTTAAGTCATGTAAAGATAACAAATAGACAGACAGAGTTACTTTTGTATTTATAATATTACTAGACCGCACCCGCGCGGCTTCGCTCACGTGGAGGTCGGAAATTATCAAGGTCATGGTCTACCTGTGTGCCTTTCATCCAAATCCGTTCAGTCGTTAAGGCATGTAAAGATAGTCAGACAGAGTTACTTTTGCATTTATAATATTACTAGGCCGCACCCGCGCAGCTTCGCTCACGTGGAGGTCGTAAATTATCAAGGTCATGGTCTACCTGTGTGCCTGTCATCCAAATCCGTTCAGTCGTTAAGGCATGTAAAGATAGTCAGACAGAGTTATCCCACGGGAACGTATAACAGGGATAAAAGTATGCCACCGGTGTCGCGGGTTGTTCGAAAGAGATACCGTGGCCCTGGCATAGGCAAGGTGAAGGAACACGGGTGGGTTTTAGTCAGTAAAAGTCTGACACGCCCTCCCGCTCCACCCAGAGCGGGAGAAGTCATTTGATGATTTCCCATCCACAAGAAAAAGGGATAAAAGTATCCTATGTTCTATGACCTGGATCATGGTCTAACCATGCGCTATACATCCAAATCCGTTAAGCCGTTTCAGCGTGAAAGCGTAATAAACAAGCAAACGAACTCACTTTCGCGTTTATAATTTACTAGCTGCAACCCGCGGTTTTACCCGCGTAGACCGAGCTAAAAAGTAGCCTATGTGTAAATCCAGGGTGTCAGCTACCTCCATACCAAATTTTATCAAAATTGGTCCAGCCGTTTGAACGTGGAGGTAACTCACAAACTTTCGCCTTTATAATATTAGTGTGACTAGCAGTTCCCGCGCGTTTTCGACCGCGTGGATGTTGGAAATTATCCCACGGGAACAAAAATCCTTCCTTATTGCTTGTCTACATTATAAAGGGAACCTCTGCAGCTTTCTAGGTCCAATGGTTTGGGCTGGGCGTTAATGAGTCAGTCAGTCAGTATTAAAGATAATAAATAGCATAATCAGTCTTTATAAAGCGTTCCCACAGCTGGGACACAGGCCCTTGCTGTGAGAGGAAGTGGGCTGTAACCCACCACGCGGGCCCAGTGCGGGTTGGTTACAGATATCACACGGCTTCGAATTTTTAGTTCTAGGACATGCCGGTTTCCTCACGATGTTGTCCTTCGCCGTTTTGAGAGCAGTGGTGATGAAATTATTATAATAAATAATAATTTAATATAAAAAATATAATATTATTATAAGTAAGGATATTAGTATGGACGTATTATAGTGTGATTATCTCCGACTAAATTATCGTAGATTATAAATATTTTCTTTCTTACTCGGATTTTGTTAAATTAGTTACTTTATCTACACCCATGCTATAAATTCTCTATAAAAGTTTCTGAAACAGTTAGCTTATTGCCAACATTAAAACAGCCAGTGTCATAGTAACCATGGTAACCATAATAGCATCCAAGCCGGTGCTTTAATGTTGTACTGAATTTCATAATGCAACTCGTTTTCAAAAAAGAACATTGTACACGCGCGTTTCACTACAACAGCGCCGTAATTTAAAAAAAGAACTTATTCGAATTCACGTCGTATACTATGACGCCGGCCGCCATGTTCGATACGAGTATTAGTATTGCAAAAAACTGTTTCAGAACCTTGATTTAGAGGATTGATAACATGGATGTAGATAAAGTCTTCTAAGCAACTGTACATAATTAGGTATTAAACCACTCATGTGATACTCCACATTCGTGTTTTAATACCCCTTATTATAATAATAATAATAATAATCTTTATTGAACAATAAATTTTGAGTTACAAAAATATGAAGCCTCTGAAACCCAAACTAGGTAATAACCTGTATGTCAGATTTCAGCGCCTTCTCCCAATACATTAGGTACATTATAATATTTAGTTACAACTAAGATTTTTAATGAACACTATATTTTTTTTTTTTTTTTTTTGAGCATGCAGAAATTACAAAAATTACAACAAGTGGAGATATAATTTTAAGGTACCTATTGAATATGTAGTGTGAAAGTAGTGTATGTATGTGGAGTGTGGGTACGTGTGTGGGTGTGTGTGTGGTTGTGTATGTGGGTGTGTGTGTGAGGGTGAGTTCACTTTACCCAATAAAATATTTTTCCGTTTCTTCGTAGTTAAGAGTAAGAAGCCAGTCCTTAACCTTAGACTTGCATTCATGAAAAGAAAGCGGGTAAATGTTTAATATTTTATTAATTTTATTGTAAATATGCACAGAAAGAAAATGCCTTTGACGTCTGGCTAAAGCAGTACGAGTTCTTACGGAGTCAAATACATTAGTAATAGTACGTCTGTTGCTTAATTTATCGGGATCATAATGGGTAGACACATGCAGTTTGATAATAACCCGATAAACAAAAAGCTGCCTCACCGTGAGAACCTGACACAGCTCATAAAGCGATCTAGTGGGGAATCTGTAGGGCTTAAATGTCATAATTTTCAGCAAAGATCGTTGAGTTCTCTCTAGGTGTATGATATGCGTCTTGCATGCACCTCCCCAGACTCCAATGCAGTATCCAATGACAGATTGAACAAGGGCATAGTAAACAGTACGAAGAAGTTCCAGGTCAGCCACATGCCTAAGATTTTTGAAAACCCATATTAATTTTCTAACACGTGACGAAATCATGTCCATATGTGGCTTCCAAGTTATGTTCTCGTCTAGAAGTACTCCAAGATACTTAACTGTCGGAGTTTTATTAATGCATGGACAAGAACATTGCTGATTTAGAGTCTCGCATGTGTGAATACGAATCTCTATGTTTTGCTGTTTAACGTGAGAATTCGTAAACTGAACCAATAGAGTTTTCGAAACGTTTAACGTCAAAAGATTTTGCTTCAGCCACAAGTGCACTCTGCGCAGTTCCTTTTCCGTAGTTTGTCGTACCTCGTCCCAAGTTTCTCCCTTAAATACCAGAGCGGTGTCATCGGCATATGTAAAAATTTTGCCGTTGTGGAGTGACATTTGACACAGGTCGTTTATGTATATAATAAATAAACTGGGACCAAGAATACTGCCTTGTGGGACGCCGCAGGTGACAGAAGCATCTGAGCTAGTATATTTATTTATTTTAACCTTTTGCTGACGACCCGAAAGAAAATCTTCGAAAATTCTAAGCACGTTCCCCCTTATGCCGTATCTTTCTAACTTGTCCACAAGAATAGGAATCGAGACAGTATCAAATGCCTTCGCAAGGTCAATAAATACTCCTAGACACTTTTTTTTACCATCGAGATTTTGTGTAACGTATTCTACTAAAGAGCTAACAGCTCCATCAGTACTTTTCCCTGATCTGAAACCGAACTGTGAATTGGAAAGTATATTATTATGCTCCAAAAAATTAATAAGTTGTTTATTCAGGACTTTTTCTAATACTTTAGAGAGTGCTGGAAGGACAGATATAGGTCTATAATTTGTAACACTGTCAGGCTCCCCACTCTTGTGGACAGGTGTTATGAGAGCTCTTTTAAAGACACTGGGGAAAACACCCTGCTCAACGCATAACTTAACAATCATGGTGAAGTGTGGAACTATAACGTGTTTTGACAGTTTAAGAAATTTGTTTGAGATAGAGTCCCACCCAACGGCACTGTCGTTCTTCAAGTTCATGATTAGAGATTCGATTTCAGTTTCATCTGGTGCAAGCAGAACCATCGAATGTAAGATACGAGGTATGTTATAATTATCAGTACTATCTTGAGTGGTACCGTACTGTAAAATATTATCAGCTAGCACCTTTCCAACACTTGCAAAATATTTGTTGACTTCCTCAACAGCATCACGTGGGTTGTCCTGCTTACTAAGCAAGTTTTCTGCAGAAGACTTCCTTTTGGAAGTGTTCGTAATGGTTTTAATGGCAGACCAAGTCTCTTTATTGTTTCTTGAATTTTTTAAGAGGGATTTTTCATAACATCTTTTCAACCTTCTCAACAAGGCATTACAAAAATTCCTATAACGTTTATATGTAACTTCAAGAATTTGGTCATTTGGATATTTTTTTAATTTTTTGTGTAATTTGTCGCGATGACGAATGCAACGCAGTAGTCCAGGTGTTATCCAAGGCTTTAGTGTTTTCTTACGCCCAGACACCGCAATACTCATAGTGTTAGTGTCTATTGCTGCCGACAACTTATCAATAAAGAGGGTTGCAGCAAGGTCAGCATCAGCCGTAGGGGAGATGAAAGAGAAGTCTGTTGATTCTAGTTGCTTCAGAGCCGACATAAGGTCGGTTTTAACGATATTATTGCATGCCAACTGCTCACGCTTATAGGATATACTGAGAAGAACTGAGTCGTGGTCTGTTACAGTTGACTCAACCACAGCGACTGTTGACGGCAAGGATGTTTTAATCATTATATGATCAAGGCAGTTATTTATTCTGGTTGGAAAAGTATGCCCTGGTAGAAGCCCTATTTCAGCTAAAAGATTTAAATATGATGAGCTGTTTCGATCGATGTTATTGTGTTTTATATCTATGTTAACATCGCCAATAATGACAATATTTTTGCTTTTACAGTGTCGAAGCAATCGGTCAATTGAATTTAAAAAACTCTCAATACAATAAATAGATGGGGACCTGTAAATGGCTAAGATAACAATGTTGGCACCTATTCTAATTAGCAAAAAAATTGGCACCCACCGGATCTGGTTCCTCTACCGTACATTTAATTCCATGTTTGACGTATATGACGATGCCATCATTCTGGTTGAGACTTTTCTTTGAGAAATAGCATAAATAATTGTCCATGGGTGGTGGTGGTTTATCCTCAGATAGCCAGCACTCCGTCAGAATGATGACGTCTGGTTCAAACGTAAGCCTAGTCAAATGTGCAATAAAACCATTTATATTTTTATATATACTGCGGATATTTTGGGAAATAACAGTCAATGATCGAGAAGTGGATTCGATTAATTTGCTACATGTTTCGGCGTCACATTTATAAGACTTAGCCACTGAGAGGTTATCAAGATCCCGAATAATGTTATTTAATGAAGCCATTTGTAATGGTTATATTCGTTCCAATAGGTGGTTTTAACGAAAAAACATTCTTTCGGCACTAGGTAACAGTATATGAGTAAACATGAGCTGTATAAGTTTTGTATTGTATTGTGATGTGTGTTCGAGAAGTGTAGTGTATAGAGTGCATTGTAATTATAGGTATAACGACATGTAACATATTGAGTGTTGAATAGTTTTACATAAAAAATAATTATTATATTATTAAAAAACAGCTTATGAGGAAAAAAATTGCATGCAAAATTGTTAAATAATATGACAAACTGAAAAAACAAATCGGCTGTAAACTGTAGTAGCGGAAGGCTTACATCAAAAAAGTACAGTCATAGTTTCATTTGCTGTTCTAGCTCATGAAGCGTTTGTTCCGATTTCACTAGAATTTGTTTAGCTCCTGTGATTTTTCTCAAGAAAATGTTGCCATTAGAAGTCCAGCAAAACTGGTACTCTTTCAATTTTGCAAATTCCTTAGCAGCAAAGAATAGTTTTCTTGAGCTCGAAGGGAGGTGCTCCGATATGAAGATTGGTCGGCGCTCACCGCTCATGCCAATGCTAAGAGTACTAAGGCGGTCATCGTTTACATGTTTTTTGTTAAAATTCCGAACAGCGGATAATAACTCGTTTTTAGTCTGGACGTTAGAAAACTCAGCGACGATGGGTCTGACAGTGCCTGGTTTCCCCGGGAGGCGATATACGTCACGTACATTTGTGCTATTTAGCGTGACATCGACAGCTGAGCCCACCTTAGTAATGATAGTATGGAGGTGCGCGACTGCTTCGTTCTCTGCGGCCGGTATATTTCGGATCTCAATGCTGGAAGCACGAGATATACGCTGTAGGTCCTGTATTTGTATTTGTAGATTTTGTATAGTATGCCCGAAAGCTTGTTTTTCTTTTTGCAGCGTATCGATTTGTTTTAACATGTCATCGTACTGTTGGTTTATAAAGGTAACGGTTTTTTCTATTTCTAGGTTCGATTTTTGAATGGCCAAGTTTTGAAGCTTGATCTCAGCAATTTCGGATGATAGTTTATTTAAAGAAGCTGTTTGATCACTGCAAAATTTCGCTAAACTAGCTTCTTGATCGTCTTTCCATGACCTCAGCATCTGGTGAATTTCCTTTTTAAAATCTGTGAATTCGGTACTCGAAGAGAACCCCTTGCGCTGCTTATACCGCAACGTAACATTAGCCTTATCACATGAACTGCCTGACAACAGCTGTGAGTTATCCGAATCAGTCAAATCTTGTACCGCCTTCGACGTGTTCAACGGAGGTGAGCGCTCCACGCGAGGCATTGTGGCAACAGGGCCGGAGTAAAATAAGCCGAAGTACTCACGTTTTTAGGTTCACAAATGTTTCGTTGGTCCTCGGCTAAATAGGTCCAGCCGGCCGCCACAGCTACCAGGCGATCATAAGTGCCCAAGTGCAAGGATTGTAATGGTGTTCGTTTGCCTTTCACTAATTAGACATCACACACACTTTGATTTTAGGTCTATTGTTCCTAATGAGGGGGCGGAGTTAAGCTGACAAATCACCGATAAATGGGTGGAGTTGGTGTGACTTGTCCTACTGGAGCCACGCCTGCGCGTGCGCCGATTTGCGAATACAGTGAAAGGGGTTTGCACTGTACCTTGTTAGTGGCCGAACTGATTGCAGTAACAGGATGGTGTGAAAATGAAGTCACCAGGAGTTATTCCGCTGCTTGTATGACTTGAATCTCCTTGTATTTAATGCACTCCTATTTTTTAGTTACAATTAAACTGTTTTTAATTACAATTAAATATTATTTAGACCGACAAATACGGGTTATGAGCACGTTTACACCGTGAGGTGGTCCGGGGGAAAAAGCACTATACGTCAAAAGTATTATACGTCAGTTGCATAAATAACTATTAATCCCTTTATAATATATAAATAATAAATGTGGTTTTATGAAAACATTGCCAGTGACGTACCTACCAACTAGTTTTCATATTTGTCTAACAAACATAGATGATTGGCTAGGCATCAGTCAATCTGCATACAAGCCACGAGGGAGAGTAACATGATAGATAATAATTGACTTAGTTTCCCTAAACACATTAATAAACATTTTAATCAAACATTGACTGTTGTCATGTGACAGTCGTATTGTCATGACAAACTGGCTGTCATGGCCGCTCGTTTCCGGCGCTCAAACATCCGGTACGTAATAAGTAAATGATTGAACATTGTTCCTAGTCAAATTGTTTCGCTTTTCTATTGTATGTTTCTGGTATTGTTATTGCTGGGAAATAATGACTTTATGACTGGTTTTTATCACTTTTCAAATATTAATGTAAAAATTAAAGAAACATGCAGCTTGCTTTTATATTATACCTAATCATAAAATTGTCCATCTCCACAAAATTGTATTGCCATTTTATAAAGTTCTCATAAAAACAATTTCTAACTTAATCTCAAAGATTTATATGTATTTCCAATATTTTATTCAATTCGCTTCATATTTACTGTTATCTTCAGAAATGGACCAGAAAGCGAGTTTCAGTACAAAACACACGAATAGCCAATAAGTGAAGTCAGCAGTATCGAGTGCCCGTGGTGGGGTGTACTGTGTCGCTAGCTCGGCCAATCAGCGGCCACTTCAGGAGATGTCATCTACAAACCAAACAGCTCGCCGATACACGATAGGGTTACCAAACACTGCATTACCGCTATAAAGGGTACTATATTAACGATACATAAAATAATATGAGCATGTTATGTAAACTACTCAAACCTTATTTTAAAGCCGGGTCAAGACGTGTGTAATGTGTTATATGATGTAATGTAATGCGAATAGTGTGGACGGCATACAAAGTAATACAAACTCAACGTGAAACAATATATAATAACAAGACCTTCTCTAATAAGCCCTTTAAGTATTTGTACTAATTTATAATGAGTGGTGTATATAATACATTACATTACACGTCTGGACTCGGCTTAAGCTGTGATTTGTAAGTAAAGCTTGTTGTTGCATTTTGCTATACATATAGAGCTCAATCGTTCTCTTTCCTTAAAATAATAAAAGAGGTATCAAGGTTCTGCCGCATCTAGTCCGAATAAATAGTCTTCCATAATCCTCTATTGCCTCATAGCTTGGTAACCCTACCGTCGATAGCTATCACATGTATCCTTACCGTGTTGTCACAGGACCAGGGGAGGCGGGGGTAGCGTGGGCCATGTCCACGGGAAATGGGCCCGATGCACCCACTCCACTCAACGTGTCGGTCAATAATGCTCTGTTGATTGTTGTACTTTGATGGATAAGCAACATTATACTGCCCCAGTTAATTTTGGGAAGGAAGGGAAAATATCACATAGTAGTAGAGGATTTCTGGAATATTTCTTAAATAATTCCGGTAATTGACATTCGTAGAAAACCTATGAGAAATAACTAAATTATAGGCAAGCGATTCCACTCCCTCGAATTTTCTTTTAGTCTCTGTTATACAAACAAATCAAATTATTTAGGCCACTTTATTGTAAATTCGTTGATGTTCAAAATTTTAAGCAAATCGTTAAGTTTTGTTTAAAAAACAGTTTTATAAAAACAAGGCAAATATTATAATTATGTTTTAACTTTAGGGTCCCTACGTCAATACTTGGTACACCTATAGCAGAACTGTGAGAGTTATGAACAAGTTTAAGTACTCGTTATAACTTAACTTGACGCAGGCAGGCGTACCCCGGGGGGCACCCCGCAGGCGTACCCCTGGGGGCACCCCGCAGGCGTATCAATAGTTTCTAACTACAACTAGCGAACAATGAACTAATTACCCGCTGGTTTGCATCCTACAGCTGAAAACTTGTTGTTTTAATGTGCAAAAAATCCAATTAAATAATGAACTGAACCGAATATGTGAGACGAATGAAGTGTGTACACAATAATCCGTTCAAACGAAGCAATTAGCAAAAAATATTAGCTATTTGTAATTCAGAAAATTAATTATCGGAAAACAAAGAGTATAATATTCAAGTGCTAACCTATGGCGAGAACTGCACGTATGTTTTTTTTTTCACAAAACATTATAAAGATGAGAATTTAGCGCCACAGGCGTTGTCTACCAATCTCTTTTAGAGCGATGCAAATGTAGTATTAGGTAAGTAACTCGTAGTCGGTAGGTACAGGTACAGTCAGCGACAAAACTCGATTAACACTTAGACACACACATCATCCAAATTGATACAAAATTGTAATGTTGTTGTGTGTTGTTATTGTATTACAGCATTTCATACAGAGAAAGAGAGAAAGAGAGAAAGAGAGAAAGAGTTAATTTTCTTTTATTTTTACCTTCTATACTGATTTAAATCAAATGTTAAGCTTAATAACAATAATTATTCAACTTTTCTGATTCTGAAATATTCTGATACTTCAATGTTCCAAGCAAGTGCAAAAGGTTCAATCCACCATTACGGGTGCCATTTGCAAATACCAACTACAGACAAAATTTGTACGTAGTGCGTGTAAGTAGGTATTTTAATAAGGTGTGCAAACAGTTCGAATTTGATCTATTTGAAACAAGTGTGACCTCGGCAAAAAAGTGTTTAACAATAAATTTCTTTAGAGCTTAAATTCTTTAGACTTGTTTTTTTATTTTTTTTATTTTATTGAATTTTAGCATCTTGGTTCTCATGGGAAATAACTTGTCGTTAATTTTTACATATTTTTGGTGATGATCTACCTGAATATTTAACTTCTTATTTTTTGGCATTGGCAGTGTGTATATTTTGTTCCACAGTACATTTATACCAGACAAGCTCTAGACGTGGAGACTTGTAATTGGCTGTCTGATTAGCATACTGTTATTTATCACCATTGTATTTAGCTGTAAGTCTTCCAAAGTCTTTAAATAAATAAATAAATTAAGATAAAAAATTTAAGTGTTTTTGTCACTGGCTGTACAATGCGTTTCAACTAAGAATAGCAAAGTCAATGACCTCTAACTGTCAACTGAAGCTAGAAATCTAAGGCTTGCAAAGTTTTGTAGTGTTATCCTTATCAATTTTAGTTCTGTTTTTGGAATTTGTTTTTGTTACAATAAAATTTAAAAAAAATAAATTATGCAAATAAATTATGCCTGTTATTCAAATTAGGCTGAGAATCAGCACTTTTTGAACGTCGAATATGTCACTGACTTTGAAAATGTGTAAACGAGATGCTATTTTGCTAAATCTTCCCAATATGGCGCCAAAGTCATCCTATTCTTAGTTGAAACGCACTGTACTTATTGTATCGTTGTTATGGAAACATGCTTTAAAAGTAGGTCTACCACGAATGCCTGTACGCAACAGTATCGAAGTTAATACCAACAGCGTGCTCCGCAATGCAGCAGCGGCACACAGCGCACGATGGGATCGCGCTCGTTAAGATCCATAGCCGATTGGCGACAGCGATGTGCACGCAACACCTTATGACCCACATCTTCATTATACAACGCTATGACGTCAACACGACATACTACCTACGTTATACTAAGAAAAATAACACAGTATGTATCCCATGTTTAACGCAAATAAAAAAATATCTATCTATTAAAAAAAGTAGCTACAAGTTAGATACTTTATGATTTAAAGCCCATCAGAATGTTAAAAATAGGAGGAAATTATTGTAGGTAATGTTATTTTTTACGGATATTTTAGGCCGTATCCATGAATATTGAAATATCCAATTTGGCCGTATCCAATAGAAAATTGTGCTACAAGAATTTCCTGCCGGGCAGTATCGACGATAACATAAAAATAATATGTGAAAACTTTACTCAATACTCACTACTCAATATATTTATATGAGTATTTGAAATGTGGCTTGACAATGTTTTTCCTAGTTTCCCGAAGTAAGCGCACTTAACTGTTTTAAAAATAAAATTAAACTTTGTAAATATACACTTAGTAAAAACATACAAAAATTGCAACAGAAGCTGCTGTGAGCTCAGGTACCTGAAACTAATGACAATCTAGAAGGTCCTTTGGTTACTCAACACTGAAGCGTAACAGGCTATTAATCGCCTCTCTACGGTCTAGGCGAGAAAATGATCTTGCACTAAGGACCTGTTGACCTGAACGATATGCTAGCTGATAGGTACTAAACATTTTGTACTAAAGTAATATGCGGTTTTATCAGAATAGTTCAAAGAATCATTATATTTTTAGGGTTCCGTAGTCAACAAGGAATCCTAATAGTTTCGCTATGTCCGTCCGTCTGTCCGTCTGTTCGTCCGCAGCTTAGCTCAGTGACTATAAGTACTAGAAAGCTATAAATTGGCATGGTTAATTGGATATACATATTCATCACGTCGACAAAGTGATAAAATAAAAACTTTTTTCCTAAAAAAAAAACAACCGTCTTCCAAAAAAAATGCTACAAAGTCAAAAATAACTTTAATTTCGGAAGTCGGTGTCTTTGGCTCTGTATTTTAGTTTTTTGCCACCGACTTCCGAAATTAAAGTTAAGTTGGAAGTCGGTTGTTTTTTTTTTTTGAAAAAAAGTTTTTTTTTTCACTTTTTAGTGGGTCAGTTTGTAATTTATCTAAGTTACAATAGCTTAATGTCAACTGCTCATCACCTTTCACAAAATATTGTTTTTCCCGATGCAAGGACGTTAATTGTTGAGGAGTTCTCCTAGTAAGGAACCAGGAGAACTGGAACTGATGGTGAAGTCACCATCAACTCCACTTCACCATACGCATTGTTACGAGAATAAATAACCATATTTTATTATAGCAATCGAATCGCAACCCAAGTGAAATACGTATTATTGAGTAGTTCCGACGGCCATCTGTGGTCTTTCTCATCAGTTCCACTTCACCAAATGGTACTTTCTGGGAGCAAATGCACGAGTTATTATAAAAAATACCCAAATCGCTGTAGGTGTGCCAATAAAATTTGAGGGTTTACCTCGATTTCCATGGGATTCCCTCATCAGATTCTGACTTGGTGACAATGGGACTACCTCAAGAGCACACCCTTTTAAACAAAAAAATAATTTTCAAAATCGGTCCAAAATTGACGGAGAAATCGGTGTACATACATACATAAAAAAAATATATATACGCGACGAATTGATAACCAACCTCCTCCTTTTTGTTTTTGAAAAGTCGGTTAAAAATGATGAAAAAATTTTTCTTTTAGGGTGCCTTAATACGCGTACAGTGGGGATGTTTTTTTTTCTTCGTCTACCCGATGGGTGTGGGGTGTTGTTGGATAGGTCTTTCAAAAATATTGTGGGTTTGTAAAACAATTTTTCGATTTACGGATCCGTACCTGAAATATTAAGTTTAAAAGTGCAAATTTCTGTTAGAGACAAGTCCCCCCCCCCCCCCCCCCGAGCTAAACCGTTTGTTTTGGATGGGTGAAAAAATTCACGGTAGTAGTACATATAACGAAGTTAAAAGGAAAAGTATCACAGCTAAGTAGGCTTTTCAAGTTTACGAATATTTATTCATTTCATTTTTAGGGTTCCGTACCAAAATGGTAAAAAAGGATGGTGTGACTCAGTCTATCTGTCTGTCACAGCTGGATATCTCAAGAACTACTAATGCTATCAACTTGAAATTTGGAACAGTTTTAGATGACGTTTACCCAACTATTTTGCAAATAAGAAAGAAGTAAAAATATTTTTTTTTTTTTTGTAACAGGGACTGAAAAAGGTCTTAAAATTGAAAGTGGGGCTACTAGGGCATGTGGGGTATCACATGAAAGAACGCTGTTTGTACATTCTCAAACATTTTTAGTTTTTTTAGGCCGCATATTTTTCGACTTTTGATGAAAAATGTAAAAAAAATACCGTTCCCCCCCCCCCCCTTATCTCCGAAGTTTGCAAAGGGAAAAATCTGAAATTATACTATGTGTTAGAAGTTTATGCAAAGATTACAATAAAAATAAAACGATGTCTCTAAATAGCACACTTTTTCAGAAATCGGAACGGAACCCTCGGTGCGCGAGTCCGACTCGCTCTTGACCGGTTTTTTATTACATTTGTATACATTCCAACTACAAATTTAAGTTGACAAAGACCATGTTTTTCAACTACAGTGTTAAGTTTGTTCTTGGGATAAATTCATCCCAACTACGGAACCCGTCATTGTCCGTGGTCCGACATGCACTAAGCCGGTTTGTCTAAATGAGAAACAGTCAGTCTATTGTCTGAGGTCAAGTGATCCTTATTCATTAGCTTTCCATGATCGGTTTTTGTGTGCATTTGTCAAACAAACCAGCCCTCAGTTAATTACAGATCAATCAAATCGTACAAACCGATGATCTCATAAAAACATGGACAAAGGCCCGCATGCAAAGGGCGCGAGATCGAATCAATCAGTCGGGACAGCGGCCTGCAGCGCTGCAAATTGACTGAACATTTTACTGTACAATTTTCTTTGTGTCTCCACTGAGCTGAGAGAGCTGCAGTCTTACTTTTTGCATTGTCACTGGCTTTGTTCGTGACACTTCACTTTTGTCTACGTTGAAAATTGAGTTCCTCAACAGTAGTAATGTCCCGTGAATTTTCGCTCAAGTGCGAAAAACGACCATGTTGATACTATCTATGAGTGTTGCCAGGAACGCTTTCTTGTAACTTCGCTTAACGTAGCCAAAGTGTTAGTTGAATATGAGCTGTTAAATGTTGACAATGCTCCTAACGATGTATTTACATTATTTATTGATTTATTTTTATTCATTAACACATACATTTGTTTTAACAGGTAATACCCAAGTTAACAAAAGTAGTCATAAAATGATTGCTAATTGTCCAATCCCAAGTAACGGGTCTGGCTAGAAGCACAAGTTACGCAGTGGACAACATACTCAGTGTCATTAGGTAATCGTCAAGTAGTCATAGGTTAAGTATAATTATGTAGATGATATGCTAATAACCTGTCACATTAATGCACAGTCGCGATCTTGATGATACAGCACTTAGCTGTAACAATACTCAAAGTTTTTTTTTTTATTGAAGAAAAAGCAATAAATAGTAAATGCTGATTTGATACATGTACATTTTCGATGCCGTTTGCCACATAAATACGATACCATAACGGAGATAGAGACTCACCTGCCCCACATTGTGTTCTACATAAAAATGCTATGCCGTCATACACTGTAAAAAATATAATCTGTATTTTCGTAACGACATATTCTCACGAATAGAAATGCATTCGTGATCCGAGACAGTTTGCTTGACACGGCTATATCGCAGCTGAAATTGCTTTAGAAAATAATCAAATTGAGTACGCTCGAGGGGCGTGCGTGCCGAGTGACAATGTATGCAATTATGCTGGATTCAATTTTAACTTTTATCAGACTGCGTTGAAAATAACTTATTCATAGGATTTTACAAGTTGGTTTATGACATTTTAAGTTAGAGTCATTGCATCGCTTAGAGCGGGTTTTACTAATGCTTCTACGGTTAGTTTCGCCTGGAAAGAATTTTGAATTATATTGTCAATCTCTGATGAGAATGTTTACATTTTTTGCGAGTATTTTTTTTTCAATATCATTTTAGACGTTGATAAAAATAAGAGTGATCTATATAGCCATCTGCGTCCATCACAAAAACTTAAATATGAAGCCCGAGACAGTTCAATAACTTACGTTTGTGAGATGTCAACAAACTCGGTTAGATAAAGATGAAGATTGCTTCAAAACAGATTCTTCTCAGAAATGTAAAGTGTCTTTCGGCAAAACTTGCGACAACACATAAATCCAAGTTAGAGGAGATAGCTCACGCTCCTTGAGCGGTAAACACAATTTCGGAACGGTATTTATCATTATAAGTTTCTTCTGATCTTACATTGCGTGATGTCTTTTATCTTCCTGATTAACTGATTTTGTGACTTCCACAATCTTGGAGGTCACAATAAAATAATGAAATCATCTAGTACCTATTAGAGATTGCTGCACGGCCTCATAGCTTATTTCTAGTACCTATTAGAGATTGCTGCACGGCCTCATAGCTTATTTCTAGTACCTATTAGAGATTGCTGCACGGCCTCATAGCTTATTTCTAGTACCTATTAGAGATTGCTGCACGGCCTCATAGCTTATTTCTAGTACCTATTAGAGATTGCTGCACGGCCTCATAGCTTATTTCGTCTGCCTATCCATTGCCGGGTGTTGCGTGGTTGATGTTATTGTTTTGTCTTTCTTCATCTCTACATTGAATATATGACTCAAACTTTCCGACAGTCAAATAATTATGAAAATACTTATATGTTCATAGCAGGCTACAAGTTATCCTCAGCTAACTTTATGGCCAAACAAAGTGAACCAAGCTTAGGCGTTAAAGATTGCAGTATCGCTTAAGTTATAATAGTTTGAAGCTTATCACAGCGTGCACCATTATACTCATAATCCAGTTGGCGTTTGAGTTGGAGTTGCGTGGCGCGATAACGAGCCATGTTCTATGTCCCCTGTTGACGAGGTGGAACATTGCCTTTAATCCGGAGACTTTGCAAGGCTTTGCGTGGGTAGGTCATAAGTCGGCCTAAGTAGTAATTTTCTAGTTTCATTATTCATTTGTTCCATTAATTCTCAGTACAGCTTAAGGCATTTTACTATGGAATGAAAATTACGAGTATAAGTGGGCACCTCGGCTTAACAGTAGTATAATTTATATGATTTGAAAGAGAAGGGAGAGAATGATAGCGCGACGGTAGACAAGGGAGAATGGAAGAAGAAAACGCGTTGCGCGACGTCAAGTAACATGAGACAAGGGCAGGAAGATTATGACCGAAGCATAACAAGTTCACAATAGAAGATCAGAACCACTGTACCTTCATAAACAAGGATACCTGTGAGATGAATAAAAGAACCAGCGAAGTGCGTGTTGGGATGCATTTATCTCAAGAACAAACTTAACATTGTAGTTTAAAAATATGTTCTCCCATACATTCCAACTGCAAATGTAAGTGGGTCGACTATTACTTGTTAATTTGTAAAGCCTACTGAGCTGTGATTGTTTTCCTTTTAACTTTGGTAATATACTACGTAAGGATTATAAGGTGCTATAAAAATATCTACCACGGCTTCAATGGGAGATAGCATTGAGTATTATAGATTACAATAGTGAAGAAATTTTGTACCCCGGAATAGGTAAATCAATTTGAGAAAATAAAGTAATTAAATACACATTTACTTTATTCTGCATAACGTGGTTCACAAACTACACGAGTGTGTCGCTTCATCAATGAAAACAATTGCTACCTCTTTCTAATTGTTCTGGGAATTAACACTAATTCTACTACGGGACGGTTTCATACAAATAACTCAATTAAAATATATGCACACATTTTCTTGTATGAAAAGATTTATGACATTAGATCAATCATTTATCTTCACTATTGTAATCTATATACACAATACTGTCTCTAATTCTAGCTGTGGCAGGTATTTTTATAGCAACTTTTATATAAAGATTAAAAATCTCCCGGGTACAATCTCCTCACCAAAGAAATACTGAAACAGCTACCCAGAAAAGCAATTGTGTTTTTTACATCACTTTTTAAACCATTTTAAGATTCCAGTACTTTCCGCTGGCGTAGAAGGTGTCCCAAATCGTAATGATATACAAGATGGATGTAAACGTCCTAACGAAGTAAGCCTTCTGCCAATCCTCTCCAAAGTCTTTGAGAACCTACTGATGTACAGAATATTACCAATTCTAAATAATGAGAAAATTGTTCCCGACCACCAATTTGGCTTCAGACCAGAGCATTCTAATACTGAACAAGTACATCGAGTCTACGATAAGTTATGGAAAAGCCTAGAATAAAAACATTATTGCTCCTTAGTGTTTCTGGACATCCAACAGGCCTTCGACAAGGTTTGGCGTAAGGACCTATTATACAAGCTCAAAATCAACGTTCCCCCTCAGTATTACTCACTAATGAATTCCTATTTGTCGGAAAGAATATTTGAAGTAAAAGAAGCAGATGTGACGTCGTGATTCTGTAATATAACTGCTGGAGTACCACAAGGGTCAGTACTGGGACCGGTGTTGTACACAGTTTACACCGCAGTTCTCCCGTAGACTGATGAGGTTACTACAGCAACATTTGCTGATGACACCGCACTGGCAAGCCACACAGGTCCTGCTATGGCCTCAAACATGCTGCAAGGGAGTCTCAACAAAATAACCACATGACTGCAAAGGTGGCGGATAAAGACGAGTGCAAGCAAATCGGACCACGTCATATTTACCCTACGGAAAGGTCAGGACAGCGTAAGATACCTAGGATTACTTCATGACCGACGTCTAACGTGAAATAAACATCTTAAGACCAAGAGAACCCTACACCATGGGCTAGGCGGGAAAAAATAATCATCGTCACTACAAACAACAACAACACAACACAACAACAACAACAACACAACACACAACAACGCACACACAAACACACACACACACGTACAATTTTTTTTTTCAAGATTTTGTTTTACCACTTTATCGGCGTGATTAATATGTACACCCACGCTAAATTGCAGCTTTATAGTACTAAAAGTCTCTGAGGTAAGCCGCTCCGAGGTGCCGCCGCCGTGAGGTGCTTTGGACTACGGAGCAGTAAAAAATCAAATCCAGTCAAACTCTGAATTATGTCACACAAAACTCTGACAACTCTGACTCATGTTCTAAAACTGAAAACCCAGTTCCCGAAATAGCGCCTCAAAATACTAGCTCAATTCCTGACAGGTTCCCGACAAAATATTTACTCAGTATTACGAACTCGAATCCCGAACTTCAAAACACTGAGCCGAAACTGAGCTTGTCACTCCAACAGTAGGAGCGGGGCAGTTGTCACGACCGCCAACTGTGGTCGCGCGGCGACGCACTGCCGCGCACACCCGACTTTCAACCTTGCTGCACTAAACATAAAGTGGTCTAAACCCAAGGTGAAAAGGTGGGTAGTAATTCAGTTTGCAGTAAAGTTATTATAGGGACATATCAAGCGGGTGTCAGCGGGCCCTACGGAAGCAATTTCGTTTTTGACGCCTGCTTGTGACCTGTTCTTATAAAGTGTTAGACAGACGTAATATATGTGGATTGTTTATGGAAGTAGCGTGTTTGTGTGTCTGACGAGCGTGATTAATAGTTTTAATACTGAGATGTTATATTGCATCCGGGTCATATGGAATTTTAACACTAGTGCTAGCTGAATAAACTTGCACAAACGTGATGATATTTCAGTGCATGTTAAAGTAACATGTTATTTTTTTAAACCATTTTATAACCTTTTGACAAACTGCAACGTGGAGTTACGTCCTTTGACAACCGCACTCTGCCACGTCGTGCCGGAGTCGCTCAATAGCTGCCAACATTCCATGAACATAACTTACGAGCCAATTTTTGCATTTTGCCGGAGAATTTATAAAATAAAATAGGTATCTTTTTCATAATATATACCAAATCGAACATCTAGTTACTGGCTTACAGGTATGATACAAAATAAATGTTTATAGTTCATTCGCACTGACAAGGTTTAGCTAATGTTTTTTTGATAGAAAAACCTCTAAATTTCTATTTAACTCGTGTATTCTGCAGTGTAGGATAGTCGTCAATGTAAACAGTACAATACGAAGCTTCTGTTACTGGACTATTACATAATAATTATCAAGCCTTACCAATCGTAAAGTCTACTTATAAAGTTTACTATTAGATAATAATTATCAAGCCTTACCAATCGTAAAGTCTACTTATAAAGTTTACTATTAGATAATAATTATCAAGCCTTACCAATCGTAAAGTCTACTTATAAAGTTTACTATTAGATAATAATTATCAAGCCTTACCAATCGTAAAGTCTACTTATAAAGTTTACTATTAGATAATAATTATCAAGCCTTACCAATCGTAAAGTCTACTTATAAAGTTTACTATTAGATAATAATTATCAAGCCTTACCAATCGTAAAGTCTACTTATAAAGTTTACTATTAGATAATAATTATCAAGCCTTACCAATCGTAAAGTCTACTTATAAAGTTTACTTCGTTAAAACTCTTAAGCCCGTTGTCACTAACACTAGGCGACAAAAATTAATGAATGAATTTGTTTTTCAATATCTCAATAGATGTTCCTATTACTTCATTGGAACTATTTAGTACTATTTAGTACTAAATAGTTCCAATGAAGGCATGCAGTACAAGTAAACGTTAACCCCGCAGCTGCTATTAAAATGTTCGCAGAATGCCGAGTACGTTACTAAGTAGCCACAGGTTAGGTTAACCCACACCACAGGGTTAACCGCATAATAACCAGCAGTCATCCAACTTTCACAATTACGGCTAACGATTAGTTACATTCTATACGTCACACAGTGCTATCTGAAATAAAATCAGGGTTTGCAGTAACATGGGTGACGGGCGCCGCCGCCGGGCAAACGAGGTTTCATTTCAACATGTACCGGCACAGTTACTCCGCAGTTTAATTATATTTTCCAACTATTTTATTACTCTGCTTTATAAAATGGACGCGTGAGGGACACGTGAGGGACGCGTGAGGGACACGAGGTTGACTGCAATTTTTTGGTGTAACTGGGAAATTATGTTTGAACAGCCGCAGCGGGCGACGGAATAGGGGTTTTAATTGAATTTAAATGAGGTACAGTTCTGTGGAGGAATTATGTTTGTTGTGGTTTAATGTATTTTTTTGGTGAGGAAAGAATGGAATTGAAGAATAATGGGTATGGGTTCCTGTACTCTTAATAAATTGCAGTTTCAACATATAAATTTATAAGCAGACGATGGTGTGTTGACGCTGACGTTAGTAATATATAGACTTCCACAACATTAAAACTTCAGAAACAAGTCCCCCACAAACATAATCAGCCTACAATGTTCCCACCGCTGGGACACAGGCCTCCTCTCTGTGTTGTTCACAAAACAATGAAAAACCCGTTACACGTTGTCAGCAGCCGGGAGTGAACCCGCTCCCCCACTTCTGGCGACGCTACGCAATATCGCAACCTATTTACATCGTGTAAATAAAAATGTGCCGACAAATGACGTCGGGCATGCAGCTCGCGTGACACTGGCGTTAAATAATGTGAAGGCATGAGCCCACGATTTATGAGCCGGGCGTAGCACGCGCGATCTACACGCTATGACGAGCGTGCTCGCGAGCCGCGCCGTGCGCCGGCACGACTCACGCGGCGACGCGCGCCCTATTTATAGCGCACCTTGTTTTTATAGCGTAGTAAAAGCGGTGCAATTAAACTTTATGAACGTGACGTCAGTTGATGTGGTTAGCAAACAAATGGCACCGTTGATAAGACGCGCCGCAGTCACGGGGTTTGTGTTGCAGGTGGAGATTGCGTACCTGGAAGTGCTTCGGGAGGCTTCAACGTACTTGTATTAGAGAAACTTACCTGAAACAAAATAAAAATATAAATTAATACAATACACAATACATGATTACTTTTTAAAAATATAGCTATCAAAGTCGCGTTTATTTATAGGTAGGTACCTGTTACCTTTTCCATTTCAAATTAATGAGAATGAAATGGTAGCGAATTTAAAACAAAAGGAGCGAGGGGAGCAAGAACAGAAAGCTAGACAGGAAAATATTTTATTTTTCAAGTAATTTGTCTCACAACAAACATTAATGGAATGAGTGATCCTTTCTAGATATTTAGATACCTACGTGCCGCGATTTGTTGAACAAAACGTATCAGATTTCTCATGTAGAAGAGAAACACGTGCAGGATACATTGTTTTGGCAGTAAGCAGTACGATTCAATTGGATCATGATTTAATCCCGTCTAATGTATTATGCTGGAAGCTGCATGGTCTTATTGGAAGGCAGCGAACAGATTGACAACCAGTAACAACTTGATAAAGATAAAAACATGTATTTACAAACCTTTTGTTGTCATTATCATGCCAAAAGTGGATTCAAGGCTTTATAAATCGTTAATTTCTACATTTTCAATAATTTAAAAGTGAATCAATTCGATACGAAGGCCCACGGCTGGATTGCCCTATGAAATTGTCATAATCCTTTTATTTGAATGCTTTGGTGCTTCAAGTTTCAAAAATATGGACATTTAAATGAACATTTGTCCGTTTCTCTTTATTATGAATTTGACAAATGAGGTGTTATTCAGTAACGGCCTACGTAAAAAGTATTTCATTACGCTGGCAACATTTAATTTAAGGGATGCCTAGTAATAAACATTTTTTATGCTCTATGATAAATATAACTTCTATTAAGAAATGACAAAGGAAGTTTTGTGTTTGCATATTATTACATATTTACTTTTTATTGTCCGAGTAGATACAATACGGCTTTTTGCACAAAATATTGTATTTTTTTTTTCATTTTGTGCTATGCTTGTGTGTGTGTGTAGTTAGTTTGTGTGCGCTCTCGAAAAATAACGTATTGGATAGGGAAGAATGCCTAAGAAAGGACTCGATATCTTAGGAAATTTCTTATTGGCGGCAATTTGTTGCAGAGACTATTGTGAGTCATTCTGTGTCTACATAATGACTGACTACTCACATAGACATGTGAGTTATTAGCGACTCAGTGGCGCTAGACTGAAATAAGAGGCGGCCATCAAATATGAGAACATAATCATTTGTCAAGTTAAAAACACAATGTGTGATTTACAATTCTGAAATTTCAAAAACTTTAGAAAATTTATGGACTCAGTTATTTTAATTTTAAGAATAAAATGGCACAATCCCAAAGCTAATCAAATCGACCGCCAAAACTCCTAAAGTATAATGAAACAGCAGACACAGTAACACAGAACTTACGCTCATAAAGTTAAAAATATAATGAAACCGCGCTCTGCGGATGCCCAGTAAACTACCTTTCATGTGGTTAGTTGGAGAGGCTCGCCTCTCCCCCGTCTCCTCCTGGTTTATATACGGGCACAGCAAGCCGTATTTAACAAACTTTATAATGACTGTGCTCACCGTTATGCCACATAACATACTTATCACTAGGTCCATCCAGGCATATCTATATTCAAAGTCTCTCTGCCCTTCATATATAAGATTTAGCTTGAATAAGTTATGTAAGTACCTAAGTTATTCAGTTGTCTAGGTGGGCTAGGAATGTTATATATTTTGATATTTTTTATTCATCAATGAATACGAGATGAAATTTGGAAAATTGGACCAAGTGTGGCACCTTGAGGAACGCCTATGACAAGTCGTCCGTTTAAATGAAGTGATGTTGAATGAAATTATTGATTAAAATGACGTAGTAAATGTGCAGCATTTACTACGTCATTTTAATCAATAATTTAAGCGGTCACGCTTTTTCCTCGTCGGAAACATCTAATAACGCGGCATTATTATCTCGGAATTTAGTCCACCGTAGAAAGAAAATGACAGCACACAAAACAAACAAATAAAACTTTCTAGTGTAATCAAGCAGGAAAAAGCAAAATAAAATAATCTGCAAAGGAACGGAGCGGAATTCCCGCAAAAGTAGAAAGACAAAGAGAGGTCCTGAAATATGACTTGCTCTTTATATATTCAGTATTGTAAAAGAAATTGAATTATCATTCCCGCAAGAATATAGGATTTTCAATAAATAGGATAGCGAAATGCTTTTAGATATGATGGTAGCGCGCGTGCGGTTTTATCGCATTCACATTGGATTTTATCAGCGGGAATATATGTTGTTTCATTATTACACTGCACATTATTTTCTTTAGTCATACTGAAATCTGCTTATTTTTATGGAAGCTAGATGATGCTGCTTTTAACTTTTGATTTTGTTTGGCTTTACTTTTACAGGCAGCCGAGTGCTGCCTGTAAAAGTCGAAAGTTGAATAAACAAAATGGATTTTATGTTGGTTTTATGTTGGTTTATGTTGGTTTATCGGCTTTATACGGGGTGCTTGGTTATTATTAAAATTTTAAAACTTAGCACATTGTTGTGAGACGTTCAAAGTTGTGAAGCTACTAAAAGATCACAAGGAAACTTCATGTTATAAGCTGACGCACTCGCTAGACAGGTGCGACAGCAGGTAATACAGTTAGTTGTGATTGGATAAATATTAACAGCCGCACGGTCGATGGAACTTTAAGCTACGCTTGACGCGGTCGGTTCGTGGATGGGTGACCATGCATTACATATCGAGACCCCTCCTTGCCTCGGAAAGCAGGTTAAGCCGTTGGTCTCGGCTGTCATTCGTAAATCTATGACAGTCGTTATGGGTAGTTAGAAGCCTATAAAAGTCAAACAACCATTGCAGTCTTACCAAGGTGTAATTACCCAGTTACTGGGTTGTGGAGGTTAGGTAGGCAGTCGCTTCATGTAAAATACTGGTATTCAGCTGCATCCGGTTAGACTGGAAGCCGACCCAAACACATTGGGAAAAGGCTGGACAGATTATGAGCTGTGATTCCAAGATGAGACTAGACAGTCTGGAAGCTGTATGAGGGAAAACAGCTAAGTAAAATCAAATAAACTAATTACACTGCAAGAATTATATTCCAACAATTATTTAATTATGAGACTTCTCACAATATTTATGAAGACATCAAACGAATTGAAGATTTAAAACATTCTGCTAACCCTTTCTTATATAATAAGCATGAAAAATTAACTTAAATTTTTGATCTCCCTCAAAACCTTAAGCTCCACAAAGCTCTTAATACAGCATCTTAGAACATGTACCCACATACCCGTCAGAAACAATCTTGTTAACTAAAAACTTGGTTAGCACGACACGCGGGTTATCACAAATTAATCAAGTCGTGATAAGTCATTAGCCTGGCGTCCCGTCGGAGGCTCGATCAAACTTACAACTTTAATTAAAAGTGATCCGAGTAACTTGTAATGTGAAGCGGGGCCTTTTGAATTTAAATATTTATTGAGAGCGACACAGGAGGGGAGACATGATGAAGACGTCGCGAGACGCCGCGGTGAACGTGCGGGGCCATGCGAAATTATATAAGGAAAGTGTTCGCAAACGTGGGGATAAATGGGTTGTAAAGTACACTTAATTGTGAATGAAATTGTGCGTATAAGTACGTTAGTAGTATTATTTATTCTGTGGTATAAGGCTGTGTTAGAAAAGTATGCTGTTAGATGATATGACACAAACGTAACTATTATACAAGTTAACCAAAAACCGGCCAAGTGCGTGTCGGTCCACGCACAGTGAAGGGTTCCGTAGTTGAAAAGAATTTATCCCAAAAACAAACTTAACATTGGATCCCAAAATTTTTTTTTATGTCATAAAATTACAAATTCACAATTTTCGGACTTTTTCCTTTATTTGTGCTGAGAGACCTTGCTTCTTGCCAAATTTCATTATTCTAGGTAAACGGGAAGTAACCTATAGGTTTTGATTTACTTGGTGAGTATCAAAATGTGTCGCAAAATGGCCGTATTTTTTTATTGCGTTCACATAGAAACTTGATTTTTTTAGAACTCTAAGGGACCACAAATCTACGTATTTGATATTAATTTCAACTTGATATCTCCATACATCCTTGAGAAAAAGGGTCTTGACAGACTGACAGACTTGACATTATAAACTGTCGATAAATTGTCAAAGAACTGCAACAAACCATTTACAATTTAACGCATTATTTTTCGATAGTTTATAATCTATCCATGGGAAACAGAAAAATTGTGAACTGGTATCGAACTTACTTGCGACATAACGCCCAGTTCACCCAGTTCACAATTTTTCGATAGTTTATAATTTATGGAAATAATACCGATAGATTATAAACTAGCGGTTCTCACGATCTTACGGTGACATAAACATTAGTTACTATAAATAATGATGCTACTATTAATGTTGGAATTGGAAATGCAGCACAAAGACTCAAAATGAAACTTGACGACAGAATAAATTAAACTGTAAAAATAAAAGCACTTCAAGAACCAACTCTTCTATGTACCAACATAATAGAAAAGCTTTTAATCCCTAATGAGATACAGTTTACTGCAAATTTTGTAAAATGAAACTGTGTTTGTGTAGTATTATTACCTAAGCATAAGTTAGTATGAATATCAGTAATTTTTTTTTTTTTTTTTTTGAGGTTGGGAAATCATCAAATACCTAACTTCTCCCGCTCTGGGTGGAGCGGAAGGGCGTGTCAGACTTTTACTGACTAAAACCCACCCGTGTTCCTTCAGTTGCCTATGCCAGGGCCGCGGTATCTTCTTAAAACAACCCGCGAACCCAGCGGCGTCGGCCCTATCGGACCCCATCACTTGCTGACATCTCTTTGAGGCGCGCGTGGAACACAACGCGCCTTCGACTCGGGCCAGCAGTGCTATTCTGTAACCATCTCACCGTGAAAACTTAGGTGAAGTGAGCGTGGAGTGAGCTGTCAATAGTGTCAATACCTCGCAAAAACAAACTCACTTCACCTAAGTTTTCACGGTGAGATTTTTACAGAATCGACCGGCTGGTCCTTACCGGACGGCGAGCTACCCGCTACTCACCGTCCGCAGGCCCGCGCCTACGGTGGCCGGAAATCACCTCGCAATTCCCGCCGCCCAGGGCGTCTCCTGCGGCGACTGAGGGCATGAGGCTGCCTCTCACTCACGCTTTCCGCCTCCTCCTTCGCGAGCATCACTGCTTCGCAGAAGGAGGTGACGGCCTCCCATGCACTCTCGCTCCGCACCATGGCCTGAACCAGGCTCGGACGCGAGAGATCGCCGCCACCGATCGCCTCCGTGAGAACACGGCGGTACTCTGCCCAAGCCGGGCAGACCTCCACTGTATGCTCCACCGTGTCCTCCGGGCGATCCACACAATGGTGACACCCGGGCGTTTCCTCCCGCCTTATGCGAAACAGGAACCTCCCGAAACAGCCGTGTCCGGTGAGGACCTGCGTCAGGCGAAAGGTGAGGACGCCGTGGCGCCGCTCTAACCACTCCTCAAAGAGGGGACTTATCGCCGCAATTGTGGCGTGCCCAGCGCTGGGTTGCGACAGTCACGCTCTCCATGTCGCCATGAGATCCCGCCGGAGCTCTGTCCGCTGTACCGTGATTTCTCGCGGCAGCGGAGTTACGCCCCGGCGTTTCGCCTCCTCGCGCCACTCCCACACGTGCGCGAGGACCTTTGCCTCCAGATCCCACGGCGGCAATCCGGCAAGGAGGCTCGCCGCCTCCCGGGAGACCGTGCGGTATCCCCGGACTAGCCGGATGGCCATGACCCTCTGGGACGCGTTCAACCGTTGGGCTGGCCGCAGCCTTTAGGGAACGCGCCCACACCGGTGCTCCGTAAAGGGCCATGGACCGCACGACCCCCGCGTAGAGCCTCCGGCAGGAGGCGTTTGGACGCCCCAGATTGGGCAGGAGCCGCCTCAAAGCAGCCCCAGCCCGGTCCAGTCTGGGAGCCAAACGTCGGAAATGCTCCACGAAGTTCCACCGGCTGTCGAGGACGAGTCCCAGGTACTTCATCGTCGACCCGACTCCGATGTGAACCCCTCCTACCGTTATTTGGGAACCCGACGGTGGCGCATTCCGAGGACCATGAAAACACATGGCCTCGGACTTGTGCAGGGCCACCTTGAGTCCCAACTGCCGGATCCTCTCCACGACTATCGCAACCCCGCGTGTCACTAATTCGGCCGCCGCCTGGTGCGACCTCCCCTGCGCCAGGACCAGCGTGTCGTCAGCGTAACATACCACGCTGACGCCGCTAGGGAGGTCGGCGCGCAGCACCCAGTCGTAACCGATGTCCCACAAATGCGGCCCCAGGACCGATCCCTGCGGGACACCGCACGACATCTCTCGCCGGTTCCACTCTCCCTGATGACCGGGGTAGATGACGGCCCTGTCCGTCAGATAGGCCTCGACCACTCGACAGAGGTAGATCGGCATCCGGTGATACCGGAGTGCCTCCCTGATGCAACTCCAGGGCAGGGTATTAAAGGCGTTGGCGATGTCTAGGGACACCGCCAAGACGACCCCACCCCGGGCCACTGCATCCCCCGTCGTGAGGGCTCGCACGCGCATGATGGCGTCCACCGTAGAGCACCCCCTGCGGAAACCAAACTGGCTCTCCGCCAAATCCGGCCCCTCCTGCACCAGCCACCCGACGAGGCAGTCTGCAATAACTCTTTCAAAGAGCTTGCCCACCTCGTCGAGCAGCACGATGGGTCGGTAAGCGGACGGAGAGTCCGCAGAGCGGACGGAGAGTCCGCAGATGAATATCAGTAATAAATAAATATCTCTTTACGTGTAGAACAGTAACAAGAAAATACAAATAATTAGGGAACATAGTTTCAGTCACCGAAAGCATAGTACGGAATACGCGAAAAATTAAATGACAAATTAATAATACACAGATATTTCGCGGAAAACTCGCGCTGTTTCCCTGAGTGATATCGGGAGGTGTCGCGGCAGGTGTCGCGGGAGGTGTCGCGGGACACTCGCTTGGAACAAAGTTCCTTTCGCTGTATATTATGTATTAATAATAAGCCGTCGAAGTGTATGTTCTCAAGTTTCAAGACGCTATTCTTGAAAAGCTTAAATAATTAAACGCTTTTGTTCTATTGAACAAAAGCATCAAACATTCCTTTTAGATTTTATTGCTATGAGTTCGGGCAATTCCAAGTTAGACGTCATTATATTTTACTAACCTTGACTTACGGAAGAGTTAGCTTTTTGAAATACAACTTATAGAGTTTATACTATGAACCTATCTTGTAAGGGAGGGTATACTCCTATCTCTTATTTCAGAACAGCCAGTTTAAATAGATCTTAAAGTCGTTACTGTTTATAATAATCATTTAATATGTCTCAGGGAATAGGTAAATAATATGAAACACCAAGATATTCAGTCATTCATTTAATATCTTTGTCAACATAAAATTCAATAACTACACCATACCATCATATCTCCTATTCTCCACTTAATAACACTATTTATTTAGTATTCTAATACCTATATATAATAAAACTAGTAGGTTACCTTAATGCCACAGTAGATCTCCAAATATTTATTATATGCCAACATCGTCCGGTCACGATGCTGGCCCCGAAACAAATGGGCCCAGCCAACTACCGCCTTCTCAACCGTCATCTCAAAACGTAATTTTTCCAACACTAGTGTTACCAGAATCAATACAATATCTCAATAATCGACTAAGACATTTTACCGATTTATTAATATTATTTCAAAACCTAACAATCTCAATACCTCGCAATGAAAAAACATTTAGTTCGAGTTACAAAGTCTAGATAATTCGAGATACCGCGTATAAAGTGTTCAGCGGAAGTTTAGTGACGATTTCTACTACTGAAATCCTACCGCAAGCCGCGCTAAAGAACTTCATTCCAATAATACCCAAATAAGTAAAGAAATATTTATCACTCTTTCAAATATGTTAAACGAAGCAACTGTTTCTGCCTACCTCCATGTGAAGAAGGCGCGAGTTTGTATGTATGTGTATGTATTAGAGAGGTATTTGACTGCAAACTAGCTTTATTGATATTAAAGTTACGAGTCTGTGTGTAGAGATTGGAGTATCAATAAGTCGAAGGGAATGTGATTTGGAATGTCTAATTATTGAGAATCGAATTTAGGAAATGATGGATGAATCAAACCAATATGAATTATTTCTCAGTTTCAGATATTGTCTTATAGCGAGAGCTTTTGTTTTCACTGGGTAATGTGTGATGTTTATGCTCGATTATTCCCAAAACCTATCACTTTACAAACACATTACCAAATATCAAAAATATCACATTCACCCCTTCCTAACGGATTTGTGTGTATTTGTATTTGTCAGAGGAGCGGCGGCGCACTACACACGTATCGGGTAAAGTCAACATTTTAGCGCTCAGCACACAAACAAGTAATGTTTGCTCGGTGTAGTAACAGTTTTAATCTAAAGGAAATTACTATGTAAAGTACCCATTACTTTAGCTAATATGCGAAGTGACTGGCAGTAACTAGTGTGTGTTACTATGAAGCCTGAGATTTACGTACTTAGTTCATCCTTGTTACGAGGTGAGCGCAGTTCCCGCTCGATTAAATAAATAATGTAATTAGACGTAGCTGTTTAATAAACTAAGCTAGCCTCACGCTTGGAGGATGGACCTTCATGCGCAAGATGATGCTTAGTAACTGCTGCAGTTGTAAAGGCTGATGATGGGAACACAGAGAGTTGAAGGAAAGCACTTTAGTCCAACAGTGTAAATGTTTTAGCTCGCTATAGGCACGGAACTAATGTGAAATGGGTGTAGTATTGAAACGCACATCAAAAATACCAGTTTTGTCCAACAGAATACATACATCAAAAAACTGTTTGCATTATCAAAATTTGCATGTCTAAATAAATTAAACTTAACGTCAGGTCCACGGAGCGCCGCTGGGCGGGGCTCCTAGTTCTGTCTGTAGTGGTGTAGTGGTGCTCAATAATTATAATTTGTATAAGTTTTGATATTCAATTAGTTGACAAATAGTGCAATAATAAGTTTATTAGATGCGCATTTGTTATTTTTGACGAAAAGTTAGTATTTTTGATATATAATTAATATTAGGGTTCCGTAGCAAAAAGGTAAAAAGGAACCCTTATAGTGTGACTCAGTCTGTCCCAGCTGGATATCTCAAGAACTACAAATGCTATCAACTTGGAACAGTTTAAGATGACGTTTTCCCAACTATTTTGCAAATGAGAAAGAAATAAAAATATAACTATATGTTTTTTTGCAACAGGGATTGAAAGGGGGTCTTAAAAATTGTCTTAGAAGTGGGGCTACTAGGGCATGTAAAAGAGCGCTATTTGTACATTCTCAAACATCTTTTTTAGGCCGCATAGTTTTCAACTTTTGAAAAAAAATGTTTAAAAAATACCTCCCCCCCCTAAACCCCCCTTATCTCCGTAGTTTGCATAGAGAAAAATCTGGAATTATTCTACGTGGCAGAAGTGTATGTGTAGATTACAGGTAAAATAAAACGATGTCTCTAAATAGCACAGTTTTTCAGAAATTTTATGCCTTTGGACAAAAATATATGTATAATTATGATTATTATTTGTACAAGTTTAGATATTAAATTAGTTAATTAGTAGTGCAATCATTGATTTGGTGTACATATAGATTATTAGATGTAAAGTATTTGATGTAAGAATATTTTTCTGGTGTGCGGTTAATATTTCCCATGTGAAAAATCGAATTCGCGACACAAAAGACCAACGTTTGACCACTATGACGTAGTAACACACAAATATGTAGTTGAAACACTTCAGCATTGAGTTATTATCATAATTAAAAGAACCAATAAAACTTTTACGACGAATTATAACATAAAGTAGCGAACATTTATTATGAAAGGTATACAATTATTATTCCGGGAGACACGCTAGAGCACTAAATATATGGCACTAGTGGACCATAATAATGGCATTAAGCAGTTTAAGTGTCGGCCGGCGTCGTACAATGTGCGCAGGCGATTCTTTGAAGCAAGTGGCTAATATAGTTCTAAGTGGAAGAACGCGCATTAACTACATTCTATTGGCATAATTATTCACCTGAAATATGTGGAATGGTTCGTTAGCGACATGATTATTATATTAATTGTTTTTGTTGTAACCGAATAAATACGTCAGGAGACTTGATTTTGGCTAAGAATCCACTTAAACTGTTATAAATGTCAGGCGCTTGACGCTTTAGACAGCTTACGGATATGTTTTGTGTTAAGAAGTCAAGATGTATGTTCATGAGATAATTACCAATTTGTTTGTGCACCCATTGTGTGTATAGGAGAACTCACAATCGAGAAGTCATTATTTTTGCAGTTACGCGTTTTATTTACTTCAATTTGGCAAGTCTAGTGTAGGTACATAATAGATTATAGGAGACAACTTATAAAGAAGTGTTTTGAAGGATATTTATTTATGAGATATCATTTATACGTAAGTTTTTTATGAAGTTTTGACAGACTCAAGTCAAACTAGACACGGCCACTTTATGTTAGTTTTGATACTTTGGGGACACAGTCACGTCAGACATCTGTTAACCTTTGAAAAAATAAAATAGAAAAACAAAAAAAAATGCATAAAAGTGAAAGTAATAAAAAGTTTTATTATTTGTAAATGTTGCACGATAACTCAGGCAGACAGACTGACAAATATTTTGCACTTTTACATCGCAGGCGAGCCATTTTGAAATGGCTCAATATTTTGCAACTAAACATGTAAATAAACTGGTCAATTTACCCGTTAGCGCTAACGTTAAAAGGAAAATCGCTTGGGAAATGCTTTAAAGGAAAACATTGAATAACTTAAGTATATTCGTTGAAATCAAAGTAACACCATAACGGTATGCCAGGAAAACATCGGTAAGTGATTCGCAGAAGTACGAAGTAAGTAAGTACGAAGGAATTAATAAGTTTTCTTTAGAAATTGCTGGTCCAATACCTTTCAATTGGAGTTTTGTATAAAATGTATCGTGGCACAAGACGTTACAATCGGAGTTTGATTTTCAATGAATACCTAAGTAATTTTTGTGGTATTTTTTTAACAATGGGAATTAATAATAATGGTGAACCTGATCAAGCATTTTTTTTTTCAATTTTGGTTCGACATACTTAGAGATGTTTATGATACTATACTTATCATAACATAACAACACGCCCTGTTTCATAACAACACGCCCTGTTTCATAACAACACGCCCTGTTTCATAACAACACGCCCTGTTTCATAACAACACGCCTTGTTTCATAACAACACGCCCTGTTTCATAACAACACGCCCTGTTTCATAACAACACGCCTTGTTTCATAACAACACGCCCTGTTTCATAACAAAACGCCCTGTTTCATAACAACACGCCCTGTTTCATAACAACACGCCCTGTTTCATAACAACACGCCCTGTTTCAAAATACACGCCCTGTTTCATAACAACACGCCCTGTTTCATAAAAACACTCCTTGTTTCATAACAACACGCCCTGTTTCATAACAACACGCCCTGTTTCATAACAACACGCCCTGTTTCATAACAACACGCCCTGTTTCATAGTAGGTACACCCACATTTTGCCAGTTACATTTAAGTCCCATGTAACAGGGGGCAAGCCTATTGCCATCAACCGGGCACAAATCCAGTTTCCGGGCTTCTACTGAGAAATTCGTAATGGAAAAATCCAATAACACTTTACCCGAGAACCCAGGACCGCATGCTCAGCAGTAGCGCTAGCGACCACTACATCACCGAGGCAGACATTCTATTCTAAATAAAGGTACTTACTACCTACTTGCTTTGAGGAGCAATCAGCATTAATAACATAGTGAGATCATTTACTCCATATTTTTTACAAAAAAATCAACAACACTGCAACCACAAGCAAACGTGAGAACGAAGCACTCTCGCGAACGTGAGAACGAAGTACTCACCAGTTAATTAACGAGCTTACTTTTCTCCTCATTTTCCATTCTCCTCTGAACCAACAAACATCAGTTGTACACTGCTTGCACCAAAGTCGACTTAAAGAAACCCTCTCCCGGTTTTCGCTCCCACAAAATTTCTTACACAATTTATCAACGCCTTTATTTTCACACCTGAAAGTTTGTGTTAGGAGTGGGTTGCGTAGAACTCGGCGGGTCTTTTACCCAATTTAAAATGGAAGCTCTTTATTGGGTTTGGATTTATATTTGTAAGCACCTCATCATAGAGAAAGCATGGCGGTGAGTTGCTCAATGTGATATCTTACTGATTGTATTGTTAAGGTGTTATAAAGTATGATTTCCGGAAAATCGTTACGAATTAGTAAAACAATTTCAAGACTAAACAATTAGCCTCAAAGAAGTCGCTTTTTCTGTTCCTAAACAGTGTTTCTCTCGCAGAACAAGTCAAGGTTTGGTGGCTGAGATAAGGGCGGCCCTACCCTCGTCACGCTTTGTGGCTTTGTTTGTTTTTATCCGCAGCTCTCTAATCCGGAGCTGATTGTCGAGCCGAGAATTAACGTCATCTGGCGGGCACTAATCATTAAGCCGCGATTGTTCCGAACCAGGCTGACAGCCTCAAGTCTTCGAACTTGTCTTAGAAGGTTTTCTTTTGTGGATACGGGAACTGAGCTTATTAAAACGGTGTTTCCACGTTTAGGTTTTCGAACTGCACAAACAAATCAATGGTGGCTGAGACGATTCATTTATTTTTCTGTTTAGTGTCAAAGTATCGGCACTTGTTGTTGATCTGAGCACACTGTACATGAAAATGCCAATGCCACTGTATTCAAAAATACCGCTTTCGATCAAAAAACGTACAAATCGAATTACAAACGGGCTGATAAATATGCAAGATACTTCATCGCCTATAACGGTGCGGACGTGAGTGCCCACATTCGCCGGGAATGAGCCCACATTGCCTGGCTTGAACCCGCATTGACCGGCGCGACCCGCCGTTGCGTGCGTTGGAAACTTTTATCTTATTGCAAATGGCGACGGCATTTGTCCTGCAAATACTGCAGAGAATTGAGGTGTGGAAGTAGATCATAATGATGAGCTTTGCAAATACAAATACTAAAAATTTACCTATGAAAAAATAGGAGGAGGTTCCCAAGTCGACGCGTACCTATACCTACCTACATTTTTTTAATATAATTTTTGTGCTTTACATTGTAAAAATGAGAATGACCGTCACCTACAAGTGGGTTAGTTAGTAGGTAGGTCGTGGGTTCGAACCTCACAAAAATGCAAAAAGGCAAAGGCAGGCAGTCACTTTACCTATTTTGGTACTATAAAATTAATGTTCACTGTTCTCGTAACAGTGAAGGAAAAAAACTTCATGAGGAAAACGGCGTACGAACCAAAACTGAGTTTGCATGATCAAACTCAAACTCAGAACTCAGTTTGAAGTCTCAAATTTGTTCAGTCATCTAGTCAGTGGGGGCGTAGTGGAATAGGTTATTGTAACAATATGCAACGCTATTAAATAACCCCTCAAGTGTTTTCTATGTTCTAATTTATAAACCGAAAACCCCAGCGGGGGGGTGACGGGGGATAGTTGCGAACCCCATAGGTTCACAACTACAGATGATGATTTTTTTACCATCGGATGGTGTTTTGTTACGTTTATATATGTACGATATAAGCTTATATACCAATTATATAAAGGGTTTTACCTTATGCACACATGGGGTGCAGAAATCACTAGTTGTTTACACAACAACATACGGTTATCCATTACACGTGGAGGTGTGGCCCACGATGTTGTGTCTTCCAATGATAATTTTACTCTTGATTTTAAATATGTCCAATGTTGTGGTTGTTTTCAGCAGTTCAATATTCGTGGATCCAATTTAAAAAAACCGACGAATTATTTTCATTGTTTCAGTACCACAAACTCACGTTTTTTTTTTCCGAAAAACATTGTAATGTTATTACTTTCAATTGTTATTTTTACACTATCTACATATTCATGCACAGACATTTTCGTACATATAATTTATTTTATAAAAAGGCCATTCACACAAAATTGTCTAAAAACGGTCCCGATCACGATACTCGCTATCCAATCAAATATCGATAATGATTTCCGATAAGCTCTCGCCGGGCATCTAACCAATCAGGTTCACGAACGATCAGGATTATTTCTATCTCAAACGAACCGAGAGTAAGGTTCGCCCTTCAAAAATTACCAAACCTTTACAAGTACCTACTTATTTGGACAACTTTTCTTTTCCCTTTTTAACCGACTTTAAAAAAAGGAGAAGGTTCTCAATTTGGTTGTATTTTTTTTAAATATTTATTTTTAGTTTTTGACCTCAGTAGGTACTCCGTCATTTATAAACCGGTTTGGAAAATTCTTATTTTATTTGAAAGGATATACTTCCAGATTGGCCATGAGGAATTGAGGGAACTCCTCAAATATTATAGACATACATACAGCGATTTTGGTATTGTCATCATCAAATCAAGCATTTGCGTTCAGAAAGTATCATTTGGTAAAGTGGAACTGATGAAGAAGACCACAGATGCCCACGGGAACTCCTCAACGATAATAAGTATTTGACGGGTGGCGATAAGATAGTGAAGCGACTATGACGAAGAAAATTTAAATAAATGTTTCAGTAATAGAACCATAATTGTGACTAATATAATAATTTCTGTACCAACTATATGCATTATGGTACGCAATAAAGAATTGAGAATTGATATGCTGCTCCAAATTGCGCTACTTGAGTCGTATGTTATGTGTGGCCTTGATTGTCAGAAGGCAGATTTCGTAGCCTCGTTATCTCCGTCAACATAAAACTACGCCTACCAAACTTCTGACGCAACTTAGCGCGACATACATTTGCTTTTTCGCAAAGTTTTTATTTGAAACTCCTGAGATAGTCGCATATAAATTTCTTCATGTTCTGATGAGTGGTTTTTGAGTTAGCTTCAATAATTTAATACGTATTTTTTCCGCTTAGTCTATGTGGATGATGTTCTAATTCATTTTGCAAAAGTGGTAGTTTATGTGTGGGGTAGGTACCACCACTAAAAAGTTAGAAATAACTAAGTCAGTGGCAAAAAACAAAAGGACAAAACCGAAGACACCGACCTCTGAAATTAAAATTATTTTTCACTTTGTAGTGTTTTTTTTTGGAAGTCAGTTGTTTTTTTTTTTCTAAAAAAAAAGTTTTCGATGAGATTAAACCTTGAGTAAAAGATAATTAGAATCTTATAATAAAGACATCGCAAACAATCTTTTACAAGTAAAAGGGTTCTCGTGGCATTAGTAGATTAGTGCCAGTCGCGAGTAGGGATGCGGCGGCCTAGGTTTTTCTGGTGGTATAATTATAATCTTTTAAGAATATAATTTTCAAGCCATGTTGTCAGATTCTTTTCATTTTTCTGTTGTTCTAATTCTGTAAAAATATTCTGACAAATAAATGGACTATTACTAATAATTTAACTTGAGATCCAACTACAAAAACAACACAACAAAAAAGCAGGAAAAAATAATTCATGCTGTACAGCAAAAAACGTCTTTAGTTTCAACTACGAAGGACTTTCAAAAATCAATACTCGTAATCCAGAAATGAACATGAACTTTAATAAAGATGTCCTATTCCGAAACAAAATGGAAATGAGTGAGATTGATGCCCGGGAGCATCGTTAACATGGCCTGATTGAAATATAAGGCGCGGACAGACAGGTGGATAGCCGGGGCAGGGGGTAGGACAGCCTGGATGATACGCGTTAATTAAATCCTGCGACGGAATATGATGGATTGTGAAATAGGAATAGATAGGAATAGGCGTGTATAGTGACAGCTTTTATTAATAAAGTTAATAATTGTATTATAGTGATGGTGACATTATTTGACGTAAGAATGAATTTTAGTAGATATCGTAATCCCGATAAGTTTAATATCAGAAACAGAAAATATTTCCCTGATATCAAAATCGTTTAATCCCACTACTGATACGAGTCTCATACCCACTTATGAATAATTCCTAACAAGTTCGTTCAGTAGAGCGTTTGTTTCATCACTCATGTGTGTACTATTTGAGTTTAATATCGACGAGCCTGCTCATTGGTCCGGGGCATGGCGCGGAAAATATTGTCCAATAACAGTCTATGCACGCACAGGCCGTTCGCAATAAATTTACGAAAAAAAAAAGAAATTCACGCAAAAAAGGTGCCATACGATTTTGTGGGGTTATTCTTTTTTAAAATATAAATCTGTTTTATGTGATCCGGGCTTTGTAATTGTGGTGTTTATGTTGTTTAGAATTGGGTGAACAACATTTATTGAGTTCATCCGATTTTTCCGGTTATTATTTTGTTTTCAGAAACCGCCATTGACCTGGTGGTCAAATATAAAAAGAGACCTCAGGAAAGCCCAATTGCCTGAACCGACAACCCAGGATAGAATCACTTGGCGCAGGAAAGTGAGGAGACCCGACCCCAAATGAAGGGATCAGGGACGGAAGAAGAAGATTTTGTTTTCAGAAACATCGATCTTTATGAATGTAAATAACATTGCCTTTCATCATCATCCTCCACAGCCTGACTTCACCCACGGCTGGGTACAGGTCTGTCTTCTCTTGTGCCTACCCCCACGTTCCTGTGGCAGCCTCATCCACGTTTTGCCCGCGATGGCAACAATGTCGTCCGCCCGGCTGGCGGCCGTCGGACGGCCGACATCTCGTCTTCCAGTCCTCGGACGCCGCTCTGTCACAGCCTTACTCCTACCTGCCATCACCAGGCCAGGTATGCATTATTTGTATATTAGAAGTAGCCACTTTTGTTAAGAAAAATATAAGCATGTTTAATTTTGATAAGAACGAGCGCCGCAAAACAAAATTAGTTCTACCAGCACCTAGATTGCAAATGTATAAAAATAGCCCAGAATACCGGAGCATTCAAATATATAATAAATTGCCCGAAAGTATACGGTCAACCAAAACACTAAGTGTATTCAAAGCTAGGGTAAAGTCATTACTCATATTGAAATGTTTCTACAGTATACAAGAATTTATGAACGATAAAAACCCCTAGAATATGTGAATTTGTGAATGACTAATATTGACATTATAAATGTAATAATAACATAATTTAATAATAGAATACTTACATAATACAATTTTATCTAAATACTTAATAATATACTTAATACAATTCTTGACATAATGTAAAATAATGCTTTAATTGATAATGTTAATGTTATGTGCTTTAATTGTTATGTTGTAATCTAGTTTTAAGTTATCTTGCTGCGCCCCAACGGGGTCTTTGTACTCACTAGTTGTAAGTTAACCCTGTAACTGTGTGTGCATTGTGCAATAAATAAATAAATAAATATGCTGCCCAACTCCATTTGAGTTCCATAATACGCTTGCCGATATCAAAGATTTTCGTACGTCTTCGGATCTCGACGTTTGAAACTCGGTCTATTAGCCTGATGCCAAGCATGGAACGCTCCTTTGTACTACGTTTTAAACAACGATAAGTTTTAGAACTCTATGAAGTCATAAAATGCCATTCCAGACAATGTTTGTAGTTCTGTTGATCTATCTATGTTGAATTGTGTGGAAGTGTCCTGAACCCGCTGTGTTGAACTACTGCGCAGCTAGTTGTACGACCGCAATCGGAACTTGTCGCAACTGGCCGCACTTGATCGGACCCTGCCGCACTCCACCAGACTCAGCTGTAGAAGTGTATTTGAGCCCATTCCCAAGACAAAAAAGAAAAAAAATGCCGTGTCAGTGCGTTAGTTCATGGCTTTGCTTGACAAGTTGACTCTTTAGCGCAATACTTAATAGTTTACTGAAATAAAAACACCTCATTGAATGTACCCAATAACGCAAGTACTGCTCCACTAACCGTGTCTCTCAAATATACCAAACCAAACAAAGACTAAACCAACTGAAGATAAAACATTAGAATATCGGAGCACTCATACAATAGCATGCTCCGCAAACACATCATAAAGCGGTGCCGACGCGCTGATAACTAACTACCCGCAATAAAACTTTGAACCCCCCTCCCCCTCCTTACCATCCATCCTCTGAAAATAATCCTCACTGAAAAGTGAGTGAAACGGCATACTTAACAAAGGGAATTTGGCCGGCTTAAAGTTGTGCCCCCACTGACAAGGCTACGCTACCACGATGCCCCGCGATATATTATGGAGATTTTATGACCCCCTCTCCCCCGCTGAAAGGTTAAGATGGCAAGCTCTCCCGTAATATATGCATTTTCTTACACAGATTCATTTTAAAATGTTTTTAGTATCGCTAAGTTGGTTTAGCAAGAGTTGCTCATTAAGTTAAGCTTGCCTCTGATTGCGGAAGTTACGCGAAACGACGTAAAGAAAGTTTTAATTTAGTTTTTGCGCTGTTCGCCACGGTCAATGGAATGGTAGTCTAATTTAAAATTGTTTATCCAAATAAAATGGATAAAAATACGAAAAGCCAAGCTTGAGTTTCCAGCGGGAGTCAAAGTTCAGTTTGCCGGAGCTTTCAAAACATTCAATGAGGATGTCTGTCAAAGCATGTAGTATGCTGAAATTACATTAATACATAAACTCAACTGTAAAACAAACTCTTATTTATAGAATTTTGAGAATGTTTTCAGCGATTAATGTGAAAGATTTTATTCTTTTGATACCTTTGGAGACAACATATACCAAGTAGTAAGTAGTAGTCAAGTAGTCACTCCCCAGGATCGGCGTGCCTCACCCCGCTTAAGAAGAATGTCAATTTTACTAACACTAGTTTATAAGTTTACATTGTTACTAACAAATATGGAAGTGATTCTGAATTAAATGCCTATTTATTTACTTATTTTATTTACATGACGAGCACTTTAGAATGTAATTTTGGGTAAATCTTCGAGCGTTTCAACCGCCGTCATTACCGTCCCCCAAAAGTTCATGAAAAAAAATATATTTAATTAAATATTCTGGTTCTTTAGCAGATTCTGGGAATTGCTTAATTATTTCTGGGAATTGCTGAAATATTTCATTAAATATATTATCTTTCATCAACTTTTGGGGGACGGTAATGACGGCGGTTGAAACGCTTGAAGAATTACCCTTTTCCCAAAAACAAAATATCCCATGCTTCCCTACTTAACATCACTGCTGGGCAAAGGTCAGTGTTTATTAGCCGTGTCAGACGTCACTACGTCAGAACACTTTTGTTCTACTGACGAGGACGTTGACTCACGCCCAGCACTAGTCCGACCACAGACAATGCGGCACAATGACGCGATGTTTAGATTAATGTGATGCGGTAATGAGAGGGGTGGCTGTACGCAGTGTAGGTGGCAACTTTCTTTTACGTATAAGAATAATAACCTCATCACAGGTCAGGATTCTTATACGTAAAAGAAAGTTAGGAAAGGTCGAAGATATTATGGACTGCTGAAAAAGATAATGGATATGGGTCATTAGGGTTCCGTACCTAAAAAGACAAAAAACGATACCCTTATTGGATTACATCTGAGTCAATCTGTCGGTCGGTCTGTTTATAATTATGTCCGTCTGTCACAGCCAATTTGCACCGAATGTAATGGACCGATTAAGTTGAATTTGGTTCACTTACGAATTTATGTGAACCAAACACGGACGTGTAGCGTAAATATATTAATTTTTAATATGGGGTCACTTTTGCTGGGCAAATAAGTTTTGGAAACTGTACCCTGTGAGTCCTGTGATATATCAAATGAAAGAGCTTACTGTGAGAGTCTCAAAATAGTGTTTTTGTAATTTTAAAATAAATTGTTTTAAAGTTATTTAAGAAAATATACAAAAATTGACCATTTCCCTAATCCTTATCCTTATCTCCGAAAATAATGAGCTTAAAATTTTCAAAAAAAATACACAGAAAATAATGTCTATAACCGGGTAAGTATAAGAAGTCTATGTCTTAAAATAACTTGGTAATCTCTCAACACACTTGGCCGGTTTTTTATTTACCTAGCTATTTTGTCGTTAATTTTTAATTGAATGTTTAATGAGAAATGAGCCTAAGCAATGCTTTGATGACTCTAAAAATGACATGAATGTTGACTTTGAAGCCTTTCCTTTATTTAACTGCAAGCGCAGGTATCCAAACGGTAAGATGAACAGTACAGTATCGCGTAGCTTCCACTGTTATTGTGCCCTATGCAGCTAAGACGTACTGAGTAGTTTGAGGTTCAAACTTGTGTTTTCAGTGAGTTCTGTTCCGACTGAAACTTCAGAGGTGAGCGGAGGTGCTATACATTCGTTTCCGTTTCCTTATACTATACATGTTACACTTTTCATAATTTTACATTCTTGTTAATTATTTTCTTTACCGTTGCCTAAATTCTGTACTTAATATAAATTCAGCAATTTATTACGAGCTTCTATTCTCGTGTGTGTAATCAAATCTTGCAAGTCTTTGAGCCACTTCCAGGATTCCGATTGAGCTGAAATTACGATGCAATATTATAATATCATGGAGCTGATCTGATGACGGAGCCAGAAGGTGGCCATGGGAACACTGTAATAGAACGACGCAACCCCATGGAGTTTGAGCTTGTTTCGCACCTTCATTTCGAAACCGTTACTAAACGAAATTTTCACGAAATGAGATAATAACGCCATCTTACTTATATCGGCAAAATACTTATACAAAATATACACCATAAAAAGAAACCAATAATTTAACAAATAATGCCAGAAATATCTCATAAGTGTTCATTACTATTTTATTAAGAGGTAAATAGTCATGCAAAAATCGTAAATTTGCTCTCCCGTAAAATTTAGTTTTTTTGTTTAGTAAGAGTTTCGAAATGAAGGTGCGGACAGGTAAGGACACTAGTCCTAGATGATATCCAGGGTATGATGATGGTGCCAGAAGGTAGCAGCCTGGAATGCAGCTTTGAGAACTCTGTAATAAATTGCTGCAACCCCATCTAGTTTGACCTCGTTTGATTCGTCTTGTCAAGTGGTTTTAGAGTGTGATGATTAAGTTGGTCGACTATTATGTAAGATAAAAATACATATCTATAAGAACCATTTACATTATATGTGAAAACTTGAGAATGTGATAAGTACATAAAGATATAATAAACATAATTATGGCATGAAGTTTCGAGGTTTGAAAATATATAAATGATATGGTATGATTTTGACATAGACAAAGGAGCTTCATTAGGAGATGTGAGCATATTGTCCTTACTTTTATTTTTATCTAAATCATCCCACGAAGATGAATTTAACATGACAAACACATGAACATAAACTTTAACATGTATGTTTTGTATACCCTGCACGTTTTTGACTACCAATAGATAAATAAATTATGGAAGTCAACCGCCAGAGTGACACACACCATGACACCACATTTCTCACAAGATCTTCGACACAGCGAAATGTAACCGATACATATTCACTCGACAAACAACATGATTTGATTTGAGGTGACGTGAAGAACGGGCGCAAACAGCCTCCCTGTCACAGATGGATGCGAGTTTAAACGCAAACACCCTGTGTGTGCGGCCAGGAAAACACAGTGACGAAACTGAATCAATACATAACTGAATTTATGGAGAAGGTCTTGACACGTAGAAGTGAAAGAGCTGAAAGAGTTTGGTTACTGAAAATAACCTAGTATTGAACAATAACAGTCGATCGTTAAGATGTTTTCTCGTGTGTGAGGTATGCACAGAAATATCTTACATCTATGGGTAGGTATGCACGACCAAATAATAAGAGAGCTGACTAACCCTTTTGCCCCACAAGTGGTATAATAAACATAATCAGCCTGAAATGTTCCCACTGCTGGGACACAGGCCTCCTCTTGGTGAGAGGGAGTGGGCAGTCATCTATCTCACGGGCCCAGTGCGGGTTGGTAGATGTCACATGGCTTCGAATTTGTTTTGGTTCTAGGACATGCCCGATACGGGCATGTCCTAGAACCTCACGATGTTTTCCTTCACCGTTTTGAGAGCAATGGTGATGAAATTATTTACACAAAGCGCCTGTCTGGGTTCGAACCCACGACCTACACCTCGTAAGACGAGGCCGCTACCACTGGGCTGCCACTGCTCCTCAAATAGTACCTATATTTAGCATATTGGAAATCGATGTTTAGCTACAGCATTTTGACTCATGAGTACTTTACTCAATGTCTATAAATACGAAACGTAACTTGATTAGCATTTTATATTTCCTGAAGCATTAAAACAGACATTAAGTAGGCGGTACTTTATACGTTTATTAAAGGCATAAAATTAAGAGTAACATCCTCATTTGCTTAATTACCAGCAGTTCTCAATCGAGCCCCTATTAACGCCATTAGCGGATACTTCAAACGTTCAAGTAATATAATATATTTTATACTCAACATCTCCAACGAATATAAAACAAAATAAGATAATAAATTATCTAAGAGGAAGGGAAATTAACGTCGGGTATCATAATTAATTGATAATAAATTAAAAGTGCTTCAGATTTTTATAGCGAGTAAAACAAAGCGGTAGCTGTTTGAGAATAGACCTTGTACCTAAGTAGAATAGACCTTGTACCTAAGTAGAAATATTATTTTATTCTGTTCACAGTAAAATATTAGGTAAGGATGAAAGCCTTCTTTAGACTTGTCACAACATCATCTTTAAAAGTAGAAAGCAGACTGCGAATTATAAGCTTGTTTCAAAAAGATAAAATTAATAATACTTAAAATAAAAGATAATCTTTCACAAAATCTTAAAACTTTACAGGCAATTAGTAGGTATATATATACGTACTATCTTCTATTAAAAATAATTTACCTAAATATGTAGAATAATGTGGACAGTAGGTATACAAATTTACACACGGCAAACTTACTTTGCCGACAATTTTGTTTCACACACCAATACATTTGATACCTACCTAATTCTATAAGTACCTACTTAAATATCGCATCTTTCCATGTTTTCATATATCTTGTATCAATGTCAACAAACGTAAATATCTATGAACCTGAAGCACAGAATAAAATTACATAATAGTACTAAACGTAGCCCTGAAGGTAATGTCCGGCAATTTGTTTATAAACTTCGGTAGCTTTACGATTTCATGAAGACCTGCTCCGAAGAACACCTGTCACCTAGGGAATTAAAGTTCTAGTCACCTAGGTAAGGACTACCTAGAACTTTAATTTACCAGGACGGAAGGAAAAATTGAAAAATTGAAGCTAGAGAAATTGAAAATTTCTGCGCGGTTTTTTTATACCTGAATAGTGCCGAGATAATCTGATTTTATATTTTATCTTAAGAGATTGTATTTTTAAAAGATCTGCAATGTTTGAAAACTAGTAAACTAATAAGTAAATATTACATAATTAACATCACATAGTTTTAAGTGCTCTTTATATCGCTATATATCTATATTACGCAGTAAGCTCTGATGACATTTACCTCGTACGTACTTTTATTAGTTTAATATTATTACATGTTGTTTACAAAAATCATACCTATACACTATAAAATCATATTATGATCCCTAATATTTTAAAAATATCTTCCATGGAATAACCAGTGATTAATCAACATAGTTTACTAAAACCTCGATATTTCTTGAACTAGGTATCTTGCTACGATTATACGTCATGTGAACTTTTCCCCTTTCATATAGATACACAACATTGCTCACACCACCGTCGTCAGCACTCTAATTACTTATATCAAACATTATACCAACATTTTTCTTATAAAAATGTTAGAAATGCCAGCTTTTGAGGTCTGGACATCCACTTGAAAGAGAATTATACTTAAATATAAGACCATTCATTCATTATTTAAAAAATAAAATCTTTTCGTTGAGAGCTTTTTCATATTTCGGCGAGCGAAGTAAATCGAACGAGGCTCGTTTGTCACAAGTGAAAGAAGGGTTTTAGACAAATGGTGCACTACCACTCAATTTAGTTTTATGTAGCAAGATATTTTTTGTTTTTATTCGCTGATATTATTATACTAGCTGATACAAAAATAGATAATACCTACCAATCATTTCGCTGATGTTAATAAACTAGTTGGTACGAAAGTAGATAAAAATTCCGATTCTGTTGTGCACAAACTAGACTTAATTTAGGCTATTAATTGCTAACTTTTTCTTTCTAATATAACAAGAAAGAGATGGACGTAAATTAGAGCTGTCAAATTTTGTTGAACTAATATTTCTAATAGAACTAATATCGAATTAGACGAAACGTTAAAACGTGTGATTAAAAACACGGTGAAGCGCTAGGCGTAAACTAGTTTGACATCTCTTAACTTAGTTCATAGCTATAGCCGTCCTTTTATCGCGGTGCGGAAAAAGATAGCGATTATCTAAATTTGGTTTAGTTATTGAACAAGGAAATCGGCACCATTACCTACCAATCATTTCGGTGATGTTAATAAACTAGTTGAATACGAAAAAACTTTTTTATAAAAAAAAAACCGACTTCCAAAAAAACACTACAAAGTGAAAAATAACTTTAATTTCGGAAGTCGGTGTCTTTTATCTGTATTTTAGTTTTTTGCCACCGACTTCCGAAATTAAAGTTATTTTTCACTTTGTAGTGTTTTTTTTGGAAGTCGGTTTTTTTTTTATAAAAAGTTTTTATTTTTCACTTTTTAGTGGTTCAGTTTGTAATTTATCTAAGTTACAATAACCCAATGTCAACTGCTCATCACGTTTTACAAAATATTGCTTTTCCCGATGCAGGGACGTTAATTGTTGAGGAGTTCTCCTGGTAAGAACCAGGAGAACTGGAGCTCATGGTGAAGTCACCATTACCATTATGCATTTTGACGAGCATAAACCATATTAAAGTAATCGAATCGCAACCTGTGATATACTTAGATATAATTGAGTATTTCCGATGGCCCTCTGTGGTCTTCATCATCAGTTCCAGTTCACCGAATGGTACTTTCCGAGAACAGTTCGCCAGTTATGTATATGTCCCTATTACATGAGACTGCCATGACATGGGCGAGCCTGCAGCCATCATAAACAATAATTATTATTTATTGTATACGATGTCTATGCTAACTTACCCCTGATGTTCATGGACCATGGATTTGAATATCAACATCCCACGCAAGCGAACACAAAATAGATTTTCCTGAAAATCCAAATTTATCCGACAAAGATTGTGAATATATCCGACACAGATGGTGAATAAACAATTATTTTCAAATATCGTATTGCCAAACATACATAATACATTAGAGGGAAAGAAATAAAGGAAAGGGAAAGATTAATCGATCAGATCATTATAGTTAATCGTGAGCCATCAAATACATTCCTTGTTGTGTTGACTTTTCCTTATTGTGACCTTTATTATTGTTCAGAAACGGTAAAAAATTCGAACCGTTTGACAATTGTTTTGTAAAGCATTTGCTTTCATAAAGATGGTAAATGCCAGATATCTAGTGTCGGAAATAATGGTTCTACCATTATTTTTAAACAAATGATTTCATGAGTTAATATGGATGGACTTTTACGAGTCGAAAAGGAAGTCACTTATATAATGGATGTAGGTAAGTTATAAGAAAATTGATGAATAAGTGTAAAAACATTTTTAGTGTAGGAAAAAATCTTGCAGATATTCCATAATTATAATATTGAGATTTCAACAGAAATAATCACATTACATGAAAGTGTAAACAAAAATGATTCAAACAAATTCCAACAAACACCAAATGTTCTTTATTGAGGCAAAACCGAATTGTTTAACAAAATCATGTCAAACAAATCAATTTTACCTGAATTTGAAGATCCCAAAATAGAAACGATGGCTGCTCATACACATGAGCGGACAAATCCTTTCGTTCCACATATTAAATAAGGAAGCTGCCACTCGGCGGAGGTAATGAGCCCTAAGTAGGGTCCTTGTCCCTGCGCGGGCTCCACCAGCCAACCTTACACATTCTGACATAGATGTTGAACCAGAAACAAATAGTTTAAGATAACATATCTTCTTACTACCTTCTACTGTTATTACTGCTGATTTAAATAAATTGGTACTTACTTCTTTTATAAGGATTTATATTATCAGAATTAAAAGCATTTTCATGTAGAACATTCAGTTTAAAATGATGTCCAATCTCATTAGGATTTCTAGCTTAATTATTGTAATCAATGCTTTAAATCTTTTTGCGATACTAATTTCTAATTTTGCTTTTAATTTAAATAATACTTTTGGTTTTCTTTCTATATTTCTTGAGTATTTTCGACTCAATTGAGTAGCTTTAAAGGAGTATATTTTACTTTAAAATAATACATTTGCCCACTCTCGCGTTCTTATCCTACCACTTTCAATATTTTAAAGCTGGTCTCAGTATCTGGTAAAATTTATTATCCAGGTATAATACCCTGGAAATATATTGGTCGAAGGTTTTAATATTGTGTCGTCCATTCGTGCCGTAATCTTCTACGTCAATGACGTCATCTTTTTTTAACCTTTGCAAAATACATTCTACAATAAAATAACGGACCACTGGAGTCGGGTCCAGCTCCGGACCTTCATTCCTTTTGTTCCTAAAATAACACGTACTTTTCCTTTTACCGTTCTCTTTCCCCTTAACTAGTTTTAAGGTTTATGTTTGATGTTCGTCGAAATATGTTTCATTTTACGAAATTAGTTTTATTATTAACTTTAGGTAAAGCTTTTGAACTCTCTCATGTTTAAATCTTCGAAAGACGTAATAGTTCACTCGAGCAGACTAATCGTAAAGCCTAAGTAATTTTGACGACGTAAACCCTTGAAGTTTTAGTTTTTTTAGGGTCCCGTACCTCAAAATGGAAAAACGGAACCCTTATAGAATAACTTCGCTGTTCGTCTCTCAGTCTGTCAAGACCCTTTTTTCTCAGGAACACGTAGAGGTATCAAATTGATATTAATATAAAATACACGTAGGTATATGGACACCAGGAACTTTAATAAAATCAAGCTTCTAAGTCAGCGCAATAAAAAATACGGCCATTATTCTTAAAATTAAGAGCTATTATATATCTTATATAATATTAAGATTTATGATATTATTATATTATAACGCGAACCTTTTTCTAACCGCTCCCGCCACAATCCGCTCGTCCAATAAGGTCGAGTCGAAGCTTCTAGAAGGTTCTAGAAGCTTCGAAATAAATGACGCGCAGCCTTGTCATTGACTTTTCAGAGAGACGTATGTCAACAGTCAACTAGGCTGCGCACAGTTTTTAGATACTAATAGATTTTACAAAATTAGGTCTTCGCCCCCGACTATTTATGTTAAAATATCTTTTTAGAAATTACTCAACTGCATCAGTAACCCTACTTGACATAAAAACGACTTATACCCTCAAGAGAACACCGAAGTCACCAAAACAACTTCCAATCAGTAAGTCCTCAGTCATTGTTCCCCTTCATAAAAGCAGAAAGAAGCTGTTTTGAAAACCTATAGCGTACTTCCACTTGTCCTAGAATCATGAAATTTGGCAAGAAGCAAGGTCTCACTAGTATAAGTTTTATTACAATTTTTTTTTGCGATTATAAACTTAAATTATCAGTTGGGGAATTGATCGTGACGAATATAAATGTATGGGAGAACATGTTTTTCAATTACAAGGTTAAGTTTGTTTTTAGGATAAATTCTTTTTAACTACGAAACCCTTCACTGTGCGTGGTCCGACACGCTTTTTGCCGGATTTTTTCTATTAAACATAAGTTCCTCAAACAATTTTACTACCTGATTTGTTTAAAGATAAAATAACTGTTTTAAAATGTAACCTAAGTATCACGGTCCTCACCAAGCTGCCTAGCCTTTTCCCAACTATGTTGGGGTCGGCTTCCAGTCTAACCGGATGCAGCTGAATAGCCGTATTTTACATGGAGCGACTGCCTGTCTGACCTCCAGAACCCAGTAACTGGGTAATACGATACCCCTTGGTAAGACTGGTTGTCAGACTTTCGGGTTTCTGACGGCCCGTAACGACTGTCAAAGATCCACGAATGACAGCCGGGACCAATGGCTTAACGTGCTTTCCGAGGCACGGAGGAGGCTCGGTAATGTAAAGATGGTCACCCATCCACTGACCAACTCCGGCAAGCGTAGCTTAACCGAATGGATCGACCCGTGCGGCTCTAATTTCTTAGCCACGAGCTCACGGTACTCACCCTACAACAATATTCACCAACTTCGGCTCAGATCAATATTTAGCTTCTCGAAATTGCTTGCCAGCAAAGGAAGGCTACAGAAAATAAATAAGGGTTGGCTGAAACAAACTTGGATATTAGTCTCGCGTCACCTGAAACAATTATCGTTGGCTTCGTTGCCGCGCGACAATGCCGCCCGTCGATCTTCTAGCATTACGAATATTTCGTGGAAAAATAATTTACGCGCACCAGAGGAGATATCGTCTGTTATTTTAGAGCCGCCATCATATTAATTATATGTATCGTTAAGCTTTTTAATGATATCATTAGTATTGTAAGTTTTATCGTTTGAAGGGTAGACAGGCGTTTAAACTGACGCGTTACATAATTGTACTCACGTGGCGAATACTAAGTTTTTTTAGCAACGACATTGTTGTTTCTTGATATATTTGTTGTTTTATTTAAAACTAAAACGTTACGATGGGCATCAACCAAAAACAACCCTACTAGACTCAATTGAATCAAACAGACAGAAACATAACCAGCAATTTGTATCCTAACAGTAATGTCACCTTATTGTTATCTTCCAAACACGAAAAACCCACGTTTCCCAAAATAGTTCACTAACTAACTATCATCATTAAAAAAAATCACAAAGTAAATAAAACTGAATGAATACCCTCCCCCTCCCCCTTTCACTGATCCTTTGATCATAATCAGTTATAAACATGGAATGCCAATGAATGGGGATTGAATTACCCGTGCAGCGTGCAGCGTGCACGTCGGCTACTGGCTGATTGTAGTAAACAAGACGGGTCACGTCGTTAGTGCCGATGCGCCGGCACTGATTGCCGCCCCGACGACTCGGATGGGGTGACGACTGCATGGATGGACTCGGGGTAATTGTGGACCGTGGCAATGAATGCACTGTTGATGAAGGGTATTGATATATTGTAAACTAGCGGACCCGACAGACGTTGTCCTGTCTGAACGATCCTAGAACCCGACTGCAGCGCCACCTACCGGGTCCAATTATGTTTTCAAACCATCCAGGAACACATTCAAATATACACACAGAATTTCATCTAAATCGGTCCAGCCGTTGTTATACTTACCACGTTTTATGCGTTTTTTTTAAGTATCTTATGTCCGTCTCCTGGTTCTAAGCTACCTCCCAACAATTTTCAGCCAAATCGATGCAGCCGTTCTTGAGTTATAAATAGTGCAACTAACACGACTTTCTTTTATGCAGGGTGATTTTTTAATGACCAGCCAAATTTTCACAGGGTGTTCTACCCATGAATATGAACAACTTTCACTATGGGACCAACTTTGAAATCGCAAAAAAATATTAGCTGTTTCATACATTTTGATCGAGTAGGTATTGAACTTTTGTAGGAAACCGCAGGTTTTTTTTTCGTGATTTCAAAGTTGGTCCCATAGTGAAAGTTGTTCATATTCATGGGTAGAACACCCTGTGAAAATTTGGCTGGTCATTAAAAAATCATCCTGTATATATAGATACAAAGAGACGTACTTAAAATTTAATAAAAAATTTAAGAGGAGAAATTCCAGATGTCAAGAACTTGCATGGAACATGGCGTTAATGCTCCATGAGTAGATTGAGTAGTAATAGCAAATAGAGTTGAAATCGGGTCACTGCATCAGTTTAAACCCGATTGGCAAATGATTGAGTTCAAAATTGGTAACACTGCAGAAAACAATATTGAATTGCACGGGTTTTATTGTTCGTGTACAGAGGTAACATATTACCCCATTCAGATATAGTGCTTCTGTAATTCTCTGCATCTCAAGAGCTAGCCAGAATTTTTACCAAACAAATATAACAAATCTTGAGGAAAAGTAGCTAGAACTTTTAAATCTAACAAAACAGCAGTCGCACGTTTATAAGTCTCTGACGAAGTCTCAAACCTAATTTGCCTACATTACATCACAACAAAACCAAAACAAATCGTCCATCGAGATCTATATGTCACGCTACTAACAAAAACCGGTCAAGAGCGAGTCGGACTCGCGCAGCGAGGGTTCCGTTCAGATTTCTGAAAAGTGTGCTATTTAGAGACATCGTTTTATTTTTCCTGTAATCTTTACATAAACTTCTACCATATAGAATAATTTCAGATTTTTCGCTTTGCAAACTTCGGAGATAAGGGGGGGGGGGGGGGGGGACGTTATTTTTTTTTTACATTTTTCATCAAAAGTCGAAAACTATGCGGCCTAAAAAAAAGAAAAAAAATGTTTGAGAATGTGCAAACAGCGTTCTTTCATATGATACCCCACATGCTCTAGTAGCCTTACTTTGAATTTTTAAGACCGCCTTTCAGTCAATGTTGCAAAAAAAAAAATATTTCTATTTTTTTCTTATTTGCAAAATATACTTGAACGTCATCTAAAACTGTTCCAAATTTCAAGTTGATAGCATTGGTAGTTCTTGAGATATCCAGCTGTGACAGACAGACAGACATTTTGGTACGGAACCCTAAAAACCTTGAATTGTAAGAAAGTCCAATGAAAGCTGACTCCGGATTAATCAGAAGCAAATTACTTATTTATATTCTGAGAACTGATACTTCAACGTAACTTTGTATAGAGGTATACCCTGCACTGATCACGGCATCTGAATAGCTGCATTGTTATTTGTGGGATTATCGTTGAGACTTTCTTTACCTTCTTCTTCTATTTTATCGATACCACGGATAATTACGTGTTTTTAGGGTTCCGTACCAAAATGGTAAAAAGGAACCCTTATGGTACGACTCAGTCTGTATGTACGTCTGTCTGTCTGTCACAGCTGGATATCTCAAGAACTACTAATGCTATCAACTTGTTTGGAATAGTTTTAGAGGACGTTTGCCTAACTATTTTGCAAATAAGAAAGAATTTTTTTTTGCATCAGGGACTGAAAGGGGGTCTTAAAAATTCAAAGTGACGCTACTAGGGCATGTGGAGTATCATATGAAAAAGCACTGTTTGCACATTCTCAAAAAAAAAAAATTTTTTTAGGCCGCATAGTTTTCGATTTTTGGTGAAAAATGTTAAAAAAATACCGTTCCCCCTCCCCCCTTATCTCCGAAGTTTGCATAGAGAAAAATCTTAAATTACTCTATGTGATAGAAATTTATGTAAAGATTACAGGAAAAATAAAACGATATCTCTAAATAGCACACTTTTTCAGAAATGATCAACATTAATTAAATATTATGGTACGGAACCCTCGGTGCGCGAGTCCGAATCGCTCTTGAACGGTTTTTTTTTCTGTTTTCCTGCACTGTCCCAGGCCACTTAGAAGATGAAGATGGCGGGAAGAACTGGACAGTTTCCGCCAAAACTGGAGCAGTGGAGTTGATGGAATGGGACAGTTCAGGCTAGCAAAAAAATATGTTTAATCAGTCTATAATGTCGTTACACAAACTACACTGTACTCTTAGTAAAACAATCTTAGGTAAAATATTGAAAAAAATATAATTTCTACATAGATTGCATCTACCTGTGACAGCAGCATATCTAGAGCATCGATCGGAGCCACGTTTCCTTCGCTATGCAACGCCACTCAAACAGTTACCTACACCGTGTGTATGTATGTATTAGCCAAGCTGGAACTGTGTTGTCACAGTCTATCTACATTTGTTCAACAATATCCAAATGTAGTTATGTACTCCTGGTTTCTAATTCACAGAGTCAAAGTTTTCAAAGGAGAGCAGTGGTGTCCCAGCGAGTGGTAACGGCCGCGACGTTTTGTGGACTGGGGGCCTACGCCCTAAGTCCGTCCGTTCATCCGTCCGTCCGTTGATCCGTCCGTCTGACTTAACCATCCATCAAAACAAGTGTAAAAGTTACATTTTTTGGACGGGCAAAAACACATTGGGAGTAGGGACATTTGTCGTATCGTGTTGTCATTCATACTTCGTTCGGGCCCCGAACCAATCATACGTCCGTAGGTGATAAGGAGTAGGAAACGCCCGTAACGAAGGCCGAAACTACAGACTTCGTGCTTAGGGAGGAGCTCCGGCGGGATCTCATGGCGGCATGGAGAGCGCGACTGTCGCAACCCAGCGCTGGGCACGCCACAATAGCGGCGATAAGTCCCCTCTTTGAGGAGTGGCTAGAGAGGCGCCACGGCGTCCTCACCTTCCGCCTGACGCAGGTCCTCACCGGACACGGTTGTTTCGGGAGGTTCCTGTTTCGCATAAGGCGGGAGGAAACGCCCGGGTGTTTCCACTGTGTGGATCGCCCGGAGGACACGGTGGAGCATACAGTGGAGGTCTGCCCGGCTTGGGCAGAGCACCGCCGTGTTCTCACGGAGGCGATCGGCGGCGGCGATCTCTCGCGTCCGAGCCTGGTCCAGGCCATGGTGCGGAGCGAGAGTGCATGGGAGGCCGTCACCTCCTTCTGCGAAGCAGTGATGCTAGCGAAGGAGGAGGCGGAACGCGTGAGGGAGAGGCAGCCTCACGCCCTCAGTCGCCGCAGGAGACGCCCTGGGCGGCGGGAATCGCGGGGCGATTTCCGGCCACCGTAGGCGCGGGCCTGCGGACGGTGAGCAGCGGGTAGCTCGCCGTCCGGTAAGGACCAGGCCCGAGTCGACGGCGCGTCGTGTTCCACGCGCGCCTCAAAGAGATGTCAGCAAGTGACGGGGCCCAATAGGGCCGACGCCGCTGGGGTCGCGGGTTGTCTGAAAGGGTTACCGCGGCCCTGGCATAGGCAACTGAAGGAACACGGGTGGGTTTTAGTCAGTAAAAGTCTGACACGCCCTCCCGCTCCACCCAGAGCGGGAGAAGTTATTTGATGATTTCCCACCCTCAAAAAAAAAAAAAAAAAAAAAGGGAGTAGACCGCCTGTAACGTAGGTTCGAACCCCGACAGGCGCTTTACTTTGTGTAAATAATTTCATCATGTCCTAAAATCAAAAATTCGAAGACATGTGACATCTACCAACCCGCACTGGGCCCGCGTGGTGGATTACAGCCCACTCCCTCTCACCGAGAGGAGGCCTGTGTCCCAGCAGTGGGAACATTATAGGTTGCTTATGCTAAGTTTTCAAGCTTAAATTTACTTGGTAGGTACTGTTTAGAATACGTAAGCTAAAAGTAGGTAATTATGCAAAAATACTGAAATATCTAACATTCTGTTCGAAAAAAAAATAAGTAATGTTCTTTTCTCTCTTCAAAAACCTTTTCCTAGTACGTTCCACAACCCATTTCCCCGGACTTAATCCAAAAACCCTGTATATTATCATTAATAACCGCGGCGGTGGAAGGTGCATTATTTTAACCAGCCACGAAGATGGCGGCTCAAAGGAGCGACGTGACATGTAGCGCTGCTTTGACCTCGGCTTCTTGACGCCGCGCAAATTGCTCGCCCGCTGTAATCAGCGGCCGGTAGGGTAAGCACGGTCCTGTGAGAAGGACGAAGAGAGCAGCAGTTTTAGGAGAGTGTTTCATTAAAAGAGCAATAGATAAAAACTAAATAAAAGCTTGTGAAAAAGTCCCAGCAATAGGTGAAGACGGAAGAAGAAGATGGTGATGACGACAAGAAACAGGTTGTAAAATATACCATGGTCAAATTAGTTTAAGGCGAAATGGTATGTAAGGGGGTTTGGAGCATTCGCATGGCCAAACAGAGCACATAAATAGAATTTAAAAAATATTTCTTTTTAAAATTCTTTAAGCTCTGTTACCTTAAAATAAAATTGTAATTAAAATTGTTTTAATTACAATCGATTCAGTTTTTTCTCCTAAAAACGCTAATGATGGAACATTATGCTTTTTTGTATCCACCCAAGTTATTGTGTCAATCGTGTTTTGGCCCTCATAATTTATTATAGAAAGTCTTTAATTTTTACACGACTGCCCCAAAAAGGAGTGTACTGGTTGTTTTTACAGTTAATTTTTATATCAATGTTTACAGTTTTATTGAACGTCTTGTTTCGTTCGCTCATGTTTGAGTGCTAGAAAATTTTCATGCCAGAATTGAATGCGATCTTAATGTATGTGCGATTTTATTGTACGTGCTGTTTACACCTGTACGAGTTTAGAACGGCAACTAACTTTTCCGTATCGTGCAATATACGGTACGTGTATATTGTTGTAATGTTAATAGCTCTTCGATTTTATGGTGCGCCACAGGCAATAAACTTGCACCGTGAAAATGGACCTTAACGCTACTACGGCTGTAAGTGTGACACAAATTATGGATGATTAATCTTTATTCAGAAAGTTCAACACTTTATACACGCCAACAGTTCCTGAAACCGCAGTGCAACAGCCGCGTGTGGCAGACCTCTTCATGTCCACCTTATGTTAGTACAGGACGATGAAGGCAAAATTGCAAGCGGCGATGATAAATTGTGCGGTAAATAGAAATGGCGCATGCAACGCTTTTATATAACATGATTTTCATGTCAGCGATCTTTATCGAGTTTTAAATTAGCCCGAATAGCCATAGTTCACTAACTCCTACAAAACGCGATGTTTGCCTCGCCTTTTTAAAAGCACGGCTATGATTTTTTAAAGTTGTGTACAGATTTTTGTTAAAACTTTACGGTTCAGTTGATTGAAATTTTATGCCGGTTGTGTTTTATACCGGTTGTGTTCTATAATCGAATTCGCAAAGCCGTTTTCGCGCCACTCAATGGTTTATGAAATTCTTGTACAATTTGACAAATGAAATATTCAACAAAACGTGGCAGCTCAATTGTATCACATGCACTGCCGCCTCACTAAGCTATCCAATAAAGCATCGATACAATTACCATACGCGGCACGTAATGTACGGCGAGTGTGGCGACTGTCGCCACATAATAATGGAGTGGAAGGACCAAAGTTTATACTGGTGCATTATCCGGCTGCCCCCTACCCCACCAGCCGTGCCTCACCCCCTGCGGGGTCTGGCCCGCCCTGATATCACTTCAAATGATATATTTGGGGCCAAGTCCGCCTTTTTTCTTTGTTTGCAGTGAATTTATCGCAGTGTAGGAGCAGATATGCTTCCTTCGGGACCTACGTGCGTTAGCCGCGGATAAAACCACTCAGGCTTTACCGAAAACGAAAACCTAATTCGGACTAGATGGATTTTTAGTAGTAAATGGGCCGTGTGAAGTGTAGAGATTTTATGGAGAGCGAGTCGCTGATAGCGAGTGAGGGACACTTTAGCTTTTAGATTTAACCCGTTGTACTATTTTATGGCCCTAGTTTCCGTTGAAATGTTCTAATAGAAAAGACGTGTTTGGTTTTAAACATAATGAACAGAATTATAAACGGATTTCATTCGTTCCGAGAACTTGACATTATTGGCGTCCATTTTGCTTAAAAGCATCTGTCGTCATTAAGCCGATTACGTAACAGTCAGCACAAGAATTAAAATACCTTTAAAAAATAAAAAACCGGCCAAGTGCGTGGCGGACCACGCACAATGAAGGGTTCCGTAGTTGAAAAGAATTTATCCCAAACACAATCCCTCAAAAAAATTGTTTTATGCAATAAAATTACAAATTAACAATTTTCGGACTCTTTCCTTTACTTGTGCTGTGAGACCTTGCTTCTTGCCAAATTTCGTTGTTCTAGGTCAACAGGAAGTACCCTATAGGCATTGATTTCATTTGGCTCGGTGTCATTTTCCCTCGAATCTGCCAACTAGTCCGGTGCTAAATACCATTAGCAATACCCCTTTCTCTCCTGCCAACTCTCTTGCGCTCCTGGAGGTGGATGAAACTGAGGTCGAATCCCTTATTCTGCAACTACGCAACGACTGCGCAATTGGTTGGGACGGTATTTCGCCCGTCTTACTGAAAACATGCCTTCAGACTCTCACGAAGCCACTAACTTATATCTTTAATGGTTGTCTACAGAAAGGTGTTTTTCCGGATGCTCTTAAAAGAGCAATAGTATATCCAATCTATAAGGGAGGGGACAGAAGTAGTGTCAACAACTATAGACCAATATCGGTTTTGACTGCACTCTCTAAGGTCCTTGAAAGAATCCTCAGCAGCCGTCTCAAGAACTTCTTGGATAGGTATCGCATCGTAGCTGATAATCAGTATGGATTTCGTACTGGGATCTCGACTGAGGATGCGGTACTGGATCTGACGCAAATGGTTGCTGGGAACCTTGATAATAAAATCAAATCTCTAGGTATATTTCTAGACCTTTCTAAGGCGTTTGACACTGTTTCTGTCCCCATACTTATCGCCAAGTTGGAACTACTTGGTATAAGGGGTATCGCTCTTCAAATCTTCAAAGATTATCTCAATAACCGAACCCAAAGAATTAAAATTGATAAGCTCCTTAGTGACGAGGAATCCGTGTCTTACGGAGTACCTCAGGGAAGCATTCTGGGTCCTATTTTGTTCCAAATTTATGTAAACGACCTGTGCAGAATGACCCTCCCTAATACTAGGATATTTGCCTATGCTGATGACACCGTGATTGTAGCTTACGGAGCAACGTGGGATAGCGTTAAATGTATTGCAGAATCAGCTTTATCCAAAGTAATAAAATGGCTCAACTCAAATCTGCTTACTCTCAACTATAACAAGACATCCTACATCCCATTCTCTATCCGCTCTAACACCGCACCAGATCACACTTTCTCGATAATAGCTCACACTTGCCCACAGCTGTCATCTACATGTCAATGTCCAGCACTCACAAGAACTGATAGTGTAAGATATCTTGGCGTACAAATAGACGCAGGGTTACGTTGGGATAAACAACTTAACGCCCTCACCTCTAGAACAATGAGATTGATTCATATTTTTAAATCTCTTAGAGAGTCGGCAAACCCTGATACACTGAAAATGGTCTTCTATGCTCTGTGTCAATCCGTTATTGGGTACTGCATTACTGTTTGGGGTGGTGCAACCAAAACTAGTCTAATCAAAGTGGAAAGGGCACAGAGAGCTGTACTGAAAGTGATGCTACGAAAACCATATCGTTATCCTACAAAACAGCTATACTTGGATTGCAAGGTACTAACAGTCCGTCAGCTCTTCGTGCTTCAATCTGTCCTTAGAAGACACGCTAGCGTCCCCCCGTCTGATCCCAAAAAACGTACCAATATTCCCCCAGGCACTCGGCACAAAACTTCTTTTGCCAGACACCAATATTATACAATAAGCACACACATTTACAAAAAAACTCATAAAGAACTTAACATACTCGACCTGAATAGATATGAATTAAAGTCCAAGGTCACAGAATGGCTACTTCAACAGGATTACTCACAAACAGAATCACTACTTACATACATCGCCTAATACTAATATTAATATATCAGTTTATACTCACAAGCAACCCTCACCAAATCTCACAATTTACACTAACACACTATCACAAACATACACACACATACATCCACACACACACACACTCTTGCATGCATTAAATTGTTCTCCGTTCTTTATTTTTAATTATAAACTTGTAAACTAAGCTAAATAAAAAAAAAATATATATATATATATATATATAATCACTAGGTAGATCGACACAAACCACAAGTTGTATAAATCTTATTGCATTAACCCCATAGCTGAACACTGTCTCTTAAGATACAGGTAACCCTAGTTTAAGAGGCAGGGCTCACCAATTATTGTTTACAGATTTCTGCAACATAGCTTATTCCTCAGTACTTGCTTCCTACCACTACCTTTTTGTTAACCAAGCTTTATATTTATAAGTCTGTAACCTTCTCTTTTTTGGAAATAAATAAATTTTATTATTATTATTATTATTATTTACTTGCGAGTATTAAAATATATCGCATAAATGGGCATATTTTTTATTGCGCTCAATGCAATAAAAAAATATGCCCATTTATGCGATTTTTAGGAGCTTGATTTTTTTAGAACTTAAGGGACCATAGACTTATGTATTTGATATTAATTTCAACTTGATACCTCCACGCATTCTTGAGAAAAAGGATCTTGACAGACTGACAGATGGACAACGAAGTGATCCTATAAGGGTTCCGTTTTTTCCTTTTGAGGTACGGAACCCTAAAAATGAAACAAAATAAAGAAGCGTGGTAATTACTTTACAAAATCAATCGTCCCCTTTCTTTATTTCTCTGCTAAGCGGCTACAGTTATATTTTACGTTCATTTAAATTTTCGTGCAAAAAAGAATCTCCGATTAAAATTGATTTATTATGAAAAGCCCCTTTTGTTTGGGTCATTGCTTTTAATTGGTTTCCGAACCCTTCCGTTTGTTTAAGAGCCTTAAGTTGTATTTTCGACAACGTCATAATAATTATACTGTAGGTACATACCTACGACAAAGAAGATGTTTACTTCAGGACACTCAGACAGAAGAGGAAGAAAGAAAATAAGTATCTTTACTTCATCATCTGCCTAGCCTTTTCCCAACTATGTAGGGGTCGGCTTCCAGCCTAACCGGATGCAGCTGAATACCAGTATTTTACATGGAGCGACTGCCTATCTGACCTACACAACCCAGTTACTGGGTAATACGATACCCCTTGGTAAAACTGGTTGTCAGACTTTCGGGCTTCTGACGTCCCGTAACGACGGTCAAAGATCCACGAATGACAGCCAGGACCTATATGGCTTAACGTGCTTTCCGAGGCTCGGAAGAGTCTTGGTATGTAAAGATGGTCACCCATCCACGGACCAACCCCGGCAGGCGTAGCTTAATGCCTAGTAGCCTAATGCATCGACCCGTGTGACTGTTATTACTTAGCCACGAGCTCCTCTAGAAAATAAGTTTAACATGTGCAACTTAAGTTTCGAGATAATTTTAGGGGATAATAATTACATGCGTTGGCAGTTGACAAATTCAGCTTAGTAACTTTACTAGCTGCGCCCCGCATATACCGGGATACAAATTAGCCTATGTGTTAATCCAGGGTACAGCTACATACCAAATTTCATCCAAATCTGTCCAGCCGTTTGAGTGTGAAGAAGTAACAAACATACAAACATACACACTCACAAACTGTCCTCTTTATAATATTAGTGTGTGGCGGCATCTACATCGCCACATACGAACTACGCATCAATGATCTGACGTCACGCAAAACGCACCTGCATCGCGCAATTAGAGTTTACCACGCGATTAGCATATATACAACGTCCCGACATCAACCGTCGGGCAGTAGCCCACCAGACACAACACCCGTCTGGTCGGAGGATCCTCCCTTTTCTATGGAGGGTGAGTGAACTTTACACCCTGTTCCTCATGCCTCTAAAAGTGTGATATTAATAATTAATAATTATTATTATATTTTAGTATTAATTATTATATTAATAATTATTTTTTAATTAGTATTATTATTATTTAGTATTAATCACTAACACATTATTTAAAATTAAAAATTAACAGGATAAGCAAGCAGCGAATCCGATATTATGTGAACACATAATTCAGTTTATATACCGAAAATAAAGCTCGTAAACATTCCAAACTACCCAAACAACAACCCCCACGCTACGCATCTGCATTAAACTCGTAGAACAAACATTTAGAAGCTTAAAAACTATCTCCAAAAACTCAGCAGTGAGCACAAAGTCACGTAAATCGCATTTTTAAAAGAACTCCGAAAAAACTCAATACAAATATCCGGACGGGGGTCGCAGAGCCGGAAAACTTCTAGGAGTCCTATAAAAGTTTGCGGCAACGATCGGGCAGATTAAAAACTATCGGCTAACGAAGGTGGTTTAATTAAAACTTGCTACCTGCCTCTTTGGGCAGCGGGCAGGCCCTGTGGGCAGGACTATCTGCTGCTCTTGGCGGGCAGGACCGGCGTGACGTCAGGTTGGTGAGCTCTCATTCGGTGACTATGCAACACCATACAATACAATACGATACGCTATAATTATGCTTATACCTCGGGTAATAGTTTATTATAATATTATATATTATATTATTTGTTTTTGACGACACGGTTGGCGCAGTGGTTGAGCGATTGACTGCTGCGCAGCATGTCGCGGGTTCGATTCCCGCACGGAACAAATATTTGTACGACCTACAAGTATTTGTTTTGAGTCTGGATGTTTTTCTATCTATAATATGTATTTACAAAAAAAAAATGTATGTAAGTAGTTTATCAGCCATCTCGTTACCATAACACAAGCATTAGGTTGCTTAGCTTGGGACTAGATGGCGTTGTGTGAAATGTCCAAGGATATTTATTTATTTATTTATTTATATATCATTTTGAGGTTTAATTTACATGGAGTAGGTTACCTAATTTCGTCAATTTGTCAAAGTTTCACTTCAATCGGTTGTGATATAAATGACTGATGTTACATTTTTTGATAAATCTAGGCTTTTATCGGGAACTAGCTTTTTCCCGCGGCTTCGCCCGCGTGTATGTCAAAGAATATCCCACGGGAACAAAAATCCATCCTTATTCCTTATTCTACATTATAAAGGAAACCTCTTGGCAAAATTTCAGCTAGAGGTCCAAGGGCTGGGCGTTGATGAGTCAGTCAGTCAGTCAGGACTTTTCTTTTTATGTATTGAGATAGCTTCTGCCCGCGACTTCGTCCGCGTAAAATTTCTTGTTCCCCCGACCCACCCCGTCGCATTGCATTGCCTGCCCACGCTATTACTTAATTTTCGGTTAGCGTTCTTTCTGACTTTTTTCTTTTTGCTCGGCAACTAAGAGATCTAAAGTGATGTTAAGTATGCTTATAGCCTTCCTTAAGAATTGGGCAATTAAATGCAAAAATAACTATTAAAGTCTGACTGGTAGTGTAACGTACGATACGAAAACTATGTACCTATTAAATGCAAAGCTACGCCGTAGCATCGTAGCAAGCTACGCCGTAGCTTCGTAGTGGAGCTACGCCGTAGCTCCATAGCACATCTTTTTTATTTATTTATTTTACAATTATTGTACACACAGAAAAATTTAAAGAGATACATCATATATATAAACAGGAGGTTTTGCTCTTGATGAACCTAATTAGTTGCTGAATACTGATATCCTACTAGCTTTATTATATTGAAGCTGCTGACTGTGCGTCAGAGACATTGGTTTGCACCAGGACTGAAGCTCTAAATATTGATGCATCCAAAGCCATGATGAGTATTCAAGTTAAACCTTTCACAATTTTCAATATTCGAACCAAATCTTCAGTTATACGAAAAGGCAATCCGAGTTTCTACTCAACACGTACAGTCAAAGAGACTTTCAAAACATTTCCAAAATATAATATTCTGCGAATGAAGTGAACTCTTCGTGTACATCCTCCTGCAACTTAAGAGGTTGTATTTCGTTTGATATTCGCGTTAGCAGTTGCAAAGCACATAAGAAGCGATTGCAACTGCAAGCGAAGTTGCTGAAGTAGCGACCGCAACCCGACAGACATGCGCGCGTCACATTGTGTACATAATACGTTGAGCAAGTATCTAAACGCCGCTGTTAAGTTGGCACTCGGTTTTAATTACAGTTTTGTTATTAAGGTTAATGCGCCAGGGTAGCCCGCGAAATTCAAAATTTCTTAAGTTTTTTGCTATTTGTAGATCAGTGTGAGCTTGTATGTTGATTAAAATATGATTCGCGGCCGTAGCTAATATAGCTTTACAGAATTATAATCATTAGAATCAGCAATACAACTCCATAAGTTAGCATTTACCTCAAATCTAGCGATTTCATGAAATCATGAGGTTTGAGATAAATGCTAACTTATGGAGTTGTATTGCTGATTCTAATGATTATAATTCTGTAAAGCTATATTAGCTACGGCCGCGAATCATATTTTAATCAACATACAAGCTCACACTGACCTAAAAATTGCAAAAAACGTAAGAAATTTTAAATTTCGCGGGCTACCCTGGAGCTTTCGCCTTAAGGAACTTAGGTTTAAAGAATTTGATTTCACATAAGAACTTAGATAAAAGTTCACTTGAAATGAGCTGCATAGTAAATAATTAATTTATGTAATCATAATTATCATATTTGGAGCTCGTGGCTAAGTAATTACAGCCGCACGGGTCGATCCATCAGGTTAAGATACGCTTGCCGGGGTTGGTCAGTGGATGGGTCTTTACATACCAACGATCCTCCGTGCCTCGGAAAGCACGTTAAGCCGTTGGTCCCGGCTGTCATTCGTGGATCTTTGACAGTCGTTACGGGTCGTCAGAAGCCCGAAAGTCTGACAACCAGTCTTACCAATGGGTATCGTATTACCCAGTTACTGGGTTGTGGAGGTCAGACAGGCAGTCGCTCCTTGTATTCAGCTGCTGCAGCGGCTGGGGTGTTACTGACGTCACAGGGTACATACATGTGACTTTATTTGAAAGGAAAGCATATTTAGTTTTTTAGACGTCTCTTCGTGGCGCAATTATAGATGTATTTATTACCTTTCTTTCTATATCTCTATCAAATCTCTGAAAGAGCTAATAAAATATTTTTAACTAACGGTTGCCCGCGGCTTCGCCCGCTTTGATGTCGGAAATTATACCACGGGAACCTACTACCTACTAAAAAGTATTCTATGTGTTAATCCAGGTTATAAACTATCTGTGTGCCAAATTTCATCGAAATCTGTTAAGCCATTTTTGCGTGATCGACTAAGAAACATCCAAACTTTCATATTTTTAATATTATAAATATTTAGTAGGATTTTTAAACCAAATAAATTTAAAACGCGTACGGATACAAGCTTTCAGTAATCATGTTTGAATGTGCAGTAGATGACATCAAGCAACAACAACCTGAGCACGGATTTCATCTCGTCGCCTGCTCGTCGCCTGCTCGCTGCCCGCTCGTGTGGCACAATCCGCTTACCGGCCGCGTCCGAGCCTGAGCCTCGATGCCATATACTTACAAGTTAACTGAGTACAAGGAAAATAGAAAACAGTTCATATCTCTATTGGATATAAGGAGGAACAAATATGATTGGCGTTTAATGATAGCTACACATGGTCACATTTGGAACGGATTAATTAGTAACTCACAAAAGATTTTTGGATTCCATGTCTACAACTCCAATTATGAAACTAATCAAAGTCTTATAACAGGTATACATGTACCTCACAGCGCCAGTCGTAGCAATTCCTTACTTCCTATGTAAGGAAGTTATCAATGGTTGTTTTTTTTATTACGGACGCTTTTAACGTTCATCGTTCTCACATGTATAATTTCAACTTGAATGATGTAACCAATATTTTGTATCCATATTTTGATTTTAAAAGAGTGTCCGTGGAGTTTCTTGCCCGTTCTTCTCTCAATATGCCTAGACCTTTCCCAACTATGTTGGGGTTGGCTTACAGTCTAACCGGATGCAGCTGAATACCAGTATTTTACATGGAGCGACTGCCTATCTAACCTCCACAACCCAGTAACTGGGTAATACGATACCCCTCGGTAAGACTGGTTGTCAGACTTTCGGGCTTCTGACGACCCGTAACAAGTGTCAAAGATCCACGAATGACAGCTGGGACCAACGGCTTAACGTGCTTTCCGAAGCACGGAAACATTCTTCTCTATAGGTACCTAATACGCTTTGGAATGGGCAACTAGCTTCATCATTCATCTTTCTGACTAATCGACCCCTTGACAATTCAAAAGTGCCTGTAATTGGTTTATTTGAAATAAATGCTTTGAGTTAGAAGGACAAAAATAAAAAAATAGACAAGCCATTTCCATAGTCTATAAAATAATAAAAAGGAAGTACCAGTAAAGTGCAAGACAAAGAGAGATTGTGGAAATACACACAGACACACTTGCATTTACTTACACTTGCTCACAACTGTGCACTGTATCGGTGCACGCTGTGTGTGGTGTGTGTGTACACAGCGTGGGGGTGTGTGTCGGAGCACGCTGCACGGCGGCGTTATAAACGGATATTTAGTTGCTCCTTACCGCGCGCAGTAGCCGCTTATAGTCGCGTCTCGGCGACAAATGTTGTACAAAATGTTCACGATGGTACGGAATGTTCTAGAAAAGGCTAAAGATTTTATATTTTGTTTAAAAAAATGTAAAACAAAAAAGGATCGCATTATCTCGTATGACATTGAATTGCGATTACACAAAGGTTGTATCAGTAGTTTTTGTTTGTGATAACTTGCTAATTACTTTCTCGCGAATCGCTGTTTATAAAGCACTAGCACTTCCCGCGGGGCTTCACCCGCGTTGATGTTGGAAAATATCCCACGTGAACGTGCTACCGGGAATTCCTTCCTTATTCCTTGTCTACATTATAAAGGAAACCTCTGTGCAAAATTTAAGCTTTCTAGGTCTAAGGGTTTGGGCTGGGCGTTGATGGGTCAGTCAATCAGTCAGTCAGGACTTCTTTTTATTTATGTAGATAAAATTACTACGTTTTACTATTTTGCTTTGGTTTAAAAAAAATGTATACAGTTTGATGTGGAAATTTTTAAAGATTGCAAAAAAAAGGCTCTTACATTAAGAACTGATGGCTTAATGAGTCTGGCGCTGTTCCTATCCTAAACAGCTGAACCTGGCAGCAATATACACTGTACATCATTACTACATCCATAGAGGATTTGGAAGCCTTCCAAAAACTATGCGAGACGTGAAACACAATCTACCTGCTTAGTTCTCTGGAAGAGAGTCCGCTATGAGGTGGAAGGCGATCTACTTTAAGTGTATCAGTTTTATATTTACTGTATACGTAAAATACTTGTATATATCTAATCCGAATATTTGCTCATAACTACTCTAAAAACCAATACTCTGCCAACATAGTCGAAAGCTCAATGCTGCACAAAACCAAACTTCAATTTTAGGTAAAATTTTATATCAAACTTTATCCTAGAAATAAAAAAGCATATTACTGCTGGGAACCCCTCAATCAGTCGGTACTATTTTTCGGCCGACACAGACAAATACGTCCGATACAAATTCACTTTTCGTCTAAACACTCTGCGATATCGATAGCACATTTAGCGTGCATACAGAACTGGTTCCGTGCGAACGGTGCAACTGAAAATTGGCTCCCGCTCTAACGTTATCGATGGCGGCAATAAACTCGCAATGGGCTACAGTAAAACTTTGTAAATTCGTGCTGGTTACGCGTTCATGACGCGATTGTATCGCGCGCATACATGTGCGTTGATTCAACTGTTGGTTTACGCCTGTGCGTTAGTCAAGCGCTGTTTAATTCAGTTTATGTGAAATCCTGTTTAAAGAACCACAGGTTGTGGGGTTGGTCCTTCGAGTCGGTTGCAAGATTGGGCGTGACTACGGCTAGTAATGCTTGATTTTTTAAGGGTAGTATTTAAACGCACATCAAAAATTACAAATTTTCCCAACAGAATACGTACATCAAAAATACTGTTTGCACATCAAAATTTGCATGTCTAGATAAATTAAAATTAACGTCATGTCGACGACGGAGCACCTCTGCGCGGGGCTCCTATTTCTGTCTGCAGGGTTTAAAGAAATCTAACCAAACCGAACCCCGGGGTGCCCAATAATTATAATTTGTACAAGTTTTGATATTCAATCAGCTAACTGGTACTGCAATATTAAGTTTATTAGATGCACATTTGTTATTTTCGATGAACAGTTAGTATTATCTGATATGATATAGTAATTAATATTGTTGTTGTGACTTTAGACAAAAATTATGTATAAATAATTTTACTTATTATTTGTACAAGTTTAGATATTCATTTAGTTAATTAGTAGTGCAATCATTGATTTGGTGTACATATAGATTATTAAATGTAAAGTATTTGATGTAAGAATATTTTTCTGGGGTGCGATTAATAATTTCCTTTTTTTTTAAGAACACCAAAAAATCTCAGCATACGCCTTCGTGCATGCTAACTGCTAACCTGTTTTAGCCATAACATAGTTTTCCGAATTAAGTTTAAGTAGTTTTAATAAATATTAGAATTTTATAATTTCATGGAAGTGTTTTGCTTCAAAAAAAATTAACGTAATCTGTGTGAGCTAGCTTGAAAGACAGCTGACAGCAAAACTTAAAAAGATTACTCTTGACCTGAATTCGTGAAGCACACAGAATAGCCGAGAGTTTTATGTCAGAAATTATTAACAAAGAGTTTATTGGAGCTAACTTGAAAGATTATTTTGCATTCACCGTTCGAACTTTATTCCACTGACTTATCGGCTTTCATTTCATCGTGAAAGGTTTAAAGTGTTGGAAAATAAGAACGTGAAATAATCCTTGAAAAGTTTACTAACAGGCAAATTAAAAATATCCGTAGGTTTACCTATTGATGAAAATATCAATTAATAGTAACTATGTTGGAAATAAACACTCTAACTATCCTAATTCTAACTAATAATATAAATGCGAAAGTGAGTTTGTTTGTTTGTTTGTTACGATTTCATGTCAAAAACGGCTGAATGGATATGGATGAAATTTGGCACACTAGTAGACCATGACCTGGATTAGGACAAAAGATACTTTTTATCCCGGTAGTACGTCCCTGAGGGATAATTTCCAGACATCCACGCGGGCGAAGCCGCGGGCAAAAGCATAAATATGAGAAATTATAGTTCGCTAGGTAGGAGAAGAATATTTATTTCGTAGTAATAGCAGTATCAGCAAATTGCGGCGGTGCAGCTTGGGTGCAGCCCACTGTACATACAACGTTGAACTCTAATAAAGTAATAGTTAGTGAGACAGATCCCGGTGCAGTACGTATTGTACGTACTGTACGTACTCCGGAAGACCTAACGAACAAATGCAGACGTGTATTCAATAACAAATGTATCCCATTACCTCGGAGCGGACGCTTTGCCACTGCGCGAGCACTACGCACTACTACTTAAAGTTCAAATTGGATCGAATCGATCGCAATTGTAAGTTTGTAACGAACAATGCTGGATCCCGGTTGCGCTTCTTCCAGTTATTTACGAGGAAACTTGGTTGGAACCGACCCGAGCTCCCAGCTCCCAGCTCCCGCCTCCCAGCTCCCGCTCCCGAGATCCGCACAGGTACACAGTCTCACAAACTCAAGTTAAAAATCTTACTGTGAACTGAGGTAACAGATCTTACATTTTATTCAGCTGTTCGTTGAATTTTTAAAAGTTAAAACGAAAGGTATTCTTACGGGAATGGAGTTGAAGGTTCTCATTCTTTTAAAGAAAGACAATTCTGATGAAATGAGTTTATTTGTGAGATCCGAACTTTGTTCAGAGTGCAGGAACTGGGCGGAGCGGATTGTATGTGTTTGCGTTCTATTGTAATGTTTGTTTTTACACTTTTTCTTTATGGTAATGTCAGTGCTAAAACGTAATAATATGTTTGTAACCCTGATATGACTCACAGAAGCACAATGTTCTATAACACCATTATGACTTGCCATTTGAGTCTACTTCAATCAAGACAACATTAATATTCCCCTCAAGCCGATTTCTCTTCTCGTAATTCATTTAAATGTTTGATTCGCAATCATCAAACATGCTGAGTTAATCCCGCAACATTTCATCTGTAAACCAAGTCTAATTTACTCGTGCATAACTTCAAGTTTAATTGACGTTGATTGATCATCGGTAACTCAGAGATCGCGGCGCCTTTGATCAAAACAACGCGCTCGGAGCTCTTCCACAAAGAACTGTCGATAGCTGTCGACGAGTTCCCTTTTGTACGAGAAATATTGCTCCTCCACTATAATCCTATAAACCACAAGCTAATTTAAACCTTAATCCTTCAAACCGTGGATCAAAATTCAATGTGCATTTTAATTTATTTGGATGAATAATTGTCACTAAAAACAGTGGTGAAACATGAATTATTTATTCTGGTTTGAACCAAAACAGTTGTGGTATCAGGTTGACGTTATGTAGGATATTCGATGAAAGCTGAAATTGTGCAAATATTTCAACAAAAGTAGATTTTAAATAAATAAATTGTATTTCGCACAACGGATACAATGAGGGTCACTCATAGCATGGAATACCTGCGAGTCCGCGTGACAGTTGAGTGACGTCACGCCGTATTTACTGTCATTGCTAGTTTTTGTATGCGGCTTTGCTCACTTGTCTATACTATCTTTAGTATGTCTCTAACAAAACATTATAGCTGTGTTAAATTTTAAATAAATTGTTTGATGCGCTAAAGCTGTGGGTGTAACCCAATAAAATCACTTTCACGTTTTTTAGTATACATTGTCACTTTAGTATAGATTATCACTTTAGTATAGATTGTCACTTTAGTATAGATTGTCACTTTAGTATATATTGTCACTTTAGTATAGATTGTCACTTTAGTATAGATTGTCACTTTAGTATAGATTGTCACTTTAGTATAGATTGTCACTTTAGTGTAGATTGTCACTTTAGTATAGATTGTCACTTTAGTGTAGATTGTCACTTTAGTATAGATTGTCACTTTACACGACCACGAAATTACGGCCATAACCGCAACTAAACCACATCAAAAATGATTCACAAAATGCAAAGATTCAATAAAACATTTCTTTTAGATTTTGGAATTTATTTCATCATAGTTATTATGAGGTTCACGCAACGCTAGGCACTAATATCACGAAATATGTGCTTCATAAATTGCACAATCTAAAATCCAATTACTTGAAAATAATTCATATTGGTTGTCGATACTAATAACATTTCTCGCCGCCATCGCCACCGGTCTCTATCAGCGCTTTCGGCTTTTTATTTATTTATTTATTTATTTATTTACAGCAATCTTACCTACAACTACCATTACAGATCTGAGATCCAATTCGATAGCGTGGCCTTACATGACTGTTATTAATGTGAGCCATAAATCTGCGGGAGGAAAGAATTTTATGGTTTTAGTTTCATGAGGTGTGGAATTAAAGTAGGTTAATCATTGCAAGGGAGAAACTGTGGCTTCCTACTATGATTCGGTGGCTATCAAAGCAAAACTTTAGCAAGACAGCACATGCTAAAGTTTTGCTTCATCATCATCAGTTATGAATGACATTTTTTAATTTAATCACTTTTATATCGCGAACGTTACCATCAATAAATTACTTAGTACGTGTATGTATAAGGCAACATAAAAATTAATCAATTTTCACTTCCCAGAACACAATAAACTGAATTGTTTATTGTGTACACAACCAGCAACGATCACGTTGGAGCGCGCGCATCCATCTACCGGTTAACTGCGCCACCTGGCGGACGATTTTTCTCCAAAATGGAGGCGTAAGATGGGATTGATAGGTGTGCCATTTAGAAAGTGTCCTCCGTTACTCGCTTAATTAGTGCCAAGCGGTCTGGCAGGGACGTGACCGGCTCGCCAATTACGTGGCACGGTGGGACGGTATCACGATGCCATAGAATAGATAGAAGGACAGAAGGACCGCTTCAAGCAATGCAACAAGCGAAAACACAAACAGTAAAAACGCACTCGCTACTGACATCCGTATGAGATAGTTCGATATCACTGTATGTACAGACTGTTCTAAAATTACCAACCTATGACGTGATGAAAAAAACAAATGGATCAGAAAACGTACCTTTTTTTTTTGTTGGGAAATCATCAAATGACTTCCCGCTCTGGGCGGAGCGGGCGTGTCAGATTTTACTGACTAAAACCCACCCGTGTTCCTTCAGTTGCCTATGCCAGAGCCACGGTATCTCTTTCGAACAACCCGCGGCATTGCCCGCGACCGTACTCAGGGTGCCATTTTGTAATACCAATTACAATTGGAGTGCTTTGATTTAATTATTTGAATATTTAAAACCGCAGTTCTAATTTTTATTCACCCTAAAGATGTTTCTCATTTGACAAAATAAACGAGGTTAATTTTATAACCTTAATTTTCGTCGATGATTTTTCAATTACGCATGCCTGCGCCTGTTTCACTTGTTTTATGAAGCTGACCTTCTGTGCCTGTAAGTTTCGCGGTGGCACGGTGGCACGGTGGCACGCTCGCCCGGACACACGTCGTGACTCTGCAACTCTGCAATTCACGTTGTCGAATGTTTTTTTCTGTTATTTGTTTCGGGGAATGTTCAGGATCGTTGTGAGTGGAACGTTTGGAATTGTTAATGTGTTGTAAGTACATTGTTATATTTTAATCATAATGTTTTAGTGACATTGCTTTAAGATTGACCTAGCGTCCAAAATTATATAATATGTTGATTGTAAAATAATCGTGTTTCATAAAGCATTTATGAATGTATAGATCCGTATTTATTTTTAAAGAATGTTAAACATCGATGCTACGTAAAGGTTTATAAGTAAAATGTTAAATTAAATAATATTTCAGCACTTTTCTATGTTATAGGCAATTACATGCAGCTGGGATAAGAAAGGCTAAGAGGGATGTGTGGTGTTACACGAATGGATAGGATAAAAAATAAGTATATCTAAGAGGAAGTTTGAAAGTGGCACCGGCGACTGAAAAGTTGTGCGGAAATCGGTTGTCATGGTATGGGTATGTGATGAATGAGGAAACTGTCATGAGGAAACTGTCGTGAGGAGAGTTTTGAGTATGAATGTCGATGACTATAAGAGTGGAAGACCAAAGAAACGATGGATGGACTGTGTGAAAGACGACGTGGCTAGAAAGGGGGTGACTACCGAGATGACGACTACTAAAGAAGTATGGAAGAAAAAGACATGTTGCGCCGACCCCAAATTATATTGAGATAAGGGCAGGAGAATGATGACTTTTTAATATTATAAAATTAATATTACGCTTCAAATATTGGAATATTTTATCTCGAAATAATCCGGTTTATTTTCAACTTATTTAAATAGAATGTACTTTTATTTTTCATCGTAAAGTATAAAAGATAACATTCCAAAGAATAATTTGGAGGAACCTTACCAGTCACATCTAAATTTTGCATAAAGCAATATTTAAGTGACCCTTGTTGAAAGGAGCTTCAGATTTTCATATAACATTTTAGTGTAAGTACCTACATAAATGTAAAATTACACATATTACTAGAAAGGTTCCTTTCAAAAATGGTTTTATTTGTTTTCGTGAAACATTCAACATTCTAGAGTTTTGTTACTGAAAGACCTAATCATCAATGCAAAGAGATAAGTGTGTTGGCATTTTGATGCCAAGAGGGAATTCACAATAGCTATTGAAACCACAAAGTCTTGTCGAGTCGGGACAGAACGCGAGATGACGACTATCTTTATCAAGAACAAGGTATGAATCTTATGAAGGACCATAATTAGTTTAACCATAGTAACGTCTCAGCTCTATTTTATTTTCAAACTCAAACTCAAACTCAAAGCATTTATTTTAATTAAACCAATTACAGGCACTTTTGAATTATCAAAGAGTCGGTCAGTAGGTAAGTCAGAAAGTTGTGTTTTCAGTTGAGGAATAGATAGCACTACTCTATTATGCCAAGGCTTTTGCAGAAAATGTAGGTATAAAACAGGAACTAAACAAGAAATAGTTTCAAATATAAATTGAAGAGGACTCAAATAGGTAACAACAGAAAATGTTCATTTAATATGGAATTTATAATGAAAAGATTAAGTCTCTTTTTTGTCTGTCACGTGGATATTTATAACAAAGAATAATGAGGGAACATTACGTCTTTGAAACCTTATACCTATATGTTTTTTCTTATAGACACATATACTCGTGCTGTACGTAAACACACCGTTTTTCGCTGGGGGCAGGGTACTTTCTTTTACGTCCATTTAATATCATTATTGTCCCTTTAGGGTATTTGCAGTACTTTCGCAATATTTCTCTGCTCGTCGCTCGGACAGCACTGAGCCAATATTTGCGCACGTTTCGCTGCCAAATTAACACATAGCTCAATTCGTCTACGGCTCTGATTGGAAAAGGCTCACCGTTCGAAAAGCTCTGCGCGAAAAAGTCCAAAACGTATCTCAAAGTCAACACGTATACTGTATGTATACGGAAGAGGCAAGCTAATGATGACAGCGATCTCAGGTTTGTTGATATTAGTGTGAAGTGCATGTCAATGCGTTGGCTAGCTGACAATATGATTTTTAGGGTTCCGTAGTCAACGAGGAACCCTAGTGCTTGTTCACGTTGACTCGCGGGCGCGGTGGCGGGCGCGGTCGCGAAATATCAAACGTATGGCGTAATATCCAAGTGTTCACGTACAAAACGCACGTGCGGTCTAAGTAGCGGGCAAGCTAGCGACCGACGCGCGCGGCCCGCTCGCGGCATTATCAAACGACTGAGACGTTTGTGTGTGTTCACGTCGAACTAGCGGCGGAGCGCGCGATTCACTCGCGACGTCAGGTAAGTTCAACCAGTTTGAACTTGTCGCTAGAAACGATGAAGGATGTTCTCTCAAATTACCATATAAAGTATGAAATTCACCATACCGTTCTCTTTCTTTATTAATTTCGTGCACGCCAATTCTAATTTTTAGCATCTCCCACTTTAGGTATGAATTTTCGGTTAAAAATAAAAGATCGTGGTCCATATTTACAACCTCTGACAATACGTCACACTCGCGCGAACGCCTGGCGGTTAATGTGAACACGAGCTCGCGACGTCTACCGCGCCTATTTCGCCACCGCGCCCGCGCGTTCCAACGTGAACAAGCACTTTATGTACGTCGGTCTGTCCGTCCGCGCCGTAGCTCAGAGACTCTTAGTACTAGAAGGCTATAATTTGGCATGGATATACATATTTATCACGCCGACAAAGTGGTAAAATAAAATCATGAAAAAAAAATTTTTTAGGGTATCTTCAGTACCTACACGTTAAGTGGGGATGTTTTTGTGTTCTCGTCTCCATGGTCTGGGATGTTGTTGGGTGGGTCTTTCAAAAATATTATGGGTTTGTGAACACAATTTTTCGATTTAGAGATCCGTTTCAGAAATATTAAGCTTTAAAGTGCAAATTTTTACTAGAGTCAATTGTTTCCCCCACCTGCCAGCTAATCGGTTAGTTTTGGATGGGTGGAAAAATTCACAGATGAATATATATAACGAAGTTAAAAGGAAAACTATCACAGCTAAGTAGGCTTTTGAAGTTTACGAGTAATAGTCAAATAATCATGAAACAACAAAAAGGCCTCTTCGTAGTCCGCATTATTGTGTAACTACGGAACCCTATTACTGCGCGTGGCCCGACACGCACTTCACCGGTTTTGTTTTGGCAGGCTTGCAGGGACACAAGACTCTTCTGCTTACAACCTTAAGGTCTTACAAGCCGAGCATTACACACACTAAAATAATGAGGACACTTCTACCAAGATTTCCATCAAAAAGTAAAATATCCCACTATTGCGATAGTCGAGAACTCAGCGAGTGTTTTGTGGATCGTGCATTATTAACCAAGTCTGGTATTCGTCAAAGAGAGCAGACTTCGTAAAAACAGCGGTAGACTTCGTAAAGACTTCGTCTAGACGTGACAATTATCTACAGCCGCTGAATTCTTCACCACACTGAATTTGGTTCGCAAACGAACATAATTTTGGGCGCCATTGGTGTTCATTATTTTACTTTTTATGAAGGCTTTCGTTAGAAGAAGGTCGCTGCAAAGTTACAGTGTACCTAATATAACACGCGCCCGACTGTGCCTCGGTGGCAACATAAATTGTCACTACCATTGTAAGTAATTGACAAACATGGTATCTCTAACGCACTTTTTGCTGTGTGTGAGTGAGTGGACTATCCACTCACTCACAACAAATTGTAATGTGCGTACAAAAAGTTATCTATGATCGTAGCAGAATTACGCTCTTCTCTTTCTATTTTTGGTGACCCTGTTTCCTCTAAAGCTTATCTATATCAAAACGCTATTGCTTTTTTTCTCCTAAGTTATAAAAATTAACCAAATTTCAAGTGCACACCTACATATTTTACGACCACAATGGACCAATGACGTCATTGGACAGTATCACCCAACACCACTGCCACATTCTGTAGTATCTCTCAGTAAACCAATATTGTATTTCCTCAGATATGGAAATAAGTTCACAATTATTTTCTATTTTTAAAATAAGTTTTCTATTTCCGATTCAAATCCTGCATTCCCGACTTTATAAAACCAAGGGACGCTACTCTACATTTATTTATTCCCTGCATTTTTTATTGAAAGTAGATTATAATTCTAACCGTGGATATAATGAGGAATTTAATGTAAAAACGTGCGGCAATTACGTTCTTATTGATAGAGATGCCGCCCAGATTACCGCTGTTGTTCAAATAGATCAAACAAATTTTCTTTACTGGATACTTGACGATTGTTACCCACTCCTAAAGATAGAACTTTAATTATATATAATTACAGTCGCTAACTCATTCTCTTGAACAAGAAGCGAAACGTTTTGTTCTCGAGGTTTTCTTGTAACAAATAACTGAGTTTAAAGTTCGCACAAGTACTAACAGTTTGCGTGAGTACGAACAGGTTGCAAGCATCATGGAGTTAACTGGTAACGTTAACTTTAAGTATGACTACTCTTTCACGGGTTAATTGGTGTAAATATTGTGTTCTGGCGGAATTTTATGATTTGTATGTTTCAACAGATGACCCAGTGAACTTTTATTTTTAGGCTGTTCCTTTGGGTTTTTCCTAATTTTCTTTGTTCCTAAACCACCCCAGTAATGAGGCGAACAAAACAAAAAAATATTTATTTCGATCAAGCCATTTTCGAGGTTTTGCAAGACTAATGCACGGCAATTGATTTTTATATAGAATAGATAGATAGTTTCTGCGTTACATTATACATAGTATGAGAAAATGCTGAAACTTTTATTTGTTTTATTCAAAAATAAGAATTCGTTTTTGTTGTCAATCCACTTTGATTCTTCGAAACAAATTGGATTGCCCACAAAAACGAAGTCGAAAATATTTATTAGAGAAATTGCTAGACGCATTCTGTTCGCTTTGAGTTCTATAGGTATCTCTGGAATCAATGTTGAGTGGCAGTTACATATGACTGTCATTCTACACAAGAAAGAAGAGGGTTTTTAGAGTTTTCAATCTAGTTAATATGTCACAGAGTGACGTCAATCTTCTAACAGACAGTGTAGCGTGAAGGACTTACGAAGGACATGTCAGCGTCGATGTAGTTGAAGTTCCAAGCCACTTTGGGCCACAACTAAAGTAACTTAAGTTAGCAGACTAAGTTGGAACGTGGCCAGTCTTAAGTAAAGTGTGGAAGAATAAGTTAATTGCATTTTCAGTAGGTACAGTTATTCCAGTACGACGAAGCGAACGGGCTGACAGGCGAGGAAGCAGGAGAGCTAAATGAAAAGTACTCCAAAAATTTTTCAGATTAGGTCATTGTGATAAAGGAAAGTTGTGAGAAACACAGAATGATGTAAATATCTACATATTTCTCTCAAAAAATCTGTCAGGTTTTAACAAACTGTATTTGCCCTTACACAGATCAACCCCTAAATAAAAGAAAACACCTGTAACAAATACAAGTCCACCTCATTCTTACCCCAAAGTACCATCAGCAACAAAAACATGTCAGACAATGGAACGACTGCCCTCGAAGTGAAGAGTCACCGGCAGAGTTGTAGGCCGTATCGCTTGTTATACCATCAGCGGCCGATTGATACCTGACCTACTTGTGGAGAGCGCCGAGCTTCGTTTTAATTACCGCGGACTACCGAGGGCGGTCGCCGCCAGCACTCGACACGACCCCTGCAGGGCTGATCCGGAAATATTGGACGTCTACAGTATTTGGACTTTAGATTTGAGAGGAAGGTGGGTTAGGAACGTTTGTTTGTACAAGTGACGACTTGATGGAGGGAAGTAACGAGGTTTGGAAGTCAAGGTCAAGGACTTGAGTTAAGAAACAGACAGAAGTGATCTTAAATTAACAAATAAAAATACAGAAGCACAAACGCTGTACCATGAATAATTGTAAGTCTAACTCTCAATAAATAAGAAGATACTGTTGAGGAAACATCACACGTTAATCAAAATCCGACTTCAGAAATTGTCTTGTGTTTAGAGCAAGAGTTAGCTGAAACACCCAACAGCAAAATACGCTTGAGAACAGTTTCTGCATCAGCATGATTTAAGTGCAGCACAAGTAGCGAAGTTTTGTGAAATATACGGCACTACTCGTAGCACAGCCCTAGGACTGCTGCAAACGGCATGGAAACCTTGCACTTTGCTACAAATATACGCTGAAATTATTGCGCAGCTCGGCTTACTATGTGCATATGTGCTGTATAAATCTCAGCACTTTGTATTAAGAACCATCTTAGTTTAAAGCTGGCGAGGACTTAAAAGAAAAACTTATGAGTCTGCAATATGTTCCGTTCTAGAGGAAGGATTGGCGCAGATGGATGGATGTAATCTTGTTGTGGTGCATTGGAATAGAGCAACATGTGTAGTTTCTTCACAGTTATATGCATCTACTTCAATATCATGCACTTTAATCTTCTGATGACTATGCAAATCGTTGACTGCACTATCTTTAGATTGTCTGCGTTACATGATCTAGGTTTACATTAAGTCACCTATACACAGTTGACTCTGATAAGCGGGCTTACTTATGAGCGCTTACAGAGACGGAGCTATATACGACCTATAGCACCGTCTCTCTCTCTCACTGGAAACGTTCAACTTCTGCCCTGCTATAAGAGCTCATAGTAAGCCCCAAGTTCTAATTCAGTTCAAGTTGAGATTTTTCATAAATTATTTGACACCGAAAAAAGATAAAAACCAGGTTTTCAGTACCGATGTATAAATTTTTATGATCGTTCGAATATAATGAGAGGAAGACAGGATCTAGAAACCTTAGGTGATGTTCCGAAAGTCGTTGATGTAAAAAATCAGTACAATTTCAAATATACCAGGTTTAAATTTGAAAAGTGATAATTCACACGAACAACATTTAGTAATTAATCATTCCATAACTGTCTGCAACCAATATATCGGTGCTGATTTAGGATTAAACCGAAACTCATATAACAAAAGCGACACGTCCAAATTGGAAGTGACAGCATAACGTGCAATACAACCGACTAACGAATATAAATGACGACCATTCACTAGCAAATGTGGGTTTACATTCAAACCAATCTTATTAACCCAAATGTATAATATAGCAGAACTTAAGCAGATGGGATTATAATATCGAGTTCCTCAGTTAATAATTGCAAAGGGATTTATTAGAAGATATTATGACAGGCACGGCAGCCGCGCACAGCCCGGGTGTGCCACGGGGAACCGTAAACCCAAGTGATTTAGATGAATCACTGTACACAATAGACAAAGGAAATACATTATCTGGGGGAGGGGTAGGCCGGGACGGGAGAGGGGCTACCTGAAAAATCCATTGAAAAGGAAAAAAGCCCCGCCTTAAACAAGGACAATAGGATGTCTACTATATGTACAATTAAGCTAAACGAACCCAGATAAGTGAGAAATTTATCACTCTGCGAAATGGGCCAGCGAATTGTTTAGGCAAGAGATGTTTTTGTTTAAAAGCTATGAAATTGCTGTAAACATTATGGACAATACACTGGAGTGTATACTTAGCGGAGTGGTGGGAGGCGCGATTTAGAACTCATTATGTGTGTACACTGAGAGTTTACACTGCGGGCACGGAGGCAGGGCCCTCCTCCTGGGAACGTGATATTTGTTGATACAAGATGAAGGCATTGGCAGTGCCAAATAGTGTGACATTGACAATAATGGATTCAGAGTTATATTTGAGGGCCATTATGATGTAACCATTGACATTAAGGAGCAGTGATGGCCCAGTGGTAACGGCCGCGACTTACGAGTTGTAAGTCGTAGGTTTGAACCCCGACAAGCGCTTTACTTAGCGTAAATTAATTCATCACCACTGCTCTCAAAACGGTGAAGGCAACGTCGTGAGGAAACCGGCATGTCCTAGAGTCAAAAATTCGAAGACATGTGACATCTACCAACCCGCACTGGGCCCGCGTGCTGGATTACGGCCCACTCCCTCTCACTGAGAGGAGGCCTGTGTCCCAGCAGTGGGAACATTTTAAGCTGATTATGCATTGAAATTAAGTTTCAAAATATAAAATTTGTTAAATAATTTATGTTGTGTTTAGTGTAATGATGACTTAAAAATCTGGAATACCTTTCCTTTTTCTTCGTGCGTCTAAAGTGTTTAATACAGAATCGCCAGTTTTATCATAATCTAAACTAGGTCTTAAAACAAACCCTATCTAGTTTGAAGGCGATACGATCGATAACTGTTGCTAAGCCAACACTTCTACACAAAGTAGCTACATTACGGCAGATATCGGCCCAACGGCACTACAGCACTACGGCACAACGGCACAACTTAATAGGTGCCTTTGCATTTACGACTCCGTTGAGATTTCAGACTACAATGTTTGACGGCTCGTAGGTAGCGGGTAATACGGTGCTAGAACTGCGAATAAGAGCTTAATTTCAATGTAGCGGAGTTATGTGAGGCTATCCGTTGTGACCTCATTTGTTTTGGTATAAAGTTGAGCGTGAATGGGATTTGGAATGGCTATTGACACAAATTGTCAGTTTGTGTTTATGAGCAAGTAATGAGAATTTAGAATAGTGTTTTGAATAAGGTATTACTTAGGTTCTAATACATTTATTCATATACGATCGTGGATTGCATTAGTATTTAGAGGGTTTCATTGGTGTTTGTGAGTATTTAGTTAATAGGGATGATGCCTAGGTAAAAAAAAAGAAATTCTATTTAGTCCGTCAGTCAGATAATAAAAAAATATTAGACACGTATTTTTTGCTTTATCATATTAATAAAAAAATACTTAGCTATCACGCATCAAAGTTGGGGAGTGGGGGCTCGCTACGTCACTTGTACGTATAAAACCTAGCTACGCGTGACGTCATGCCATATTTTAACTCAATGTATCGCCGTAATTATTTGATTACGTAAAAAAAGAAAAAATACGTGTCCAATACTTTTTAATAATCTCTATGACGGACAAAAAATAAATTTTTAGTCATCATCCCTATTCTGAATGTTCTTCAACTTTGGGTTAGTATACGTCTCAGCCATGGTGCCTCACCAACTAAGTTCATGACCATGACGGTCATTTTACAAAACCTCCTTCACATAAAATCACGGAGCTAATACCAAAACCTTAGCCCCAATAAGTCATCGGACATATCGCCAACACACTGTCGAGCTAATGCCGCGCGGCTGACGCACGACTGTCGCACGGGTGTCGCGCGTCCCCGCGTGACGTCACTGCACGACAGTTGATTTACGCGCGCCGCACCGCCGATTATTGCCGACTCATGAATATGCCCTGATCTATGGCGGGCAGCGATTAGCAGGTGTGATTTGTGTGACAAGCTTTGAGTGACAAATATGTTGTTGCTTTTGCATTCTCGTGTTGATAATATGTTACCGGCTTTAGTGGGCTTAATGCTGGGCTTCAGCGCCCTGGCAAAAAACGTAAGCAAATTTGAATTTAATGGCTTTTTACAAAAAACGCAAGAAAATTTGTACTTCGCGGGAGCTAAGTTTGGTAACACGCATTTTGGCCTAACGCTAGTCACTAATTATATTTTTATCACCTATTCTATAAACAAAACCGGCCAAGCGCGTGTTGGACCATGCATAATGAAGGGTTTCATATTTGAAAAGAATTTATTCCAAATACTTAACAGTGTAGTTGAAAAACGTGTTCTCCCATGCACACAGTATACGTCACGGTCAATATTCCAACTGCAAATTTAAGTTTGTAATCCTAAAATAATATTTTATTATGTGATAAAACCACAAAATGACTATTTTCAGACTTTTTCCTTTACTTGTGCTGTGAGACCTTGCTTGTTGCCTTGCATGAGTAACATCAATTTCATGAGAATCATGAAAATTGGTTTAGGTTTAGGTTTATCTGTAAGTATCAAAATAAATATTATTATATTTATTTATATATTTTTATCTACACCCATGCTATAAATCCTGTATAAAAGTTCCTGAAACAGTTAGCTTATTGCCAACATTAAAACAGCCAGTGTCATAGGAACCATAATAGCATCCAAACGGGTGTTATAATGTTGTACTGAATTTCATAATGCAACTCGTTTTCAAAAAAAGAACATTGTAATGGACGCGCGTTTCACTACAACAGCGCCGTAATTTAAAAAAAGAACTTATTCGAATTCACGTCGTATACTATGACGCCGGCCGCCATGTTCGATACGAGTATTAGTATTGCAAAAAACTGTTTCAGAACCTTTTATAGAGGATTCATAACATGGATGTAGATAAAGTTGTGTATGCAACTGTACATAATTAGGTATGATAATCACGCCTGATGGAGAGCGATGGATGAGGTCTATTATGGAACAAGCGTGCCTGAAATATGTCCCTAAGATGGCCGTATTTTTTATTGCGTTGATTTAGAAGATTGAATATTTTAGAGCTCCAAGGGACCATATATTACCTACCTACGTATTTGATAATAATTTCAACTCGATACCTCCACGCGTTCCTGAGAAAAAGATTCTTGACAAACTGACAGTCAGACAGACAGATTAGATGATAAACAGACGAACAGACAGACGAACAGCGAAGTGATCCTATAAGTGTTCCATTTTTTCCTTTTTAGATACAGAACCCCAAAAAAGGATAGGATATTAAATATCGAAACATATTATTGAAACTTCCAAACATATGAGTGCCTAAGATCCGAGAAAGGGAAATTATAATGAGCTATCAAAATATTTTTATACCATTCCCCCTCTAAAAAGCTTATTTTATTCACTGTAAACAGTGAATAAAAAGCACTTTTACTCACTGTTTTGATGTTTGAAAATGGAACACACCAATGTATTTGACCACAGATTTAGAGTACCTAGGCTAGATACGGCATGTTATTAGATAGTATGAAAACCGAACGTGTCATCTTTTTGATACCTACGATAACTTCACCCCAGCCATTTAGTGATGTGCTCAACGTAAACAGAATTGTTTCAATCGCTAAGCGTCACTGAGCTAACAGACTTTTTTTAGTACGAACAGTCGAACATGCAGGGCACGCTTGGTCGTGGCTTGCCGTATCTAGTGTAAGTGTAATCTTTGTACTCGACCTGTAATTGATGTGTTCTAAATTCAATTTGATTGTTCGACATTTTCGACAAGGAGTTTAGCATTAGAATAAAAACTGTTTTGTGTTCTTTGCTGTCCTTAGTAAATTGGCGCTATTTTGAATACTGTAAGTTGTACGAACACAAAGTTTAGTGTTACTTTAATGTTTAATTTTGTGTTTGTTTAGTGTTGTTCTAATCGATTAAAAATGCATTCTAGTGATGAAGATGTGTTAACACCTGAGTTTATGAAAGAGGGGGCGGCCGATATAGTGGAAAATTTGCTACCCAAAAAATCACGGCTGGTTTACATCAAAGCCAATTTAACTTTCCTTTTTCTTCATTATATGTCTATTTTCACTTAAATCTTTCTTTTTCTCGTAGTCATGGTATAAAGTATAGTATGCAACTCTTGAATAAAACGGATTTATATCGAGGGCCATGAATCACTCGCGTCGCTCAGGATTCTAACACTTGAATCACTCGCTACGCTCGTGATTCAATCATCATGAATCACTCCCTACGGTCGTGATTCAATCGTTAGAATCCTTCACTAGCTCGTGATTCATCTATGGCCCTCGCTTTAAATCCGTCCTTTATTCACTAATTGCATAATATACTATTATACACCATTTAACATTTTTATACACTCAAAGCCCAACAGAGATTTAAGGCTTTTTTCGGCACAAACTGCGCGAAGACTGCAAGTTCGTTTATTTTTTATGATTTATTCATTATTTTTCTGATTTACTTTCATTGGCCGACACAACACAGAGCCTATGAATTGTATACTAACGCCAGTAAATTGCTCCGAGCGTGTAATAACCCACATTTATGCCTCCACGACGCGTTCAGAATCTCATTCCAAATCTTACAACAATATGCCGCTTGCGGAGAGAGGCCCTCTCCGTAACAGGCCGGATTATCCTCAACCAACAATACACTGCAATATTATATGTTACAAGTCAATCAACGCAGTATAAATCATTCTGTTTTCCCTCTTATAAAGCCAGTGATACACAGGGCCGTACATCATGGCCATCATCGCGTTATTTATATCGTCCGCGTGAAGATGCGAGCTGATGTTCCATTACAGAAAATGAACACACATCCGAAATAAAATAGCATTCAATTAAAAAGGGCCGAGCCGCTGACAGCCGCGAGATAGCGCTGCGTCAAACTCGACCATTGTTCAGTTTTATCTCGAGAGGGCTTTGTTTCATTTGAGGCCTTTTATTGGTTGTTGGGGTGTAAAAATGCGGATAGAAATTCGCAGCGGCTCGCGTCCGATGCTATCCACGTCCGCACCAGATAATGAGGTGCCCAACAAAAAGCCTAGAGTGTGCTTAGGGTTGCCGTTCCATCCGGTTACCTCCGAACAGCTCAAAAAATTTTGGGACTACGATATCCAGACCGTGGCGTGGCAAACATCGCTTTAAACAATATTCCCGCGTAAAGTTTCAGATGACAGCCAAAATACTTATACCGCTTCCCAAAATGTTCGTATGCCCAACCCCGATCCCTGTCGTTGGCCGCACCGCGCCCGCCTGGCAGCCCTGCCCGCCGCACTATTGTACATTCAATCTACGCCAATTTAGCCGGGCCGGCGTTACTGCCCCTTTCATTTCTCCATACACGTCTACACCGTCTAAAGTGTTGATTTGAAAACGTGATCCGCCAGACTGCGCCGTCTCGTTTATATTACTTATTGGGTATGCTTCACGGGGGCTTTGGATTATTCCTCAACTTGCTATATTTTATTCTGGAACCTTGTGTGTGTCAATCAAATTGCTCATCATATTATCTATCTTATTATTTAATTTCTTTGCACTGTCTTAATAGTTTTGGCTTTTTATTTACGACAACTATGGGTAAATTGATAAAACGTTCGCACTAAACATGTTCGCTCAAGAGCGACCGGTATGAATTAAAGTTATTTTGCGTTTTAGTAATTTTATATTATCTCCGAAACTGTATGACCAATTGACATACTGTAAAGGCCAAATCTTATCTCCATGATGTCCTTGTGATCATAAAATAACTTATTTTGATAAAGATTAATGTTTTGTTGTTTAAATAATCATCCAAACGTAAGTATGTCTAAAAAATACTTTTTTAAAGCAATAAAAGATGTATAAAAGATAAAATATAAAAGATAGAAATATGGTGTTCTGGACTTTTTTGTAGAATTATTTAAGACGGACCAGACTGCCATACATTGTTCTCAATTATAAACAACCGTTTAGGCAGCGCATGCAAAAAAGTCTGTTTAAAGAGGTATTTCTTTCCGACTTGTTAGACAAAAATTGTGATAGCTCGGCTAATATGCATGATATAAATATAATTTATAGCCTATAGCACTCAGGAATAATGTAGCTTTCTACTTGTGAAAAAATGTTTAGAATTGCATAATTAGTTCCGGAGATTACCCCCTACATACAAACTTACAAACATACAAACTTACAAACTTACATACAAATTTTACCTCTTTATAATATTAGTATAGAAACATTGTGCAAGTACAAAGACTATATCAATCTGCCTAGCCTTTTCCCAACTATGTTGGGGTCGGCTTCCAGTCTAACCGGATGCAGCTGAATACCAGTATTTTATATGGAGCGACTGACCACCACAACCCAGTAGCTGGGTAATACGATACTCCTAGGCAAGACTGGTTGTCAGACTTTCGGGCTTCTGACGACCCGTAACGACTGTCAAAGATCCACGAATGACAGCCGGGACCAACAGCTTACCGTGCTTTCCAAGGCACGGAGGAGTCTCGGTATGTAAAGATGGTCACCCATCCACTGACCAACCCCGGCAAGCGTAGCTTAACCTGATGGATCGACCCGTGCGGCTGTTATTACTTAGCCACGAGCTCCTCTTGCACTTACAAAGACTCTTGGACTTATAACTACTTCGATTGTTATTATTATAATTCACATAAATATTTTAAGTACCAACATTCAAGAACGTATAATTAACTTTCTTGTTCTTGGAACCGACAGTTATGGTTATAATCTTTTATAAGCACTGACTCGTAAAAGAAAAAGGATAAGTATTACGTATCGAGGGTCAGACTTCAAATAATAAAATTCTTCTTACATTCTTCCTCGGACAGGAAATATTATGTTCTATTTGAAATCGAGAAACGAGATACTATATCCTTTTTCTTAACTTTCCAAGAAGCAATTGAAAAGGTTTTTATTAACGTTCCGCAGATACAAAATAAACCAAAAACGTTTAGTGAAGCTATTACCGTAACAAAAGCAAACGGTGTTGGTATTTTAGCAGAACAGAACACGACACAACAAGAGGCAGTATTTGGCGCAAGTTGAACGCTTGTCGTAGTGTCGCCCGTTAAGCTAAGTGGGCATAATTTTTGGAGCATGAAGCGCCTCCTGGTAATGCCCCGTTGTCAACGTTTCCCTCACATCTCCTGTAATTTGTGACGGAATGCCTCCGCTGAATATTTCCATGTATTTGCTTCTTTGGCTTTCTAAGGAATTGTTATTAGTATTTTGGGTGTGGTGTCATTAGGCTGTAGGCTAACGTAGTCATTTGTTTCTTTGTATTTTCATAGGTATTCGTTTTGTAGTGTGAGTCCCTTGTAAGTAACTATATTTAATGTTAAAGAATTGGTGGTTGAACACCGTTGAATTGATTCTCAGAAATAATGTAACTCTGTAAAATCCATTAGGTACATGTTCGTACGAGACATTGTCTGTTATAATTTTTTGTTTGTATAAAAGTAGGTTATTATCTGGAGACATTCTATTGATGGATGCGTGATAAGGGTTAAATGATACAAAACATTCCTTTATCTATTCTTTGGGCATTCTTATCCTGAGAGACGTAACATTTTCAATTTATGAACCACAATATTGAGAAATGGTGATAATAATATTTTACAAAACAAAAAAAAAACATAAGCTGCTGATAGTATCTACTTAGAATACCCAGGGGTTTACCGGTTTACCATAACATAGGTAAGACCTACATCCTCCTATATCTGTCATGTGTACATAATAAAGAGTAATATATTCTACTGCTAGATAAGACCACTGCCACTTCTTCAAATCCCAAGCGCGGTGACATCCAAATGCTAATTCATATTATATGATCTATTATTCACATCAAAGAAAAACAGCGCTTGTTCATTTGAAGAAAACTTCCGCTACCTAAGTAAATATTAGCTCAACATCAACTACCGAGAAATTTTATATTTCAGCAAACTTTACCCAACTTAATTAATTTACCAAAAGAATAAAACGAAAATTTATTAAATTATACCTATAAAAAATGGCGGCTCAAAATGACGTCATGTTTTCCATGCTGAAAAATATGAACCCTTTTAGAAACTGAAAAGGGTTTAAGTGAAACCGACAGACAACAGTGATTCAGTGTTTTTAGGGTGCCAGCCATCATCAATCACGGCCTTTCATCTCAGACCCTAATGATAAGCATCGACTAAGATATCATTATACTGTAAATTAAGTGAAAATTTAATATAACACAGATTCTCCATTAATTTTGAGATGCACATAAAGCTGGCTCATGTGTTAGACGAGTCATGCTACTTTGTAAATGGTCGTGTATTCAATCTGAGATGCAAATGTGTAGAAATTATATTAAAGAATCTATCTGAGTAAGCTCTTTTAATTCAAGTGAATTCTCTAGATTCGTTTAAAGAATTGCTCAATATTCTGTATCAAATAACTGCGTAAAAGAAATCTTTATATAGTTTTACTTCCCAGAAAATGAACAGTTCTATTAGAAGTTAATATTTAAGATAGTTTGCATTGCATCTTATAATGGAAATATTAAATACTGACTTATGTCCGCGGCTTCGCCCGCGTGGATGGTGGAAAATATCCCACGGGAACGTGCTACCGGGAAATCCTTCCTTATTCCTTGTCTACATTATAAAGGGAACCTCTGTGCAAAATTTCAGCTTTCTAGGTTCAAGGGCTTGGGTTGGGCGTTGATGAGTCAGTCAATCAGTCAGTCAGGACTTCTCTTTTTATTTATATAGATAGATAGATATTTGCAAATTTATTTTAGTACATGGAAGACTAATAAAAACAAACAAAAAGAAAACTATAGTCACCAAACATCCAATTACAAATCCTCACGTAAACACTATTGTTTTTTATTGGATATTGTGTTGTAATTCATCCTTATGAAAAGAAATTATGTATTGGTAAACTTGGTTACCGCCCATCGAGTCCTAAAGTTATGCTTCAGCTGCGTCGACCGTGTCCACTAGCGTCGAACAAGATAATTTGAAAGTTCTGATGAGCCGCGATGCCCGGCTGATAGACTCAAGTTAATCTCATTTCAAAACGACTTTCGCGAAAAGGAAATAAGATCATCATATTTGAAGTGTTCGGCCTTTGCCGCCATTAGTGCACGAATGTCAGCTTTGACATCACGGAGCTCGTTATCTAATGGATGAGCAGTAATGCTCTGATTTTTTTTCATTAGTCCACACTCTGATCTTCTGATTCCAATTTTATTTTATTTGATGACATACTTATTATGTTTTAGACTCGCTTTTTACAGTTTTTATCTTCATATTTACAATGGCTACTATTTTCTATTCTTAGATTTAAACTTCTTAGAAATCAAGTCCCAAATACCATTCCATTGTTACTATGCAATTCGGAGCTCGTGGCTAAGTAATAACAGCCGAACGGGTCGATCCATCAGGTTAAGCTACGCTTGCCGGGGTTGGTCAGTGGATGCGTGACCATCTTTTCAAACCGAGACTCCTCCGTGCCTCGGAAAGCACGTTAAGCCGTTGGTCCCGGCTGTCATTCGTGGATCTTTTACAGTCGTTACGGGTCGTCAGAAGCCCGAAAGTCTGACAACCAGTCTTTCCAAGAGGTATCGTATCACCCAGTTACTGGGTTGTGGAGGTCAGACAGGCAGTCGCTCCATGTAAAATACTGGTATTCAGCTGCATCCGGTTAGACTGGAAGCCGACCCCAACATAGTTGGGAAAAGGCTAGGCAGATCGATTTTTGTCACTATGCAATTCCACTAAAACTATTTTCTTAATTACATAGTAGACTATAACAATTTACGTAACTTCCTCGCAGACCACAAAAGAGAAAATTCAAAAGCGTTCGTGCCACTACTACTAGGAGTGATGCGGAAACACCCAAACGATGTCTTTAGAAAAACGGGTTGCTGAAAAAGCAAGGTTATTTTGTTGCTGAGTAAACAGTTGAAGCGCATTCAGTATTATTTGTACAATAGTGAATAATGAATTCTTCTATTATGCTTCTTATCCGTGCGTTCGACGGAACCCGCGTCACGCAGGCCCCGATAAACTGGCAGATTTATTACCGCACCGGTTCGGATACGCGGATATTCGGATGTGTTAGCGTTAGCTGAGTGTGGATGTTGCTTTATACGGGACTTAAGTGGGTGGTGACGTATATTTGGAGATTGTACCTTTTTTATTTCGCTTCAAGCTTTCCTTGTAAATGAAGAGTTAATCAAATTGGAAAATCTCAGTAGCAAAATTGAGTACACGATTTATAGTTAAAGTTATAAGTTAAATTAAATATGGGGTGATTTAAATTATTCATCACTAGCCCCGCGGCTTCGCCCGCGTGGATGCCGGTTAATATCCCACGGGAACGTACAACGGGGATAAAAAGTATCCTATGTTCTAAAAATTATATCCAAATACTTTTAGCCGTTTTAGCGTAAAACCGTAGTAACAAACAAACTCACTTTCGCATTTATAATATAAGTTATTATAGCTAGGATTACTGGGATTTACTGCCCACCTTAATTTACTCTATTTTGATAACTTATAATAGATTCCTCCCACACAAACTAGTTACGAAGTATTTCTGAAGAGAAAGCTCAGAAATTCTTTCACAACACAAGAAAATATACCATGACATAATCTTCCATTGACGTCAGAATAACACTTGAAACATCAAATGTATTCACGAAAGCAACCCATCACACTGTTTAGCGACACATCGTCACATCCTCGCTCCCACCGACACGAACTGTCCTTGGCCAAACACAGACAATTGAATTATAACACGACAGAAGAGTAATAGGCTAATGTCGTAGAAGATAAAAGCGTACACATGCCGCAATCTCTTACGCAACTTTCGTACGTAAATCATGCAAGTTGGAACAACTAACGTTCACGTAAACACTTCAACTTTTCCATTAAAAACGATAATACAACGGGGATTTGTCAAGAGTTGTAATTGTTGGTTTAATCTTGTATTAACTTCCTCTGTGGCGTAATTAATGCCCGCTGATGCTTGCGTTGCTTCTTGATTTTTAGGGTTCCGTACCAAAATGGTAAAAAAGGAACCCATATGGTGTGACTCAGTATGTCTGTCTGTCTGTCACAGCTGGATATCTCAAGAACTACTAATGCTATCAACTTGAAATTTAGAACAGTTTTAGATGACGTTTACCCAACTATTAAGAAAGAAATAAAAATATTTAATTTTTTTGCAACATGGACTGAAAGGGGGTCTTAAAAATTCAAAGTGGGGCTACTAGGGTATGTGGGGTATCATATAAAAGAACGCTATTTGCACATTGTCAAACATTTTTTTTTTTTTTTTTTAGGCCCCATAGTTTTTGATTTTTGATGAAAAATGTAAAAAAAAAATACCGCGAAAAATCTGAAATTATTCTATATGATAGAAATTTATGTAAAGATTACAGGAAAAATAAAAATATGTCTCTAAATAGCACACTTTTTCAGAAATCGGAACGGAGCCCTCGGTGCGCGAGTCCGACTCGCTCTTGACCGGTTTTTATTAACTTTTGTATTATGTTTAGCAACGCATAATAATTTTCTAGATGACATATACCTACTGGTTTCTACTTTATACCACACTTTCTACGTCTCCTTTCCTGCCCCTTTGTTATTTAATGAATTAGTCCATCAGCCGATACTGACTTTATTCATAATATAAGTTGGGTCATAAAGTACAATACGCTTTACACATAAGGAGTTATTTCAGCGTAATTATGTTGTAAAATTTATGCAGGCAACCGCCATTACTCGGTCAAACGAAAAATTAATAATGAAGGCACGACCCACGTGCTGGTTCGGGCACTAAAGTCATTTCTAATTTACCAGCACTTTTATAACAATGCCCTAGATACATATGAGATTCTAAGAGTCAATCAATCTGCCTGCCTTTTAACAATGCCCTGGATACATATGAGATTCTAAGAGTCAATCAATCTGCTGCCTTTTAACAATGCCCTGGATACATATGAGATTCTAAGAGTCAATCAATCTGCCTGCCTTTTAACAATGCCCTGGATACATATGAGATTCTAAGAGTCAATCAATCTGCCTGCCTTTTAACAATGCCCTAGATACATATGAGATTCTAAGAGTCAATCAATCTGCTGCCTTTTAACAATGCCCTGGATACATATGAGATTCTAAGAGTCAATAAATCTGCTGCCTTTTAACAATGCCCTGGATACATATGAGATTCTAAGAGTCAATCAATCTGCCTGCCTTTTAACAATGCCCTAGATACATATGAGATTCTAAGAGTCAATCAATCTGCCTGCCTTTTCCCAACTAAGTTGGGGTCGGCTTCCAGTCTAACCGAATGCAGCGGAATACCAGTATTTTACATGGAGCGACTACCTATCTGACCTCCCTTGTACCAACCCAGTTACTGGGTAATACGATACCCCTTGGTAAGACTGGTTGTCAGACTTTTGGGCTTCTGACGACCCGTAACGACTGTCAAAGATCCACGAATAATAGCCGGGGCCAACGGCTTAACGTGCTTTCCGAGGCACGGAGGAGTCTCGGTATGTAAAGATGGTCAACCATCCACAGACCAACTCCGGCAAGCGTAGCTTTACCTGACGCATCGACCCGTGTGGCTGCTATTACTTAGCCACGAGCTCCTCTATATGAGATTCAAAGAGTATTTCACCTAAATTAAAGTTCTATCCCACTCTTTACCAAATATATAATAGCCCACTAATTGCAAATTGACTGCTATATGAAATCTCGAATATTCACCCAAAGGTACTTGATGTGGTAAATGTTTTAAAGTAAACATAACCAGTAAACATGGATAGTATGTGCGGAAACAAACACACTAGCGAATTGAATCCGGAACCTCGCAGAGTCCCAGCGAGATGCGAAACGTAAACTCCAGTAAGTAAACAGTTATAAGATACTTTTGGGACTACGAATATTGGAATAGGTTTACTCTACTTCCACATAGAAACAATATAGTGAGTGTTCGGGAGAGAATTTGTCAACTATATAGGAGTTGAGAAGGAAAAATAATAATAAAAAAAGTGCACGGTTTTTCTCCTGAGCAAGATTTTATTGAAAAATGTACTTAGTGTAACGGTTAGGATTAAAAAACTTTTTTACAAAAACAAAAACCGACTTCCTAAAAAAACACTACAAAGTGAAAAATAACTTTAATTTCGGAAGTCGGTGTCTTTGGATCTGTATTTTAGTTTTTTGCCACCGACTTCCGAAATTAAAGTTATTTTTCACTTTGTAGTGTTTTTTTTTGGAAGTCGGTTTTTGTTTTTGTAAAAAAGTTTTTATTTTTCACTTTTTAGTGGTTCAGTTTGTAATTTATCTAAGTTACAATAACCCAATGTCAACTGCTCATCACGTTTTACAAAATGTTGCTTTTCCCGATGCAGGGACGTTAATTGTTGAGGAGTTCTCCTAGTAAGAACCAGGACAAATGGAGCTCATGGTGAAGTCACCATTACCATTATTTTGACGAGCATAAACCATATTAAAGTAATCGAATCGCAACCTAACCTGTTATATACTTAGATATAATTGAGTATTTCCGATGGCCCTCTGTGGTCTTCATCATCAGTTCCAGTTCACCGAATGGTACTTTCCGAGAGCAAATGCACGAGTTACTATAAAAAATACCGAAATCGATATAGGTGTGCCCATAAAATTTGAGGGTTTCCCTCGATTTCCATGGGATCCCATCATCAGATCCTGACTTGATGATCATGGGACCACTTGGGACGTATACCCTTTCGAACAAAAAAAGAAAAATCCAAATCGGTTTAGCCATTTTCGAGAAATCGGGGAACATACATAAAAAAAAAAAAAAAAAAAAAAAAAAAAAAAAAAAAAAGGTTCCGACGAATTGGGAACCTCCTCCTTTTGGAAGTCGGTTAAAAACGGCTATAAAACATTTAATAATAACAGTTTCAGAAAAGCAACACTGGTATGAAAATAAACTATATTTGCTGACCTGTTATTTTCAACGCTATTCTTTATTAACTGGTTTCGAGTCGTATTTTATACACCCAAAAATAACATTTTTCAAACCTAAAACATTGTGAGTAATTTATTATAAATAAAACAATAAATATTAAACAATAGAAGTATCTTCCTCGTAGCGAAGAATCCGATATTTCCATTTGGAGGATTGGAGGCATTCAATTTGTCTTCTCACTTACGACATTTGTTTTGTAATATGATACACACATCAGCATACACAAATATGCCTTCGTACACACCCTCGTATACATACGTTGTATTAGCGTATAAACATACGTCCCCTTTAAATATGGATGCCAGAGCTTTAACAGCACTTATATATAAGCTTGTTTATGCACAAAGCTAAGAGAGTTGTTAGTGCCAGGCTCTCGCGTGTCATCGACCTGGAACTCAGCCCAACTTTATTTTTCTAGCATAAAAATATGTTCGAATATTTATATATTTTTTTAACTTTTATAGGTTGGCTCTGTAAGGATTTATGATATTTGTAAAATTGTGATACATTGAATTGACACCATTTGAGAGCGTGAAAATAGCTCGACCCTACAGTTTAAAACGCTGCGGCGCGGCGTGCAAATAAAGTACGTGAAGTAAATCCAATTGTTTCAGCGATGTGGAACCGTAAACAATACTGAATAAGGATTTTGTTTTAACGTTGTGTCTGGCTATTTACCAAGACAACTTAACCTGAGCTACGAATAGGGAAAATAGTTTGCGAAAATGCATACGAATATTATATTCTGTATCGGGTATATCGCGAATTAATAATCCCCATATCATTTTTATGAAAAAATATACCTTACAAACCAACATTTCAGTTGCAATACTATTATTTTCTAAGCAAACAACAATTCCCACTTCAACCGAACTACCTACATCACCCTCAAGTAAACTTTACAAAAGAGGCAATCCAGTGCGCCGTGTAAACGAAGGAAAGGCGATAATTCAGCGATAGAGCCTGAGAGGGCGGAGGTATCGATCTCCGGGAGGGAGGACATCTGGCCAGGTTCCAAGGGAGCCGGCTGACCAGCACGGCACAGATTTACCGACACTCTTGCGAGTCGTTTGGATGGAGATATTGTTTTACACGCAGTTTGAAGGGCTACCCATTGATTTTGATGTCCCTTTATTTTTATTGTTATTGGCTGTAAGAATGGGAATGGAGTTAGTTGAAAATAGGTTTATATTTTCGTGTTATAATTGGACAGCTACTGTCATCAACCGCGCACAAATTCGGGCACTAATCTAATAAGAGCTGTAACTTATATTGTACTATGTTTTTGCAACATTATACGTTTTGTTGCCAGTACATCTGAATAATTCTTCAACAACACAGTACAACAACAAAGTACAGTCAAAGGTAATAAACCGAAGAGCAACATAATATATTATATTATAGTGAGCAAACAAAAGTAAAAGATACTAGAATCTTATCTCTTCACACAAGTAGTAAGCCGGAAAAGTAAACTTTTACGACTGTTTCTAAAGAAAACAGTGACTGTTGCGGTATTTACACACAGGACAGGCGGCTCAGTGTAGAAGTATTGAACTAAATAAAACATTACGATGGCGGGCCGTAAGCTTTCAATCGTCAACATAAACTATAAATAAGTACTACGTACGTTTGTGACATATGAAATAGAAATGGGATTAACGGAGCTTGAAAAGTTATGACCAATATGTGAATATCACAATGTTGATAGTAATCACAATACTAATATGAACTGTTGCAACCAGCAATGAACACAACCACTGCCCGTTTAACACTAAGCCCATGCACCAACTACCAGGGCTCCAGACTAGCGCGAATATCTCACAAACTGGCTAAATTCCGTCAAATTAGGGAGAGGTTAATCCTGGGGCAGCAGCTGTTTGATAAAGCCCCTTGGCCATAGCTAATGTAAATTCCGCGGCTTCACCGCCGAAGAATGCCCGAGTCCTAAATAAGTACACTTCAAAGTACGTAGCGAGTGCCTTTTCCGGCACAAAGAGCCAATTACATACCTAATACCACCCCTCACAGTTAATGACGTGATTATGTTCCACGAAAAAATTGTGCTTCTTTTTTTTTTTCATCATGTATAGCGTTTTTGGGGTTTCGTGCGCCTGAAAGGAAATTTTGGAGTTATGGAATAAAATTTTTAGACGTTGAATGAGAATTAATATGGTGTGGGCAACAGAGTTATGGAGGAAAAGAAATGCGGTTGGCGATGTGCCGCTTTAATGCCCGGTTTACTGAAGAATTAAACGGAGTTTAAACTCTCAATAACTATTGATCCTGCAAAATTATCTATTTAAGCGAATTTTTTGAGGTCGTCAGATAAGCCCTTCACTCGATTTTTAAGTTAAATCGCTATGTAATGGATAAACTCAATTTAAAAAAACAATTAATTCTTGCAAACCACGCATTGTAACAAAAGTCACATTGATGTCGTTAAAGGAGGGAGAAAGTAAGCATTCTAAAACTGGGTCATCTCCAGCAGCTGCCTACATTTATGACAAAAAGGCATAATTTAATAAAGGTAAGTTCTCAAACAATATTGCAGAGCCTACATCAAACTCTATAGGTAGGTAAGACACGAAATGGTAAGCAATCTCCGACGTTTTGTAAATAAAACTCACACAAAATGGCTGCTCAATTTTAAATTTTCTCCAGAAAAGATTATTTTTTCTCTGTTAACAATAAGTGGTACGTCTTAATTTATATTAAACGGCAAAACACCTCTATTCAGTAATTTTTAGGAAAAGTCTTTTGTATCACGGTCTATTGTGAAAATGTTGATACATTTTGTAGAAAAGAAAACGTAGGTATCGACATTGTAAGGTATTGTTGCCATGTAGGCAGATATTAAAAAGGACTCGTGCGTGGATGATCCATTAGGGTACAAATACCGGGTGAAGCACACTTGTTAAAAGATGATAATAGAATACAAATATTTTGTCAAAATTCAGTGCATGTTGTGAATTCCTTATTTTGGCGCTAGTCTATAAACACGACTATTGTAGATTATAATCGTAACATAACAGTTCAGGGGGCCTACTCCCTAACTCCGTCCATGCGTCCGTCCATCCGTTCGTTCATCCGTCTGACATAATGATCCATCAAAACAAGTCTAAAAGTAATTTTTTTCGGACGGTTTTTTGTAACTGTCAAATCGTGTTGTCATTCATACTTCGTTCGGGCCCCAAACCAATCATCTGTCCGTAGGTGATAAGGAGTAGGAAACGCCCGTAATGATGGCCGAAACTACGGGCTTCGTGCTTAGGCAGTAGACCCCCTGTCGTCTATAAGTGCGAGAGCGTGTTCGTTCGTGATTTAAACTCTAATAGTTATTTATGCAACTGACGTATAATAAGGGGTATTAAAACACGAATGTGGGTTTATCACATGAGTGTTTTAATACCTAATAATGTACAGTTCCATAAAAGACTTTATCTACATCCATGTTATCAATCCTCTATAAAAGGTTCTGAAACAGTTTTTTGCAATACTAATACTCGTATCGAACATGGCGGCCGGCGTCATAAGACGTGAATTCGAATAAGTTCTTTTTTTAAATTACGGCGCTGTTGTAGTGAAACGCGCGTGCATTACAATGTTCTTTTTTTGAAAACGAGTTGCATTATGAAATTCAGTACAACATTATAACACCCGTTTGGATGCTATTATGGTTCCTATGACACTGGCTGTTTTAATGTTGGCAATAAGCTAACTGTTTCAGAAACTTTTATAGAGGATTTATAGCATGGGTGTAGATAAAAATATTTTCGATCCATCCATTGTCACATCACGTTAGATAATTAGTCTGGTCCTAGTTCAGCTGTTATCATTCCAACATTAATGTTTCCGGCATTACTCATCCAGCTTCATCATCTATTATGAACATTAATACACCTGCTCATAAATACGGCCTAGTGTCCAACTTCTTGCCTCACATTATGTAAGTGGCGAGCTTTGTGCGGCGGCTTAACGCTAACCGCCGCGTTCGTGGTTAGCTCCGACATGAACGCACGCGTTTGCGTCCGCCGAACAAAGGGATTTCAGCCTGGAGGGCCTTTGATCTCGACCCATTAAACTGGCCTCACAAAACCGACCAACACAAGTTTATATGTGATACACTACAGGTCTACAATTAAGTCTTATTAGGACCAGGCTTTTACTGGTTTTGAAGTAAAGTTTACAAGCCAAGTATTTCAAGGACTTTCGGTTTGTGTTAGTTTTAATAAAGCTCACCTTTTTGAGGCATAAAAGAAATAATGAACCCAACAATCTATGTCAACGTGACGATAATGGAGTGCTTATAATAATATACTGAAATGATTAACTGTTAAATTCATCAAACACAGCTGCTGTAATTTGATGTAAAATTCAAAGGTGAACTAGCTCGAAGTAGTATCAGATACTATTGTAAGGCGCACAGGTTACAGCCTACAGCACAACACACGGAGTACATTCGCGTCTATTGGCATTCAACAGCCGCCGCCATTGTGCACTAATTGTACGAACCTCTTTGATTAATGCCCTAATCTAGGAAATAAAAGTCCAGCTCAGAAAAAACATTAATAACAAACGCCCATTTAATACATTTGCCCATTTCCTACAATTTATCACAATTTAGGTTTATTCTTACGGCATACGGTCATAATTACATTATTCAAATGGAATTTCCCCCGTAGGCGTGTAATTATCCACTCTATAAATTAATTTGGAAGCGTTTTCCTATGAATTATTCAGTTTCTATGGTGACCTCGGAAGCACTTCGGGTCAATATCGGATAACAATAAGATTGCAGATGTTTTCTCTTGTTCCTCCTAACAGCTTTCCTTGCGGCTCGCATGGGTATTGAATGTTAGATATTCGTTTTATCATAACCTAAGTAAGGGACGATCAGACTCAAATATTTTGATAAAATCAATCTGCCTAGCCTTTTCCCAAGTATGTTGGGGTCGGCTTCCAGTCTAACCAGATGCGCATGGAGCGACTGCCTATCTGACCTCCACAATCCAGTAACTGGGTAATACGAGACCCCTTGGTAAGACTAGTTGTCAGACTTTCGGTCTTCTGACGACCCGTACCGGCGCGACTGTCAAAGATCCACAAATGACAGCTGGGACTAACGGCTCAGAGGAGTCTCGATATGTAAATATGGTCACCTATCCACGGATCAACTTCGGCAAACGTAGCTTAACCTGATGGATCGAACCGTACGGCTGTTATTAACTTAGCCACGAGCTCCTCCACTCAAATATTTTGATAATGTATCCAAATTGATAGTAGATTTAGTTGTAATATTAATGTAAATATTTGTATGTAACTATGGATACATATGTATTGAAGCCTGTAGCAACGTTGTCAAGTATAACTATTAATTATTTTAAACCAATCAAGTGAGTCGCTAAGGAAACCGGATAGCGCGTGGGAGGTAGACAATTACATCACTAAATTAAATTATAATTAATTAATTAATCGCTTTAAATTTTTATTGCCCGTCCTTGAACAATGTACGATCTATTTAAAAAAATGAGTTATTGTTATGAATACATTTTTAGTTTATAAGATTTTAAAATAAAAGCTTGGTTGTTCAATGCATTAGAGGCGACAAGTGACGATATACGGAAAAATATTGTCCTATAACAATCTACCGAATAACAAATGTTTTTGCACATGTGCACGATGAAGTACAGCATGTTATATCTGTGAGTGCCTCCCAGATACGTCATCACCACACATTCGGTTACTGTGAATGGATTGTGCAACCCAACTTGATGCATCCAATAAAACTAACCAGCGGATTCGGCGCGGGGCCTTTCGTCACATACATCGGTCGTTAGGACAACCTTTTAGTACCTACTCACCTAATATTAAGAATTAATTGTAATTACTGTATTAAACTCATTTAGTGGAAATTTTGGATTTATTTTGGACTCCTCCGCTGCCCATCACATAATTAGCATGATAACATTATCCTGCTCTAATCATGTGTGGTAACACTGGCAACATTGGCGAGCGAGCCGAGCAGTGGAAGCTTACAAGCTATAGGTAGCTAATGGGTAAACTGTACACAAAACCTGACCTGACATTCCACACAAAACCTGACCTGACATTCTGCACAAAACCTGACCTGACATTCCGCACAAAACCTGACCTGACATTCCTCACAAAACCTGACCTGACATTCCACACAAAACCTGACCTGACATTCTGCACAAAACCTGACCTGACATTCCGCACAAAACCTGACCTGACATTCCTCACAAAACCTGACCTGACATTCCGCACAAAACCTGATCTTACATTCCGCACAAAACCTGACCTGGCATTCCGCATAAAACCTTTTCATTATGTTTGCATCATCATTCTAATTTCTTTTCTAAAGTTATTAAAATCGAAAAATCAAAGTAACTCATCAAACAATATGGATTCAGCACAAAATTAATGATCTCTGTCTCTCTTTTTAACGCTGTGTACTTCAGTTGTTTCATATAATTTCATCAGCACAAAACGTGGGTATTAACTCCGAGCTGCGAATATAATAAACGTTCCATCATATCAAGCGTCTCCACATATTCCTGCGTGTACTAACTTATGCATGACTTAAGATCTGCGTCGTCTGCTTAATAAGTTTAGTCTGGATCAAGAGCTTAGACTTTATGCCGACACTAATTGTGTAATCGCATTTATAAGAGGAGATAGCGTTCGTTGAAGCGATTATTGAGTTTTATCCTGTATTCTTATAAGTAGATAAGTATAATACCTTCCCAATAATTCAGTACTTTCTATAAACCAACTTAAGAATATAATTTGTGAAAATGCGTTTCAGTTTGTATGCTTGGGACATTATCGCGACTAAACTACTAAACAGATTTTGGTAAGAGTCTGATGTAGTTTAGTACATAACAAAATTCAACAATTCTTCAGGCGTAGCTCTTAGCGCGTAACCCGTAGCGCGTAACTCGTAGCGCGTAACACGTAGCGCGTAGCGCGCAGCTCGTAGCGCGTACCTCGTAGCACATAGCTCGTAGCGTGTAACCCGTAGCTCGTAGCGCGTACCCCGTAGCGCAGAGCTCGTAGCGCGTTACTCGTAGCTCGTAGCGCGTAGCTCGTAGCGCATATAGTGTAGCCCAGCGTAGTAGATACATGCTAAATAGAATTTGGCTTCGTGAAAGCTAGTAAGATAATGTAATAACCTACATCTAGTAAAATGTTTTTGCTCCGCATGTCTTTAAACCTGAAAATACTATTAAAATACCAAACCAAAGATATATTATTCTAGCACAACCTATGCAACCACTAAAATAATTCCGAACGGAATCTTTCAATGAATCATGTGTATGAATAATATTGAATGAGTGACGTTTTTCCGTGGGACAACCAATTTCCATGACAAGCGACAATTTAACCATATTCAATCAGGCAACACCGATTTCATTTTACGTTCACGAAGCTAGGCCCAATATTTTGATGAAAATTTTTATATAATTTCATGATGATCTTAAAATTATATTGAATTACGTGATGTCGTAAAAGAAAATTGAAGAGAAATCTATATATATAAAACAAAGTCGGGTTTGTTCGAACACTTATAACTCGAGAACTACTGGACCAATTTTCATGGTTTTTGATTTGTTGTATTTGTCTCCGTCCCGAATAGCAGAATAACTATTAAAAACATAGGAAAATTCACAAAAAAATATAAAGAAAATTCATTTTCTCATACATGAAAGGGCAGGGCAATGTCTGTCGGGAAACTTTCATTCTTTTTAGAATTCCAAATTCAAATTCATTTTATAATCAGTTGTTCATTTGTTTTGCTGCCGTTCGATTTATTGAACTTTTGACAGGCCGTCTGGCGGGTCAGCTACTTATGTAGTATTCTAAAATAAAAATCAATTGCCGAATGTATGTAGGTACGCGCATCACTTCAGAACGGATGCACGTATTTGGCTAATTCTTTTTTGTTGTATTTGTAATTGTCAGGACAAAGTTTGTATGAAAGAAACTTCTACACAGTTTATTGTTATAACGTCAATTTACTAACACTACCGTACTAAATATGTGGAGATTTGATACAAGTAACAACCTCAGATTTTTTATAGGCCTATGGTAACAACCTACTATCCCAGTTTATTTTGGGTCTGCGCAACATGTCCCTTTCTTCCATACTTCTCTATTAGTCGTCATCTCGGTAGTCACCCCCTTTATAACCATATCATCTTTCACACAGTCCATCCATCGTTTCTTGATCTTCCCCTACTCATATAGCCATTGACATTCATACTCAAAACAATTTTTTTTTCAAATTAATTGGCTCCAATTAATCATTTTCATGTTCTTGACTTTTTACTAAGTATAAATTTATTCCGGTATTTTACTTTTCAGCAAAAAATCTTAGGTTCATTCTTAAAATATAAATTAAGTTTTCCTAAACAATTCAAAATGTGCTCAGCTTGCGCCTTCAGGAACTTCGCGCGTTTACATTAGAATATTCATAGCTAAGACAGGACAACGTCTGTCGGGTCAGCTAGTTAATGATAAGCTTGAGTTGTTTTTGTCCAAGTATTAATCGAAAAATGTCCACAGTAATCTAATTGTATTTAACTCTATTGAAAATCTATTCTGTCCAGACAACTAAATGATAGTAAGTGTTTTTCCGGAAACTATTAAGGTCAGGATGTGTTCTCTATTTGAGAATAAACCTTTTCCTAACAATGGAAAGAAACAGGCATTAAAACAAATTTAGTGTTAGAATATCACCACAGCTATTCTATATTGTCTTAGATATCTTATCATCTTAAGATAATTGGAGGGTAGTGAGGTAGTTCAACGGGAACTACCTCACTACCCTCCAATTATCTTTACTCAAATCTACGTTTATCCAATAAGGAAGCTATAAACGATAGATACATCAATTCATTCCGTAAGGAAGGTAAACAGAAAGTAAATACTCCTATTTACTTCCATAAAGGTAGCAAGAAGAACATTTTATTCGATAAACTATTCTAGATAAACACATAAGTGGATGGGGTTGCCACCCTTTTTGGGGGATGTTTAAGAATTTCCCTGAGGGTAGGCAGAAATAATTAATCGTGTGTCAGTTTGTGTAGGAAAATGTACTGAGCTGACTGACATATTAAGTGTGTAGCTTCTGATGCGAAAATATTATACATAAGTAACATCGAGAACGTAAAAAATGGTTTTAGATGTAAAAAGCTTTAGTTGTATAAAGATGGTCATCCATCCACGGACCAACCCCGGCAAGCGTAGCTTAACCTGATCGATTGACCTGTGCGGCTGTTATTACTTAGCCATGAGCACCCAAAAAAGGCACACACGAGTTGTTTGTATTTGATTTCTGGAAAACTACCTCGACCCTTCCGTGTATTTAGTGTAGTAAGATTTAAAACGGATATGTAAACAGTAAATAATATTTGCTGCATGAAAACAAATCAAAAAGTGAAAGAAACCGGCATGTCATAGAACCAAAAATTCGAAGATATGTGACGTCTACCAACCCGCACTAGGTCCGCGTGGTAGATTTTAGCCCACTCCCTCTCACCGAGAGGAGGCCTGTGTCCCAGCAGTGGGAACATTATAGGCTGATTATGCGTGAAAACAAATTGTTTTAATCAACTAATTCGGTTTTTTTTTGTGTATTTTCAAATGTGACAACACCAATATCAATTAAAAAAAACTACGTGCAAAAAGACCACTCAATTAACAAAGCACATGATATTTAATATCACCCTGTTGCACTACCTATCCATTATGCACGCTCGCTACTCATAAACCATAGAATTAACACCGTTACGCGTTAAAGAAAGTAACCCCTTAAAACCTAAATCAACCCCTGGAATTTCACGCAAATTAAAGTTTTGGAGAGCACAAATTATCAGCCCCCAGGGGGGCAAACAAGCAGACATAAAATATAACGAACCATTCAAATTGAAATTCGACTTGGGGGTTTTAATTTTTAGCTGGTGATAAAGTTGAGTTGCATAGACAAGCTTCTGAAGGGGAGAGAGCTGTGGCAGCAATGATAAGTTTAGTTTATTTTAGTAAATGAAAAAGTGCGTGTCGGACCACGCACAATGAAGGGTTCCGTAGTCGGGTTGAGATGAATTCATCCCAAAAACATACCTTACATTGTAATTAAAAAACATGTTCTCATAAATATAAATCGAAATACGTCACGGTCATTTTCTCCAACTGCAAATGTAAGTTTGTAATCTCAATATTTTTCACGTTTGTGATAAAACTACAAATTAACTATTTCCGAACTTTTTCCTTTACTTGTGTTGTAAGACCTTGCTTCTTGCCAAGTTTCATGATTCTAGGTCAACGGGAAGTACTCTATAGGTTTTGATTTATTTGCGAGTATCAAAATATGTCGCATAAATGGCTGTATTTTTTTATTGCGTTGACTTAGAAGCTTGATTTTTTTAGAGGTCCAAGGGATCGTAAACCTACGTATTTAATACTAAATTCAAACTAATAAAAGGGTCTTCACAGACAGACAGACAGATGGTCAACGAAGCGACCTATAAGGATTCCGTTTTTTTCCTTTGGTACGGAACCCTAAAAATAACTCCCCGACATATTCAAAAAGTGATACTTAAATGTCAAGAAAGTGAGTGGGCGATACAATGTAGTTGTAACACCTTTTGAAATATTAGTCACCTTGGTATCCCACAAAAAGGGCAAACAACCTCTAGTAAAAAACAAAAGATTTACTACTTAGTACAAATATTGAATATAACTTAATCATTTTTTTGACTGAGTCTAAGGGTGGGTTGCACCATCTTACTTTAACTATAACACACATCGAACTGAAGGTGCAATGTTTGTTGTTGTTAAAATAAGATGGTGCAACCCACGCTTGTTAAAGTTCCAGTTAGACAAAAAATGGGTTGTTCCATTTGACAATTTGTTAGCTGTCGTCATAACTTTAACTGTAACTTTAACCACACACGCTTGGCTAGTTAAAGTTATTGTTAAATATGTGTCAGACGCGTCGAATGTCATGTCCCTGCTCCGAACTTTATCTTTTACATTTGACATGTCGGTGCAACAACATGTAGTCATTCTATGGTCATTTTAACTTTGACGGAAACTATAACCTAGCACTTGGTGCAACCCACGCTAAGTCTTTTATTTGTATGGGCATAAATATATAAACTAACAGATTTAAAATAATATAACTTAATATTCAATTTAATTAAACCAATTCAAATTCATTCTCAATTTTACTAGACCAAACAAAAGCACTTAAATATTAAACCATTCCACGATACCTATTCTACCAAATAAAACAAAAGAGAATCAATAACTCTATAATAAGTAAACAGTAGATAAGACAACAGATACGCTGTCTCAAAAACAGCAATATCTGCTAATGCCTAGCAGACAATATAGTCGATATTTGTTCAAACAAGTTGAACATTGGACAAATACACTGAAACACAAACACTGAGCGAGACTGTTTATCTCTAGCATCTGTCAACTGTCGGCTGAAAGGTTACCGACTAAAATAGACTAACACTAAATCTGCTACTAGATTGCTAAGGGTTATTGAGTGGTGGAAATATCTTGTGGTATGGCTGTCTGCGTGGAAAGATAATGTGAGAAACTCACAGAGATCGTTAAAAATGAATTGATTTATAAATTACGACAAGCTTTTTCCCGCGGCTTCACCCGCTTGGAGGTCGAAAATTATCCCACGGAAACTTAACGTAACCTAACGGGATAAAATGTATCCTATGTGTTATCCAGGTTAGATAATATCTGTGTGCCAAATTTCATTCAAATCCTATTAGAGCATAATACCAATGATTGAAATACTATCGTGAATTCCACGCCAGTAAAGCTCCCAGTAGGCATGTTTTTTTCCGACATCTTCAACAATCATCGTCATATTTCAGACAATTTACACACAAAACCATAAGGAATTATCATACACCTAAATATTCCTCATGAATCACTCAGTATGTGAAAACGTTCGGTAGTTTTTGAGTTTATCACGTTCAGACAGACAGACAGAACGGCGGGGGACTTTGTTTTATATATAGTGATTACGTAAATTAGGAAAGGGTGTTCGAAAAAAAAAATGAAACTCAAAGAACCAAAATATAAGATTGTATCAAAGATAACAAGTTTTCCATTTTGTTACAACCGAAATGAGCACGAGAAAGAAATCCGTGCCTCATTATTAGAAACTTGCTAACAGTCAATTTATTAACTGTTTAATTATATCAACTTTTGGAACAACTTTTAACTAGAATAATTTGAACTGCTCAACCAGTTAGGGATAACAATGTTGAAATAGACAAAGTTTATCGCAATAAAACTTTACAAAAACAGCATTAATATTCTAAATACCTAAAACAACAAAGCCAGTTATCAGACTCGCCCTAATCCAGCTCGTATTCATAGCCTCTCCCAGACGAGAATATACACGTATTCATAGTCCTGACAAGACTGGAATATATTTACTTATTTAGCACGATTCATTGTGTAAAGCTGAAACGTAATTTTTACATGTCTGCGTATCAAATGTTACATCACTTCATGACTGAACTGTTTGTCTAGGTGGAATATACTAGGTCAGGTCGTTATGTGCTTCGTATTTGCGATAAATCTTGGTGACGAAAACAGTGGGTTACATAAATCTCATAAGTTTACTCGTGTGCGTCTAAATCGTGGCCAAAACACGTTCGAATGGAACTGTTTTATTTGGTTTGACAATTCTTAGATAAGAAAGGAAGAAATCTTTATAAACCACTTCTCCAATTAATTATTATATACCAAAAGGTTTCCAGTGTTTATAGATATGTAAAACCAACGCTCAGTTACTTTTGTAGACAAATAAATAGAAATTCTAGTTACAGTTTAGTCTTCACTCGAGTTTCTTTCAAAGAAATTTTAAATTTGTTCAGTAAGTGTCCAGGTTCACGATCTTTCCGCTTTAAGACCTGGACAGAAGGAGCAGGAGTCCAGTGCTTCCGACTGCTGGCAACGAGTGATCATCTTCAAAGAAACGTCGTTAAAATACTCCTAATGGTTACAGTTCAGGATAGTACTTATACTGTTTGTTACTTGTAAGTGGAATTCCTACAGGGATTCTTATAGTATTTTCTATATTATGTCTAGCTACTAGCTATTATATTTATTATTTTGAAACAGTATCGTATTGAAAACAATAAATAACGGATCCTGGGACTTCTACAAATATTTGATTAAAAAAAATAGTCGAATTGGTCCAGCTGTTCTCGAGTTTAGCGCATCACATTTAGCCATTAATTTTTATTTATATAGATTTATTACAATTTTTAGGTACGTAGGTACATGTTATTGTGCAAAACATCATATTTGTGACCAACGTGTTTTAACTTTAAATTCTACTGGGAATCATTAATAAAGCGTTATTTAAGCATACAATAAATAATTATACTTGACTGTTCACCACATATATGTTTAGTCCCATGTGTAGTACTAACGCAGACCACTGGCCGGTCTGACCGACCACAGCCGTTCTAAATGAGTCCTGGCGTAAATGAAATATTTGAACAACTAACTAAACATTCCTAGCTTTCGTTTTAACAAAGAGTTTCAAATAATACTTACTTATTTTAGTACCCACCCATACACCACTCGACTTATATTTTAAAAGAAAAAAGTTTTAAAATACCTCAACAGTATTTTTTACAAATTTAAGCTTCATTTACACGGTGCAGGTTTCTGGAACCTTTAAGAGCAATAATCGCATCCCATAAAGCACGTTCAATTCAATAATTGCATGCAATTGTGTACACGTGTGCGATTTCCATAAAATGGTATACAATAATTGAATGCAAGTTTTGCCATTCACTAAAACTGCATGCAACTTATACCAAGGCAATAAAATTGCATTGTGATTATTGCATGCAAGTTTTGCCCCGTCTAAACACAGAATTGCACGTCCTTGTACAATTGATTACAGTATTGCCAGTATTTGCGCTGCCAAATAGTTCATTAAAATTTCGTCTTCTCAAGATTTTATTTAACTTGTTTCATTTGAACAGCAACTAACTTGCCCGTATCGTTCAACAATATTGTACGTGTTGTTAAGACGGTGTCAGTTAATTGCTCTTCAATTTTATGATATGACAAAGGCAATAAAAAAAGCTGGCACCGTGTAAATGGAGCTTTTATTGTGTATGCAGGTTATGTAATTGAGATAGGACTGCAAGGCGTATAGTGAAAATACTATTTAATCGAACGTAACGTAACGTAGAACGTTCACATTGTTTTTTTTTTTTCAATTTTAGAAAAACACATTCTGTATGTCCAAGGAATGGTATTGCCTGCTTAGCCTAGTACAACCTGTAATCTATGAACACATTAATTAAATTAATCACAGAGTTAAACTTTCAATGCTAACTGAACAATAATAAGAGCCATTTATGTGCCAATTTTATGCCACACCCACCTAGTAATAACCTTAAACCTTCAATCAGTTATGGCTTCGTTTGGACATAACTACCAATCATTTACCCAGGTTTGCTTCAACGTTGGTGACCCTGGTCAACGGACAATGAGTTTTGAGTAACAGATACAAACTCTCAAATTACTTTCCAATGGTATCCACCTACATTTCTTTGACAAGCACTTAATGTCCTCTCCAGGAATGGCTATGACTATAAGGTAGGTACAGTAATGCCGTTGTACTTACAACGATTGTTGTATTTTGTGTTTTGAAACATTAATCATATCTTGTTATTCTCATATCTTGTTTCAGCTCTACAGTATTCTGTTCAATCCTAAAACACCTACTTATCTTAAAGAGCGTTTCAAGTTCCTTCATGACACACATAATAGATATCTGAGGTCATCGGAAAACTTGAGGCTAGAGATGCCGCTACATTCCACCAGTTTTTATGACAGATCATTCACTGTTCAAGCAGTACGATTGTGGAATGACTTGCCCGTGTCGATAAGGCGTGCACAATCTTTGTCAACTTTTAAAATTTTGGTGAAAAAACATTTCCTCTCTCTTTAAATATCGTCATTACGTGTATAGTTCCTTGCTCTTTTTCAAGTAGTATATATAAGTATATATTTAAAGTATCTGTATTTATGTATGTATAAATTGAATGTATATATGGTACACCACAGACTACCTACAGTATTCTCTCCTTTCTCCCCATAATCCATCCAAAGGTTGTCTGTAAAAGATCGCTCTTAGCGATAAGACCGCCCATTGTGTCACCCTATGTAAAATTTCAACATTTATATCTGTAATTTTTATGGTGTGCATAATAAAGAGTATTCTATCTATCTATCATTATATGCATGCTATCATGTCTCTCCACACAAAAGCATACCCAAGTACTTCCACATACAACTAAATCGGTAACAATAAACAAAACAAAATTAATGCACAGCCCATAATTATAATGCGGTACGCAAGTGAAGCTTCAGGGTGTTTGAATATTCATCAGATCATTATCATAAGCAAATACCCCCGGGTTGTTGCCTGTTTTCCTGTACCCCAGTGTACTCTCTATAGGAAAAGTATTTCGAGGGCAGGGTCGCGGTATTAAAAGGGTGTTTATAACAGTATTGAGGAAGATTTTGCTGATTAGTACTGCTTAATGAACCGTCAGTAAGAGGTGCACGAGGGATTTTTGCATAAATGTTTGAGTGTTCATGAATATTACATTTTCTAGTGGAAGGTTGAGGCGAGACTCTGTAGAGGTCACCGCCCGTCTGTGGAGATATCTTGATGTGAGGATAAAAGTGATCTAATTGGGAGGTGGATTGAGCTGTTTGGTGATAACTACGTTATAATAAAGGCTCCACTGTACTATCACACCAGCGCGTCCGAAACTTCACATAAGTGAATCATTTGGGTTAGGTTAGAATAGTGACCATTACCTCTTATGCTGGTGAATCATTTGGGTTAGGTTAGGTTAGGTTAGAACAGTGACCCTTAACGCGCGACGGCGAGCGAGCGAAGCGAGCGGTGCCGCGGCAGCGGCCGCCGAGCGCCATATCCCCTCTATTTTTGGTGAATCATTTGGGTTAGGTGAGGCGGTGAATGTCTCGTATATTAGACGATGAAAGCCTCAGGGTCATTGACCTTGATTTCAAGGTCAATGGTACTCGTACTGTAAATTTTTTTTTTTTTTTCGGCGTCTATTATTTTGCGCACTTTGTTGTTTTCAATAATACACTAAAAAAGGTCTATTGTACCCAAAAAAAAATAGCTAGTATATAAAATCGCCGGGTGCGTTTGTACAGTGGTTCCATAATAAATAATATGGTGGAATATTATGCTATATTTTGAAAACTAACTGCCGTTTATTCCTACGCAAATCGCGTCAACAAAAACGCCTAGAAAAAAAACTTAGTTTTGTTTATCCAAAAATAATGAAGAAAAAATATATTCAAGCATGCATAAAGAAGGTGTACTCGAAAGCGTAGTGCACCGCTAAAATACTGGGCCGAGCAGACGAGCCGGCTCGGCGGTCTACCCCTGCAATAATTATGCACGAACCACCAACACCAGACTTATTCCTTTACATTTATTCACCAAAACGTGCAGCAGCACTTCACAAATGTTGCTTCAAATTCTCTCTACTAAGATGTTGTAATAATTTATTGTGCTACGAGGGTCGAACGGCCGTTAATTTTAATAATTTTGATAAATTAAAAATGGTAATTAAAACGCTATTTGTAAATAAATTAAAAATCGCCAATTTTAGCTTTTAGCAATATTTTAATTAGGTACAATGAAAGAGCACAAAATGTAGTTTTGTGGATTGGAATTATTAAAACTTCAGCTAATTGAAATTCAGTGAAGGAATTGTGTCCAATAGCAAGTAAAATAACATTATTTATTGTTTTTACAAATGTTTTGTTAATAAAAACTTATAAGTACAATAATATTGTAGAAATAGACACCTCACTCGAGAATCTCAGCTTCAACTTCAATATCTTTATTGTGGATCATAGGTAGGTACCTACATAATACAGGTCTTAAATAATGTAATTGTGATCAGCTACGAGTATGTCCCGCCCTTACAATAGTTACATAGAAATTAAATAAAAATTTACATTATTGTTACAATATATTAAGATTTCACATAAAATATTAAAAAAAAACGGAACGAATGTAGGTAGGCACACATCAGTGGGCCACTGAACACATCATTACTGAGGGGAACTGTATTGGAGCAGAAAAATCATTTATTTGCACCAAACGTTCTTTTAATTATTCTAATAGGCCCTGGAATCTGTTTCTATTTGAGAGTCGTGTTTGCTCACCTATGGAATTCAACCAACAATACAGCTCTAGACAACAACGAACAGTCAACGCCGCTTTACAAGTAACCAACGTGAATAACTAAAGACATAGCTATACCAATATATTATATCCTCGCCCTTTGCAGCCTCAACACATCCTTTTTTTCCTCCGCCGCAGTCGGGAGCGGAAAGAGCGAAGCGAGCCGAGCGAGCGGAAGGCGACCGTGGCGCAATTAGTCGCAGTCGCGGCGCAGCACGGTTGTTACACGGCCACACGCTTGATTGCTATAGGTATCGCGGAGATACAAGAAAAGTGTAAGGATTCGAGAAAAGTTATGATAAAACAGGAAAAGTATATTATAAAATGTAAAAAGTTTTAGGGCAAAGATGCGAAAAGAACCAAAGAACAAAATCTCTCTTCACATTTCTGTTACAGAACTATTTAAGTGCAGAACAATAGAAAATGATCTTACTTCGCTTTCAAAGCTCGGCAACAACGTCACTTTTCCGACCGATTCTTAGGGTTCCAGTTTATTTAGAAAAGGTAAATAAATAAATAAATAAATATCCTTGGACATTTTACACAACGCCATCTAGTCCCAAGCTAAGCAACCTAATGCTTGTATTATGGTAACGAGATGGCTGATAAACTACTTATATAGATTTTTTTTGTAAATACATACATATTATAGATAGAAAAACACCCAGACTCGGAACAAATACTTGTAGGTCGTACAAATATTTGTTCCGTGCGGGAATCGAACCCGCGACATGCTGGGCAGCAGTCAATCGCTCAACCACTGCGCCAACCGTGTCGTCAAACAATTGCTATGTACTGTGATTGTCCAAATTATATTACAATATCAAAAGAATTCCTGGTCTATGAAACACACTCTCTACTCAATTCAACATGGAGTGGGGCATAAATAAACCATTAATAATATCAAAACAGCCAGCTGTAACTCACCGCGTCCTGTGACCAGCTGACCGGGTAACTGGCGATCTTAGGATTATTGACTTGCGATATAGAAGACAAACTGCTACGCAAGTCAGACCTGTGCTCGCAACACGAAAGCAGTATTAAAGGATGTTTGACAGGTTCAGGTGGAACTGAAATACGTTTATTTGTTTACCGCAAATAAACGTATTTTCTTTCTTTCTTTTTCTTTTAACTGTGTGGCAACTTGCAATAGTGTGCGATAATGGCGTAATTATGTTGTTTGAGACTGTATTTGCACATGGCAATTGACGATACATGAACAGTCTAGAGGTTATAGTTATTTATGCAACTGACGTATAATAAGGGGTCTTAAAACACGAATGTGGGTTTATCACACGAGGCGAAGCCGAGTGTGATAATAGTATCACATGAGTGTTTTAATACCTAATTATGTACAGTTGCATACAAGAACATGGCGGCCGGCGTCATAGTATACGACGTGAATTCGAATAAGCTTTTTCAAATTACGGCGCTGTTGTAGTGAAACGCGCGTGCATTACAATGCTCTTTTTTTGAAAACGAGTTGCATTATGAAATTCAGTACAACATTAAAACACCCGTTTGGATGCGATTATGGTTACCATGGTTACTATGACACTGGCTGTTTTAATGTTGGCAATATGCTAACTGGCTCAGAAACTTTTATAGAGAATTTATAGCATGGGTGTAGATAAAATACCTTACACTTACTTACGCATCATTTAAAATCAATTTTCTCGTGAAATAATGATTAAAACTTTAACAACAAAAACGGCAAAGTGCGTGTCGGACTACGCACGAAGGGTTCCGTAGTTGTGATGAAATTATCCCAAGAACAAGCTGAACATTATAGTTGAAAAACATGTTCTCCCATTAGTCCAACAGTAAATGTAAGTTTTTACTCACAATATTGAGAGATTTACCGTGTTATTTTAAGACCACAAACTTCTTTTAGGTTTTCCTGTAATGTGGTATAGAACTATTTTGCTCTCGGAAAGTACCATTTGGTGAACTGGAACTGATGATGAAGACCACAGATGGCCATCGAAAATACTCAATTATATCTAAGTATATCACAGGTTGCGATTCGATTATCTGTCTTATTTTCGACAAACGCATGAGCTGTATTCATTTATAGGTGGTGCCGAGACGAGAGAGAAATATTCTATAACGATATTTGTGTGTAGCTCAAATGTCACAGGGAATATCAGGGATTTCATGGAAATCACGGGAAATGTCGAATATTCCATTTTATTTTGTGACAAGTTTGATACCCCCTTTGCCTCCTTGATATCCAATTATCGTTTTTCAGATGTACCTATTCTTTTCTTATTGATGTAAGTGTGTACGTTAGTCGATAATAATTAGAGTGTAGTCAGTAGTGCATCACAAAGCGATGATTATTGAGTGTGCAAGTCACTCCCGCCATTTTATCCATGTATGCAATAAATAAATATTCAAATGAAAATGTCCTGCAAATATTTTTACAGAACCTATGGTTACCAAATGTTAAGCAATGTTAGGTTGCCCATCGTGACCTTTGGTAATTGAAATGGAAAATTTTACGCATCTATTTTCAGATATCGGAAGCGGCCATCTCACAGTTTTGATTGAGGAATATTGAATTAATCCTGACCTCGCCAAGCGTACGAAAATAACGTACTGTTGTTTAGCACAGGATATTATTGACTTGGCTTCCCATAGGTCCAGAGATAGAGCTAAATAAAGCTAGCTAAGTTATTATATATAAACCCCTGACCTGAGGGACGATGCGGACATCGATAGGGAGCGGAGGGCGTTGTCTGTGAGGGCCAATATGATCGCCCGCAGGTTTTCTCGTTGCTCGGGGGCCGTCAAAATAACTCTTTTCAGAGCGTTTTGTACGTCCCTGTACACAGCTAGCCTGTGGGTATCATATACCCAGAAACAGTACAACGCTCTCCGTGTTCAGTATAATAATGCGTTCAGGGTGTTGTTGGGGCTGCCCCGGCACTGTAGCGCGTCGGGGATGTTCGCCGACGCCCGTGTCGACTGTTTCTACACGACGATGCGGAAACGGTGCACATCTCTGGGGCGCAGGCTCCGGACCACCTCCAACACCATCCTGAGCGTATTTGCGAACAGGTTTGATTGTCAGTACATTAACCATTGCTATATGGTTAATGTAATGACAAACAAACAAATGACTCAGAGGCAGGCGTATTATTAGTAATTTTAAATTTTTATTTTATTGTAATTTTTTATTTTATTTTAATTTAATTATTTTGATGTGATTTTATTTTAATTTTGTGTTTTTTAATTTAAATTAATTATTTTGATTTGATTTAATTTTATTTTGATTTAATTTTACAAATTTTAATTTTATTTATATTTATTACGTAATTTGAATTTATTTTATGATCGATGGATTGAAATAAATGATTTTTGATTTGATTTGATTTGATTTGATAAAACGGTAAAGGTTAAAATATTTCTATACCTAAAAGAATTTACAACGGATTGTAACATTATGTTGGATTGTATAACCCCAAGTTACCGACATCGTGCAAATGGTGGTAACCTCAACAATTTAAAACTTTCTCATATTTTTGAACATTACCATTTACATTTGAAAGTTTAATGTTGAACTTGTGAATAGTTGTAAAAGTTTGAATTGAATACAACAAGCTACACACGGCACGCTGAATTCATCTTTGAAAGTACACACTTAAGTAATGTATTTATGAAATAACTAATGAGTAAAACTTCTCAGCAAAGTTACATCGTTTCAATAAATTTATTGAAAATACTCTTTAACCAATCGGCTTATTAATGTATTACCTATTACGGGTAATTTGTACATAATTGCAACAGCTGCCCACGCGATTTTCCGTGAACTTCATAATTCCACAAGGTAAATAATTAACTTTCTAAAATAAAACTTTAACGGTATTATAATTCCCAAATTCAAGTATTTTTAAAGTAGGTACTTATCCTACTTTTCATGGCAAATATCTAGGAATAAAACACGGTTAAATACACATTGTGGCGGCATCTACATCGCCACATACGAACTACGCATCACAATGACATGATGTCACGCAATCCTGCATCGCGCAATCAAAGTTTACCGCGCGACTAGCATATATTCAACGTCCCGACATCAACCGTCGGGCAGTGGCCCACCAGACACAACACCCGTCTGGTCGGGGGATCCTCCCTTTTCTATGGAGGACGAGTGAACTTTACATCCTGTTCCTCATGCCTCTATACACATTATCATCTAGGTACCTACAGGTAAATATACATACAAACTACATATCCTTCGAAACTAAACTAACCGTTCTGTTGCCCAGGTTGCGCACGCGGCAGCTGAGGTAGGCGGACTTGCCAACCAGCGCAGTGACGTTGCGCGGAGTGGCCGCGTCGAAGGACGGCGCCAGGCGTGCGGCCGCGCCGCCTGCCGGCAGAGAGTTCACCGACCCGGCCCCGCCCGCGACGTCGCATGCACCTGGGGAGAGAGATGAGGTGGTTATGTGTCAGGATCTAATGACCGACCATCGTCTAGATTGCGTAACACATTTTCAATCAAAATCCCAGGAAAGCTAATCCATTGCTTCATAATGTTTCAAACATTTATCTACTCGACAACGTAAATCACAAAATGGAAGTTGGTTTGTTGAATACCTACATAACATTGCCATTGAAAATGTTTAACGTTGCTGGGTGTGATCCTTGCTGAATAGACATTACACAAAGTGCTCATCAAAATATTAAAATGGAAGACAAGTTTAGTATCTACACAATACCTAACACCCAAGTCAAGTGTCTGAAGACAGTAAAGTATTCAAACTTGTCTAACAGTCAAGGAACGAAAAATCGAAGTACCTTTAGCTAAAATTTAGAGGAACTTCCAAGTGATAAGGCACTGCTTTTTTGATCGGAAGAATTTGAGATAGAACATTTTCAAGTTTCTAAGTAGGTAAAGAATTTCTTTAAGGACAAGCAAAAACAATGTCATTTTATCGTCCTTTTTATGTGCACTCCTGATAAATATATTACACAATAAATATATAGCTATCACAAATCTATACAGTTTCAGATAAAACATATACACAATCAAAATAACAGTGTTATTCATGTGCTATCACTATTACCATAGAAACACGTGTAACATCATCATAAAGCCATCCAGCATCCGTAAAGTTTATGAGCGAATAAAATCCGCGCTCGTCTCCATTGTGACAAGAGTATTTGTGCGAGACAAAGATGGCTCCCCATTTCTAGTGAGCATTAATAATAATTAAACTATGTAGAGACGGTATGCCTTTGTTGAAACGTGTTTTCACTTAGGAAGAAGAAAATTATATTGTGAAATTGGCTTTGCTTTTTCAATGTTGAAAAATCAAACTATGTTCCTAAGTTATTGTTGTGTTTGGATATTGATTTTCCGCGTCTTTGGGTAAACTGATAGTATTGGAACGAAGTTCTTTATTCTCTGCACACTTATCGAATAAGAGCTAGATAGTAAAAACCAGCCAAGTGCGTGTCGGACCACGCCCAATGAAGGGTTCCGTAGTTGAAAAGAATTTATCTCAAAGACAAACTTATCACTGAGTTGAAAAATATGTTCTCCCAGACATTGATATACCTACGTCGCGGACAATTCTCCAACTGCATATTTAAGTTTGTATTCGCAAAAAACTATTCATAAACATAACATCACGCCTTGTTTCCCCGAAGGGTTGGGCAGAGGTGTACACCGACATTTTGCCAGAAAAAGAAAACTATAAACTATTTTTTTTATGTGACAAAACTACAAATAATCAATTTTCATTTGCTTGTACTGTTACACCTTGCTTCTTGCCAAATTTCATGATTCTAGGTCAACGGGAAGTACCCTATAGGTTTTAATTTACTTGCGAGTATCAAAATATGTTGCATAAATCGCCGTATTTTTTATTGCGTTGACTTAGAAGCTTGATTTTTTTAGAAATCTTTACGTATTTGATATTAATTTCAACTTGATACCTCCACGCGTTCCTGAGAAAAAGGGCCTTGACAGATGACATACTTAAAAATATTTTTTTATGTGATAAAATTATAAATTACCAATTTTCGGACTCTTTCCGTTACTTGTGTTGTAAGACCTTGTTTCTTACCAAATTTCATGATTCTAGGTCAACGGCAAGTACCCTATAGGTTTTGATTTACTTGCGAGTATCGAAACATGTCGCATAAATGGCCGTATTAGGGTTCCGTAGCAAAATGGTAAAAAAGGAACCCTTATGGTGTGACTCAGTCTGTCTGTCTGTCACAGCTGGATATCTCAAGAACTACTAATGCTATCAACTTGAAATTTGGAACAGTTTTGGATGCCGTTTACCCAACTATTTTGCGAATAAGAAAGAAATGAAAATATCAAAGCAAAGCGTTGAAAATTCAGTGCGCGAAAAAAAATTGCCGCGATATTTTTACGTCCGTGCGAATATCGGCTTATACCTGCCAAATGTCGTAATTAGTGTACAAGCATGTGTGAGGCAACCGCTCTCAGTTATTCCAGACGGTTTAATGAGAACAAAGGGTTCTAAAATTAAATCAAGGTCTATGTAGGCAACTAGGGAGTATAAAAAATCCTTTTAGGCTTAACTCCGTAGAAAATAATAAATTCATTTTCCACTGATCATGAGAATATATATATGAAAACAACTAAGATTCCTAATCTTGTCTATTAAGGGCAAACTATATACTTTCCCAAGTGATTCTTTGAAATTTCTTTTAGCTCTAGACCGCGTTTTGCACGTTCATCTCATTTATGTAAATTCCCGGTGTACCTACCTTATATATACCTTAAGTGTGCAATAAAGTATCTAGCATATCTTTTTGAAAGCCACTATGTTTAAACAAAAAGGTTGAAATTATCTACGAAATTGTCTTCCAACTTATAACAAAGGATCATGTCGATACCCTTACAGACAAATAACAAGCACAGATATTGTCAGTTCAGCCGAGCATCGTTATGCATCGGAGGCTGGGACGGGCACGGATGTCAACGAGGAAATCATTCCGCTTAGCTCAGCGCCTGCCGGCTAAATACTTGATTGATGCGCACACTAACCTAGCTTTTTGAATACCACAGAGTACGTGGAGACAGAAGGCTCACTTTTATTCTTCTGTCAAACTTAGATGTACGAGAACAACTCATGCCTTTGTGAATAGAATAGATGATGTCACCATTATCGTTTTATCGTAATAAGTTAGTCGTAGAATTATCGTAGCAACATATTTAATTAGATACACCTTATACGTGCCTTAACAATTAATCATGTATAATTATAATACAGTTATGACATTTCAGACCACTACTAGCTCTCTATTTATTACAAAAAAAAAGGTCAAGAGCGAGTTGGACTCGCGCACCGAGGGTTCCGTACCATCATTTATATGTAATGTTTCTTGATGATTTCTGAAAAACTGTGCTATTTATAGACATCGTTTTATTTTTCCAGTAGTCTATACATAAACTTCTATCACATAGAATAATTTCAGATTTTTTATCGGTATTTTATATCATTTTTCATCAAAAATCGAAAACTATGCTGACTAAAAAAAGAAAAAAAAATGTTTGCGAATATGCAAACAGCGTTCTTTCATATGATACCCCACATGTCCTAGTAGCCCCACTTCGATTTTTTAAGACTTCCTTTCAATCCCTGTTGCAAAAAACAATGTATATTTTTTATTTATTTCTTACTTGCAAAATAGTTGGGCAAATGTCATCTAAAACTGTTCCAAATTTCAAGTTGATAGCATTAGCAGTTCTTGAGACATCCAGCTGTGACAGACTGAGTCACACCATGTGGGTTCCTTTTTACCATTTTGGTACGGAACCCTAAAAACACTATCACAGCATTTAGAAGTTTAACCACCGTGCACCGAGTAGTGTGTTCTAATATAAACAAGGTTAAGGTTAAGGGTTAGGGGTAGCGGTAAACAAGACAATCTAACTTTGTCTCTAGGCGTAGCGCAACGACGACCTAATTGGCTGTGTCCTACAGCAGGCAGACAGTAGAAATGTCCATTTCACATCAAATGGAGCATCTTACAGTTTCGTGAAACGTTACTCACAGTTAGCCTTCTGTTGTTATGTACTCTGTGTGGAACTGCGCATCCGGGCTAATTCCGGGATAGATCCTGACTCCGCTGTGGCGTGATTTCCATGATTGATATGCGTTGTAATGATAATAAGGAGCCTGTATTAATGATACCCTCTTATTATTTAGATTATATAGCATTCTTGTGTTTTTGTTGTGAATTAGAGAATGCCATTAATTGTTTGGCTAAGACATAGAATTTTCATATCTATTCATCGCGCCACGCATATTGAAAGTGAAGCACCGTACCGTACTATGTGTGCGTGATTTGAGTACCTGCAAAGACGACGTCGCTCGTAACACATAGGTAATGGCGGCCGCTCGGCATACTATGATGTAAATGTGTGCGTGAGGCGTGTTTGTACAAACGGAACGTTCAATATGTGTGGCGCGGAGTCTTCTTTTTTTATAAGTCTATGTTTCTATTATACTGTTTTGGTTTTTGTAAACTTTAATTCTGTTCATTACAATTAATGTTACATTTATTAGATATCAGATAATTTTCTTTACAGAATATACAAAAAAAAAACTAAAACTAAACTTATAAATTACTTATTATAAATCTATGAAACCGCTACCAGTTGGCAACGTACCCAAAATGCTGGCAGCATTGCCACGCTGGATGGCAATGCTTAATCTTTGTGCAAAATACAGGCCAGCATTTTGGTCACGTGTAGCTTCGACCAAACGTGCCGAAAGATCTTTGAACATTTGATGTGCTCCCGGTCCCCACGGACCCAGCGTCTCTACCCCAAAAGGCTCAAACATGTATCCACTATCAAGGGAACTATATTTGCGCCTTTTGAGGTTCTCCGCTGATTCCGCCGCCGCACCAGTCCTATTTTGTGTTCCAGGAAGATGTGACGGCGCAAGAGTGTCTACACAAGTAGCGTCCCACACTAAAGGCCGCCCCATCTTCCACGGAATAAGGGTCATTCCGTCAGGTCTTTTACCGTCGTCACGTGAGAGACCACGAGGTTCTAAAATAGCCGCACAGTTCGCGGTGGTAAAAGCCCGACGGATGATATCATTAAGGCTAGCATGGCGGGGAATTCGTCCAGCACTGCTTGTACAAGACAAGCCGTGGTGACCGAGGCGGTCGACAGCAGTGCCGCACTGGCAGCGGTGTGGAGCACAACACGATGCTCCCAAGCGAAGCGACGCTGCGAGACGGAAAGTCGACGTGTCCATTAAGGTGCCAGTATTCAGTGACGGAAGAGCCTGGAGCCACAAACCCGATTCCCATTGGGCAACGGCTAAGAGGCGGGCACGATCTGCGGAGTTCAAGCACGTGTGTAGGAGTTGCTTCCGTACTTGTTCGCAGAGCGGCCCGTCCCATAGCCTCTGTGATGTAAGAATTTTTGGGAACTCGGTGTTTGGGCAGGCTAACAACCATGCATTCCTGGCCTCGTTAAAATAAGTTATTTCGAAACTGTCCAAAGATGCCGCAAGAACTTTTTTTGATAAATTTTGAGTGCTATGTATGGAGGACAGGAATGCAGGAAGGGCTACACCAGAAATGGACCGGACGCCTAGACCCCCCAATCTCACAGGGAGTGAAGCCTGTAACCACGCCCGCTCTTCTAAATTTATATTCAAAATAGATGCCAAAGTAGTTTCTATGATGTTGTCTAAATTTTGAAGAATCTCTGTGTTTCCAAAGTTGACAACAACGTATGATATATGTAAATTTTGGAACAAAAAGACAAAACCGAACTATAGTAAAAGCCATGTGAGTATTAATTTTAAATAAACGGTCCGAATATTGTAAAAAATTTTGAATTTTTTCTTCAAAAAATAGGGGGAACGATTCATCATGAATAGGAGAGCCCAGTAAACGAAGGGAACACTTATTAATGACTGTGATATTGGGGGCCAAATTGTTAAAATTTTGAATAACCAAATCTTTTGCGGCGTATGTGTCTGAAACGTATAGTTCACACTTGGAAAAATTTAGATCGAGGCCGATGGAATGAAACTCGTCTATCAAATTACGAAGATCATCATATACGGTATTAGCATCGCCACCCAAAGTCCCGTCATCCAAATACCAAACGTTAAGCTTGGAGTGTAGACGTTGGATGATGGGATGAATGGCGAGACTAAATATTGCTGGGCCGAGAGGATCGCCTTGTTGACAACCAGTCGCTGATAAAATTTCATTGCCGTGATAAGTTAATTTTGTGGGAGAACCATAACATTGCCAAAGAAATCTGTATAAATTTGGAATTTTGTCCTTAACTTGTGTTAAAAGGGCTCCTCTATCTACAGAATTAAATGCGTTCTTAACATCCACCTTCAGCAGCACATCTCCACAATTTTGATTCAAAAATGTCCTCACGGAATGGACGGCTACTTCGCAGCCACCTCGGGAGCCAAAACCTAGCTGCACTGGCTGAAAAATTGAAGCCAACGTGAGGCCTGCGTTTTTGCAGCAAGTTTTAGCTGCAAGACGGCGGTACGTGGTCCCAACGGCTATAGGCCTGATGCCGCCGTCTTTCTTTTTCAAAGCACAAAGGTTTGCACCGTAAAGAATCTCTACGATGTCGCCATTGACTCGTCCTGACAGCATTAGATTAATTAGAGCCGTTAGGTCTCTCAGCAGAGTCTCACCGGTTTCGCCAGTGCCGCCGCACAACAGGTCTTTAAGGTGTTGCGGCGTAAGAGCGTCTAAACCTCCTGCGGAGCCGCTCTGGAAAGACGCGACGGCTGCTGATACCTCCTGGGCGGTCACTTCAACGGCGGCATCATCAGATTCCTCCGGTGCTTCCGGAAGGTGAAGATTTTCTGCCGGAGGCGGATGTTTTTCTTTCAATATTGAAAGAGTTTCTGGCGTGGCCGGTGCTAGTGTGTCACTAGAAAAAAGTATTCTGGCAGCGCCTTTTATATCGCCGTCACCAAGTTTGCTTTCTACAAGTTTGTAGGTAGCAGACTCGGAGAACGGTCTTAAAGTAAATTTAGGATTTCGATTTGTGAACGAGATATTGTCTAAAAGTGAAAATGTTTCCTCCAGTACACCGTACCTCACACAATTTTCTTTAACTCTAACTGTTAAAGATTTTTTATTTTTTGGGTCGCTTGTGACATGAAGTACAGCATACGGGAAGAACAGCAAATGCTCCCAGGTACGTTTTGAGTTATGCAGTAATACAGCCTTTACAGCGTGTGAAAGTGCAGTAGCGACAGAGATGCGGGCGCCTCGGGGAATTCGTTTTAAAACGGGTAAAGAAATTTTGCAATGAGACAAAGTCTTCCAAAACGTTATATCGGGAGATGTACGGGAACTATTAGTTTCTTGATTTGAATTTGAAGTCGAAAGTGGGATATTATCACTCTTATGGCATTTAGCTTGGTGAATTTTCAAACCTTTCTGTCCCTTGAAAAAACGTACTTGAGAGCATTCATGGCACTACCTGATTTTCCACTGACACACCTTGGGAATTCTCAACTTCGTTCGCCTGAGCGCACTGCGGCATCTCCAAAGGAAACACAAGACTTAAAAATACCTTAAATACAAATGCAAAACTAATAAAAATGAAGAAAAATATGTATAAAAGCATAAATTAAACATTTAGAAATTTTGAAGTGTCGGAAATGTCAGTTATAATTTCACTCGTCTTCATTGGAGGAACACTTTTACGCCGGCGCACCGCGACTCGGTGCCATTGTAGGAATCTCAGTATTGGACGAAATCAAAGCAACAGTAATCTAACGTCCAATAATAGGTGTTGGTAGAAATGACTTTTCTGGTTTCGATGGAAACCGAGTCCGATGTCAAAATGGCCTTGTAAACTTTATAAAAACAGCTGATTTTGAAGGTATCGAGCTCAAATTTAGCCGCTCACATCACACAAACATCACTAGGGAAGGAGCCGGTCCAATGGATCGTCAGCACTACTTAATATTGCCTGTTTTTATGATTATGTTGATAGTGATTATGCACTTTCACTTTTTTGGGTATTTCTTCTTATTACTGCAGTTTAAGGCTTGGATAACATTGTCAGTATTAACGCAACTTATTCCGAGTATATTTATGTACTTTTTGTTACTTAGTACCGGCCAAGTATATAATTAATTAATTTAATTACACAGGGCGATGTTTGACGTTTATAGCATCTATTCTGTTCTACTTTGGCAACTTAATAATTGCTTGCATTGACCGTGCGATGGCCCAAAGTGTGTCGAATAGTCGATTAATTTTTGAACAGAAAAAGATACGGTAAACATTTTTAGGGTTCCGTACCAAAATGGTAAAAAAGGAACCCTTATGGTGTGACTCAGTCTGTCTGTCTGTCTGTCTGTCTGTCTGTCTGTCTGTCTGTCTGTCTGTCTGTCTGTCACAGCTGGATATCTCAAGAACGACTCATGCTATCAACTTGAAATGTGGAACAGTTTCAGATGACATTTATTCAACTATTTTGCAAATAAGAAAGAATTAAAAATATTTATATTTTTTTTTGTAACAGGGACTGCAAGGGGTTCTTAAAAATTCAAAGTGGGGCTACTAGGGCATGTGGGGTATCATATGAAAGAGCGCTGTTTGCACATTCTCAAACATTTTTTTAGTTTTTTTTAGGCCACATAGTTTTTGACTTTTGATTAAAAATGTAAAAAAAAATACCATTCCCCCCCTTATCTCCGAAGTTTGCAAAGAGAAAAATCTGAAATTATTCTATGTGATAGAAATGTATGTAAAGATTACAGGAAAAATAAAACAATGTCTGTAAATAGCACACTTTTTCAGAAATCGGAACGTAACCCTCGGTGCGCGAGTCCGACTCGCTCTTGACCGGTTTTTTTTTTTTAAAACATACAATTTATATTTTTAGGTAGTGTTTCTACCCAAAAAAAGTGTTTGAATTGCTACCAGGGCCAGGTTAACCTCTTTTTAGCTGGCATGCAGTGGAAATACACGAAAGTAAATAAAATATTTCCCTCGTCGATCAAATTCAATACACAATATATTTCATTAAAAGTGCGGTTTCAGCCACGTAAGTATGAATGCGGTAGTTTCCAATAAATAAATATTAATTAATGGCTTTTTTTCAATGGCCACTAACAAAACCAATCAATCTCAGGACTACACCAAAAAATGGAACACAAACTTAATCAATGAGCCATCAATGGCCGACCGTGATGGATGTACCCTTCATTAAGCAACAGAATAGATAACAGTACACGCAAATTCGACAAGCAAAAACATACCTTACCACTCTATAATATGGCGCACAATGACCGCAAAATAAACGTTGTTTCGACAACAAGCAAGTGGAAATAGTATGCAATGTTGGCAAGCGAATTTCGTCTCTATTGTTCGAGCGATAAGAGCTGTTGTTTGTGTGAAATTATTCGGTAAATTCAGGAACAGATTGTGGGCGCAGACGAGCCAATGAGAATGATAAAGTGACCAGTGAACCAGCCGCCGTCAGTGTCAATATTTGCCTAAACAATAGAAACTAATTTGCGCCTGTTACTTTACCATTACGGGGAATCATGCGTACTGCAAACCTGCTTTGGTTATGGGACAATGCACGCAAATGCTTTAGTTTCACGGATAACTATTAATAGTTTGAAATTTCCTATACCTACTGCTAGCATGAACGAATTAACCACTGGACCCGACATATAAGCGGGCGTACATTTACCGGTCTTGTCAGTAACCAGGAAATTCTAGCCTTGGTCGCTTGTTTTTGCGACAGTCTCAAGCACTTACTTGTCAACAAAACATCTCCCAAAAATGACTAAATGTTCAGTTAAAAGGGGGAAAAAACTATAGCGGCAGAAGCAGCACTATTTCTTTTCACTTGTAAGTACATTATTGTATTACATTTATTGTTATTTATTACAAAATTTAATCAATTGTAATGTGGTTGAACGAGTTTTTATACATTTGTATTTTATGTCGGGTCCAGTAGTTAATTCATTCATGACTGCTAGCCTCTAGGTACCTAGTACCTACTGTACAGCCTCACAAACAATATTATAATAAATTAATGAATTATAATTAATTATTGTTTAATTAAATATTGCAGCCAGCACGACACGTATATAATCATTAATTATTTTTGGCCGTTTAATATCTTCTCTTAATACGGTGCTTGGCAGCAAGGCAACCTTATTTTAATCAAGTTCTCATCACATTCTTCAAAGAATGTAGACACTAGATGAAGGAAAAATCAAATCAACACTGAAGAGGAAATGGACGAGAGCTTTATTAACAAAGACCCCGATACCAAACTTCCGTCGACTAAACATATTATTATTTATATTCTTCTATTTAAGTTCCGTAAATTGTGTGAACAACATTTCTGGGAACCTGAACGTCCTCTGAAACCTTCCCTTTATCTAACTTTGTAAAGTAATAACATTAATTGATACTGTGAATTTGTTTATAACAAGTAAGTAAACCTGAAATTATTGGACCCTGTGTAAGTCTTCTTTTAGAGGGAAGTTTAATTAATTTGCTTGTAGAGGGAACAGAAGACAAAGACTTTCATCGGTCTTCATTTATTTTTTCACAAATAAATGAATGAATCCGGGTTGGGAGGTCGTTTATTTTATGTTTTTAGGGTTCCATACCAAAATGGTAAAAAGGGAACCCTTATGGTGTGACTCAGTCTGTCTGTTTGTCTGTCTGTCACAGCTGGATATCTCAAGAACTACTGATGCTATCAACTTGAAATTTGGAACAGTTTTAGATGACGTTTATTCAACTATTTTGCAAATAAGAAAGAAATAAAAACATTTATATTTTTTTTGCAACAGGGACTGAAAGGGGGTCTTAAAAATTTAAAGTGGGGCTACTAGGGCATGTGGGGTATCATATGAAAGAGCGCTGTTTGCACATTCTCAAAGGCCTTTTTAGGCCCCATAGTTTTCGACTTTTGATGAAAAATGTAAAAAAAAATATAAAAAGTTTACAAAGCGAACAATCTGAAATTATTCTATGTGATAGAAGTTTATGTAAAGATTACAGGAAAAATAAAAAGATGTCTCTAAATAGCACAGTTTTTCAGAAATCATCAACAAAAATTACATATAAATGATGGTACGGAACCCTCGGTGCGCGAGTCCGACTCGCTCTTGACCGGTTTTTTCTATTGTGAGCGTGTTCGTGTGCGATATGAATAGGCGACTATAAAGCTGTCAGTGTTAGAGAGTAAGGGCGGGCGCACACTGCGCCACTGTTTATTTATAGAACGACAATGTGTTGCGATCGATAGCTAATAACTTAAGGTATTGTCACAGATTAATACAGATGGGACACTCCGCAAAATCATTTAAATAAAAAGTAACTCTTGCTACGATACAATAAAGTGCAACTCAGGTCGCACAACGCTTATTACCTAGAAGGACATACTTTAATACTAATGTATGTTCTTCGTAGGTGCAAAGTTTTTTTATTTCATGAAAATAAACACATATATATAACATTCTGATTCTGACTACATGGGACCAACTCTCAAATCGCGAAGGTTTTCATTTTCGAGTAGGTACTATACTCCCATAATAGTTACGACTTCAAAAGAAAGCACTATTTTTGTATGATCAAATGGGTCGCTTTGAGAACCTAAAAGGTCGCTGTTGGCAGGCAGGCCTTTGTTTTCCGTAACCAGACGACCGTTCTGTTTACTATGATTATTATAAAAGTCAAGTCCAGACCTTAAAAGTCGTCTCAAGGTTTAATAACACACTTTAGGTAACCTTTAGCGGAACAATATGTTTAGTATGTTTATATGTATATCCAACCTTCGTGTATGTAAATTGTACATCGTACGAATTATGTGCCAATCTAGATATAATAAATTTTGCACCCTCGTTTCATTGCTGACTGATCATTATATTAATATGGTTACATACATTGGTTGAAATTCAACGAGCTTAATAGTCGCACAGTGTGTATGATAACGCAAATAGATCCTTTGACAGATCACTTCAAAGGACCTACGCATACAACTAAGCTACTGAGCAGAAGGTAGCTCCTAGGAACCATAATGCTCTACCACATTAGTAACCGTATGTATACAGGGTGTTAGGGACAGCCCTCCGCAAACTGATAGGGTGAATTCAGTATGTCTTACTAAGATGACCGGTACATGAAATTTTTTCAGGAACGTTAAGGGAATCCAATAAACCTGATTTGTTTGTGTTTTTGTGCACAAATCGGAACGTCTATTACTGGTTGGGAGGGGTAGGTAATAGGTATGCGGTGAGTTCGATGAACTCTGTAGCTATACAGAAAGTGAACAGCTGATTACTCGCGTGGTTAGAGTATTTCAACATCCATTGCTGTTTTTTTTTTTTTGCTGTTTTTTTTTGCAGTTTTTTTTTACATAAATGGAATGCTGCGAACACACAATGCAATTTTACATTGAAATAATGAAAATGTAACTGAAAAAAAAAATTGAAAAAATTAAAATTTTCCGGAGAAAATTTCCGGTAGAATATGATTCAAAATGAGGAGCTGAATGCACCCTGTTAGTTTGCGGACGGCTGTCCCTTACACCCTGTATACTTACAAACCTTTACTGACACACATTAAAATGTATTTAATCTACTTACGCAATTATTTTAAAGATCATGAAGTTATTTTTAATTGGTACCTACTTGAAGTTCAGAATGAATCGTTGAAAGCAGCAAATGTAACTTCCTGAAATATTGACAATTTGAAAAAAAAAAAACATTTACCTTTCTAATATAGGTATTCTTGTAGGTAGGTATTATATTATATTATACTTAGCAAACTACACTGGCTTATTAACCAATAACAGTCCAAAATTTGCTTGATTAATGAGATTTTCATAACATCTACTGAGAAATACATATCAATTAATTCAAATCCCCTCTTCGTATTTCAGAACAGCGCTTCACAAGGACAACGAAATAAAGAGGAAAAAAACAAACCTATCAACCAAATATTTGATGATGCAGAAGTCCTGATGTAATCTGAAGTATTGTGTAAGTCCATGTTTTGACTCCTGTCGGGAGAAGTAAACCTCGCGGAAGCACCCCGGGGACAGCTCGCCAGGTATAACCCGGCTTCATTGTGATCCTGTGAGGTTTCTTTCGTAATATTAAAAAATATATACATTTTACCTAATGATGTATATCTTCTTACGGTCCTTATTGGTAAAGATACAAGATAAAGCTTTTATTATCAGAATTGACTTTTTACATTTGAATAGAAATCAAAATATATGTATATTATGAGTATTTTATCAGGAACATTGAAACAACTGTATTAATAAAGCCAATTAAAATATAATGGGATTGAAGACAAGTTGTTACTCTTTGAACGATTGAGGAGACAACCGTACTTGGTTTGTGGCTTAGTTGGAACTAATGATTACAAGGAACTTAGCTTGAAGATGAAGATATAAGTGTATCATGTTTACTGAGAATGGATTAAAGAAACATCCTAAAAAAGAAGACGAATATCATAACCCGACATTTTGTAAGGCTTGTGTTTAAACGCCTACCAGAAAAGTACCTATTTTACTATCAAACATTCGAAGTATCTGCCAGAATGGATAAATGCTCACCAAACTTGATAAATGCTCACTAAAATTAAAACCATTTCATTGTGAAATTATAACTTTAGAAAACTGACAGCAGGTCTACGGAGCTCCTATTTCTGTCTGCAGGGTTTAAACGAACCTAACCAACCAAACCTCGGGATGCCCCTGACGTGGACCGTCTAGGGTTAGGGTTTTCATCAGCAGCTCGACGCAGATTTGGTGAGCATTTAATTTTTTTGGTAGTCGTTATATTTAATCCCATTTTGTAACTTTATTACAATAATGTAGTTACTAGGTATTAAGGTTCTGGAGTGGTGACCGCGTTCTGGAAGACTACGTTGGAAGGCTTCCCACAAGGAATCCGCAGAATGCGAGAAGCACAGAGCCGGTCAAAGTGGCGGTGTTTGGGGAAGGCCTATGTCCAGCAGGGAACCGCTTTCGGCTGAGATAATGATGTGATGATGATGACTAGGTTTTGTTCGCGGTTTTACGTGCTTCCTAGGGAAACTGCTACACGTGACCATTTATAAATGATCTCATATTTAAGTCCAAGTCATGGTCTACCTGTGTGCCCAATTTAATCCAAATTCGTTCAGTTGTTAAAGCGTGATAGTAACTTAAGGCCGAACTATACGCCAATGACCTTGAGTGGTTAGCTTGCGCATTCTGGCCTGAGCTCACGCAACGCGTCGTACGTCCAGCCAGTAATAGGACTCGCCCATCAAGGAGCGCTGTCCCAAATTAGACGCATTTTTAATTTATTATAATAAAAAATATACATGTTTTTAAAAAGCAACAAAACCAAATCATTTTCGTTTGTATTGCAAAGTAGTAGATATGTTTTTTTATATTCTTTTGATAAAAAATTAAGGAGTAAAATGGTTTCATCTTAACGATTTGGAGGTGATTTGGGGTTTTTTTTTTTCTTATTATGTGATACCGATAGAAAAATTATGGCTAAACCAAATTACGATTCATATCACGTAGATTACTAACAATTTTTTTCAGATGTAATTTCTCTGTAGGTTCCGGCGAAAAACTGCTTCATCTGCACGCTGTTTTTAAGCCTTTTTCGAAAGAGTAGCCTTAAATACAAACGCACAAACATCCGAACTTTAACATTTATAATATAGGTAAGCAAAATTTGCGCAATCGCTCCTGTATCACAATAGTCACATAAATATTATTAATAAATCTTATTCAATAAAAACCGTCTTCAAAACGATTACTACAAATTAGTGAGTCACTTAAGACAAAAGACAGACGCGCGACTGAACGCGTGAACAACATGGAAATAAAAATAGTGTGCGACTCGTGCGCGCTGATCACGCCCGCGCCTGCAGTCGTCATTAGCACTCATCACCATAGCCCCTGACATTACACGTTACTTTCAGAAGGAAACATAGGGATGGAGATTTGGGACCGGCACGCGGGATGTGGAATGTTTGAATCATTTTATCACAGCATTTTATTATTAGTAATGGTCTGAAGATGATTATGTTCATTGCACATTTGCTGTTCAAAATTCTACCGATATTTTACTGATTTTTTAGGGTTCCGTTATAGGATCACTTGTTTGTCCGTCTGTCTGTCTGTCTGTCTGTCAGTCTGTCAAGACCGTTTTTCTCAGGAATGCGTGGAGGTATCAAGTTGAAATTAATATCAAATACGTAGGTCTGTGGTCTCTTGAAGTCCTAAAAAACTCAAGCTTCTAAGTCAAAGCAATAAAAACATACGCACATTTATGCGACATATTTTGATACTCGCAAGTAAATCAAAACCTATAGGGTACTTCCCGTTGTTCTAGAATCATGAAATTTGGTAAGAAGCTAGGTCATACAACACAAATAAAGGAAAAAGTCCGAAAATTGTTAATTTGTAATTCTATCAGATAAAAAAAATGCTCAAGTCTGTCAGTCTGTCAAGACCCTTTTTCTCAAGGACGCGTGGAGATATCAAGTTGAAATTAATACTAAATACGTAAGTCTATTGTCTCTTTGAGTTCTAAAAAAATCAAGCGTCTAAATCAACGCAATAAAAAATACGGCCATTTTGCGACACATTATGATACTCGCAACAGTCGCCAGTAAATCAAAACCTATAGGGTACTTCCCGTTGTCCTAGAATCATGAAATTAGGCAAAAAGCAAGGTCTCACAGCACAAGTAAAGGAAAAAGTCCGAAAATTGAAATTTTTTGACATAAAATAATTTTTTTGTAAGTTTGTTTTTGGGATAATTTCTTTTCTTTTTCAACTACGGAACCCTTCATTGTCCGTGGTCCGACACGCACTTGGCCGGTTTTTTAGATATTAGATACGCATTTTAGGTGATGCCGGCGAAAATAGATTACGTAATATGGAGCTATAATATATTGCAGCATCCTCCCTTTACTGATCTATCTGCAAAATAGTTACAAAACTTAAGAGTCTTGTTCATCAAAAGTTTTCTGGTAATAATCGCTTCTTTAGACCGTTCATTTTACTGTAGATATATGTATTAGTTTGATGCCATAATTTTTGTTTTCATACTGTGTTATGAAGATCATTTCTATTCTGGCTAAATAGGTCAAGTTCACTCGGGTCCTTTAAGTAAACCGGTGAACTGGAAGAAAACAAGAGTAAAGGATATCAAAAATGGCGTCTGCTATGATCGTCTCGGTTGAGAGCATTAAGCACCGCTTGCTTTTGTCATTAACACTCATGGCGACGACCTCGGAGTCATTGAAGTCTGTTCTGTTAAGTAATAACATATGGATGATAGTGATGATGGATGCACTTTAATTTACTAAACTGATTTCAGGAGTTCTGATTCTGTTTCTAAATATTTTATAAAAAGCATGACATTAGAAATTATTTCAAATATTTTATGTTTTTTACTTACTTACTCCTATGTTCACATGTTAAGATTATCGTATTTTAAAATTTGCCCTGTCATTGCAAGATATGAAAATCAAAAAAACAATGTGCAGGCTGCGTCGAACTCAATTGAATATTGTGACAGTAAAAGTTATTTTAATACATCCTAAAACACTTGTTTTAAAAAACAACCATTCTAGCATTAAATACAATAACTTCACCAACATTATTCCCCGCGCGTCCGCTCCGGCCGCACGCCCGTATATTCCGACGGTCTGTTTCAGTTTATGCTGGCAACTCGGACGGAGTTGCCAGCATAAACTGAAACAGACCGTCAACTAGCTCTGGGTAACTTAAAACTTGTGTATTTGTTGTTTTAGACGTGATTTATATTTGGGCATCCCCGGCCGCGTCCACGAGATATTTTTGTTAACCATTTATCTGTTCAGTGTCTGTGAATGTGTTTACAGTTTGTTGAGTGCCGTAATAAGGGATGAAAGATGGAATTTAATGTATTTAGTAGTGAAAGCGTGTGTTTTTTTGTTCACAATTTAAATGTTTGTAAATAATAGTGAAGATGTTTATGCTACTGAACACACTATTTAGGTGCTTAGGCTGAGGCAGAATAATATTTGTTTGCACCGGTGATTCGTGCAGTAAGAATACTCAATAGTGTCTCTCGGCGTTTGGACATATTTTCTTGCTCTTTGGCGGAATTCCAGAGGGTGACACTTAGTATGTTGTCCACTGCGTAACTTGTGCTTCTAGCCAGACCCGTTACTTGGGATTGGACAATTAGCAATCATTTTATGACTACTTTTGTTAACTTGGGTATTACCCGTTAAAACAAATGTATGTGTTAATGAATAAACATAAATAAATAAAATAAAATATACCCACCTACAATATTATCATAATAAAATCTGTATTTTATAAACAACATAATAATAATAAAACAAACAACAGTGTACGTACATTATATCTGAAAGTACAACATTATGTTTGAAAGATAACTCACGAATCAAGTTACCCAACATCACGTAAACAGCACAGATTTTTCATTCAAAATTAAATTTCAAAATCATTCATCAACTACCTATCTACATTTTTATCTCATCGCAGCCCAACCCTTTCGCCCTCAATGAAATTACACATTTAACGTAAATTAGCGCGCATCATTACCCGAGCGCGTATCATGTGTTGGGTCCGCGATCCGAGCCACCACATAAACAAACGCGGGCGACTCATCGATCATTGTCGGCAGAGTGTCGGTCGCAAGCGAGTGCGCAACGCATTGTACAGAGGAGTGTGTGCGCGCTCTTAAATAATTATATTAACTACAAGTATTTCCATTGATATAATTATATGGGTCAATTTCGAATAAAAAGATTTTGCTTATACAGCGTGTAAGTGTAAACAGTGGCAATATTTTAAGGGGTCATTGTACTCATCATTATGAACAACTTTTACTATAGGAACAAACCTAAAATCGCAAAAAAAAAATCTGCTGTTCAGTACATTTATGTTCGCGTAATTCGTCAAAATGTAGGGAACAGCAGATTTTTTTTCGTGATTTCAGGTTTGGTCCTATTGTAAAAGTTGTTTATAATGATGAGCACAGTGACCCCTTAAAATATTGCCACTGTTTACACTTACACCCTGTATTTTGTAGCTGTTGTTACCTTTGATCTGTTTTTCTACAGCTATATCTAGTAATTGTGTTTCAGTCAGTTTGTTACTGCACAACGTGGCAGGGCCGCCAGTCTTTTGGGCACTTTTCCCACTGACAGCGATGCGAACAAATTTTTTTGATGCCCAATGATCTCTCGCCTTTATTCTTGTAATATATATTTTAGTGTTAGATTGTATTTAAGATTTGTGTATACAAGGTCCCATTATAATAGGTGGCCAAATTTTCACAGGGTGTTCTACCCATGAATATGAACAACTTTTACTATGGGACCAAACCTGAAAACACGAAAAAAAAGCAGCTGCTCCCTACATTTTGACCAGTTTGGTGTAGATAAATGTACTGAACAGCTGATTTTTTTTTCGCGTTTTCAGAGTTAGTCCCATAGTGAAAGTTGCTCATATTCATGGGTAGAACATCCTGTGAAAATTTGTCCATCTATTTATTACAATAAATAAATTACAATAATTAATTTCAATGAAGGAAACAACTCCACCATTCATTTTTATGGCTTTATTCAAAAGGTTAAAGCGTCCCACAGCCAGTATAGTATTGTTCCTTTTATTTCGTTGTTTACTAGGTCAACATTTAAAATTCAGAAATCCATCCCCAGAGACACGGCGGTGCTTTTAAAGTATTTTTGACAGCAAAATACAACGATGAGTTGCAGCCACACTCACACACACACACACACACATGCACTACGTCACATTGCGCCACGCCACAAAAATCTCCGCATTCACACGAAATTCTCGCCAAAAACAATAAGCAGTAAAGTCATTCCACACACACAGGTAAATATTAGTTATAGGATAATAAATTTGAGCGCAGCCACAGTTTCGCTTTAATATCCTGCTGTGCGGATGCGGAGATGACGCCCCCCCCCCCCCTCCCCTTAATTTGAGAAGTCTGCAATCTCCGAATAGTTGGTGTTGCTCGGTGTGCGGAGATCGCTGTAATCTCGTGTTGAGAGTTGCGAACTTGTGATTGTATGCAGTGTAGGGTTATGCCGGTTATTTGATGATTGCTTGCGGCGCGGTATGTGCGGGTTATTAATTGTTTGATGGGTTTGTAGACGCGGCTGATTCCGTGTAAATGCTAGTTTTTTTTTTTTTTTTAGGGAAATTTTTAATCGCACACCAGAAAAATATTCTTACATCAAATACTTTTTACATTTAATAATCTACATGTACAGTGGGCTGCATCTATTGGGTACCCCAGTTGTATTAAAAGTTTGCTACAACTTTGCAATTCAAACAATACTATCCTTAAGAATAATACAAAAAGTGTTTCTAATGCCCGGACGAGATTCGAACCATCGACTCATTGGTTATACAATGATTACCGCTAGCTCTTACCAACTAAGCCAGTTAGGTAGTTAATATCTCAACGAATTATCAATCTACTTGGCGTTATAACTCTGTCTCTGTCTATGAAATCGCAGTGAATGAATAGTTTGTTATTAGGCGGTAGTTATGCATACATTTTACTAATCTATAATGTAGTTACCGTCTGATGAGTCTAGTGTTGCTTCACCTTTCGCATTTGTCTCAGTTGGCAAAATATGTCAAATAAGGTAAGGTAAATTATCAAATCAAATTGTCGTAAAATATAAATATTTGTAGTTTTGTTACATAATATCAATAAAAAATATTATTAAATGATTATTAAAGTATTTTATTTTTCTTGGTTTTTAAATTATTTAGAAATATTACTAAAATAAAATAAAAAAATAAAAAACAAAATAAAAAAATACAAAAAAAAACTTAAAATAGAAAAATACTTTATATTAAAAAAAATGTATATAATGCATGATAAAAAACAATTCGTGCTAAAAATTTTAACATCCAACCTTATGCACGGCAAGCGGTCTTGAAACCTCTGGTCTATTTAGACGTTGAATAACTCTTCGTAAATGTCAACCCTATTATTGCTTGTTGTTATACGCAATATTAGAAGTATTAAAGTTTTATTGAAATAGACAATAATAAAAATAGACATAAGTAAAAATAAATACTAACATAAACTTATTTATTCACAAAAACAATACATTAATTATAATAAAATGTTTTTGCAAAATACAAAAACCAACTAAGGACTATCGCGGATTTGAACCCACATGTCTTTTGAGGGGTACCCAATTGATGCAGCAGACTGTACACCGATTGCACTAAGTAGGTACTAATTAACTATTGATTATCAAAACTTGAACAAATAATAATCAGTATTTACATATCAATTTTTGTCCAAAGTAACAACAAAAATATTTTAATAATTCAATCAATAATAACTAACTGTTCATCAAAAATAACAATTGCGCATCTAATTTATTATTGTACTACTAGTTAACTAATTGAATATCAAAACTTGTACAAATTATAATTATGGGGCACGAAGTTCGGTTTGGTTTAAACCCTGCAGACAGAAATAGGAACCCCACGTAGCGAGGCTCCGTGGACCTGACGTTAAGTTTAATTTATTTAGACATGCAAATTTTGATGTACAAACAGTATTTTTTATGTACGTATTCTGATGTGCGTTTAAATACTACCCATTTTTTTTTTCATAATTCAGTCCAATGTCAAGTTGATTGTGCATAGTAATGCTTTCTGACTGATGATGACGGTATGTGGCAACTCTCTAATCCTTAACTTCAATTACTCAAAAAAAAAAATTTCGGTCGTAACCATAAGTTCGAATGACCAATTAAACATTCGTTACCTTACCTTACCTTACTCACAAAGTAAGAATACTTTCAAAAACAATTTTACTAACTTGTTATCTGGCTTCCTGCCTTCATTAGCAGAACTTAAGATAAATAAATTAATTTGTTCCCGAACATTCTGTTTGTCGCCATGCGCTGTCAATGGCGGCTAACTGACTGTCCAAGTTTTTGTTAACGAACATTTTGTTTCGTTCACGGAAATTAAGTTTGATGACAACACAAATCACGGGTGCTTTTAATATTAATTTCCGAAGGGTCTTTTTTTAATTCGATTACTGCTATTCTGTTAATTTATATGGCGTGAGGATGAGCTCTGTTTTTACTCCCGCAGAAGGGGTAAAATGGATGTAATGGATAAATAAGTTGTCACTTTGCTTTAAATTACTTTTAGCTTTTTAAACAGACTGTAAGGGACAGCCCTCCGCAGACTGATGGGGTGAATTCAGTATATCATACTAAGATGACCAGTACATGAAATTATTTCAGGAACGTTTAGGTATGCAGTGAGTTCGATGAACTCTGTAGCTAGACAGAAAGTGAACAGCTGATTTCACGCGTCGTTCGTTAGAGTATTTCAATATCCATCGCTGGTTTTTTTTGCTTTTTTTTACATAAATGGAGTGCTGCGAACACACAATGTAATTTTACATTGATATAAAGAAAATGAAACTGAAAAAAACTATTAAAAAAATGAAAATTTTCCTAACAAATTTTCCGGTGGAGTATGATTCAAAATGAGGAGCTGAATGCACCCTGTTAGTTTGCGGAGGGCTGTCCCTTACACCCTGTGTAGTTAATATTGTTATTCACTAATTATAAGTATAAACTACAGGGCAGCAAGAGTGTGGTAGCGGTACCTGCAGTTGCAGTAGTCGAGCAACTTGACCCATCTGTTATTACAGTTAATAGGCGACGGTACATGCGCTAACCGCTAACTGAACTATGAACATGTTGGAATAGGACCGTCCCACACGTGGGATTAACAACATGGACAGCTAGGCGAGGTGCGTTATATGTATACAAAGGTTTTAATAAAATAATGTGTTTTAAACCTTGTATATTGTTACTACACCCAAAGCTGTAAGCACGTCCGTACAAAGTGGGGATGAAAAAGAAGGAAATCTATACTAATGTATATCAGAGGGGCAATTCTCGTACCTAAAAACGTTCACAATCTCATGCCAGCGTCAATCAAATGTCAAAAATGTAGGTAAACGCTATACAATTTTTGACAGATTGAGTCTTGAGATGATATTGCGAACGTTGTTAAAAATACGAGAATTGCCCCTGATAATTTAAGGGGTCGTTGTACTCATCATTATGAGCATCTTTTACTATGAGACCAAATTGAATTCAATTTCATCCTGCATTAATAATAAAGCTGAAGAATTTGTTTTTTTTTGTTTGTTTGATCGCGCTAATCTCTGGAACCACCAGTCGGATTTGAAAAAATCATTTTGAATTTGATAGCTCATTTCTTGAGGAAGGTTACAGGTTATTTAACATCACGCTATGACCTTTAGGAGCCAAACAAAAAGAAAAAAAATCTGAAAGAACGCTAAGCGAAAACGAAGTAATAGCGCGGGCAGGCAATGCGATGCGACGGGGTGGGTCGGGGGAACAGGACATTTCACGCGGATGAAGTCGCGGGCAGCAGCTAGTTAGTGGTAATTATAAACGTTAGATACCTCAAAAGTACTTTTCTATCGTAGGTAGGTAGGTACTGAAAATAAAAAACCAATCAAGAGCGAGTCGGACTCGCGCACCGAGGGTTCCGTTCCAATTTCTGAAAAATTGTGCTTTTTAGAGACATCGTTTTATTTTTCCTGTAATCTTTACATAAACTTCTACCACATAGAATAATTTCATAGATTTTTATCTTTGCAAACTTCGGAGATAAGGGGGGTGGGGAACGGTTTTTTTTTTACATTTTTCATCAAAAGTCGAAAACTATGCGGCCTAAAAAAAACTAAAAAAATGTTTGAGAATGTGCAAACAGCGCTCTTTCATATGATACCCCACATGTCCTAGTAGACCCACTTTGAATTTGTAAGACCCCCTTTGACCCTGTTACAAAAAAAAAATATAAATATTTAATTCTTTCTTATTTGCAAAATAGTTGGGTAAATGTCATCTAAAACTGTTCCAAATTTCAAGTTGATAGCATTAGTAGTTCTTGAGATATCCAGCTGTGACAGACAGACTGAGTCTCACCATAAGGGTTCCTTTTTTATCATTTTGGTACGGAACCCCAAAAATGCTTTCTTAGACTACACACCTTCGTGTTACACGGCTATAATCATTTATTACAAGAGGCGGATCAATTCTTCATCTAAAAATATTATGTATAACCGAATATCACGTCGTGTTCGTCTAAAGAAAATAAACTATTTATTTTAATAAAAGTTTGAACCTCGTAACGTTTGGATTAGCCGACCATAAAGGCTCTTACATACAGTCGCGATTATACCGCATGTTTCGCCTGTTTGTACGAGCCTTACGAACAATCACAGATTGTAGTACAAATACAAACACAACCGACGGTTAACTTAAACCTGTCAACGGTGGCCGTAACATTTAATAGTTTACTAACAACTAATATACATGGGTTTTATACTTGTCGCCTTTTCTCCAGTGTTTAGTGGCCGGTTCTGAGTTGCTCGGATTAACTCTTATTTATTTCCATCCAACTAATAGGCCTATAATATCGGTTGGATTATAGGTACTAAGTCAGAAAGGCAGTTGCTCCATGTAAATTACTGGTATTCAGCTGTATTCGGTTAGACTGGAAGCCGACCTCAACATAGTTGAGAAAAGGCTAGGTAGATGATAGTAAGTAAATTATTAGCGTATCAGTATTACCTATAGTATCTTTCTCTATATTGTTCGTGTCTGTTACTATTAATTCAATTCAAAATTAAAATCAAAAGTCTTTTTTTCAAACAAGGCTTACAATCAGCACTTTTTGAACGTCAAAATTACATAAGACAGTCCCCACAAAACGCCCGCCCTTCACCACTTCCTAGTGCTTTAGCTGGGAAGAAGAAGTAGCGGAACAAACTGTCCAGCAGCACAGCTGTCTGATCAGTTAGAAGAACTAGATTTTATACAACAGTTTGCAAAATAAACTACATTACGCAACACAAAACTTTAAATTATTTGCCTTAGGTCAGCCAGCACACACCAATTCTCAGTAATTAGCACGTTACTTATACAGTAATAGTTATTTATGCAACTGACGTATAATAAGGGGTATTAAAACACCAACGTGGGTTTGCCGAGTGTGATATCTAATAGTATCACATGAGTGTTTTAATACCTAATTATGTACAGTTGCATATAAGACTTTATCTACATCCATGTTATCAATCCTCTATAAAAGGTTCTGAAACAGTTTTTTGCAATACTAATACTCGTATCGAACATGGCGGCCGGCGTCATAGTATACGACGTGAATTCGAATAAGTTCTTTTTTTTAAATTACGGCGCTGTTGTAGTGAAACGCGCGTGCATTAGAATGTTCTTTTTTTGAAAACGAGTTGCATTATGAAATTCAGTACAACATTATAACACCCGTTTGGATGATATTATGGTTACTATGACACTGGTTGTTTTAATGTTGGCAATAAGCTGTGATCTGTCGCACGCTAACTGCACGACGTTGTCACTCCTGCTGCGCGCCAGTGATGCATGTAAAGTAAACCGCGAGGAAGGTTGAGAGCTGACTTTATTGCCGTCGTGCTCACACTACGTAGACCCGCGTTACCTGTGCTACGACGTAGCATTACTACAAAACTGGCTGCCGCTACGAAGCTGGTAAGGTGACGATCGCCTCCTACTTACACCGGCTACGCGTGGACGTCTTGAAGTAACGCGTCATACCTGTATCATTCAAGAATCAAGTTAGTATAGTCTCTCGTCTGAAAGTTAATAATTTAATATTTTATATACGCTACAATGTTTCACTCTCCGAATAAAAGCCAGTCTAGTCCAAATCTGAATACGGAACAGGATTCTGGTACCGTTGATAATGTCACGCAAAGAAAAAAGAAACAACCTGACTACGGCCTGTCGCTGGCTATTGCTGATTTATCTGCCGAGTTTAAAAAAATTATAGGCGACCTACGCGCTGACATAAATACCCAGTTCTCAAACATAAATGTGAATATTGGTAATTTAAGAGACGACTTCAATACCCTAACAACCACTTCTTCACAAATACAAGCTGAGCTGATGGAACTTAGATCAGAATATTCTACGGCAAAATTAGAAATATCGAGTCTAAATGCAAAACATTCTGATCTGTCTCAGGTTGTAACAGCGCTAAAGTCAACAGTAAATTTTAACTTTGCAAACTGCGTCGACAGTGCGAAGCGTATTGATGGTCTGGAGATCAGTGTAAGGAACTCTGCGGCGATGTCCGTTGCTCTGCTGGAGAGTAAAATAGATGTGCTGGAACAGCAGGCGAGGCAGTGTAATATTGAGCTGGGGAACATTCCTGAAAAACGTGGTGAAAACCTGATTTCTGTGATGGAGTCAATTGCGTCAGCAATTAATATACCGATGGCTAAAAATGATGTAGTTGCGATTCACCGTGTCCCTCATGCACACGCGCAGAGTAATCGTCCTAAGAACATTGTAGTGAAGTTTGCGTCCCGCTTGCTTCGCGATAATCTACTGAGTGCGTACCGTCTATCCAAGGGACTGACAACTGATCGCATTGGCCTCTCTGGAACACCATTTCGTATCTATGTAAATGAGCACTTAACACTACGTAATAAGGATTTGTTTCGCAAATGCCGTGAAGCAGCCAAAGCTAATAAATTCAAGTATGTATGGATCAGAAATGCGACCGTCTTGGTCAAAGAAGCGGATGACTCGGCCACTTTTGCTATTCGTACGGAAGCCGACATATCTAGCAAAATCACTCCAAAAAAACATTCTGAGAATATTGCTGATAATTAAACCTCCCCTAAATAGTGCATTAAGTGCTATTATTATGAAAACATTTTCTGTTATTATCGTTAGTCTAAATAAGAGTATGTTGTCTACTGCAGGTTTACCTTTACTTTGTTTTGTTTGTCTCGGTCGTAATTATGTAAAAGTAACACTATTATCAAACAATGTGCCCTATGCTAAAATAAAATTGTCCGCTAGTTGTGCTGTGGTGCTACTGACGATCCATGCATTGTTGCTGTATTACTATAATTATATCTATGCCTTTATTGCCTACACAGACGCCATATTGGACGTTGTAACCCGCTTGATTGCTCTGTTTAGAGTGTGTCGTTGTTTTGTAATCTTACCAATGTTGTTTTTATTTAATACTATTGAATTGACTCGTTTTATTAATGGCTAATAATCATATATCTGTATATTACCAGAACTGCCGAGGGATCAGGACTAAGCTGAACACATTGTACTTGAACATTTTGGCGAATGCTTATGACGTTATTGTTTTCACCGAGACCTGGCTGACACCCGATATCTCGGATAATGAATTTACTGACCAACGTTACCTTGTATTTAGATGCGATCGGGATCGCATTGTTACCCAAAAAAAAGACGGAGGTGGTGTCCTTATAGCAGTCTCTAGTGAATTAAAACCGTCTTGCCTCGCACTATCGCCCCCTTTAACTTTACCTGAGCACAAAATAATTAAAATCCCTTCGTGCCGCGATAACTATAATTTAATATGTGCTACTTACATACCACCGAACACGACGGAAGAAATATACATGCATTTTCTTAATTCTCTCATGCCTCTGTTTGATGATCCTCGTGTGGACAATGTTATTTTGACGGGCGACTTCAACATGCCACAACTTAATTGGGTTAAAAGAACTTCATTCATGGAATGTGCTACACATAATCCCTCTAATGTAACTCGTCAACTCATAAACATTTGCTCACAACTAAATATTAAACAGTATAATCATTTAACCAATTGTAACGGTCGTATATTGGATTTGTTTTTCAGTAATGCACATTCCGTAACGTTTACTTCTGATGTTCCTCTCTTACCCATCGATACTTATCATCCAGCCTTTTACGTCCACGTACCGTTTGTACATACATCAAGTATCTCGATATGTAAAATTCCGAATCCGCTCAATTATTACAAAGCTGACTACTGCGAGATAAATAAGGATATTAGTGATGTTGACTGGTGTGGTTTACTTGAAGGGTTGATACCTGAGGAAGCAGTGTCCGCTTTCTATGAAAAAATGTTCGAGATAATTAGATCACATACACCCACTTGTAGGCAGAGGAATTTTAATTTTCCCATCTGGTTCACACGTTCACTCATACGTACTTTTAAGAGTAAAACTTGTGCTTGGGTAAGGTGGAAGAAACGCGGCAATATAAGTGACTACGAAAAGTTTTCTGCTATTAGAACAAGGTTCAAGAAGGAAGTTGATAGATGTTATAAAAGATATATGACGTCAGTTGAAGATAATATTGCCACCAATATCAAGGTTTTCTGGTCATACATCTCCAACCGTAAAACTGCGAATAGAATTCCTGGCACGATATACTACAAACATAATTTAGCCAGTGATCCTATTACAGCGTGTAATTTATTCTCTTCCTTTTTCCATTCTGTGTATGAACCCTCCACATTTAACTCTGATTCATGGGTACCTCCACCTACAAGTGCTGATCATGATGTTAACTTATCTAAATTGTACTTCCCTTTGGAAAATATTCGTAGAGAACTAAAAATGTTGGATCCGACTAAAGGACCGGGTCCAGACGGTATACCTGCGTTATTTTTTAAAAATACCTACAGCACAGTATGCTATCCCATATTTATACTATTTAACAAATGTATTTCGTGTGGAGTCTTTCCGGATGTATGGAAACGCGCAAATATCGTACCAGTACACAAAAGTGGTTCTAAAAATAATGTAGAGATGTATCGTCCAATTTCCATGTTATCGGCACTGTCTAAACTCTTTGAAAGGCTTGTCCATGCTGAGATTTATCCAATTATTCGTCATGTTCTGATAAAGGAGCAACATGGCTTCGTCAAAGACAGGTCTTGCATAAGCAATCTCTTAATATTCACAACACAACTTTTTGAAAACATGGATAACAGACAACAAACAGATGCGGTATACACTGATTTTCAAAAGGCATTCGATAAAGTGGATCATAGATTGCTGCTCAATAAAATTGCGTACAATGGTATCAGAGGGGATCTCCTGCGTTGGTTTGTCTCCTATATAACTAACAGGACCCAAAAGGTTGTGATCAATGGCTTCGAGTCTAGCTGTATTCAAGTTACTTCAGGAGTCCCTCAAGGCTCAATTTTAGGACCTTTATTATTT